>CM052361.1:221491-821491 GCA_028551475.1 Casuarina equisetifolia
TTGCGTTCAACAATCCCATTTTGCTGAGGGGTATAGGTGCAAGAACTCTCATGGAGGATGCCGTGAGAGGAGAAGAAGGACGAACAGTCATGATTAAAAAAATCACGGGCATTGTCCGTACGAACACGTTGAACGGAGGTGTGAAATTGGGTTTTGATAAGGGTAAAAAAACGGATGAGATGGGAGAGGACTTGGGACTTAGATTGCATGAGAAAGACCCAAGTACCTCGAGAATAGTCATCGACAAGAGTAAGAAAAAAATGAGAACCATCACGATGGGGCGTGTGGTAAGGCCCCCAAATGTCGATGTGAAGGAGAGCAAAAAGAGAAGTGGTACGAGAAGAGCTGGAAGGGAAAGGGTTCCTGGATTGTTTAGCGAGGGGGCAAACGGGACATTGAGGGTGAGGGAAGGTGGCACTGTGGCCTAAATGTTGATGAAAAAGAGAAATATTATTAATATTATTGGCGTTACAAAAGGAGCCCTGAAACAGGGAATTAGAAGAAGGGAAGATAAAATTCACAGGAAAAGAAACCCAAAAATAGAGACCATGAACGACCCTACCCAAGCCCATCAGTTTGCCAGTCGAACGGGCCTGAAAAAGACAAAATTGAGAATCAGAAATAAGGTGACAATTATTGGAAGCACAAACTTTGGAAACGAAAATGAGATTAAATTGGAATTCGGGAACAAAAAGAACATTATGGAGGGTGAGGTGTGGCTAAGAGTAACGTCGCCAATTTGGGTGACAGAGGTAATGTTCCCATTAGGGAGGCGGACGGTAGTGAAGGGGTGATTATTGTGAATTTTGGAAAAAAATTTTGGGTGGCAAATAATATGGTCACTGGCACCAGAGTCAATAATCCATGCATGAGAAGAAATCGAGCTCATAAGACAGAAAGATGTACCTGCAAAATTGCTAATTTTGTCTAGAATGCCGACATTGGAAAGGGCTTGCACGATTTGTTTGAGCTGATTCTCGCTGAGAGGATGTTCAATTTGTTCCCCAGAAATAGCAGTAAGTTGATTTATGGAGGCTTCCTTGTCAGAGGTGTTGCGGTCCGTGGGCTTGCCATGAAGACGCCAGCACTGGGCCTTAGAATGGTTGGGCCTCTTGCAATATTCACAGACCACGCTACTGGATCGCGAGCGGGCTGAGTTCAGGCCGCGCGAGCCCGTAAAAGAGCGCGAGGAGCGCACGCCGTTAGATCGTTTGACCGCGGGGGCTGGCGTGGCGTCATGAAAGGCGTCAGATCCATGCGCGCCTGAAGGGAAAAAGGGGCCTTCAGATCTAGGGTTATGATCTGGGCCGTCCATCCCATAGTGAGAAGGCGCAAGGTCATTTCCTGTGTGACCTAAGCGCGCCGCCTGGGTGACCCAGCCACCAGGAACAGAGCGACCAGCAACGAGGCGCGAGGAAGGAGGAGCCCGAGCTGAGAGGACGACCGTGTCACCGACGCGAAGGTATTCAGAGGATGCGAGACGGTGATTTTCTTCCTGAACGGCGAGATGGAAGACACGGCGGATGGACGGCGGCAGCTCCATGGTAAGAACCTGTGATCGTAAAGGTGAGTAAGATTCATTTAGAATCAATAAAAATGGGTTACCCGATCTTGTTCTTTGATGGAGCGGTACTGCCGTATGGTTGCTTCCGGTCCATCGAGTTTCTCTTCGACGCTGTCTAGTTCATTGCAAATCGCGGCGAAGCGATTGAAACAGACAACCACGGAGAGGTTGCCTTGTTTCAATTCGGTAAGGGCTTGGTGAAGCTGGAAACGCTTCACCCGATCGGCCTTGCTGTACATCTCTGTGATACTGTCCCAGAGAGTGTGAGCATCCTCCGTGGGAGGTAGACCGGCAACGACGTCCGGGGCAATGCAGTTGCCGAGCCATGTGCGGACCAACTGCGAACATTTTTGCCATTGCTTGGCGAGACGCTCGTCGGAGGGAACGGGGATGGTTCCGTCAAGGAAACCATCCTTGTCCTTGGTGACGAGAGCGCAATGGATGTCGCGAGCCCAGATAATGAAGTTATCGGTGCCGGTGAGTTGATGGCCGATCAAATGGAGTTCTGGTCTGTCAGACGCCGCCGTGTAGAGGGCATCACCAGTCTCCAGGCGGTTGCGAACGAAGCCAAAATTAGGGAAAGGGCCCGACAGAAATGTCGGGTAGGGATCCGACCTGAGTTGAACCGGAAAAGAATTGGGGAAAGTTTCTGGGTTGGGGAACGGGTAGGGGTCCGGCCCCGACCCGACGGGACCTGACCCAAGGGAGGGCCCGAGAGGAGGCAAACCAGACCCGAGATAAGGCCCGCCCCCAGTTGGGGCAGAATCAGGGTGGGCTGCAGACAATGGGTTCAGACCATCGGGGTGGACGGTGGGTAGGCCCAATGGAGAAGGGCCTAGACTCGGTTGCGAAGGCTGGGCTGGAGGCGCAGAGTAAACATAAGGGTGGGGCATCATAACGGGCCACCCAGAGGAGGGTGCCGTGTAGGGAAACCAGGCCAGTGGATGAGCTGGAATAGGCTGAGGTGGAACAGCCAAGGTTGAGCCGGTAGAACCCAGGGCTGGTGTGGGGTTTTCATTGGTAGGGGAAGGTGGCTCATACGTGATATCCTCAATGATGGGAGCATCAAGGTCTTGACTGGCAGAAGGCATGATGAAAGGTAAAAAAAACTCTCTTTTGGTTGTTTCTACGTATTGGATTACTAATTGCTACGCCGGAGTGCTAACGTATTTTGCAGGTTAGAGTAAAAAACGGGAGTTAAAAAAAAGACATAGATGATCAGAACAAGAAGCGGAAGCGGGAAGAAAAATTTGGCTCTTGATACCATGTAACAAGAGGAAAAAGAGAAAACGGGCCAGTGTTTGGGAATTGTATATTTACTTGCTCAAGTAATTCAGTACAAGACTCGTCCTTATATAACAGAAGGACCAAACTAACATGGAAAGAATATAGACAATGAACGAAATATTACATTAATTCATATACAAGTAATATCCATAATAAACCTATGCCATAAGGAAAGAATATGGACCTATATCAGGAAAATATAAACTGGAATATGCGGACGTATCTCCAACACATAAGGCTGATCTTATCATATATTCCTAGATGAATAAGTTTGTTACCTTTCCTATTGCAGTAGACTGAGTTTGAAGGTTGGTACTTTCAATAACAATTGAAAGTATCATGTGAGACCTTGAACTTTCTCTACTCATTCGAGTTTCTGATGTATGTCGTAATTTGATTCCTCTTTAAATAATGCTTTTCAATTTCTCAATTGTCGAAAATGAAACGATAGTCACATTCTCCACAACGACCATACCCTAACATCACAAAATACTTTGATATCAAGAGAAGCTTTTAAAGAGGAACAATATTAACTAACTAGACCAATCATAATCCATAACATTGACCGTTTTGCAAATTGAAACTCTTCACAATATTTCTCATAAGAATATATCACAAGGGTACTAAATAATGACACTTGCCTTTAAATCTTTCTTAATATCCAATTTTAAGCTTTCCACATCACTTGGTTTAAGAAGATCTACAAGACTATCCTTGTATAATTCCACCATATATGCCTGCACTAACACAAAAATAATATCAAGTCTGAGACAATACGTGCATATATGACATTATCATGAGGAACAGGAAAAGTAAGAGAAATTACCTTCATTGAAAACGAGAGTTTCTTGCTATCTCGTCCTATAATTGAGTGAAAGAGAAAACTTTCTTCCGAAACACATTGACCAACTATATCCTTTCAGTATTAGTTGCATTTCTTATTGACATCTTATGGAACTAAAAAAATGTGATTATTTGGTATTCAACTACCACTTTTATAGAAGTCCTGCATGAACAGGCTAAAGGCATAGCCATTATGGTTTTGCGCAACATAAGTGAATAGCAAGTTTTGAGCCTCACTGGACTAAAATGCATGTCAGAATTACAGAACCTTAATGCTTGTCACCAATGGCCTCCTCAACCAAAAACGAAGTAGTGATCAAGTCATGGCTCAACGCCATCTAGGTATGTGACTTATAAATGCCTTATAAATTCTCTAGCAAATAAAACATGTACGCCATATAGAGAAAAAGAGTGACATGCAATGCCTTTAACGGTTAAATACCATGTTCCAGATTCAAGCACATGACATCATTTGACCCACTTGATCCCATGGTTTTAACATAGGTAGGCAGATGCACTTACCTAATGCACACGCACACACACACACACACACACCACACACGTGTGTGTGTATATACAAACACAGACAATATGAAGAACTATGATGGAAAATCTATTAGCCATAGCTAAAGTTTGAGCTGGTAAAAACATAAAGAAGATCAGGTTCTCTTTCTCTACTTAAGCATTCTAATCCCATACGTCTTTAATCTAACAGTTGGAAAGCAATTATGCTGGATCAACCCAAAATATAATGTGCACGATGGTAACATGGCAATGTGCAATCAATACAATTGAAAAGTTGACCAACAATAATATATGTCAGAAGAAAAATTGGAGACAAGCACAGTAGAAAAAGAGGTTGTTCTGTGATATAATGCATAGTATGTAATACAGCAAATTGCAATCCATACAATGATAAGAAAAAAATCAACTTCCAATGATATCACTCAACAGAGAGTTTCAGGAAAAGCATACAAAAACATAGGTTTGTAGGGATTTCAAAGCGTTGTAATTTGGAATTGACTCTCTCTAAGTACTTGTTCTGCTAAATTTGGTTCACTACGAGTTACATGGGTAAAAGCATATCTGTTGAGGGAGGAGATTTTGGAATATAACTCAGCTCACTAAGTACTCTTTGAGATGGTAAACACCAAAAATATTCTTGGGTTTAATAGATACAGCAAACCCTTGTCACAAACATCAAATTGGTAATGGTAGTAACACCTTCCTTTCTATGTGATCCTCAATGAATTTGTTTCAAAATTATTGATGTCATGGTATGCAGTTAGGCATCCATCAGTTTCTGGCTGCATACTCAAAGCTCCAGGAACATATATAATCAGTTTGGCTCACATTCACAACAAAAGTTGTCAGAGGATGATCAGAAGAAATTACTCTATTTCTCTTTTAGATATCAATGACTAAGATTTTCATGTTACAAAAAGAAACCCTGGAATGAAAACTTCCAGTTGCAGGGTTGTTTGTCCATTCCACCCAATACCAAAACCATGGCTTCTCACTAACAAGCGCTGTAATGTAATTTTTCCTTGGAAGAAAATAATTTTCAGCCAGTTATACATTACAAAAATTAGGGTCCACATGCTCTTGAAAGAGTAAAAAGAGAATAACCAAACTTGAACTGCTAATTTCCAAATTTGAAATTGTCATTCCAGTAATTGCAGGAATTTGCACATAGAAAACCCTGTAACTAAATGATGTAAACTCCCCGCAAAATCATCATTTCCCCTTTTTATAAAAAGAACTAGTTGATAGACAAAAATTGCACCTAAATGCACAAACTAAGTTTGTCTGATATAAAGACAACACACACAGAAAAACACAACAACAAACCTAAGGATTTCCTACGCATCAAGCATATACACAAAGTTCAAAATTTCTTATACAAAGAAGCTGTCATATAATTAACCCCGGGAATATCCACCAACAGTAAGTAGTGTCCATAATAGCCAACATAGACACTACTTAGCTAAGATCACATTTCTGTTCCTCACAGAAGTCTTTACAATAGCAAACTACAAAGATGCATTCACCGCAAGACCAATGAAAGTATCATAAGTGCAATGGGTGAACTTGGGAGAAAAACAAACACTATAGTAATTCTAGCACTGACAAGTTATAAACAAGGTTCCATAAACCAATGCTCAACAGCAAAACTTGTACACCTCAACCACCAAGACGCAAATACACATATTGTGCTAGCACTTTAGCATATTTTTGAACTAAAACATGGAGATTTACCATTATTAAGCTTTATTAGGGCCCTTAGAAACAATTCCTTATCTTTCAATGGAGCAGACACCTTCCCAGAGATTGAACAACCCATTTTGGTAAGTAAAACTGATCACATTATACCACTCAGCGATCTGAGCACACTAAGAACAAAGGGCATTCTGGAGACATAATACCATTATCAGTTATCCTTTTTCACATTAGCAAACCAGGATCCTTTCTCTATGTGACTCCTCTAACATCTATAGTAAGGGTGTTAACTGTTGAAACAATATCCATTCCCAGCAGAACACCGACTGTCAAAGAAAGATTTAGGGTATTGAATTTCCTCATTAAATTTTATTTTCTTGAATCCACCAGTCCAAAACCTTGAAATAGCCCGCATAAACACCCACATTGGAGCATAGTGCTAGAAACATCTACCCTAATTAGTGGTGTATGGATTTTTAACTTCATCCCTTACTTTGCCCGACGCTCTTGTATTGCTTGAGTGTAGTTTCAGTATTCTTGTTTCACTTCATACTACTCAACAGAGTGTAGTTCCATTACTCTGGTTTCTTAATTTTTTGAAATCTCATAATGGTTTCATTTTAAATAACTGTGCGGAAACAAAATTGCTAACAATTAAATAGTGAATAAGAACGGCACCGTGTATGGACAATGAATATAGCAGTCTAATAACAATCACATCATGATTAAAAGCATAAGAAGAGAATATATTAATTCTTCCATAAATGTAGCCTCAAAATACCTCTCTAGCAAAAGCAAACCGGATAAAAAAAAAAACGGTAGTAATAAAAACTTAGAACGTCACTAACTTCGCGACCATACAGGGGAACTCAATATAAACAAAGTCTAACAGTGAAACCAAACTCCAAAGAAACAACAAAAAACCGAAACTCCTAAAAATCAACAACACCACTCGATGAAACACAAGAAGCAAGGGTTTCATTTGAGAATTACTGATGACCCTCCTCGAAGCCCGGAGGAGGATCATCTTCGCTGTTGTAGTGAGCAACAAGCGTGTCGAAGCAGAACACCACCATCTCCCGGTTTGCCGACACCATTTTTCCTCGTTACAACCAACCAAACAACCACAAAAAATGAAAACGTTTCTCAATGTATTCGATCTTGCTCTGATCAAAGCTATCGGAACGAGACTCTTCAACCCTACCGCTTAGATTACAACACGGAGCGAGCGAGAAAGACGAATTGCCATTTGTGGCTTGTTATGGTGCGGCTGTTCAAGCCATTTGGTTGAAAAATCTTATAAAGTTGTTGATTGCCCTTGATTTTATTGAAAGACTCGTTCAATTATATTGTGATAATTCTACTGCTGTGTCATTCATCAATGACAACAGAAATATCAAAGGGGCCAAGCACATAGAGATCAAATTTTTGACAATTAAAGAAAGGGTAAAGAACGGTGAAGTTGCAGTGGAGCACATTGGAACAAATACCATGGTAGCTAACCCACTTACTAAAGGGTTAAGTCATTCTGTATTGCAAAAGCATGCTGATCGCATGGGTCTTTATTCTTCATTTGATGCCTTTGTTTAGTGGGAGCTTATGCTCTCCATTTTGATACTTTTGCTCAGTGGGAGCTATTGATGTTTGTTAAACACTTTTGTTCAGTGGGAGCTGATGCCCACTTCATTGTTATGTATCATTGTAGCATTTGTTTGTTTATTGTTATGAAACTTTGACTGATGCATGTATATCTTAGTTACCTGTCTATTGTTTAATTTTCATAAACTTGTGAAACACATATGTGCTTATTTAAGACAGGTTATAAAGTCTTAAGGGAGGTGTGACCTTAAACATTTGGCCAGGGCACATTATTGTGGCCATATTATAATGTCTTGAGCACACAAATTTTATGTACTCGAGTATCCTACACAAGACATTTTATATTCTCTTGGGACGGTTTGTCGATGACGTCTTGTCACCTTGGGGATGTCCTTCTAGGACGGTTTGTCAATGGCATTTGTCATTTGAAGTGATATTCCCCTATGACGGTTTTGTCAGTGACGCTAGTCATTAGGAGAATGGGACTGATAGGAAGGTAACACTATATTTCTTTTGTAGT
Organism: Casuarina equisetifolia; assembly: GCA_028551475.1. Lineage (NCBI taxonomy): Eukaryota > Viridiplantae > Streptophyta > Magnoliopsida > Fagales > Casuarinaceae > Casuarina > Casuarina equisetifolia. The sequence goes on from CM052361.1 coordinate 229,525, forward strand.
ATTATTCGTCCACCACACTACCATATAAGATCTATGTTCGTAAAGTGGAGAACTCTTATGACTATCTTGGGAGTTGTGTCTCTAAATGGCATAATAACCACTATTATCTTTGAGTTTGAAACTTTATGCGACAAGATCGGCAATAAGTGATGTTTCTAAATTTTCTAGACTATTATAAAATATTTTTAAAAATTATTTTCATATATATAAAATCTACTAGTATTATTATTTGTTTTTATGACCATTGCTATAGCCCAAGTGAGAGATTATTGGCTCATTGTATGAGTCCATGTAATGTGGGCTTATATCAATGATGCATAAATAATCATTCCCTACCGTGGCGATGCAATATGATTTTATTGGTCCATTTAATTGTATAAATATTGTACATATATTCCCCTTTTGCATATATGGTATTGGCTGGTGTGGGCTGTTGTCCATCTAATAGACTTTGATGAGTAAGGCTATTTGTATGGATATTTTATTAATAGACTTTCCGTTTATATGTATATTTAATATATTTAATGTTGCTAAAGAGAAATATTTTGAAGATAACAATGAAACATGTTTTATTGTGTTTAGTCGTGGGAAACTGCCCCTCAAGCCAGTTTCGCCACCTCATCCATCATGCTCCTCTCTCCCATAAAACACTAAGCACACAACTCACTAATAACCCACGACTCACACACACCAAGTAACCGTTTATTCACACAGGTAAATAAAAGGGACTTTTACATAGTCATTGTTATCGTCATCTTCCTAACCTTTTCACGCAATAACTTTTGGCTATCTCATCGAGCCAGTATTTGAAAAGAATAGAGTGAAAGACTTAGTCCAAAATGACGACGTAAATGAAAAAATACATGTCTTCTAATCTATTTATGTTATGTATATTAAACTCCTTATTTATCTATGATCAATGCTTAGATTCTATAAAAGAATCTCATTTAAGACGAAATATTTTATCATTTGTAACCAACACATGACCGCTCTACCAAAACAATGATTAGGTGACAAAAGAGATACTTCTAAAGAATGGGGAACAGCACAAAAGAAAGGAGACACGAAGTGGGTTTTGCTCATTGGATTGGGACGTTTTGGCGTTTTCCGTTCTTGACGTGACCAACTACCGAGCCAGGCAAGGTTTGTCAACTACGCCGAGACACCAAAACTCGACCTGGAAGGTGGGTGCTACTCATTTTGCTGGCCTGACCCAAAATTATGCAGAAAATAAGTGGTGAAGAAGCCAGTGAACTCAAAGTGCTGACACGAGGCAAAGGGGGGGAGTAGCTGCCGCTTTTGAGCGAGAGCAGGACCAGAAAACAAGACGGAGCTCTGGTGATTGAAATGCTATAAAAATCATTTAACCACCATAAAATTTGGACGTTGACGCCGTATTGGAAAGCTAGGCTGGTTGTTCTTTCCTTTTCTTTTCTTTTCTTTTCTATTCATTATTACGGTCATCATCGAATAGCTGTCACCACTTATAGCGGCGAATCTTCGGAAGCCAATCATGGCATTCATTTGGTTGCGAATAATATATAAACTTGGGGCCATTTGTTTATTCTCAGCGCCCAAAAAGAAAGAAAGAGTAGCTTCTGTGATGGCTGCAGCAGCTCTCGCCAGGTCCGAAGTCATGATTGTCGTCATAGAATGCCGATAGTGATTGCCGGTTAGAATCCCAAGTATTCGTTCCTGTTAGGAAATCCGTCGGAGTCGAACAAGAAAGAAAAGTAGAAAAAGGAAGGTAGAGCCGTAATGGTAGCCGTTAATATTTTCCTTTTGCCTTTTTGTTGCTATGCAATTTTGTTTTAATTGAGTAGAGAATATATATAATTGGTGAGTAGGAGCAACGTCAACATAGCTGGCTGGTGGGGATGGTAACCCCAAAAGCCACACCTTTGAATCTCTTTCTCATAGCGCCGCTCTAATCAAAAGCTGGAAGTTCCTTTAATCAACACTCAACGCACACCAAACGTATAATAAAGCTCTAAATTTCCATCGGAGCTAACCTGGTTGTGGTATCTTCTCTCTCTCCCCCACTTTCTCTCTTTCATGCTGTGAAAAATGTTACATACAAAGATTTCCCGTACACGATACAGGGAAATAAACCCCCTTCAACTTGCAGAACCAGACATGAGACAACAATTATACTGCTTTACAGCCCACACATCTCTAAATTGTGTCGAATTAAACATTTCTCTCTCTCTCTGTCTTTGTTAATATATTTTTTTTCTTCGCTTCTTCAAAATTTCTCCTCTCGCTTGTGTGGATTTGCTGTCTATTTGAAACCTCTAAACGATTGTTCTTTTCTATGCTCAGAAAACCTTTTTTTTTTTCCTTCGTTTTTGTCTCTTTTGAGTTGTGGGATTTGTTATATATTACTATATTTCGATGATTGAATTGGGGTGATTTGGTAGAGGCGGCAGGGGAGTGAGTGCTTGGGTGTATGTAATAAAACCCAGAAAGTGTTGTCGGCGCATGGTTACTTTCTGTCGGCATTGTCTGTATCCAACGATGATACAGTGAGAGAGAGAGAGAGAAAGCGTGAGCGACTGAGCGAGTGAGTGAGAGCATTTCCAATTCATATATTCCAAAGTACGACATCGAAGTTCAATACATATGTAGAGAGGCTTCTGGGGCTTTTAGTACCACTGCTCGGAGAGCAGTCACCATCTTTATCATCACCTGCGGAAGAAGCATACTGATTTAGACCTGGGGCCGCCTGCCTCATGCTTTCTCTCTCTACCAATTGGAACTTCAAGGTGTGGTCGTGATTGCCACTGGGTTTCATTGCTTCTAATGCCTCAAAATTCCTTTTCATTCTTTGATTTGGTGGAATACTTGGGCTATTTCCTTGATTTGATAGCTAGCATTTGCACTGTTAAACAAGGATCCAGTTTCAATGGGGGAATGTGCATGAATATTGGTATGGGTGGTAGTGGTTATGGAAGATTATTTCTTTTTATCATTGGCAAATGAAGATGCTGTTCTTAGAGATCTGGCTACATAACTTCACTGGAAATACAGTTCTTCATCCATTTCCATTTGTGCATCAATTTTTAGTGGCCCAAATTCTGCTGGAATTGGAACAAGTATGACTAGTTGGTCTAACTTTTGAGTCAATGCAGTTATATGCATTTCCGAATCGAATTCAAAGATTGCAGTTAAAGGGTCTGTTGTTTATCGAATTTAGCCTTGTTACCATAGCCTTCTTACTATATCTGGATCGAACTGTTATTGTGGACTTATTTTTGGACAGGTTAGTTGTCATTAGTCATCTTGTCATATTGTTCTCTTTTATTAGGCATTTGATGTAAATGCATGCTTTCGGCTCTTTATCAGGTTCTTTGCCTTTTTCTTGGTAAAGGTAATTAAACTTCCATTCGTGATATACTTATTCTGATTACTGTTTCGTGTCTGTTTTACTTCCGAACTTAAGATTTTCTAAGAGATTAGCCATATATGGTTCTGAGCAATTTATCCACTCTTGTTTCCCTGCTAACATTTGCTGCTGAACTTGCTTCGACTTCCATTTGCATACGAAGTCTGACAAACCTGAATGTTGCTCGCTTTCCTGTATACTTCCTTCCCCGCGCCCCCCTCCCCCCCGTCCTCTTCTCTTTCGGCAGAACTTCTTTTCCTAGTAGATTATGATTGTTTTGCTTGTGCCATCTTTTGCTTTTCAGGTTCAATGTGCAGTAAATTATATCCTCGTAATACTCTGCAGCATAGCTGAACTGGTTCCCATACCAGATGTCAGGGCATCTTGCAGCAATAGTAGGAGGTGCTGCAGGGGCCGTGGCATTGGTGGGGATAGTTATCTTCTTCATATGGTTGTGCTATTCTCATAAAAGAAGTGTTTCAAGAACTTCTGAGACAGGGTCCTCTGAGCCATCCGTTCAAGGTAAGATGATAGTATACATGTATTCACATATATCTTGGAGGTTTTCAAAAGAGAAATATACTCAACATAATTGCTTTGAACAACCTGCAGTGGGAAGGCATGGTGGGATTGAGTTGTCATTACGAGAAACAAGGCGTTTTGAGATGGAGGAGTTATCTCTTGCCACAAAAAATTTCAGTGATAAAAACCTAATCGGTGCAGGAAAGTTTGGAGAGGTCTATAAGGGATTATTGCTTAATGATGGGATGCTTGTGGCAATCAAGAAGCGACCTGGACCACCTAGCCAACAATTTATTGACGAGGTAATAAGAACTTTCCTCCCATAGTTCTAAACTCGATCATTTAAGATTTACAAGATTTCAACTCTGTTTACTGAAAAGAAAAGAAAAGGAAGGTTTAAAAAGAATGATGCAGCTAGAAGGAAGAAGAAGCAAAATAGTGGTGAAAGGTGGGAGTTGATAAAATAAGTTCTGAAGTAGATGGCCATGTAATTTTCTTCCGAATCTGAAGTCTTCACGATAATATTTACTTGAGATGGGGTCATAAATAGTGGTGTTCTCCCTTTCCTGTTTTTGTTTTTGTTACCCCATAGTATCTTGGACCACCATGACAAGTCATGATCTGGATTGCCTCTATCTTTTTCTATTTGGTCGCTTCAAACACTGGCATGCAAATCCAATGCTTCTTATCCCCTCATTTTCCTTTCTGTGTTTTTGTGTTACAAAGTGTCAAATTTTTAGGATCTTTCCGTGGTTGATCTAACAGGGCTTACTTCAACTACCAGGTACTCTACCTTTCTCCAATTCGCCATCGGAATCTCGTGACTCTCTTGGGCTATTGCCAGGAAAATAACCAGCAGTTTCTCATATACGAATATATACCTAATGGAAGTGTCTCCAGTCACTTGTACGGTAACTCTCTATCCAGTCCTTATGTATGCTTTTATTTAGCTCAGTGATCTTAGGAGGTATCTCAACTGATCTTTTCTGCACTTCTCATCCATAGGTGTTACATTAAATTTCACCCAATTTTGCAGCAAAATAATGTGTGGATAAAATATTGAATCATTATAAAGTTTCTTCTGCAGCTTACTATATACTTATTTGATTCTGATGCATATTAAAATGTGAATTGCCTTTGCAGGCACCAGTCAACATTCCTATGAAAAGTTAGATTTCAAACATAGAGTTTCAATAGCTCTAGGTGCAGCTAAAAGTGATCCTCTGCAAAATCAGTGAGCATTTGTGGCTTTCCTGGTATCAGTTTTTCTTTTCTTTATATAAAAATATCCAAATATCGATATGGATCCAACAGAATTCTTTTGTAAGCTACTGTCATACTTCCAGTTTTCTAAATATTCCTCCTTTATTTACGAAAGGCTTGAAGCACTGCTACCTGAGTCATTTGAATCTCATTCGTTGTATCCATTTTCAGGTTTGGCTTATCTTCACTCTCAAAGTCCCCGCTTGATACATAAGGATTTCAAGACAGCCAATGTTCTTGTTGATGAAAATTTTATAGCTAAGGTTGCAGATGCTGGGCTTCGTAATTTCCTTGGAAGAGTTGATATAGCAGGCCCATCTTCTCAAGTGACAGCGGATGAGATATTCCTTGCCCCGGAGTATTACTTATTAGTTTCCATTTGTGTGGTTTTTTTTTTTTTTTAATAACCTTTCTGGAGTGTGCATCCCTGGCTGCTGGGCTACTCCTGGGATTAACTTTTTGATTTCCCATGTTGCTTATAATATGTGGATGATGCACTGATGATTATTAACACTGTCCACTTATGCAGAGTACAAGAGTTCAGACAATTTTCTGAAAAAAGTGATGTGTATAGTTTTGGGGTATTCCTCCTGGAGTTAGTAAGCGGGCATGAAGCAACAGAACCACCTTCTTTTGATGCCAACCAGAACCTGGTTGAATGGGTATGACATTGTCTTCGTTCAATATTCATGCTGTTTTCATCTGCTGTGTCACTAAACTTATGCAATGTAAAAGCTTGTATAAGCATTTTTAGGTTGTTTTTGACAATCTGGTGATAAAGGTGTTTGTTGGTGCTTACTGCAGAGATCATAAATGACAATATACAAAATAAAAATGTGAAAACACATATGTACATCTGCTTCTCTGTGTATGTGTGTATGTGTGTTTATAGCAATTAAGATTTTAAGAGATCTCTTCTTGCTTAAAAGCAGCTTAAGTGCTGCAAATGGGTAACGAATGCAGCAGCTTTTGATGTTACCTGATCTTCTGGGTTGTATTTCCTCTTGTAAAGGTGCAAAATAATCAGGATTATAGCAAGTTTTCCCACATCATTGACCCAAGATTGGAGAATACCTTTACAGCTGAAGGTATGGAGGAGGTTATACAACTGATGGTTCGTTGTTTGGAACCTTCAAGTGAGCGGCGACCTGCCATGAGCTATGTGGTTATGGAACTTGATCGAATATTTGAGAAAGAGGTGAACTTGACAACCATCATGGGGGAAGGAACCCCAACAGTGACACTCGGAAGCCAGTTATTTAGAGCTGCAAAATAGAAGATATTTCTTTCCCATTATGTTTGAGTGTGATATTTGTGAAATAGTGCTTTACTTTCCATTTTTTATTTATTTTATGAAATATGAGAGGAGAAGAAATTCAGCTGTTTGATAAGTGTATAAAGAACAGCTGTGTCATTTTTTAATTTCTTTTCATAAAAGTATGAGCAGCCTTATTGTAAACAATTATTTTTGTTAATACAATATTGAAGTTTGGGGTTGGTGTAATTTTTTGGGGGTGTTTCGATTACTTTTTATGCTTTAATTTTCCATAATGCTGATTCCTTGAGGAGAGAAGAAAATACAGGAAGAAAGGTAGGATCCGAGCGCACAATTTTATCCCCTATCAAGAGCAAGAAAATTGCATGTCGATCTTGTGTTTACAGGGCAAAGTGATTCACTGGCAACGGAACTGCTATTGTAAAATGTAGAATTGGATCAGGGAGTTTTTGTTTTGGATCAAAGTTGTCATCTTTGAGCCTTGCTAATGAGGGATGGTTAAGTATTTATCTTGCATTGGGTGTATTGCTTAGACAGTCTGATGATATTGTACGGGGTTGGAATAGGAGAACCGTGTCAGATCTGTTGATTCTTTGCATCCTTCTTCTCAGTTCGTTTTCTCGCATAACAAGATACCGATACGGAATACGTTGACTGCGGGAGTCGATGCTCCACGCTTACCTGTTCAATCTTGGTCATTACGCAAAGCTCCGTTTGATTCCACCTATGCCGTGTCTTCATTAGAATTCATCGGAGTTCATAGGTAGAATCCTTTTCGGAAAGTAGGAAATACAAACAAGATGCTGCACTGCCTCTCCCGTAAATCATCATCAGCAACTTCGCCGGTAGCACAGCATCCTCCTCCTCCCCGTCCTCAAGGTAACCCCAGAAAATTATCTTCTTTACCTTTGCAGAGCTCAGGGGCTTTACTTATTGCACGTCGCCTGTTTGTGTTAATGTGCCAATCGTTTTTTTCTTCTTCTTCTCTGTTGGCTGCAGGGGATTCGACGGAAAACACACCCAGATCGAGCGCTCAAGCCTCACCTGCCGTCAACCTCACTCAGGAATACGCCCTCACTGTGCAATCGAATTCCTACAACGAGATATGGTCGACAATCCACACCAACATCAGCGACCATAATGAAGAGACGCACCAGGTAGTGCTGGCGCAGTTGCTTTACCCCGATCGAGAATGCGTGGAAGACGCCCTACGTGACGCCAAATCTAACACTCTCACCTCTCTTGTCAGAGCCTACTTCGAGCACAGCGAGAGCGCCACCCATCTCTTCCTTCTCCTCCAGCACAGCATCCGTAATGCGCGCCTCCTCTACGACCCCCTTCACGCCCTCCTCGACGTCCTTCTCATCGACTCTGAATCTAACTCCCGCTCTTCCCTTCTTAGCCAATCCCAATGTGATCGCGCCTTCGACCTCTTCCTTCAGTTCGATAGCCTCGACAACCCTTTCCCATCTCCCCATTCCCACAACTTCAACGACATGCGCCGCTGCTTCTCACAGCTCAAGGAACAGCTCGACTCCCGCCTCCGCAAGTCTCGCTCTCGGCTCCGCATCCTCCGTCGCGTCACCATGTTCTCCTCACTTTGTTTCGTTTGCACCGCTGTCGGTGGTGCTGTTAATGCCGCTGTTCACACCCTTGTTGCTCTCTTTGCCGGAACCTTCTGCACCGCCTCCCTTCCCCCATCGCACAAGTTTACTCAAAAAGAAGCTGCCCGTATTGCACAACTGGATGCTGCCCTTAGGGGTACTTATGTCCTGAACAACGAGCTCGACACCATTGACCGCCTTGGTGCCCGTCTGCACAATGCCGTTGACAATGACAAATTCCTCATTCGTCTTGGATTGGACAGGGGCAGGGAAAACCATCCCATCATGGAGGTGATCAAGCAGTTCCGCAGAAACCATCTTAATTTCCTGCAGTTGCTTCAAGACCTTGAGGAACATCTATGCCTGGCCTTTAATACTGTCAATAGGGCCAGAGCTCTGCTCCTGCATGAGGTCTCTCTTCATCAATCTGGTAATTCCTGAACGTATTTTCCTTTTTTATCCTCATTTTTATTATGTATTTAACTCTGTTGAAAAGTAGCACGTCAACACTGTCCACTTATGCAGAGTAAATGGCTGTTGGGGTCAAGCCAGATGAGATCGTATGTTTTTATTGTAGGGCAAAGGGGCATAAGAAACCTGATTGTCCCAGGCTCAAGAAGAGCAAGGGAAAGCGCCCAGATGGAGGTAATTACTCTTTAGCTTATGTTTGTGAGTCTCATATGGTAGAAACACCCTGTAGTTCTTGGTGGTTAGATACAGGTGTCACTAACCATATAACATTTACCATTCAGGGATTCGTAAACCAAAGGAGGCCAAGTCAGGATAAGAAGTATCTTTTTATGAGGAATAATGTGAAGGTTGATGTGGAGTTCGTTGGAGATGTCACCTTGCTTTTAGAGACTGGTTTTGGGATGACTTTATATAATACCTTTTATGTACCGTCCTTCAGACGGAATCTAGTTTCAGTTTCTTTGTTGGACAAATTAGGATATTCTTTTGAAGTTAAGAACTCCATTATTAATGTATGTTTTGATTCGAACCTTATTGGTTGTTGCACTTTGAATCATAGTTTATATAAGATTTGTTTATCCCCACATGAGATCTATGTTACAATGAATGATGAACATAATGTTCCTAAGAGGGTGATGTCTAAAGAGCAATCATATACATTATGGCATAAGAGACTCTGCCACATTTCAAAAGAGAGAATACAAGGTTGATAAAAGTAAGCATTTTGCCCACTCTTAATGAGGATTTGGAAACTTGTGTGGATTGTTGTAGAGGTAATTCAACTAAGACAAAGAAGAAGACTGCAGTTCACTGTTATGATTTGTTGGGTGTGATACACACTGATATAAGTGGTCCATATAGACCAATACTACAAGGTGATGTTTATTTCATTACCTTTATAGATGATTTCTCACGTTATGAATATGTGTATTTGATCAAAGAGAAGTTAAAGTCCTTTGAGAAGTTTAAGGAATTTAAGGTTGAAGTTGAGAAACAGTTGGGAAAGAGTATAAAGATTGTGAGATCTGATCGAGGTGGAGAATACTATGGGAGACATGGTGACACAGGACAGCATAAGGGACCATTTGCTCAGTATTTATAAGATTCTGGCATAATAACTCAATTCACTATGCCAGGGAGCCTAGAACATAATGGTTTCGCTGAAAGGTGAAATAGAACTTTGATGGATATGGTTAGAAACATGATGAGTGGGAGTAATATACCCCAATTTCTATGGGGAGAAGCCTTAAAGACTTCTATGTATATTTTTAATCGTGTTCCTACTAAAGCAGTTCAGTTGACTCTATTTGAGTTATTTAAGGGACGCAAACCTAGTTTAAACCATATTAAAGTTTAGGGATGCCCAGCGGAGGTGAAACTGTATAATCTGACTCTGGGAAAGTTAGATCCACGAACCACTAGATGTTATTTTGTGTCCTACCCAAAGCACTCCAAGGGCTATCGATTCTATAACCCTGGTGGAGGTCCTAGAATTGTGGATTCGCAAACAGCTAAGTTCTTAGAGCTTGATGTTACAGAGAAAGCTGAATGTTCACAAACCTTAGAGAGCGGAGGCATTACCTATGTGGGTGTTGAAGCTGATCCTTTTACTTCATTGAGCATGCAACCTGTTGAACTAGTTCTAGTACATTCAGATGTGCAAGAAAATGATACTAATGAAGTTCCAGTTGTAGAAATGCAAGCTCAAGATCAAAATATTGTAGCTCCACCAGTTCGGAGATCTATTAGAGAGAGGAGATCAGCTATCCACCCTGACTATGAGGTATATCTTGGTGAAAATGATTATGACATTAGGATTACACAGGATCCAATGACCTACTCTGAGGCTATTTCAAGTCCATAATCAGAATTTTGGTTAAATGCTATGAAAGATGAAATGCAATCCATGAAGCATAATGAAGTTTGGGATTTAGTTGAGCCACCTGAAGGATGCAAGCCTGTTGGTTGCAAATGGATGTTTAAAACAAAGAAAGATTCCACTGAAAAGATAGATAGATTCAAGGCCAGATTAGTTGCTAAGGGATTCACACAGAAAGATGGAGTTGATTATGATGAGACTTTTTCGCCAGTATCCTCTAAAGACTGATTTAGGATTGTTATGCACTAGTGGCTCATTTTGATATGGAACTGCACCAAATGGATGTTAAGACTGCCTTTTTAAATGGAGTCTTGGATAAAGAAGTATATATGGAACAACCTGAGGGTTTTGTGAAACATAATGCTAGTAAGTTTGTTTGTAAGCTAAAGAAATCTATTTATGACCTTAAGCAAGCCTCGAGGCAATGGTACTTGAAATTTGATAGCTTTATCACTTCATGTGGTTTTGATAAGAACTTAATGGATCGTTGCATATATACCAAGTTTAGCGGGAGTACCCCAATTTTGTTAATTCTTTTTGTCAATGACATATTATTGGCATGCAAAGATATGAGGTTACTTCGAGAAACTAAGACATTATTGTCTTCTCAGTTTGATATGAAAGACCTTGGTGAAGCTTCTTTTGTTCTCGGGATTGAGATCCATAGAGATCGTTCACATTGATTGTTAGGTCTTTCTCAGAGGGCATATATTGATCGAGTATTAGCAAGGTTTAACATGCAAGATTGTAAACTTGGAAGTGCACCAATACTTAGAAGTGACAAGCTGAATAAATTACAATGCCCTTAAAGTGAAGCTGATAAGGAAACTATGAAGAAAATATCATATGTCAGTGCAGTAGGTAGCTTCATGTATGCACAGGTTTGTACCAGACCTGATATTGCTTTTGCCACTAAAGTTCTTGGTAGATTTCAATCTAACCCTGGTCATGATCATTGGGTTGCTGCCAAGAAGGTTATGAAATACCTGAAAGGAACAAGGAATTATATGTTGACTTATAGACATGTGGATGATTTAGAGTTTGTTGGGTATTCAAATGCATATTTTACAAGCGATAAGGATGATTTGAAATCCACATCAAGTTATGTTTTCATTATGGCAGGTAGAGCAGTGTCATGGAAAAGCATTAAACAGACATTGATTACATCCTCCACCATGCATGCAGAGTTTGTGGCTTGTTATGGTGTAGCTGTTCAAGCCATTTGGTTGAAAAATCTTATAAAGTTGTTGACTGCCCTTGATTTTATTGAAAGGCCCGTTCAATTATATTATGATAATTCTGTTATTATGTCATTCATCAACGACAATAGAAATATCAAAGGGGCCAAGACATAGAGATCAAATTTTTGACAATTAAAGAGAGGGTAAAGAACGGTGAAGTTGCAGTGGAGCACATTGGAACAAATGCCATGGTAGCTGACCCACTTACTAAAGGGTTAAGTCCTTCTATATTGCAAAAGCACGTTGATCGCATGGGTCTTTATTCTTCATTTGATGCCTTTGTTTAGTGGGAGCTTATGCTTTCTATTTTAATGTTTTTGCTCAGTGGGAGCTATTGATATTGGTTAAACACTTTTGTTCAGTGGGAGCTGATGCCCATTTCATTGTTATGTATCATTGCAGCATTTGTTTGTTTATTGTTATGAAACTTTGATTGATGCATGTATATCTTAGTTACCTGTCTATTGTTTAATTTTCATAAACTTGTGAGACACATATGTGCTTGTTTAAGACAGGTTATAAAGTCTTGAGAGAGGTGCAACCTTAAGCATTTGGCCAGGGCATATCATTGTGGCCATATTATAATGTCTTGTAGCACACAAATATTTATGTACTTGAGTATCCTACACAAGACATTTTATATTCTCCTAGGACGGTTTGTCGATGACATCTTGTCACCTTGGGGATGTCCTTCTAGGATGGTTTGTCGATGATGTTTGTCATTTGAAGTGATATTCCCCTATGACGGTTTTTTCGGTGACCTGGTCATTAGGAGAATGGGACTGATAAGAGGGTAACACTACATTTCTTTTGTGGTGTTACTTGTCCACCACACTACCATATAAGATCTATGTTCATAAAGTGGAGAACTCTTGTGACTATCTTGGGAGTTATGTCTCTAAATGGCATAATAACCACTATTATCTTTGAATTTGAAACTTTATGTGATAAGATCGGCAATAAGAGATGTTTCTGAATTATCTGGACTATCATAAAATGTTTTTAAAATTATTTTCATATATATAAAATCTACTAGTAGTATTATTTATTTTTATGATCATTGCTATAGCCCAAGTGGGAGATTGTTGGCTCATTGTATGAGTCCATGTAATGTGGGCTTATATCAATGATGCATAAATGATCATTCCCTATCGTGGTGATGCAATGTGATTTTATTGGTCCATTTAATTGTACACACATTGTACATATATTCTCTTTTTGCATATATGGTACTAGTTGGTGTGAGCCGTTGTCTATCTTATAGACTTTGATGAGTAAAGCTATTTGTATGGACATTTTATTAATTGGCTAAGTCCCAATCTAACTCTCTATTTATATATATATATATATTTAATATATTTAATGTTGCTAAAAGGAGATATTTTGGAGATAACAATGAAATATGTTTTATTGCGTTTAGTCGTGAGAAACTGCCCCTCAGGGCAGTTTCGCCACCTCATCCATCATGCCCTCTCTCCCGTAAAATACTAAGCACACAACTCACTAATAACCCACGACTCACACATACCAAGTAACCGCTTATTCACACGGGTAAATAAAAAGGGCTTTTACGCAGTCATTGTTATCGCCTTCTCCCTAACCTTTTCACGCAACAACTTTTGGCTATCTCATCAAGCCAGTATTTGAAGAGAATAGAATAGAAGACTTTGTCCAAAATGACAGCGTAAATGGAAAAATACGGTATGTCTTTTGATTTATGATTTATTTATGTTACATATATTGAACCCATTATTTCTCCATGATCAATGCCTAGATCCTGTAAAAGAGTCTCATTTAAGACGAAATTTTCTAACAAGTCCATGATGGCTTAAAGGGGAGCGAGGATTATTGGCCTCGCCCCAATCCCGCAGCACATGCAACTTGTTTATTTTCTCCATAATTTTCAGGCTTCAAGAATGAGTAGGACCTTAACAGATGTAGCTAGTTTTGGTGTGTTGTTGTAGTTGGCAGAGGCAGGCCAACCTTGTGTGGCATGATAGTTGGGTGTGGCTGGTTTTGCCGCTTCTGGTACCAAAAGTTCAATGTCAAGGAAGGAAAGGCTGAAGCACAGCTTCCTTTTTCCATAACTTTCTTGATATAGACAGCAAAAGAACAAAAAGAGGAGGGTTTACCATTAATTGCCATTTGCATGAAAGGCAGGTAAGAAACAACCCGAGTTCTCTTTCCCCAGATCAAGAGTTCTAGTTGTCTGACTGACATTGCCCGTTAAAAAGCGCAATTAACTTTCTCTGCGAATAGTAGGCTGTGAAGAAACGCGCGGGTCGTTTTCAAGTTAGTTGCAATTGGAGGGGAGACGAAGCCCCATGCATTGCGCATTAAAGAAAATAAACAAACAAGCAGTGATGGGAATAGACGTTTATAAATTTGACCGACAGCCCAACCAACCAACCAACCAACCAACCAGCCCCTCACAAAACCAACCTACCCTTCTCGATGCCATCTGCCAGAGGTTGCCGTCCACACATATCAATAAATACGAAGCTTTCCTTTTTTATTGGGAAATAGTTTTAAATGACCACCACACACGCACAATTACTTCAAACCAATCCAACAAATTTAAAATTTTTTTCACTCTAATTTTCGACTTCCCTCGCTAGTCCTTTCCAGCATTCCTTAACATGGACTTCCGAGGCTGGCTCAGTGAACGGTCCCCGCAGTCACAGGGACACCGTGCAGCACAACCGTCTCCACTGTCAAGCCTGGGCCGAACCCGAAGAGAACTCCCCACTCCAAACCTTCCCCGGTCGTCGGCTTTCCTTGCTCCAGAGAAGACTTCCTCATCTCGTCCAATATGAACAGCACACACGCACTGGACATGTTCCCGTATTCGCTCAGGATGTGACGAGTAGCTCTTAGTTTCTCCTCCTTCAGTCCCAGCTTGGCCTCGACCTGGTCCAGAATGGCTGGACCTCCCGGGTGGGCAATCCAAAAGAGGGAGTTCCAGTCGCTTATACCCAGTGGAGAAAAGGCTTCCGTCAAGCTTTTCTCAATGTTCTTCGATATGATCCCGGGAACGTCCTTCAACAAGTGAAAAGTCAGACCCACCTCGCGTAAGTGCCCATCGATTGCACCATCGGAATCGGGAAGAATTGTTTGTGCCGCTGATACAAGTTCGAACAGAGGACGTTCAACCGATGTATCGGGGTCTGCACCCACGATCACGGCCGCTGCACCATCGCCAAAAAGGGCCTGACCAACCAGCGAGTCCAAATGGGAATCAGAGGGTCCGCGGAAAGTCACGGCTGTGATCTCAGAGCAGACCACGAGAACACGTGCACCCTTGTTGTTCTCGGCCAAGTCCTTGGCGAGACGGAGCACCGTCCCACCAGCGAAGCAACCCTGTTGGTACATCATCAAACGCTTCACTGAGGGTCGAAGGCCGAGCAGTTTGGTCAGCTGGTAATCAGCTCCGGGCATGTCTACCCCAGATGTGGTGCAGAAGACGAGGTGGGTGATCTTGGATTTGGACTGGCCCCATTCTTTGATTGCCTTGGATGCCGCTTCCTTCCCCAGCTTGGGCACCTCCACCACCACCATGTCCTGACGAGCGTCAAGAGATGGTGCCATGTACTCGCACATCTTCGGATTTTCCTTCAAAATCTCCTCAGTAAGATGCATGTAACGCTTCTTTATCATGGACTTGTCACCTGTTTAATTAATCAAACGAGGTAAAATTAGTACTAGGCTGTCTAGCAAATCATCACGCCATTTAGTACTTCGGTCGCGCTCGCTCTCTCTCTCTCTCTCTCTCTCTCTCTCTCTTAATTATATCTAACCAATGTGCTCTACATTAACTCCCATTGTCAGAGGGTATGGTCTCGGGAGGTTGACGAGACATGACAGCCATGATGACATCAAAATTAAATGACAATTTTGTTAATTATTAAAATTACTAGGGGTATACAAGATTTCTAAGTAATCATAAATTACTGGTCTACGATGACCACAAGCATCATTCTTGTATTCTAAAAATAAAAAATAAAAAAATGCGAAACGGGTAGTAAAACGCAAAGTACGCAGTGGATAAAGGGGTAAAGACAACGTACACATGCGTTTGAACTTCTCCTTCAAGTCGGTCATGTGCTCGCTGTTGGTGATCCGGAAGTAGTAGTCAGGGTACTCCTCCTGAGAGACGCAGTTGGAGGGTGTGGCGGTGCCAATGGCCAGAACTGTGGCCGGACCATTTGCTCGCTGAGCCTTTCGGATTTCCTCGACGGACGCCATCGATAATCACTACACTGGAAAGATTGCTAATTGCAGGGGAAGTTTTTGTGTTGTGTTCGAATAAACATCCACGGCAGAGCGTGGCTTTTATACGAGGGAAAGGGCATGGGTAGGTTGAATGGACGGGCAGGTGAATGGCCACGTGAGTCCGGGTTAGGCTCCTCAAACGGTGGTAGATGTGGTGCCACATGACCATACCTACATGCCTCCCTTAATTTCTTACCATTTTAATAACAAAAATAGAGTGACATAGGTAGGTAACGGTAACAAATCAACTAATCGTCTGCAATATCTAACCGTCCCCTGATTCCGAATCAACAGATTCTTTTTGTTTCATTTAAAAATCAATCAAAAAACTATTTGCCTTTTTGTTTGTGACTCCATTCCTTTTTATTCCTTTATTCCGTGTAATTGTCTCTATTCTGTTATCATTCCCTACCAACCTCTCCAAAGTGAATGGTGAAAAAGAGTCTACAATCTGTTCTAGCGTCTTTGAGTAAAATTGCTAACAAATTAAGCAATTTCTCAGTTGACTAGTCAAACAACATTGTTCAAAAGAGTGGTCTGACTGGTTTTTTATGGAAGAACATTGCAGGTCAGGTCTTAGATGAATCCATATCGGTTCGTTCCTCAGCCAGTCCTCAATTTTCCACCTTACCCTCGCCCAAAGGCTTTGAAGGATATGGATTTTAACTTGCAAGGGGAGGAGAACTTTCAGCCGATTTTAAAATGATTGTTAAGGTAGTTGTTACGTGGTCTAAGGGAGTGTTGTGACCATTTGCAACTGTTGAGTTGTGTTATTGTTTGGACTTGGACCCAGTTGTATATTGGATTATTTGGACTTGGTTTTCCTGGTCTTGGGCTAAGCCGAGCCCGCATTCATTTGGTTCATACAGGTGGGTGGGCTTCTTCTCGTAGGTTGTTGTTTACATGTGAGTCATTCTTCAACCTGATTCTTAAAGCCAGTGCTAAAAGGAAAGATGTCCAGTTTTATTCATCTTTGCGTCAATATTTCAATTTCTAAGCATTTTCAGGCAAAGATTTTTCGTAAAGTATTCCAAATTTGTTGTTTGCTAAGAAAGATCTCTTGTTGCATGTTGCTTTGTTGTTTGCTTGTTGATCATCAGTTTCTTTAGAGTGTTATCTTGAATTTGTGAGATTCTGCTTCTATCAAAACAACCTCTGTTTTGTCGGTTGTTTCTGTCCAGTTTTCAGCTTGATCGTGTTGAGATGTTTGCCTTGAACGATTCTAAGGATCCAACACTTTTCGTCTTTGTTTGGGACAAACTAAAAAGCATAGCATTTTCGACACCACATATACACGCATTCGAATTCTTGTGGGGAATTTGCTACACTAAAATAAAGAGTTTCACTGTGTCGAGGAAAACGAGACGTCAAAACTATAGTGGCGAGTCCCAAAAGGAGTTGATTCTGTTAATGGTAAAAAATAAAAAATTAAGATAAGCTCAAATTTCCCTTCTTCAGCGTCCTCCAAGGAATATTTGTGATCACCAAACTTTGACTGCAATAAATTAATGGAAAGCAGGAACGAAACTGAGTCAATGCACATGATGGCTAAATCAGAGGTTCCATGTTCGAGGACCGAGAGTTTCGATCAAGAGACGAGAAAGCCGGAAGCAACCGGAGAGAGGGAGAGGAGAGGATGTTCCCGACATTTTTCTTGAACAGTTCTCCTCTACCCGTAAAGATCAAACCAGAGAGGAAATGAGACACAGAAGAAGAATAAGGAAAAGTTGAATAACCTTTTTCAATAAAAAAATGGATTACTGATTTAGTAACAATACAAAACATAGCATAGTCCTTGGTCTTTGTGTTGTTGTGTTATTTTTTACAACCGTAATATACAATCATACTGAGGCCGGTTGATTGCCGGAGGACTATATTTTTTCTTTCCTCGCGACCGGGACTCAATGGATGGTTTCCAAAGGGACACTGTGTAACACAACCGTCTCCACCGTCAAACCAGGGCCCAACCCAAAGAGAACACCCCAATCCATGCCTCCACCAGTGGTGGCCTTTCCTTCCTCCATAGACCTCTTCCTCATCTCATCTAATATGAACAACACACATGCAGTTGACATGTTCCCATACTCGCTAAGAACATGACGACTTGTTTTGAGTTTGTCCTCCTCCAAACCCAGGCGGGCCTGCACCTGGTCAAGAACGGCAGGGCCGCCAGGGTGGACGATCCAGAATAAGGAGTTCCAATCGCTGATGCCCATAGGAGTGAAAGACTCGACCAGGCATTTCTCCATGTTTGTGGATGCCAGCTTCGGCAAGTCTCTCAACAAGTGGCAGGTCAGGCCTCTTTCAAGCATATGGCCCTGAACAACGTCATTAGAGTCCGGCAGAAGTGTCTGGGTCGCTGATACAATTTGGAAAAGTGGACGTTCAATACTTGTATCCGGATCCGCACCAACAATCACGGCTGCCGCTCCGTCGCCAAAGAGTGACTGACCGACCAGTGAGTCCAGGTGAGCCTCCGAGGGTCCACGGAAGCAGCTGGCCGTGATCTCAGCGCACACCGCGAGAACACGAGCACCTTTGTGATTCTCGGCGAAATCCTTGGCGACCCTCAGCACGGTGCCGCCCCCGAAGCAGCCGTGTTGGTACATCATGATCCGCCTAACGGAGGGTGGAAGGCCAAGGAGCTTGACCAGCTGGGAATCGGCTCCGGGCATGTCAGAAGTACCTAGGGTTGTAGAGAACACCAGGTGGGTGATCATGGATTTGGGCTGTCCCCACTCTTTGATGGCCTTTAATGCAGCTGCCTTGGCAAGTTTTGGCAACTCGGCCACCGATATGTCATGACGTGCGTCAAGAGATGGTTCCATGAATGTACACATGTTTGGGTTTTCATTCAAAATATCTTCAGTCAGGTGCATGTAACGCTTCTTTATCATCGACTTTTCACCTGCCATACCAAGTTGCAATTTAGTATCAAATATAGCACAAGAACTTAACTTTTTTGAATACATGAGTAGATGTTTCATGCATCGTTGATCTAGTCTAAAATATCGAGACTTACATATGCGTTTGAAGCGTTTCTTCAAGTCGGTCATGTGCTCGCTCTTGGTGACCCGGAAGTAAAAGTCGGGAAAATCATCTTGGTAGATACAGTTGGAGGGATTGGCGGTTCCAATAGCTAGGATAGCAGCCGGAGTCTGGGCTCTCTGGTTCCTAAAGATTTCTTCCACGGACGCCATGAGTGATACCTGTTGATTTTGGTTTTCACAGAGTAAAGATAACTAAACCCAGAACTCAGGAGTCCCTTATACGTCTAGCGAAGCAAGCAAGAAAAAAGAACAAGTAGAAGAACAAATGGTGTTGGAAACTGAGAGTTGGGGAAACACTTCAGTTTGCTCACAAGAGATTTGGTTGTAAAGGGTTGCACGATGGTTTGCAGGTTCCGAAGGCTTTTACATGTGAGGGTAGGTGGATAGGGAAGCCTGGTCGTCGTAGAATTGTTAGGGAACCCACATGTGTGTTTCGGACGTCATTTTCGGCGAGCTATGTGGTATTTCTTTTTTATCGTTTGGTCTTTTGCATGATAGCTCTTAATACACAGCTCAAAAACTTTGACCAGGCGGCAGACAACTTGGTTGGTGTAGGAATTTAGTCAAAGTCATCTCTTTGCTTATTTGTCTTCGCCTTAGTAGGCAATGAGGAATTTCATGTATATTGGCATCTCGCTTTGACTGTGAGGGAGTGAAACACGAGGTGTAAATGACTTGCTTTTTTGCCTGGGCATTTCCGTTTAATAGCGGGGAAGGGAAACGTGACGTGTACTTGGTGGAACACGTGTTCCATAACTGTAAACAGAGGCTGCCTATATATTATATGTTTTCTTTATTATGATACGCTTAGATAAAATCTTTGTGCTTGCTATGTAATGATTTAAATGCTTTTCGTGCTATAAATTTATGAAGATAGTTGGTTGTTTGGGGGTCGAAGAGAGTGTTGTAACCCTTTGCAACCCTTTCGATTTGTAAGTATTTTCAACCAAAGACTTTTTATAAAGTATTCCGAATTTGTTGCGTGCTAAGATCGATTCCCTGTTGCATGTTGCTTTATTGTTCTCTCGGCCATGCCATTCAATTTCTTTAAGAATGTTATCTTGAACCTGTCAGATTCTGCTTCTATCAAAGGAACCAGTTTTCTTCTTGATCGTATTGGGTTGTTGGCCTTGAATTTTGACCAAAACGTTCTAAGAATCTAACAGTGAGGGACCATCTAATAATAGACGGATGCATCTTAGAACTGCAAGCAATTCCATGAATTAACGAACAAAAATATTGAACGTATAAAAAGTGATAGCCTTCGCACGAATCAAGCTAATTTTTCTTTCGTCGTTCAAGCAAAAGATAAGAAATAGAGAATCCTCAACACTTGACTGTTGCTATAAGCAACACTTTTTTTTTTTCCTTTTCACTCTAATTTTCATGTCATATTCCGATATTATAATTTATGAATTTAAATGACAATTCACGGATCATGCATAGCACTTCGAAAATACAAAGTTTACCACTCAATTGATCACCTAAAATGCTCATAATTTATTCGTTAAAAAGAAAAAAAAAATCAATTGTACCCAGAGTTAGTGAAAAACGACATGTTCCGCGCAGGAGTTAGACCTGCGCATGAAGAACGTTTTGCAAAAACTTCTTAGCCTTTCAGATAATTTAATCAGAAAACGTATCGTGAGCAACCGTGAATTTTTATTTTCCTTGTCACCCTTACTTTTGCTAAAAACAGTGAAAAAGCACCAAGTTAATTAAACATTTTTTCATCTAGTTGATTGCGGAACAAGTACTTGTTCCAACCAATAAATATACGGCACTTCTTCAACATGATTACCTTATTAACGACATTGGATGGCTCACATTTCGGTCTTCAACATGATTACCTTATCAACAACATTGGGTGGCTCACATTTAGGTCTCAAAAGCTATCAACTTGACATGTTGGCAAATTTCCCGAGAAAATTGTGGCAGTGCTTTTTTCCATTTGATTCGACATCACAGAAAGATCTGGATGAGGTACTCTCCAGTTGAAACGCAGCAATAAATAATCTACAGACATTTTTTTTTTGGCTTGGTGGGCATTTACACGCGTATTGGAGGATAAAGTTACCAAAAGATGTTGCTTCTGTTCATCCTAAAAGACAAGAATTAGGATAAGCTCAACCTTACCTTCTTAGCCGTTTTCCGCGGAAGCCTTGTGATCGCCAAACTTTGACTGCAACAAATTGATGGAAGCTGAGTCAATGCATATCCTGGTTAAATGCCAATATTGAGGACTGCAAGTTTGAATCAAGAGACGTGAAAATGCTACGGAAGCCGCCCTAGTTCACAACAGATCAAACCAGAGAGGAAATGAGACACAGAAGAAGAAAAAGGAAAAGCAAAACAACCTTTTCAAATAAAAAAATGGATTACAGATTTTATAGTGATAAAAATAGCACAATCCCTCGTCTATGTGTAGTGGGTATGGAGGGTCATCATCATCCATAAGCAACATTATTTGTTACAACCCTAATATACAATGATACTGAGGCCGGTTGATTGCCGGAGGAGTATATTTTTTCTTTCCTTGCCAGCGGGACTCAGTGGATGGTCTCCAGAGGGACGCTATGTAACACAACCGTCTCCACCGTCAAACCAGGGCCCAACCCAAAGAGAACACCCCACTCCAAGCCTCCGCCGGTCGTGGCCTTTCCTTCCTCCATAGACCTCTTTCTTATCTCATCCAATATGAACAACACACATGCAGTTGACATGTTCCCATACTCGCTGAGAACATGGCGACTTGTTTTAAGTTTGTCCTCCTCCAAACCCAGGCGGGCCTGCACTTGGTCGAGAATGGCAGGGCCGCCGGGGTGGACGATCCAGAATAAAGAGTTCCAATCACTGATGCCCACAGGAGTGAAAGACTCGACCAGGCATTTCTCCATGTTTGTGGATGCCAGCTTCGGCAAGTCTCTCAACAAGTGGAAGGTCAGGCCTCTTTCAAGCATGTGGCCTTGAACAACGTCACTAGAGTCCGGCAGAAGTGTCTGGGTCGCTGATACAATTTGGAAAAGAGGACGTTCAATACTTGCATCCGGATCAGCACCAACAATCACGGCTGCCGCTCCGTCGCCAAAGAGTGACTGACCGACCAGTGAGTCCAGGTGGGCCTCCGAGGGTCCACGGAAGCAGCTGGCCGTGATCTCAGCGCACACCGCGAGAACACGAGCACCTTTGTGGTTCTCGGCGAAATCCTTGGCGACCCTCAGCACGGTGCCGCCCCCGAAGCAGCCGTGTTGGTACATCATGATCCGCCGAACGGAGGGTGGGAGGCCGAGGAGCTTGACCAGCTGGGAATCGGCTCCGGGCATGTCAGAAGTACCTAGGGTTGTAGAGAACACCAGGTGGGTGATCATGGATTTGGGCTGTCCCCACTCTTTGATGGCCTTTGATGCAGCTTCCTTAGCGAGTTTTGGCAACTCGGCCACCGATATGTCATGACGTGCGTCAAGAGATGGTTCCATGAATGTACACAAGTTTGGGTTTTCATTCAAAATATCTTCAGTCAGGTGCATGTAACGCTTCTTTATCATCGATTTTTCACCTGCCATAACAAGTTGCAATTTAGATCAAACATAGCACTAGCGCTTTGTTTATTACACGAAGAGATGTTGGCATGCAGTCCGTAGATGGATGATTGCTTTTCAGATCTGTTTCCTTGTGAATAACGTGAACATCGATATCAACTAAGACCCCGACACAACAAGTAGTTAATTACGAGAAATATGAGCTTGTTTGTGTAACTTCATCGGAAAAACTGATGAGATAGCAGGATTTTGAAGACTTTGTCAAAGGTAAAATTTAAAAACTAGCTCAAAGTTAAAAAGTTCATTCTTTTATTTAAACGTTATTTTGAAAGATAAGACTTTTAACTTGCAGACACTTCTCAACACATAAAGTATCATTAAACTCATTTGTTACATGAAATAGAGCAAAATCAATTTGTATTATGATACCATATTGGAAGACTTCAAAATCTTTTTTCATTTAAGCTTTTTATTGTAAATATTATATTTTAGTGTAGGACTGTTACCAGCACGTTGAGTTGTCTCCTAAAAATCGAGTTGCGTATCGTTTGGATCTACTAATCTAAAATATTGAGACTTACATATGCGTTTGAAGCGCCTCTTCAACTCCGTCATGTGCTCGCTCTTGGTGACGCGGAAGTAAAAGTCAGGAAAATCATCTTGGTAGATACAGTTGGAGGGATTGGCGGTTCCAATAGCTAGGACAGCAGCCGGAGTCTGGGCTCTCTGGTTCCTAAAGATTTCTTCCACGGACGCCATGCGTGGTACCTGTTGATTTTGGTTTCCACAGAGTAAAGATATCTAAATCAGGAACTCGGAGTCCCCTACACGTCGAGAGAAGCAAGCAAGGAAAAGAACAAGCAGA
This sequence comes from Casuarina equisetifolia, assembly GCA_028551475.1. Classification (NCBI taxonomy): domain Eukaryota; kingdom Viridiplantae; phylum Streptophyta; class Magnoliopsida; order Fagales; family Casuarinaceae; genus Casuarina; species Casuarina equisetifolia. The sequence continues at coordinate 252,892 of CM052361.1, forward strand.
AGAACAGTGTGGGTTGTTGGAAACCGAGAGTTGGGGAACCACCTCAGTTTGCATACAAGAGATATAACTGTAAGGGTTGCAGGGTGGCTTGCAGGTTCCGAAGGTTTTTATATGTGCGGGTAGGTGGAGGGGGGGCCCTGTTCGACGTAGAATTCATTGTCAAAAATTTGAATCTTAGTGCACACGCATTTACGTAATATTCGATGAGCTAGCTGTGATATTTTCCTTTGTCGTCTGGTCCTTTGCATGACATCTCTTAACACAGCTCAAAAACTTTGACCAGGCGACAGGCAAGTGGGTTGGTGAGGGAAGTTAGTCAGAATCATCTCTTGCTTATTTGTCTTCGCTTTCGTGGGCGATGAGGAGTTTCTTGTTTATTGGCATCTCGCTTCGACAGTGAGGAGGGAGTAAAACAGGAGGCGTAAATGGCTTTTGCATTTTTTTGTCTTCGCCTTCGCGGTGAATGACGGCTTCGGGTTTTCGATAGTGGGGAAGGGAAAGACGAGGTGTAGTTCGTGTAACGCACGATTAACAACTAAAGACAGTGATTGTCGATACTTCGTCTTTAGATATCTTTTCTGATTACGATGGGCTTCAATAAAATACAAAATACAAAATAAAGGAAATATTATGCCTTTCACCACCATCAGATATAAATTATCTCGAGTGGAGGTTGGTCATACCTGAATTCTCTATTCCTTTTCTCGTCGACAAGGGGAATCACGACTCTAATTGCGTGGTGATATGTAAGTTCTCTACTTCTTTTTTCGTCATCAAGGGGAATCATGACTCTAATTGCATTAATATTCTATATTATGACGATGTAATCTTGGGGTCACAGTAATTCCCAACCTAGTTTAGTCCAAGTCATTACGCTTGTGAAAAATCCTTTTCCCGTGCTTTTACGTTCTTTAATCGCCGCTCGGACGGGGAAGCTGCTAACTACCACTTTTTTTAAGCCATCAAGTTTGAAAATGTCCTACTTTCTTTGTTAGAGTGAATGATGATGGTCAAAGAGAAAAACCGGACGGAAAGAAGAGGCTTGTTTTGTGCTTCGATGACGAAACAATGAAGAGAAGTTTGATTAGCCTCTTTCGCATTTAATATCTATTAACGATACAATCAACACTTAGCGTGGCGAAAGCTTGAATCAACTGTGCACCTGTTCTGCTTGTCCCTTGTCGATAGGTGAGTCAATGGAAAGTTGCTTGGCACCTACTCAGCTCCTTCCCTTCCTTTTTTCTATCTTTTCCTTTCTCGGTTTATCCCCAGAGGTCCTTGCCGGCGCTCCGGTTAGCCAAATAACGGAAGGAGCAGTTGGATTTTGGCCATTTGGAGAACGTGGGAGCAGCCAAACTTTGACGTCAAACGAGTTCTTTGTAGTGGTGAAACGATTCTGGTATTATCGAATTTGATGTTTGGCCGTAAACGACCGCAACTGGAAACGGCGATTGGAGAAGATAAAGACCTCAATCGCTTCACTATTCCTCCTAACTGATATTCGAAGGAGATAATTGTGCGTGACTGTAGGCTTGTTTCGTTTTCTAAAGAGGCTGCGTGGCTGATTTGAAGGCTATTTTGTGGAAAATCATACAGATAAATTTGACAAATGCGTACAGCGTTGGGTTGGTAAAATGGGGAATGGGGATGCCACTTTCCCAACGGAATATTTATACCGAATCTTGACAAAATTTGGTTGGTGGATATGGTCTTCAAGCTACATGTAGGGTGAGCTTTGAGCTTATCTTTCCACTGATTGAACGTGTGGTCTCGGAATATGAAGTAGTTTGACTGACCCATGAAGAAAAAGAATAAGGTGATGGCTGCACGTACCTCTCGTCTCGCAAGGATGTCCCTGTTGGGGAAGCTCTAGAGCCGCTATTCAAAAGCAAAAGAAATTGTGATTCAACTCCCACTCTTTTTTGTACTGGAAACCGTCTTGGCTTAATCTTTTTAGTGTGCTTGCTTGAGATTCTCCCCAAAGTGATTCCACTTGCAAACCAAGGGGATACCTACACTTATGTTTCATTTGAAGCACTATCCCCGCAGGTCTTTTTGGTTCCAACATGCATGCCTCCTGCATGAGAGCTTTTTGAAACGTAAAAGCCACTAACCCTCCATTCTGATCTACAAGTACCAAGACTTCCCTAATTGAAAATCCACAGATCGGAGCATGGGTACAGGGACTCAGTCGGCGGTGCATGCAATTGCACTTCTGTTGCTTATATGCTTGGGAGGGGCCCCTGTGGACGGCCAAAAAGCGCTGCGAACATGCCTGAAGGGTTGTCAGTATGATATCATGTCGTGCAGCGCAGTGTGCGGGGCCGAGCATTGGATAAACTGGGAAGAACTTGTGGAATGCCTTGCAGGGTGTGGCAGCGAGATTAGCAAGTGCATGGATTGTGTCGAAGCCACTCCATCGCCTCCATGAACTTAGTAGTCCAACAATGCTCTGCAACTGAAATATGCCCAAGCTGGGGGGCTTTGATATGTACTAACATCGTTATAAGTCGTGAATAAAAGAATTCTCAAGTTCTATTCCTGGGAGCTATAATAATGTTCCTGATTTTAATTTCTATTCAGATCCCAGCTATTTACGAATAAGCAATTTCTCAAAACAGTACGATATCATATATTAGAAATGGTAACCAAATTTGTCTTTACTGGACTGGAAACGGTTTTGAGAAAGTCATGCAGAGTCAAATCAGTCCGCAGACCATAACAACTAGTTACATCTTCCCATTGCAATCTTGATTGAAAAAATGAACAGACTGGGGGCCTTTACAGCCTTTGCCTAGCTTTGTGATTTTCGACTTTTCTTTTCCTCGACGCCTGACTGAGAAAATCTCTGTCGAAGCACTTGCATAACATCTTCTATCTTCACATCTTTAAGTGCCAGAAGAACCATTGCATGATAGAGGACATCTGCCATCTCTGAGGCACTTCGTGACTTATCCTCACTTTCCTCAAGGGTTCTACATAATTCATCCGCCTCCTCCCTGAAAATGAAAGTTCAAAGCCATTAAATTCTTCAGTTGAAATGCATGGATAGGCCAAGCAATCAAGAGGCAGACTTCTCTTTCAATTTTGAAGTTTGGTTCCCTAAGTCTTTATTTCTTCTACTTTGATTCTCGGAGCACAGAGAGTCATCTATTCAACTCAAAATGACAACCCCGTATGACATAATACCTGACTTTTGAGCACAGAAGGCGATTATCAGTCAATAATTTTTTTGTCCACGAAGGTTTTCCATTTTCTTGTGCCACTAGTTCCGCCTTGCGTTCAGAAATTGTCGACTCTAAGGAGTACAGCGTCGTAAGTGCCAATTTACCATCTTTGACCTGCCAACAATGATCTGAATCATTTCCAATCTTGCTAAAGCTTGTCTAGAGTAATGCAGGAACAGATATGTCTAACATTGCTTATGAGATAATTGAAGGTGCACACCTGTTGATCTTCTTTCAAATCAAACATAGATGTATAATAACATGTTTCTGTCCCTGTATGGCAGGTAGGTCCATCAGGCTTCCCAAGGTATATAATCTGGGAAACAGTTGCGAGTTAAAGTTGACAGAAACCAGAAAAGATAAATAAAATGGGGTAAAGTTGTTCCGACTAAAAGTTTTCAGAAACATACGGAGTCACGATCACAATCAAGAAATATATCATGGATATTGATGAAATTATTGGAGGTCTCTCCCTTTGTCCACAACATTGACCTTGACCGGCTATAGAATGTAGCCTTCCCAGAGGAAATGGTTGTAAGTATTGCATCTCGGTTTGCAAAGCCTTGCATCAGAATTGCTCCTGTATCAACGTTTTGAGCTATTGCCACAGCCAAACCTTTGTCATCCCACTTTACACTGTCCACCAATTTCTTAGCCTGAAATTATCATAGTCCAATACACTCACAACTATTTGTGCATGCAGAATTTCAGTCCTTAAAAAAGAACAAAGGAATGGGAACAAGACACAAATGGGAAAAAGAAATTGCAAGATACAGGATGCAATTCATATTTCAGTGTCAGAAAGTACTTTAAAGAGCTCCTAAACAATCTTTTCTTAAACTGTGACTTTCTCTGTAGACATATATAGCTCCAATAATAACCAGTATAAGAGAGCCTTCTAAGTTAAAGTAACAAGAACTCAATCTTAAGCCATTTTCCTCAGTAACAACTGGCGTCTCTCTCACCGTTTCTATCTATCAAACAAAAGGTTGGGGGCTAACCAATTAACACGATCTCACCACTATATTAAAAAAGAAAAGCCATCTCAATATTTTTTCTGCAGACATTCAATTCCGACAGTCACTTAAAACCAAGATGCCAAGATCTTGCAAAGTTTGTGGCACTCATCCCAGATCATAGATGCCATGTTTATTGAGCTAATATAGAGTGACTATGGAAACAAGAAAGTGCAACACAGGACTCAGTTTTCCAATTTATGATGTCACCAGAAAGGTAATGATCAACTTTGAATATTATAAATCTTAGCCATCATGCCTTCGCCATATCATGAAAAAGTATAATGATTAGGTGCATAAAATGATACTTCTGGACAGTTATCAGAATGGTTTATTTAAAAACAGAGGCCATAACAAGCAAAGACTTTGTATCCATCCAGATTAAGATGAAAGAGGACAAAAACCTAGTCATATAATCAAGAAAACTGACCCCTTCAATGGAGGAAAGGCTTTACTTCGGTTGCCAACAAGTTCAAGTAATTATACAATTAAAAGTTTTCCGCGCAAGACAAAGCAAAAATTCATGGGTGTTCCTTTACCATATCTGCCACAAATATTGCAATACAGAGTGAAGATATAGCTTAAAATTATTGGAAACATGAAAATCTTCAAATAGAAATCCAACAGAGGAATGAGGACCCCATTTTCAAATTCTAATTCACTTTTTCTCTTTTTTCCCTTCTTTGCTCAACGCATAAATATCCGCAACACCATGATTACAGGGGAGACCTATCGAAGTTCGGCTAAATTCTGACAATGTTTGATATATTATCAAAAAGGGTGCAGCTGTGCTGCTCAAAGAAATACTTAAAGACATAGAAATAATGCGCACACATGCAGGCACACACACAAACACCTTCAAGGCGTTTATCAACTAAATAGAAAACCAACCGACACAGTCCTTTCTTTTGCTTTCTAGGTATGTAACAGCCTTTAGCCTAAAGGGTGATGTCGACACCCGAAAATTTCTGATTCAATCTTAATTTTTCATGATATCATAGACATGAAAGGGTTTTTTCGGCCCCCATTAATTTCATCAGCGAAGTGCACTGGGAGGAGATATTCGTAGATGAGTTGGATACAAATACTATGGCATTGCGGCAGACTATTTTAAGCACAGAGAGATATAAAACAAACAGACGATGAATCCACAAGAAAACACCCTTAAGTTATTTGATGGAGTACCTTGGATTCTAGGCAAATGTCTTTGACCGGTTTCTCGGTAGAAGCGCAAACAAGACGAATGGTCTTCTTCTTGTAGGTATCCTGATTGTATCCACCATTGAAAATGCACAGACGAGGTCCAGAGGAGACTCTCAAGGATTGAGGACTCAGAGAATAGGACGCCGCCATCATTCGCCAAATGAAGAAAAATGTGATAACTTTTGAGCGTATATTCAGACTTTAGATCCCACTCATCTGGAGATAAAGTGAGTGAGAAGGAATTGGCATGACACCGAATCAAAATCACTTGAAATGTAATCGGGAACCAATGACAGTGTAAAATGCAAAAGCCATTAACTCACTTAGAAAAAGCGAAAAAGAGGAGGAAAGAGGAGTATTTAGCCTTGGCAGAGCAACAACACCGACCGATCGAGCCAAAGAAAGCAGAGAATCGACTGGAAGCGACAGAAAGAGTACCTTCGCTCCGAAAAAACCCTGAATGAAATCCGCGTGTGAGCCAAGCCGCCACCTAAGCCAATGAAGTTGTGCACCAATGTCGTAAGAAAGGGAGTGGAAAGAAAGAATTAAATAATCATAAATAATAGCAAGGGAGGAGAAGAATGCTAAGCCCACTTCGTCCCTGTTAGCCTTCACTACCCAAGTCGAGGTTGGGCTCGTGAGCGGAGGCAGCTCACACTGTCCAGGCCAGGCCCTGCAAGACCAAGAGGAGATCAACGATATTATTACGCGAGGAGGGAAAAACAAAAAAGAGAGAAAGGGAAATCGGAAGGCGACGAGACAGTCAAGATTTCTTCGGTTAGCGTTAAGGAGAAGTGTGGAAGATATTATAGAATAAATTGTTACTTTGTGTTTCTGCCTCTAGGGGTTTGAGATTAGCGGGGAAAAATAAATTTTCAGGTCTTTCCCCGAATTGCTCACACATAGGATCCGTAGCTTTGCTGGTGGGTAAGTGTGAAGTCTCTAATTCTGATCTGTAAACAAAAATTAGCTTTGGAACTCTAGTCATTTCTTTGACTTATTAAGCATCTCATAGGAGGCGATGCTTCATCGTCTATAGTGGCTGCACAGCTCTTCTTCCCTTCCCCAACACTCGCCTAAACGCTAAAATCACTTCTAAACCAAAATCCACATTCCAGCATCCCATTTTTAGTTATCAGATTCTAAAACCTGTCTCTCAGAGTCACCATCACCCAAAACCCCACCAAAACGCAAACTCACGCCACCTCGTTTCAGCACTGTATCACCAAATCCTCGGATGGGTTTCTCTACTGCGAGGGCCTCAAGGTCCAGGACGTCATGGAGTCCGTTGAAAGGAGGCCATTTTATCTGTACAGTAAGCCCCAGATTACCAGGAATGTCGAGGCCTATAAGAAGGCCTTGGAGGGCTTGAATTCCATTATTGGGTACGCTGTCAAAGCTAACAATAACTTGAAGATTCTTGAGCATTTAAGGCAGCTTGGTTGCGGTGCGATGCTTATCTGTGGCAATGAGCTGAGGCTGGCTCTCCGTGCCGGGTTTGATCTCCCTAGGTAAAATCGAACAGATTCTTTTATGCGGAATTTTTTTTCCTCTCTCTTGTAAAGTCACGATTTTGATAGTAAGAAATATGTTTAACCATGGCTATATTTTTATTACCAGTGTTCAACTGTCATTTGATATGTAAGCAGCCTTGCTTGGAGATATGTTATGCTGGCTTGGACTCGTAATGTTCTCCGTTTAAGAGTGATTTTGAGCAGTGCTTTTGTCACTGTGTTTCCTTCTAGTTATACTTTGTGTTAATTTTTGGTGTCGAGATGTGCAGGTGTATTTTTAATGGAAATGGGAAATTCTTGGAGGATTTGGTATTAGCTGCCGAAATTGGTGTCTTTGTTAATGTCGATAGTGAATTTGACTTGGAGAATATTGTGGCAGCTGCGAGAATTGTAGGGAAGAAGGTTAATGTTTTACTTCGGATCAACCCAGATGTGGATCCTCAGGTATTTAGCAGCCATATTGTACTGCATACTTTATCTATCATATAACATGTAGTGCTTTTTATGTCATATTAAAGATGACAATGTTTGTCACTTGAATTCACCCTTGACCTTACTGAAGTTCCGTATTTTAGATGGGCTCTTTGCAACTGTAGAACAATCGAGTTTCAAAATTTTCAATCAGCTGTTATTTAACCATTATTCTTGCGATTATAGTCCCTGACAAAGGGCCGCCTAGTGAATTTAATCTTGAACTTATTCAAAAGTGCAACCAAAATTCTCTCTTTCTGTTTCTCTTTTTTTTTATTATTATTATTATTATTTATGTTGACATACATACTGAACCCTCTCCAGCAAGTGTTATTGACTCTTCCTTTTAGATTTTGAATCTGTAAGTAATAGATTTTTTTAGAACATGTATAAACCTAATTTGTTTCACCTTATTTTTCAGAACATGCATAAAACTAGGTCCTGATAAGAAGCTACTTAATGCACTTAATCTTGACCTCATTCCATAGTTTAAAGCATGTACAATATTTGGAGCAAAGCTTCACGAAAATTCGCTTTTATGTTTTCTGTGTCCCTTTTTTTCTCCTTAAATTCTCAATAGTAAACCCTTTGCGGCAAGCATTGTTTACTTTTAGTTTTTAAATTGAAATATCTACATAAAGGGATTCTGGTTCCACCTTATTATAAGCATTTTTGGTTACTTTAAAATGAACCATAATGAACACTGCTGAGACCTTAACATGCTATTGACAGTTGGTACCTACTTATCACCACCATCATTGTTTTTGCACTACTGTTTTTGAATCACCACTATTGTGATCTCTAATTCAAATACTTAAGTAGTGAAGGCTTATCAGTTTCACCCCCATTTACCTGGCTATGTCACCTTGTGATCTGTTTGTCCAAGATGGTCTCCTTTGTTTGTGGGTATTATTCTTAATAATGTTTTTTTTTTCTATAAGGTCCACCCTTATGTTCCCACCGGGAACAAGAATTCGAAGTTTGGTTTTAGAAACGAGAAACTGCAATGGTTCTTGGATTCAGTAAGGGCACATCCTAATGAGCTGAAGCTCGTGGGGGCTCATTGCCATCTTGGGTCTATCATCACCAAGGTATGTCAAGAACATTGTGTTTGTATTCTATTATTCTTGTCATGTAACTTAGATTTCAAACATGTAGAGGATAATTCTTGGCGGGATGAGAAATGCCTTTAACATTATAGTCGTTACATGTCAATGTCCGTATGACTGAAACTCCTGGGATTCATTTTTATTTGAGCGGAAGTTTGATAGCGTGGACAGATCATTGGATGTTGCTGTAGAACCTTTTCACTTTTTCTCCCCTTAATCTCTCAATTTGTTCTTGGTCTCGCATTCTCCATTTATATCGTTCTCTGCTTCTGTCAAATTGTCATGATATACCTGTAGTATTAATCTGTCCTTACAAGAAGTGAAATATATATTTTCTGTTTTGATTTTTTTAGGTGGACATATTCAGGGATGCTGCAGTTCTTATGGTCAATTACATTGATCAAATCTGGGCTCAAGGTTTCGAAGTGGACTGCTTAAATATTGGTGGTGGTCTTCGAATAGATAATTATCATTCTGGTGCTGTTCTTCCCACACCTAGAGATCTCATTGGTACCGTGAGTATATGTCCTCAATCTTGTTCTCTGGTTTTTTGAATTATGAAAATATTGTCTGCATGACTGTTGGTTCACTTGAAGAAAGAGTGAGTTCGTCAGAGTAGATTGCATTTGCTTTGGACCATGCTTGTCTGTCAACCATGGCCTGCCTATTTTACACAAAAAATTATTTATTTACAAGTTGCATATTAGATTCTCAAAAGTGGTTCTTAGAATGATTGTTGTAGAAATGTTCGTAAATTTAGAATTATTGGAACAATGTACAGCATGCCTAGGATTTGAAGTAATAGACATTATATCACCATGTTCTCCATCATCTATTGAAATCACTGGTTCAATCCTCTCTAGTTTCTGTGCTCTCTATATGGTCATTAGATCGTCTGAAGACATGTCATTTTAATGGAAATATATAGTGTGACAGGTTCTCCTTTTGAATGGTTTGTATTTGAGTTTGGGAATCATGGTTTACAAACCTCTAAAATTTGTGTGGTTTAATTCTGCTTGAGGGGTGTAATTATCAGGGGAATTGCTAGCTTTGCTACCTGGATTGATATAATGTTTCACTGAGCATTTTAAAACGTTTGTGGTTGGAACAGGTTCGAGAGCTGGTGGTTTTGCGGAATCTTAAACTCATCTTTGAACCAGGGAGATCATTGATTGCAAATACATGCTGTTTGGTTAATCGGGTAACTGGGGCAAAACTAATGGAACAAAAAACTTTGTTGTGATTGACGGCAGCATGGCTGAACTTATCCGTCCTAGTCTTTATGATGCTTATTAAGTAAGTATTCAGTTATAATTAAATTCTATTGTTGTCAATTTCATTAATGTGAATTGAAAATGATGGATGTCCAAATCTAATCAGCTTGGTATTATGGTATTGAGTTATTTCCAAATGCTTTTACTTTAGAACCTGAGCTATATTGTTCAACATGTTGCTATTGATGAAATATTGTATTAGTAAGTGTCCGAATCTTATACCTCTATCATCTTGTATTAGCAATCTGTGGTCGATCTATCAAAAAATTAGATTACTGGTTATGGTCTCGGCCTTGATGTAACAGATGCACTTGTATTTTCTCCTGGGGGTCCCTTTTTAATTTCATTTTTCCCTTTCATCAGACTTGTTTTGAGATGCTTACTTACAAATCATTTGGTTATCTGGTTACAGAACATAGAGCTGGTTTCTCCTGTACCTCCTAATGCTGAGGTCTCGACTTTTGATTTGATGGGCTCTATGTGTGAGTCAGCGGATTTCCTCGGAAAGGATGGGGAGCTTCCAACTCCAGCAAAAGTGTTATTGTCTAGTCCTCCTAAAAGATTGTCACATCTAGAATGTTCTTGAATTCCTTTTTCTCCCCGGCAGGGTTGGTAAATGCCAAAACAATATTTTTTTTTTTATTTTTTATTTTTTATTTTTATTTTCTGCTGCAGGGAGCTGGTTTAGTTGTTCACGATGCAGGTGCATACTGCATGAGCATGGCATCTGCTTATAATCTGAAGATGCAACCTCCAGAGTACTGGGTATGGAACTATGACTCCCCTTTTTCTTCTACCCAATATCTACGATTTACAAATGATAATAGATAGCTTCAATACTCTGGTGCTTAAATTTATATCCGACGATTAACACAAACGGTGTTTTCTGCTTTTACTTACAAATTCTCAATGAGCTCCTGTATTTGTTGTTTTTAGGTTGAAGAAGATGGGTCATTGGTTAAAGATTCTTTGAAGGGCTCTGAATAGCACACCATTGGAATCATCCGTGTGAGCTATCCTTGGACTTAACCTAGTCCTGTCAATGGAGATCCTTGGTTGCTGGTATTTGACCATGTATCCAAGTATGAAGATCAGTCTAGCAATGGGAAACTACTTTTCGGTTGAATTCTGACCAGAACTCTTGATCACCTTCGCCACTTGAGACAAGAATTGTTGGTTGGCTCTTCTAGATGGGCAATTGTTAGGGTACAGTATTTTCAAACACAGGCAAAATTGTCCAGCTCCCTCAATTCTTCATGGGATTATAAAGTGATACAGAGAACACTGACAGTCATAATCTTGAATGCACTGTGCCTGCAGTCATAATCTTGATTTCTCATGTATGATTCTGTGGCTGTAAAGGTGTTACACTTTCTCTTAATCCTTGAAAAATGAAAGTTGCTTCTTGAATTTTGACGCCACCTGATGAGGTTAACTAGAAAGCTCCAATAACACAATGGATCGTTTGATCAGCATGTTGATGATGCTCATAAAAAGATTGAGATGGAGACCTGCGAACTCCATTTTTCTCATAGAGCTGGAAGACATGGATGCTGTACGGTTTTACTTGTATAGTAGTTGTATAATTCAAGTTTGGTCTTTTTCTTGACGAAGAATTGGCTCATATTTTTTGAGGTTGAATTGAATCACATGAAAAAATGATACAAGAAAGACTAGAATTACTTTTTATTGGAATAGAGTTGTCCGGTTCCCAAGAAGGTATGATAGAGTGGCATAATAGAAGAAGGGTATGGGAATCTTTCCAAAGCGATGGGAAGCAAAACCCACGCAACAACGGACATGAAGGAATATGCGAGCGGAGGAGGGGACAACGCAAGGGATATGGACATTTTCCGTCCAATAACAAATCAAATTTTTAAAAAAGGAACAGAACAAATACTTCCACTACCTTCTCTCCCCATTCGCATTAATGGAATTTCCTTTTTCTCCTTTTAGTTTTTAAAATTATAAAAGGTGGACATATTTAGTCCACGAAGCTCTTCCGTCTCTGTGATTCCCTCTGTGTTCTCTCTCTCTCTCTCTCTCCCTCTCCCTCTCCCTCTCCCTCTCCCTCTCCCTCTCTGCCATAAGATTATCGCCCGTCCGTCCCTCCCATTGCCGGCGAAAGTGATGGATTTGCACGTGGGACTTTGACCGTGTTTCTCAGTCTTTGCCGTCGCGTCCCCTTTTGAACATTCTCCGTTGCGTTTTTGGTGCGTTTTCCGGTCGTTTTCGCCTTTGAATTCCATTTACCTTTTTTGACCTGGAAAATAATTATTCCTCTATTTTCTACGCATGTTTTAAACATCGATTCGATCTCCTTGAATTTTTGTGCCGGTGTTTCCATCCCATTTGCCGCGTTGAACGGGTATTAGATTTTTCCTTGAATGAGAAAAGACGGGGAATTGTTAGATTGATATTCTTGGGAGAGCAGAAGGTTCTCTTTAGGGTTCATCTGGGTCTGCATCTGATGTGATTACTTTCTGGATTAACAAAGGGTTCGCTTTTTTCTCTTATTTAAGTAGCACAGTTTTGATCTCAATTCTTCAAGTGTCCTAGTTTGAATTTCAAGGAATTCATTTTGTTCTAGAAGAGAGGGCAAAAAGTCCGTCCGTGTTATGGTAGCTTAGTTTTTTACTAGAATGGAGGCAAATCCAAAGAAAGAGTGCTGCAATCCTGTGAGGAAACCAGGGCCAGTCACTATGGATCATGTCTTGCTGGCCTTGCGAGAAACCAAGGATGAGAGGGATGTCAGAATCCGTAGTCTCTTCAATTTCTTCGACGCTGCAAATGCAGGCTTTTTGGACTATGCACAGATTGAGGCTGGCCTTTCTGCACTCCAAATACCCTCTCAGTACAAGTATGCCAAGGATTTGTTGAAAGTCTGTGATGCCAATCAAGATGGCCGTGTTGACTACCAAGAGTTTAAGCGCTACATGGATGATAAGGAGCTTGAGCTTTACCGCATCTTTCAAGCCATAGACGTTGAGCACAACGGCTGCATTACACCAGAAGAGCTCTTGGATGCGCTTATTAGGGCAGGTAAATCATATTCTTCTCTACTTCTGTTAGTTTGTGAGTAGATTTGTGTTAATGCATTCAACAATTTACCATTCAAGGATTCGTTTTAAGGGATATTCGGTGCTGCGGTAGGAGCTGTAACACCAAGTATTTCTTTTTCTGTGGTGTATGGCCATATCTATTTCTTCGTTTTCCAGTGCCAAGTTTGCTTCCCTCCATGCCAGTTTCTGTAGTTCCTGGAGGAATATGTCATTGTTGATTTCATTTGGAAGGTAGGATTCTGAGATTCTAATAAAGGCTATCAAGCTTCATGCTTTTCATGGTTTGAGTGATTTAGCTGAGATGTGTGTATACGAAATCTTTGTAGCAAGCTGAAGCCATGGCCTCCTTAACTTTCAAAGTAGATTACAAGCAATGTTAATGATGAAAGATCTAATTGCTAACCCATAATTGGAAAGGCATATAAATCCTTGAATAATAGTTTCTTCATAGTTGGGTAGATAAATAATGAGTGCATATAAATTCTGATGGAATGGCTCTTCTTCATATAAATTTTAAAGTGCATACATGCTAGTGGTGGTATTCCTTCCTGGTAAAAATCATAGGGGCTCTAAGTTGGGTTGCTCCTAAGTTATTGAATGTTCTTCCTAAAAATTTTAAATAACGGACAAATTACGCTCTTTATAGTTGCAGATATGGAGTTATTGTGACTTCATTTAAAGCAAAGTTAGCACTTTTTTTTACATCTTCCATTCCTGCTTACCTTTATGGTAGTGGATCATCTGGCAAACTGGATGGTTTCGTATTTTCTGTTCTTGAAGTTTGTATAAAGGTGTATTATTCAGTTAGATTGCATTTGTCATTTTTTTTTTCAAAAAGGAAAAGAAAATAAGTAAATTCTTTCAGGCTATTTGTCTTTATTTTTATGCACATACTTATGCACCTAAAGTGTTGTAGGACAATAGTTTTCTCTTTAGCTGGTTGCTTCATTCTATAAGCCACACCAGTCTCTCTTTTGTAGGGATTGAAATTGACGATGAGGAGCTTGCCCGTTTTGTTGAACGCGTTGATAAGGATAATAACGGGGTAATTACATTTGAGGAATGGAGAGATTTTCTTCTGCTCTACCCTCATGAGGCAACTATAGAGAACATTTATCATTATCTAGAGAGGGTATGCCTTGTTGATATTGGCGAACAGACTGTAATTCCAGAGGGCATCAGTAAGCATATCCATGCAAGTAGATATCTTATCGCAGGTGGGGTAGCGGGAGCAACATCCCGAACAGCTACTGCCCCCCTTGATCGTCTCAAGGTTATTATGCAAGTACAAACAACACAAGCTCGCATCAAGCCTGCAATAAGGGCTATATGGAAAGAAGGTGGCATCGTGGGATTTTTCCGAGGCAATGGGTTAAATGTTATGAAGGTGGCCCCTGAAAGTGCCATAAGGTTCTACACTTATGAACTGCTGAAAGGTTTCATTATGGATGCTAGAGGGCAAGAGAGTAAAGCTGATATTGGCACTGTCGGGCGGCTGTTTGCTGGTGGTATAGCTGGCGCTGTGGCACAGACTATCATTTATCCCATGGATCTTGTAAAAACTCGAATACAAACACATGCTTGTGAAGGGGGAAGAGTTCCTACTCTTCGAAGTCTATCGAGGGATATATGGGTTCAAGAAGGACCCAGGGCATTTTATAGAGGCGTTGTTCCATCCCTTCTTGGGATTATTCCTTATGCTGGCATTGATCTTGCTGCATATGAAACTTTGAAAGATTTGTCCAGGAAGCATATTCTTCATGATGGTGGTAAGGTCGTTATATTCTGAATAGCTAACTTCTTTTTCATCGTCTCTTCATGTTCTTTTTCATGGACAGATCTGCATTTTTATGTTGTATGCTGAATTTTGTAAGATTTCCTATAGAAGCTGGCCCTCTTGTGCAATTGGGATGTGGGACAATATCTGGAGCTCTTGGCGCAACATGTGTTTATCCATTGCAGGTTGTCAGGACAAGGTAAATCGTGGTTGCTGCTGATGTGTTTTGTGAACTTCTATTCAATTTTGTCCCTTTAGGATGAGTGTAATTTTGCTATTACTTTTCAGGATGCAAGCTCAGCGCCCTGATGCAGGAGCTGCTTATTCGGGAATGGCTGATGTCTTTAAGAGAACCTTTCAAAAGGAAGGGATACGGGGTTTCTATAAGGGAATATTCCCTAATCTGCTAAAGGTTGTTCCTTCTGCTAGTATTACCTACCTAGTTTATGAGAAGATGAAGAAGAGTCTGGATCTTGAGTAGAGAAATATGGAGCTTCATTGAATGACTAGCGTGACACGGCTGACTGTAGAGTTGACAAACATTGAGTATGGTTGTGTTGAAGATGATGATGACGACGAGAATAAAGTCCCCAAACTTAGTTGATTCAAACAGTTTTTGCAGTTGTAACACAAATAATGTTGCTAGCATCAGATATCTTGAAGGGTGATATTCACTGATAATCGCCTGCAACTGGTGCGAGCTTCTACCAGGATTGGTATGCATTTGGCGCGTTTTATTGTACCATACAGAAACATACAGGATAGATTCATCAACAAAGCGATTTTGTAACTCCTTTTTCAGTAGCGACTCGATTCAATCAAAATTCCCTTCTCACAGAATTTGATTTCTTCTGTATTTCTCGTCTTTATTTACCCCCTAGAACTCCTGCAGCTCCAGTTTCTAGGTTTTTCTCTCTTTTGAGGATATTTTGTAATTGGCCCACCGAGAAGTAGTCTGAATTTTTCCCATGGACGAAATATTGAATCCCACTTCGTTTGGATTTTGTTGATGTGGATTGGCTCTTACAGAAGAATATTATGAAGTTTGTTCTAGATGCTGCTGACAAGAACATAGGACTATCCTCGTGCGTCAAATTATTTGAAGTTTAAGACGCAATACCTGAAATTGAAACTCGGTTGTACACTTTTGTTTGTACCTATTAGTGTTTCTTTCCACCTGCAACTTCTTTAAGGATTGGTATTATGCCGTAAGCAAATACAATTTATGTTTTAAAGACAAAGAACTGAAAACTCTAATGTTAAAATCTAAGTGATCAAAACCAAAACTCTAAGAAAAGGAAAAAAGACATGCACATTGGATTCCATTATTAGCAAGAAAGAGGAATTAATGTGATGAGTCTTGGAATATGTTAAAAAGGAAATAAGAATATGTCCAGAAGAAGACGGGGATGATGGGTGAAAAGTCTTATATCGTATCTCTTTTTAAAAGTTTTATTAACAAAAGAAATCATTTAAGTTTATAAAGTATATATTATAAATATTTTATTATATAACACAAGATTTTATTATTTAATATTTTTCAGTCTTTTATCCAGAACTAACTTTGGTGCCATGTAATATTCAAGTCAACTTCTTCTCAAATGCTTTCTTTTTTATTTAGGTTCGACAGTAAATAGGTGTACGCTGCCTGAGTAATAAATTAAAAAGAAAAGAAAAATATTTAAAAAAAAATACAGAGCGATCGGGGAAATGCTTACGTGGCCGTCCTTCGTCAACGACGCTTTATTAATTATGCCGCAAGGGCCAAGATCTAATACTCGAGCATCCGACGGTTAGAAAAATCCCATACCTGCGCTATATATCGCTGAACCAGGCTCTAGGGTTTTTCCTCTTCCGTCTCCGCTGCTTAAACCGCTTTGGGGGACGTCTGTACCAGGCTTTTCGAGCTCCTTGTCCAAGACTTCACTCCAAGATGGTGGGTGGAACTCCGCTTCCGGATCCAAATCTTCTTCTGTTTTCTAAATCATACGGCTTTGGTGTTTTCTTTTTTTCTATTTCTTTTTTCTTTTTTTGAGTTTTTGTGAATTTTGTGGGAGATCAGGTTCTTCAGAACGATATTGACTTGCTGAACCCCCCGGCGGAGCTTGAGAAGAAGAAGCACAAGCTTAAACGCCTCGTTCAGTCCCCCAACTCATTCTTCATGGTACGCTCGTTTGTTACCTTTTCGAATAAACCAAAGTCGCTTTTTTTCTTCGTCTTTTGTTTTTGGAGTGTTTTCTGAATCCCTGTATGTTCTTGGACTATTTTGTAGGATGTGAAATGCCAGGGTTGCTTCAACATGTAAGTAGTTATTTTATTCGTTTACCTCGAAATTAGTTGTGAGTTTATTCATTTTTGGGCAAATTTTAGTTTATTTGTATGTCGAAATGCAGAACCACTGTTTTCAGTCACTCCCAAACCGTAGTGGTATGTGGCAACTGCCAGACGGTGCTATGCCAACCTACCGGTGGGCGTGCTCGCCTCACCGAGGGATGCTCTTTCAGGAAGAAGGGAGACTGAGGCTGCCCTGATTTTTTTTCCCTTTTTTCCTTAGGGTTCTACAATGCAAGAGTTTCAATTTGACCCTATTACCTTGAGTTAATTTTTTGTGATATATACACTGTTCTCGACGCTTTAAAATTATGAGCCTAGTGTCGCACCTTTCATTGTCGTAAGTGTATTGAACGTGGTTTTGTTTTTAGAATATATATCATTACGATTCAGTTTTGAGTTGCATTTTTCTACGTAATGCTGCTATTTCTTTATTTGTTGAGACCGCTGAGAATCCTGATCTGCATGTAGAATCTAAGAATGAATCCAGTTATCTCCCGTGCTTTATGTTATGGTCAGTGTGCGTAGTTACCTCACCACCCTTATATTGGTAAACCATATGCAATTGCAGTTCTTCATGGTGTGGGGTCCGGATTCTAGTACGTTGATTAGAGGAGAATCAGGGTTGTGCATGCCCCCATATATGGTTTGCTGAACAAACCATATGCTTTGTTGGAACTGCTTGTTCAAGAACACCTTTTGATTACATGGTTTGTGCATCGGTACTCATGTGATTGAGATGGATTGACTCCAGAAATCTTGTTTCAGGCGCAATTACTGCATATTCTTGTATTTTTATAACACTGATTAGGTCAAAATGTTGTTCTCAGATGAGATGCCTCTGGCAGGAAATGTAGTCAAATGCCCTCTTAAAATTCCATCTCTTGTTTCACGTGGAACATCACTTGAGGGCTTCTTTAGGATTGAAGATTGAGATTCCATTCTAGATTCAGGATACATGCTTAGCATTTGTATGTTACTGGACTTGATTTTTGATATTACGATATATCTCGCCCTATATATTACTAGGAAATCAATGTAGCGGACAAAATCTAGCTACTCCTTTAACCATTTGTTTTATTAACTGATGTTCACGCCCGAGAATCGTTCCTGAAGTAGTGAGGGGTTGAGGCTCTCTAGTTGTTCGGGGGAGTTCAACTAATGAGCGAAAGTTTTAACCTTTACTCAATGTAATGGGTGATGCACTCTGTTAGTCAGGTCCATCCTTGCTAGGACAAAAGCAGGAGCTCGTCTTAGGACGACAATCTTGTTGCTCTGTGCTTTTGCTAAGCAACTTGGAGAGGATTTGGGTTCTGAAAGCGTATCTCATAGTTGGCTTGTTAAGCAATGTCTTGGAATTACTATAGGAAGAGCTAACCAAGGTGGTTTTTCAACTGAAGGACTCGGACAATATCTAGTTTTGAAAATTTGGAAAACTTAAGTGGAGACCGTGACCGGGAAATGTTTTAATAATTGCGAGCAATTCTGACTCCAATGTAGGCTGTCTTAACACTATTTGGATTCTGTCGATTTTGGCTGTGTTTTCTTCCCCTTGTAAATTTGCCCGGTTTGCCGCGCTAAGGTGGGGCCTGAAATACAACTGGAGCTCCGCCTGCTTATCCCTTTCCGAGCCCAGAATAAGTAAGACCAAGTTCATACAACCTATCTTCCATAGTTTTTTGAAGCCCAGTAGTAGACTACGTTGGGTCCAGACTGTGATACTTGTTTTGCCAAAAGGCCCATCCCTGATGAAAACTTGGTGTCAACTCTGCAAGTCGAGATTTTTACTTTCTGTGGGCTGCTTGTGAGCAGCTCCCGAAATGTTGGATGCATGGCTGTGTGCCGCCTGTCTTTGCTTATGAATCTTCGTCCAACGACTGTGGGGCACTTGCCAATGCATTGATTGTTTACCGCGTTTTACGAAGAAGGGCACGGAAAATTCTAGGCGGGGCGGCAGGCCTTGATTGTAAAGGACGCCATGAATTTCAATATGGGGAGACGGCAGGCCAAAGGATGCTTAGATTTGGTTGTAACGAGACTTGACCATCGTCCGGCTAATGACGTTTCCTTCGTTTTCTACTACATTATCTTATTTCTTAAGGACAGTTATCAGACTCAAGAGATACGGTCGTTAGGTTATTAACTCGAGTTAATTTTTTTGCTAAACTTAAGCTTCTCTATGGTAAGACGATGTTTACCTCAAGTTTCATCATCTTGAAACCCTCATGGAACTTAAGGTGTGATGGGGACGGTTATCTCACATTGAAAAAAATAAATTTTTTAGGTAATTTTAAAGTATAAATTCACCCTTTTTACTCATAAGTTAACTATTGGGTTATACTTTAATTTTGTTATACTAGAAAAAAAAAATTTTAAAAAAAATTGTTTGGATTGTCAACATGGACGTGAGTCCGAAGACAACTGAATTTGAATGCCATCGAAGAGGTGAATTGTCGTAATTGAAAAGGTTATCTTCCACAAGCACTGCTTTGAACTCATTATGAAGTTCATTATTAGGTTATACTTTACTCCTTTTATACTTAAAAATGAATTGACTGAGAGAGGAGAAAAGAAACGGGAAAGAGACAGAGAATACAACCAAAGGAACGGTCTGGGTTGTCAACGTCGATGAGAGTCTGCAGACAACTGAAACACCATCAAAGAGGCGAATGGTCGTAAATGAAAAGATTATCTTCTCCCCCGAGCATTGCTTTGGACGCATCGCAAAAGAGTAAATTTTTGGTGGCCGGTTTGTCTGAGAGAAACCTCCAAAAGGTGTTGACCCAAGTAAACGCCTTCTCGTTCCTCGCGTACAGACAGATTGGGACGATGACCTACACGCAGTGCCGCTGTGTCATTCTTTCTGCAAATACAACCTTTCCCTACTCTATATTCTAAGCCACCGCGCATGCTTGCACCTACCAAGGTGAATTGCCGTCTGCAGCCAAACTTTCAGAACACCATTTTATGATTCTTTGGTACGTAGCCTTCAGTCTTTGCTAATGTTGTCTAAAAGGAAGATAAAAGACTGCAACTCTGAAACCATCAAAAGTTTCTAAATCTAGAGCTGCTTCCCGTGAGGCTCCATAAAAAGGAATTTGTTGTAAGAGAAAGATGGAGGCATCTTTCTATCTTTATGTTTTGCCTCGAGTTCTGTCGTGGAATCTTCGTCTGTCGTGAGGCTATCAGGATTCTTTTGTCACTAGGCGGATAGAAAATGTTCCACAGGCTTTGCGTGATTAACTTGTGTTCATGCAAATGTATGGAAGAAACTAGAATGGATACGTCTTAAAACAGCGACGTATCCATACTTTGAGAGCCAACTACGCTCTAACTTCTATACCAAAGCAATAGGTCTTTTTCAGTTTCTTCCTCGGTTCTTAACAGTGCTTCAAGAAAAGTCTCGCAAGGAGGCTTATCTTTTTCTTCCAACTCATTAAAGGGCAATCTTAGATCGACAAGATCATCTAATCTATTAGCAGCACGAAGGCTTAAAGTTTAAAGATCTGCAACTTTTGGTAGGTGCCGATTCCCAACAATTAGCAAAGATCTATTGTGGATCAGAAGATCAATGCCTTCTGGTCAAATGAAAGAGCGAATCCCTGAAATACGTCGAGACATTAGTCTTTTCTTATTGCTCTAAAATGATATGACGCGGAAAGTTGTCCCTCTAAAATGATGCGATTTGTGTTTGTTTTATACACTATTTCCACGTTCCATCTTGTTGAAAGCGATGGGCAATAAGGAAGACAGCAATCGTCCAGTCCCTCCGGCAGATGCCGTGGGAAGCTTCTTCCCGAAGTAAAGTAATGGGCATCGATACCAAAGCATCCGGCAAAGTCATACCCTTACCTTAAAAAACGATGGTATGCAATAATACCGGTAATGCCACAACGAACCAATCATGTACTGCAAACAGAGACGAAATCGGCACGAAATAGCCGAACAAATTTGGAATCCTAATTGGAAACTTTGTAAATGGTGGTGGTATTTCAATTACTGAAATCCTTGGTGACTTTCCACATGCAATAGGGACATAAAAATCTAGGTCTAAGGCTACTTGCAGGCAAGAACAGGCCCCGCTCTGCAACAATGGCTACTCATTGGGAGACTGAAGAAAGGCTGAGCTTTAGACCAGAATTACTTTTCAGTACTTAATGCCACCATTGACTGCCAAAACTGATGAAATCTGTAGCACGACATGTCGGCACCGAGATTGATGAAAACTGATGAAAACTGATGAAAACTGAAAAAATCTTTTATTTAAGAACTTGTTTTCTCTTATAGATTTACAGTCTAAAGAATTAAGGGGTCTTTTTTATTTAAATTTTTCTCAAAAATCGTATTTTCTGGTGAGAAATTCTTGTAATGCAAACTTTCTTTCCTTTGAAGGGTGAGATTTATGGATTTAGTTTACATTATGTAAACTCAAGGGATAGACTTCTTTATACAAGTTCCCCACATGGATGATGCAACCGTCATTATTGGCGTTTCCCATGTTTGATAGCTCTCCTTCAACCTCTCAAATCCGCACGATGGGCTGACGAAGCACCGAGATATGTGAGGAGAGGCTTCATATTCTCGAAAACAACTGCTTACTCATAATTTTTTTTTAGCAGTTTGGCCATTTGGTATTCAAAAGTGGAACATGCAGTGTTCGGAACTAGTGTTAGAATATATTAAAACAACTAATTAATCTACCTAAAATTCCGAAAAATATGTGCTTGGTCTACCTCCAGAGCTCTGAGCATGTGATCAGGCGTACAACATGCATGTCGGCACGCATGTGGGAGATTTATATTATGTCTTTGTCACATTAATGATGCATGGGCCTCATTTATGGTGCAGGATCGTCTTTCTGATCTTTCTTTGTCTCTTCGTTTACAGAAGCAATAACTTATAATGTGCGGTAAAATCTGTCTTTGTTGAACCTGCTAAGCCTCCTGTCAACAAAGACTAACTTTTCATCCGTTTTTGGGATTAATTAACAAGACTTGCTTTCCTGCAAGTCTTTCTCCTTTCCAAATTCTCTGTTTGTTCAAAAAGAAGAAAATATAGTATAGATGATGCTCGCTTTTGCAGGGTTTTCAAAGTTTCCATCGCTGATGAAGCTTCGTTTATCATTTTCTTCAGCCACTTTTGCTTCGTGTTTCCAGAAAAGAGAGTCTACATGACTCGTAATACAGAGTCTTCCTCGCGTGTTTAGATTGCACACGGCTATTTGGTTTTGAGTCTTCCATATAAAAGAGAATGCTAACAAGAACGCCGGCGTGATCAGTGGATTCATATGTCAGAAAAAGTAGGAAGACGCCATCATATAGAGCAATAATATACTGTTGCAGAAGGCATGCAGTGTAATAGTTTTCAAACACGAAGGATCTTTCATTTGTTCAACACCAATAGCTCCGGAATTGTTGAAGCTTCTGGGCCTGATTCACGCTAGCCGGAATGAATATCTGTCTTGGCATGCGAAAGGAAGCCGAATTCCGAATGGGGAGATAGTCCTTTGGTGATGATCACTTAGAAGTCGACAGGGTGTAAAACCAGACACTATTCGGTTTACATTTCAAACCTGTTTTTCAACAAAAGGATTTACGATGTGTACATATGAAGCAGCTTCTGCTTTTTTTCCTTTTCTTCCAGCTGTTACTCATGAAAAGACAGATATGCTTTGATTAAGAGACAAGATGTTTGGCTCATAAATCCATGAGTAACTAAGATGGTGAAACTTAAATATACCATACATTGTAGCAAAATCAAGAGATTTATTATTTGAAATTGAAGGTCCTTGTACATCTTTAATTGAATAAACTGTGCATTACCCTCCCAAAAAATCATCTCAATTACCCTCTATGTTAGAGTTGACCACTAGCTTCGATGAAAAAACATCGTTTGTGATTAGCCATTGCTCCTAAAGTATCTTTGTATGATTAATGTCCATATTATTTTATCAAAACACATTATTATAGTGTTTGATAGGAAATAAAATAAAATAAAAACTGATGCTCAAGATATGATTATTTAACCATCCCACCTTAATAGAGTATTAGCTACAAAAACTATGCAATTGTCCTTTTATTTTATTAAAAGTGATTAAGTGAATCACCTTTGGTATCATTATTTTTATTTTCATTTTTCTATCACTTTCACTTTAATAAGAGTTCTCATGTGTTACGTGGGTGAATTGGGAATATGAAAATGATTAATTGTGCAGATTTATTACATACATATCTTCTATATTTGGAAATGTTCAAGTCCATTTTTTCCTTAAAAGTCATATTGTGTAAACTTGCAAGGCATATTATAAATACTCTCCCCTTTAATATAAGACTTTATTATCTAATATATTTTCACATTCTAAACCCATTTTTTTACTATATGAAATACATCTTTCTCTAAAAAGTCTTATTAAGAAAAAAGGCTGTCAAATCTTATAAAACATATTGTAAGTATTTTGTTCTTAATGTGAAATTCTTTAATTTAATATTTATCAATTATATTACATATATATCTTCTATATCTAGAATTCTTCGAGTCCATTTTTTTTTTCTTAAAACTCATATTGTCTAAGCTTGTAAGGCATATTATAAATACTCTCCTTTTCAATGTAATACTTTATTATCTAATATATTTTTACAATCTAAACCTATTTTTTTTACTATACGAAATACCTAGATTCATCTTTCTTTAAAAAGTTTTACTAAGAAAAAGAATTGTTAAGTACTCTATTCTCTAATGTGAAATTCTTTAGTCTAATATTTATCAATTATATTTTCATGATTCCATAAAAAAGCCTTAAAAGTTTAAATAAATTAGTCAACCAAATCGATGCCTTTCAAGAATAATAATATCGCCGACTCTCTTGAAAGGCATCGACACTTCAGCATTGAGAAAACCTCTCTAGGAATAAAAGAAAACAAACGAGAGGGATCCAACAACCATGATACGCTCAAGAAGATGGAGTGTCTTTATTCAAACCACCTCGACGGAGGTTCAATGGTGGCCGGTTGTTCGGAGGGGCTCCACGCGTCAGAATGGGGTTCCACCGATGCTTCTTCTGAACCATGATTAATATGAACATATATATAGATGTGAATATATATATTTATATATGGCCGCAAAAGTTGCCTCGTTAAAATACAGTTAAGGGAAGGTTTTGGCGAATCTTGTCTTCACCTCCAATAATGTCCCATCCTGCGCTATTAAATGAGGGGATGCCATTGTCACGAGCTGTGCTCCCGTGGAAATCTCTCGCTTGGTGTCTCTCTGCCTTCTGCAAAGCCTCTTCTTTTTCCTTTTATCCAGTTTCTTTCTTCTTCTTTTTCTTGTTGCTTCTCAGAGCAAAATAAAGTTGGAACAGAGAGAACTTGTCAGGTCTGAAGCCTTAGTTTGCTGAAAATCCACTGAGCAGTCTTCCCATTCACCAGAATTTTTATATGATGTCTCTCTCTGATTCAGTGTCTAAAGCTTCAGGGACTGCTTCTTCCTCCAGTTTCTTGCATGGTTAAGCAAGCAGCTCCCGCTTCAGTCTTCCCCAACTTCAAGCCAAACCTGGGGTACTTGCAAGCTAAAACTTTCTCCGTCTTCTACCTCTGAAATCTCCCCTGTTGCTCTCACTTAATGTTTGAAATTTATGACTATATACAGCAAGGAGATTCTATTTAGCTTGTTGTTCTGACTTTGCGCTTTGTCCTGTTAAAGATTGTATTGTAGAAGAATACCATGTCGTCTCTGGTAGCTCGAAAGGGTCGACTTCGGCAGCGTTACGAAAACAATCTTCGCCTCGTTTCAGGGTAAGTCCCTTCCTTCTTTCAGACCCACTTTGATTTCCTTTATCTTCTTTCCCCTTGATTCCATTCCGTTTGTTCCATTTTCTTTTCTTCTATTCTGCTTTGTGCTTGTAATGTGTCTAAAATTTATAGATTTTTCGTCATGCTGATAGAAACTAAGATTAGAAGTTGAATTCTGGGGAACAAACACCAGGCTTTTGCGGAGAATGGAGAGCACCTAACATTCTAGGAGATAATCTCCGTTAGATATTTAGAAAATTGCATTGCGATTCATAAGCGTGGCCATCAAAATTATCCAACTAAAGTGGGCCTCCTCAATGACATAAACTATTAGAACTTTTCTGATCTATTTTGTCTTATCTGTGAGTTTATTTCCTTGAGTGAGCTTGTCTTGTTTGTGATGGAACTTAGTGGTATTTAAATTGGCATGGTTGTTTAGGGTTACATCATTATATGTGGCCATCCTTCAACAGGGTAGGGCAGGGTGTAGGTGGTAATTTTCAGTATATTAAATGCTTTTAGCATTAGTTTTAGGTCAACTGGAGTGACAGCGGGTTGCAGACTCTGACTTATATGGTTCAATTCAAAGCTCCTTTGGAACAAAGTCTTATGATAACTTCAAGGGCCTAATTTCAATGACAACTAGTGTCGTCTCTTTCCGTGGGTTTTCTTATCCCAAACTCCAATGTTAAGAAGTAGACTGTTGACTGTTGACTGTGTGATTTGAGTTTAATAATTGCAGAAACAATGCTACAATAGAAGGCACGAGCCGCTCCCATATGCCAAAAGGAAAGGAAACAGACATTACTAGAATGTTCATGAGGGAATGCAATTCATAGACAGGAATCCACTTTATATGGGGTGATACGGACAGACAGAATAAATGATTGATATGATACTGTTTGGCTAACCCATTACTTCAGTTTTAAGGTTAAGATGGAGTCTCAAATCTGCTATCAGATCTTCAATAAGAAACTTTTTTGTTTTAAAATTAATTCTCAATTCTGTCACGCATAGATCCCTGCATATATCATTATTGGTCCAGCAGTGGACACATATATCATTACCCCCGTGATGAAACCCCAGCATATTGTAGCAATTCACAGGTCAATGCGTAACAGATGTCAATAATTTCAAAGTAATCACATCAGATAAGGCGAGTTTAACTTATCTTGTGAGACTAGCGGAAGGTAACTTGTCTTGTGAGTAGGAGAAAAAGCGCAACAAAATATAGTATGGTATGTTTTCCTTTTCTTGATAGGGGGATGTTGTCCCAAAATGTTTCTACAGAATGAACTGGCATTAGCTCTCAATCTTGCCTCCATAAGGTAATTAATATACTGGGCAGGAAACCTAGTCTTTTTGTTATTATGTGAAGTCCCCATAAGAAAAATCCTTGAAGTTTTGTCTTGTCGTGTCTTCAACCGTTTTATTCACTTAGTTCAATCATACATAATGTGGTAACACAATCTACCTGAATGCTTTTGACCTTCCTGGTACATGTATTAGCTGCTTACTCATAAGATGCACGCAACAGATGTATCCCTTACAGGCTTTCTAGAGAAGGAAAAGAGCACTGTGCCGAGAAGGAAAACTGTGTAGAAGTTCTCATGCTTTCATCACCAAATCGTCATGACCTGATTTTTCCTAAGGTAGATTCTCTTTCTTCTTTGTTTTACTGTTTCTGCATGTAATCATGGTTTCTAATATATATGTCCCAATATCACTATGTTCTGCCAGGGTGGATGGGAGGATGATGAGACTGTCCTAGAGGCTGCTTCTCGTGAAGCCCTTGAAGAAGCAGGAGTTAAAGGGATACTTAATGTAGGTTCCCTTAATTAAATTACTAATTTTTTTTGACATGTTCAAGTGCATCAAATAACATCATGAGGAAATTGTTTTATTTAGTAACATAGAAAAAAATTGTCAAAGTTCTGCATTCATTCTTTCATTTTTTGAAATTGTTTTACCAGAAATATAGGTGGATAGACAGGCATGCCATAGCTTCCATCATGTATGTAAGCCGTGAAATATTACATCCCTGTACTACTTAGAAAAAGAATTTTCATTCCATCATGTCTGAGATAAGCATGGTATCTAGTTACGGCTTGGGGATCTTCTGGAAGAAAAAGCCAGAGAAGCCGCAGACTCCTAAGTTGCCGTTTTTCGTAGGAAGGTTCTTTCAAATATAATAAGGATTATCAGTGATCTTGCACCACAAGTTTCAAAGATGCTCAAGTCCCATGAATTCAATATAAATGTTCTTTGATTAGCTGTTGTTCTATCAATACTTCTGGATAATGCCACACAATCAATGCGTAGATTATTTAAGGCATCAGTAATTAGCAAAATCATACTTCTTTGGTCATGTTGAGATGTTATCGATGTTAAGATGCACAAACTTAAATCTGGTTACTTTTGGCGTCACCTCTGAGTTGTTTCCCGGTTCAATTAGTTTTGTCAAAACTGTTATCAGATAAATTTCTTCAGAGCCTGATCGGGAATACAAGCATGAGTTTTGAACCATATACCAGTAACCCTTTGTATCATGTTTCTTGTTGGTAAGAACATGAGATGATTTCAGATGCTTGACACATATTCCAACCTCTTGTGTTCATACCGACGATCAAGAAGGAAAGAAACTAGATAATTTACCAATACTATCTTCTTTTATAGCTGGCATTTATGGATTGTTGTCATATTCCACACTATCTGGGGATATGGTGCTTAATATGTTATTTGACTCTCTTTGTTAAGGAAAAACTCCTTGGGTTTTGGGAGTTCAGAAGCAAAAGCAAACAAGACATTTGCAGTCTGAAAGGAGGCTGCAAAGGGTACATGTTTGCATTAGAGGTCACCGAGGAGCTTGAGACCTGGCCAGAGCAGAAAACTTTCGAGAGGAAATGGGTAATTATGCTTAATACGTTTTGTTAAACTTGATATATGGCCAATAACAGACTCTTAACTCTTTTGAAACATTTGTTTGTCTCCGTAGCTAAAAGTTGAAGACGCGTTTAGACTCTGCCGGTACGAATGGATGCGTATGGCTCTTAAGAAGTTTCTGAGTGTCATGGTTGAAGACGGAAAACTCCAGATCGAAGATCTAGTGGAGCCTCCAACGCCAGTGCCAGAGGTTGCAGCAGATTGTCAAGTTATGACACCACTATGCAAAGCAGTGCCAGTGTCGTGGTAGATTCTCAAGATATGGCGTGGGACTGTTATGCAGAACCTTCAGTCCATGCTCTCTTGGCATATGACTCTCTAGGGGTGGCTTTTGACATCACTTATTGACTAAATTGGGGGCCTTAGTCTGTACCTAACTACAACCTGCAGTAGGCTCCTATAATGATTCAATTGTGGTATGTTGCCGTAATGAATTAATTGGGTCCAGCAACTTCTTCAGATACTGTGAACTCAGAACTGCTTTTCTTAACTCCCTAGAATGTGTAGGGAAATCATCCTCATCTAATCTTGATCGTCTAGAAGTCTTGGCCGGGGCTTCTTCTCAATTGTTTGAACATTTAGAATGCAATCAAGAAGCTCTTCTTATCTTTGCATCACATATAAAAAATATGGCTATAGAATGCATTTTTCTGAAAAGCTTTCATTCTCTTTCTCTGAAAAGTCAGTCCAAGAATATGAGGCATTGCTCCCTCCAACGCTCGGTTTCAGTCATGATCACCTTTGCGGGCCTGTTATTAGAGACAAAAAAAAGTCCTCACATTTGAGAGATACGATTATTAAGTTTTGTTTAAATATAAAAAATATTTTTCTAATTCATGAAATAGTTTTTTGGTTAAACTTTGGACAGTTTAAGTTGGAATTAAAGTTCAAGTTGAACTACTATAACTCTTACTCACTTTTGAGTTTAAAGTATACTTAATATGTAGAAAGTTTGGTAAACAAAAGTCTCATATTAAAAAGATACATTTAAATAGTATTTAAATATAAAAAAATGCATCATCTTATTCATAAATTAACTTTTAGACTTTTTAACTCTTGCTTTGAATTTTATTCAAAACCAGCACCCATGCACAGAGAGGAATGGAAACAATGGGAGAAAACTGGCCTGCAAAACTCAAAACATGCAAGAGGAATATGTGGAAAAGCTGAACTTGTTTGCAAAATGGAAGTCAGCCTAACATACGGCTAACATGGTGTGTAAAATCCACACAGAAATCCAGTAACTTGGTTCGCTGAAGAAGGAAATGGCAGACAAAGACCTTACCAGATTCCCGGAAAAAGGCACGTCAAACGCGTTAACGTCCACTAACTACCCCTCACTTGGGTCACATCCCCAAAAGCCACTTCACTGCTGCACAAGCTTTGGCGCCTTTTGCTTGGAATGGAAGGACTCGAAGATGAGTATCCAACAAAACACATTCTCATGGAAAATCTCAATTCCTTTGGATCAAAAACGTCTTAGACACATACAAAATTGTTACTAGTACCTTTCTTATGCAAATTACGAGCTTATCAGAAGACCAAATAATATATGTATTAAATTATAAATTATGAAAAATAATGATAATTAATTTATATTATCAATATCGCGACATAGTATTCTTTTTACGTATTTAGGTATATTCACCCTTAACAACTGATTTTAATGGAAGAAATAAAGTCATTTATAATACAATATCAAAATCTTAATTCAAAAAAGATAACTTATTATGATTCCTAAACCTTGCATTTTTTCATGCTTGGGACAATGAAGCATTTTAAAAATTACAGTCAGTCTTAAAAATTGTTGATATTCTAGCATAAACTCTTCCTTATATACATTCAGATATCTTAATTTGGTTGGATTAAGAAGCCTTTCCAATTTACCTTTTAGCTCTCTCGCCCGTGATCGGGTCCCTGGAGTCTGACACAAGGGAAGAACACCTTAAAAAAAGAAGCCTGGCAGGCAACCAACCTTGACTCCAACTTCACATCTTCCGGTAAAACTTGTACTGAGGTAAGAGCCATACTTATTTATTTATTTATTTTTAATCAATTTCACTCAGGGCTCCACCAAGGCCAAAGACTTGACTTCGGATGGAGAATCCAATGGGTCTACTTTGTTTCATCTGCATTGTTTAATAACGTATCGAGTTTATTAATACAGTGCCGGTGCTGACTTAGAATGAACTAGGACTTGGTTACATGGAATGCAACCCGAAAATGCTGCCCACCTTCCCTGCACATGGAGAAAAGAGAGATTTCATGATTGAGACAACCCTCAATCAATAAAAATTATGAAGAAATCCCACATAGTTTCAGGTTGAGTCTCCAAGAAATCCCTTCTTCCTAATAATGTCTTCTAGCACCTTTAAGTTTTCAATTAAGCCAAATCTGTCAGACTGTGTGTTGAATTTACTGACTTGGCTTCTCGTTCATAGAGACTACAACAGGAGGCTCTTATGAATTTCGTCCAAGATTCTTGTGAATTTGAATAAAATTTCCCATCTCTTGAAATACTTAATTGAACATGGCTGCATAAGGTAATCCTCTTTGAGAATCATTGACTTGGTGCATTTAGACCCCATCGAAGAAGACAAAAATCTGAATTATCTCGCAAATCTAAGAAAAAGGATGGTTTCAAGCCCCATAAATCCAAATCCCAACGGAACTTCAATAATCCCTTTCATCAATCTGCAGAATAAAGTAACGTTTATGATAAGAATTCCTCCCTTTCTAGTCTTGGTAGCTTTTTGACCTATTGTGCTTGGCCTCATCAGATTTCCTATCTACTCCATGAAAAGCATGAATATTCCTCAATTTCTGAATTCTTTTTGTTTATTCAGATGTCTGTAGTAATAAAAGAAAATAAAAATTGGTACGGGACCCTTCTAATCGCTGATGAAGAACACATGCAACTTTGATTAGGAAACACCAACTTATTCCTACTCTTTGATGGTGTTTAAGAGAGCCCTATATAAGTTATTCTAATCCTTCTGCAAATATACTCGAAACACTCCTATGAAACTTTAGATTATCTTGGCCTGACCCTACTGCCATCATGATCTCCCCATAAGCCTACTCTCTTGTGATGGCAACACTTTTTGTACGGATAATTGAAAGAATGGACCATATCGTGGGGCAGTTGTTCCAAGGCCATTGGTCTCAGCATTTTCCTCGATGACTGACTATTGCCTAGTCTTTGATTTCTTCAAGAAAGGGATGGCTATTTGTTGCAACCACATGGCTCCCCATCATAAGTTACAACTTCTTTATATTTCTCCTTGAAGTTGAAAACGTGTATCGTTTAAGGCATTGTTAATCTTAATGCAGAAATCTTAGTGATAGACTATGATTAGTGCCATGTCAAGTAGACAATTTCATGTCAATATGGATATATTTCTTACACTCAAAACATACCCCATTGAAAAAGGAGATGCTTCAAAGCCTCTCTTTGCAAAGGAAAAAAACAAGAAAAGAAAAGAAAAGAAAAGAAGGGAAACAAAGGATGGCAATAAAAAAATACCCTATCAAGAGAAACCAATAGAAAAAGGTAGCTTTTTGCTCTTGAGCAGAGATCAAAAGGCCGTGGAACCTATCATTGGTTTTCTTGTTCAAATTGGATGCACATGGCTGAGCAATGATATTCCTAAAACACTTCGCCTAACAAAGGCCAAATAAATAGGTCAAAGTAACATGACATAATTGTATAAACCCCTTCAATTATAACCTCCTCAAACCTTTTCCGACTAACATGCCACCAATTTTATATGACTGTCCTTGTAAAAGCTTCAAGACCCCAAAACATGCTCCACCGCTCAGCATAATCTCTTCGCCTCCAATGGAGTTCTTGATTTAGACTAATAAATAAATGGACAAGAGGGGATGTACATTCAATGACTTAGAGGGGAAAATATACGTGTATGGCATGTGGGATATCCAAGGAGATATTGCCCTAATGATCACCTTCATGATCTTGTTTCAATATTCTTGACAGAAGAGGCTTTGGAGGTGCAAATTTACTAGTTATAGTAAGCGAGTTTAAGCATTGGTAATAGGGAACCTCACCTATATCAAGGATCGCGCGGCTAGAATCTTTCACATGCAGCCATAAAAAAATTCATTGAACCATAGAACAGTCCACTGCATAATCGGAACAGCCAAATTTACAAGCGTTCAAGCCAGTTAATGATGATAAGTTATGAAGTCTGAGGAGTTTTATGACTGCAAGAATCGTGCCATCCTTTTCCTTATTCGTTTTTGAAGGTATGGCTCGATGTTATTATATGAATATGATGGGGCCATGATGATAATCTAAGAGGCATGGAAGTCCTCGCTCCTGCAATGATCATGGGAATGTGCAGTTGGGTCTTGAATGGAGCTTTGTGGGTTCGGATGAGACCAGCAAAAGTGGGAGTATTTCTTATTAGATCGCGTGTATGGTCCATGATTAGCTCCCCGTTCATGCACACTCTATGAGTTAAAAAACTCGGATCACATGTGAGAAGTTTGGACTGTAGCGTGGTCAGAACTCGAAATTCATGGGAAATAGAAGTTAAGACGACTAAAGTAAGCCTTGATTGAAGAATAATCATGAAACAGGGCATCTAAGATAACGTGCAAATCATGACCATTAAGTCCCCTAATCATGCCAACCCACTTATCCTTCTGTCGTATTACATCTTCTCCATCATTTGAGACTCATTTCTTAGAGGATCTTTGTTTTTTCCCTTTTCCGCTCAAATCATGTTTGGTTCTTATTGTTAATCTGCAGATTACGTTGGCTTTCATTTTTCATCTGTTTTTCGATAGCAAGGAACCATCGTATACTTGAAAGCTTCAAGAGAAATAAAAAGATCAAAAGAAGAACCTTAATCAACTCAAATGGAGCTGCAGCTTGGGGTCGATCTCACTGTTCGATTGTTTATTATACTTAGCACATGAGTAGGTTTCTGTGAAATGATCCAAGATGGTAAGCGGATAACTATAAAGAAAGCGACTATGGTAACTTCCTAGTAAGTGTTGAGTTTCAACTCTTTTATGATGCTAACCCATCTTGCATTTGCAATTCGACTCTTGACAATCAGAGGAAATAAAGAATGGGAAAACCTGAGTTATAATTTTCCTTCCCTTTTTAAGAGTAAGAAATCAACAGTAAACTTCCATGGTGGATGCAACTAGCCTGGCTTCACAAATCTCCATATGTATCGTTAGAACCCCCAAAGTTTCCTTCCAGTAGTGGAATCGGGATGGTGTAGGATTCAACAAGGAAGATTCAACTTAAGTTTTTTATGCGTGGGATTATTTGATTTGATCAGGAACAAATGATTAATGAAGATCGTTGCATGCTTGAGAATAAACGGGACCACAACATAGCATGAAATGCGTTCAAATGTTCAAGACAAGCAGAGATGGTAAAAAGTCAATACAACAAGCATAAAATTAATCTTAGGGAGATTAATATTATGAGAAATATTTTAGCGAGACAGTGTCATAGCATGCTTGGATGCGTTTCCTTTGTTGTAAAAGAAGAGGCACTAGTTGGTCATAACCAAACAATGTCTCTTTCCCCATGTTTGAGCTCCTTAAAAAAGTGAATAATAAAAAAAAGTGAAGGAAATACAAGGGGATTAGAATAGATTATATAGGGAGGCAATCACTGTGAAAGAGACCGGATACGACTTAGAGGCTCGCTCTTATTTAAACCAGTTTGAACAACCCCGGACAACTCCTCCAAACACAGTCACAGGCAACAGTAACAGACGAGAGAGTAGCTTCGTTTTGTTTCACAAAGGAAGACATGAACCCATCTACGCCCAAGAGCAAAAGGAAGCAAACGCAGGAAACGCCGGGGAGGTTTCTGGGTGTCAGGAGGAGGCCTTGGGGAAGGTATGCGGCTGAGATTAGAGATCCTTCCACCAAAGAACGGCATTGGCTGGGCACCTTCGACACCGCCGAGGAAGCAGCCTTGGCCTACGACAGAGCCGCCCGCTCCATGAGAGGTCCACGTGCTCGCACCAACTTTGTCTACTCTGACATGCCACCTGGTTCTTCTGTCACTTCTATTATCTCTCCCGATGAAGCCCCGCAGAACATGTCGTCCCTCTTTGTCCCTCCCACTCCCACTCCCACTCCCACTCCTACCCAACCCCACCAGCCCACCTCCCAGCCCCAAAGTCAGGAAACCAGCACCGAATCATATTACTCGTGTGGCTTTCCAGCAGTGTCACATATCGGAGACCACGTCTGGCCTGGTTCCAGTGCTTGTCATCAGGAAACCGTCGTTGACAGCTACGGGACTACAGCCTCTCATAATGATCACACCGAGCTGCTTCCTTTTCCCTCTGACATTTCTGGATATCTTGGCTCCAATACAAGCGGGACAAATTATGGTCACAATATAGGACACCCAGGAGCTTGGTGCGACTCCACAAGTCCGATGGGGTACTCAGAGCAGACCACCGCGACAACGGGGTTCGAGTCAGGAGCGAGCGGATCATACATGGGGATGGGGTTCGACTCGATCGAGTACTTGCATAGCCCACTTTTCAGCAGGATGCCACCAGTTTCAGATACGATGCCCGATGGTTTTGATTTAGGTTCTTCGTCGTATTTCTTCTGAACTATTTAACGCTCTGAACCTGAAGCGTTTGTGGCCGGAGGGGACTGTTTCTTCGGTTTTCAGGTTCTACTTGTGAGTTTTTTTTTTTTCGGTATTTTTTTCTTGTTTACTTTTTGGTGTGCTTGTTACTGTTATTCGTGTTCATAGAAATTGTGCATTTCTTACTTTTGCCCAAAAACAAATCACTGTTGGACTTGTCCTGATTTTAGATTGCGTTAGGAGAGGCCCGTCTGTATCATCTTCCAAAGAACAACACCGGCCCACTTTCATTCCCAAACTCGTCTCCTGTCATGCCTTTTTTTTTTTTTTGTTGCTAAAATGTAGATAATAAATTTTACGTTATTAAATAATATATTAATAATAATGATATCAAAGCCGGATAATTCTTAACACCTCTACCTTTATGGGCTCCTGTTAATTTGAGCTCACTTACCATCTGCATAAAGTGGTACTCTATTGGTTTGACAATTTTTATGTTGAATAAGTGTATTAAGATGTAAATAATAAATTTTATTTTATTAAAAAAAATTATTAAAAAAAATTATTCATATGATAATAAATTTTACAATAAATTTTGAATTATTAATTAAAATTTTAATGGGACAAATTAAAACTCAGCGAAAGACATGAAAACAAACAAAAATGACAGAAGCCAAATACCAAATACCAAACACCTGTAGCCGACGAAAGCAAAGTTGATGACGTATTACGAGGGACGTGCAAATGCAGGCCTTCCAGTGCGACGAAACTTCCTTTTCCTTTTATGAACCTCCACAACCTGATTTTATTTGCCGCGTTGGTCCAATTGATTTATTATAATATAAAGTTTATTTGTCCGATCTGCTTTCTTAATTACATCACTTATTGGCCTCCCCCTCTAGAACCTGATAGTGGGATAAATTGTTTCAAATGGACAAGCAATAGGGTTGGAAAATGACAAGGTATAAATGTCACTTCGCTATATATCTTATTTGAGATCTTTTATAAGAAATAATAATTTATTTATCATTGACTCAATTTTGGGATAAAATTAAGTTTTTTCTAGCGTAACGTTGAAGCCCATATTTACGTAGAGTAATTATTTGCTCTAAATAAAGATATTTTATGTGTTGGGATACTGATTGGAGTTCCACATTAAGAAAATATAAATAACTTAAAAAATATTTGTACCTCATCTAATGATTTATTTTTTATTATGTAAACTCTAAACTTATTCTTATTTATAGAAGTGTTAAAGAAGACTATTATCATGAACTTAGGTTTTAACTCAAAATGTTAGCCCAATAAAAAAAAAATCAAATACTTCTATATCAAATACACCTGAAATGATCAGACTTAGTTACAAAAATAAGAGATTTTGAAAATTGAGATGAAAGAAGGGTGGATGTGGATATGGATAGGGCATGCCTAAACGCCTTCAGTTTTGTAAGGGATTGAAAGAGACACGTTACGGAAGAGCGTAATCAATGAACCAGAAAAGCGACAGGGGTTCAGAGCTTCGAATCTACCAAGAAACCGTTCGCTACACGACCAAGCCAGTCCCATCATGAAGTTGTCATTACAAAGATAATGACGACCAAAACCACCTCACATCGTCAGCCCGGTTCTGACGGCCCAGAACCACCCGCGTCCGCTCTCCTGTATCGGACGTGGCATTTAGTTGCGTGAGGATGACACTAAACATCAACTTGGGAAGGAGGACGACAAATTTCGAAGAAATAAAGAAAGAAAAGAGAAGAAGAAGCTTGCACTGATTCTGATTTCTTAATTTGAAAGTTCTTCCCCACACCACGCTGGGGTTGCGTCTCCCCACTCGCTCTTCTTATCTAAGCGGCCAGAGTCCCGCGTCCAATGCGCGGGAAATACAGCAAAGATCAAGTTTGCCTCTGCTTTCCGCTGCTAATGACAATTGTCATTTCATACAAAAGTTATCATCTAAGACGACTCGGTTCCTTTTTCAACAATGTAATAACACATATGTTCTTTATATATATTTACGAATATATTTTGTTAAATCGAGAAAATCTATCCTAAAATTTATAGTTTATAAGAAATATACTCTTATTCAATATAAAATTCGATGTTCAATATATATGTTCCGCACAGTAAAAGGGGCAAAATTAAAGATAGTGAGTGTCCAAGGCTACATATTAAAAAAGAAAATTTTAACTACGATATTATGTTAAAGTAATAAAATTTATTATAAAATTTAGAGACAAAAAGAATATATTTTTATTTACTAATATAACACCAAGTTTACATATCCTTGTCTTTTTGTGATGTGGGATAAATATCCTCGATATATTCTTCACGTGCCTTAAAATGGATGGAAGCAGCAGCTAGTGGGGACTGATCTAAGCACCATGATGCACCAAAGAAACAACAACATCCCAACACCTTGGTTTCAATGTCTTCGTTGATTTCTCGTGCTTTTACGTTGATGGATGTTGACGAGCACGGGCATTATCTGATACGGATGTGTCATTGGGGGTGCCTGTGGAAGTTGGCTCGAGGTTCGGTCCGGGGCGACATTATTACGCATTGGAAAGGAGGCGATAGGCAGGCACTGTCCAGGGTGAGCAACGTATAATATTTTCTGTAGGGTCTTGCTTATTGGCTGCGCGGGGTTCTGAAAACAGTTGACCTGGTCCAGGTGGGTGCCAAATTGCGTATCCCAGTGCTATCAATCGCTAGGAGGAGATAGCGTCGCACGAGGCAAACAGCACGCGCGATTCTCTCGCGTGAGATCATATCTGAGAAGGGGTCCGCTTCGTGCTTACTATTTGTTTACGGAAATTAAACCACTGATGAAAAGGATTGTGACGGAGGGGAGGCGTTCGGGTTGAAACTTGGAACTGTTGGTGAGCTTTCACAGACCACTAGTACAAGCTCCTACGACTCACAACGCGGAGCCTCAGCTGCGTCCCTTCCCCATGGAGCCAGAATCCGGATTATCGTTTCCTCGAAGGACTTCCCCGGTTCGGCCTCTCTCTCTCTCTCGATCCAAATTCCTGATGTTTCCTCTGTTTTTCTCTTCGTATGTGAGGGGAGATGTCGTTGTTTGACTGTTTGATCTCCTTTCTGGATCGCTTTGCGCATTTCTCACTCGTTCGTTCTTTTTTCGTTTTGTTCGGTCTGTCTTCCACGAAATCGTATGGATTCCGAGCAAGTTTGGTTCCACTGATTTATTTTACGCGCGCACACGGAAAGAACACACGATTCTTCGACTTTGTTTACAATGAAAACGCTCTTCAGTAAGTTGTAATTCATAAATTGAGATACTGGTTACGCTTTCCCGTAACATATAGAGCTGCTTCCACCTTTTTGGGCCCTAAACGAGTCCAACACCGTTAAGTTCCACAAGAACCGGTATTCCGTACGTTTAAATCCGTCTTGTCAACTTGTTATGAGTTTCATGATTATCGTTTATTTTTTAAGATGCTGAGGTTGCTGTTAGCTTTTGGTATACGGTACTATTTTGACTTTACCATCCTTGTCCTGTTCTCGTCTTTTCGGTGGAGAGCTTAAACGCATATTTTTTTTTTGGTAAAATTATTGATGCATGACGAGGCAATGACGTTTTCCAGAGATTAGTTGAATGCTAAGGGTTTAATATAATGTTTGGAGTCTCGTTCTCAAGACTAAACAGTAAAGCTACGGAATTTTCAGTTTGGATGTTGCTTGCTATATATTTACTTCGGGGATCATTTGAATAGTTGTAGGCTCCATATGTCGCACTGGGATATCTACCTTGGCCTTGGTGGATGCATGGTATAGACGTAAATCAAATATAGTTCTTTAGCACTGTTGTCATTAATGGAAAACTTTCTCTGAAGCATAAAATTTGTGACTGACTCCCCAATTTATTGGTGACTCTTGGATACAATTTGGTGTAGCATCACATGTAGCATGAACCGGATTATTTTTCCGAAGCTATAAGTCCTTGAAAATTTGTCAACTATTTTCTCCCTTGCAGCTTTCGTGGGTGAATCTCTCCAAGAATTTGATGTTAGCTTATCAGAGCTTTGGTGTTGTATATGGGGATCTGAGCACTTCACCTCTGTATGTCTATGCAAGCACACTGCAAAAACATAAAACTGAGGAAGCAATATTTGGTGCATTTTCCTTAATTTTTTGGACGCTGACATTGATACCCTTGATCAAATACGTCTTTATCGTGTTGAGTGCAGATGATAATGGAGAAGGTCTGGTGATAATTAAAGTTTTATACACTGGATATTATCCTTTCATTATGTCTAATGCAAATAACCTTTTAATCAACCCTCTGCCGATTCTTATTTTGTTCCAACTTATGTCAGGTGGGACATTTGCACTTTACTCACTGCTTTGCCGCCACGCAAAATTTAGTTTACTTCCCAATCAACAAGCAGCTGACGAGGAACTCTCAGCCTATAAATATGGGCCTTCCTCACAGGTTGTAGGCTCTTCCCCGTTAAAGAGATTTTTGGAGAGGCACAAAAGGCTTCGCACTGCCCTACTTCTTGTGGTATTGTTTAGTGCTTGCATGGTCATAGGCGATGGAGTGCTCACTCCTGCTATTTCAGGTGAGACACTAATGAAGTGGTTTCAACACATTCTCATATCTGGTGCCATTCTGAACATTGAAGTTGAATCTATATTTTTTTGTTCATAAATAGCCTTTAATGAAACAGTGGAGGACTATCATTCAAGTTTGTATCACCAAAACTCCGTAAAGTGCAAACCAAGATCTGTGATACCAAACCAAAATCATAATGAAGAATCTTTCGGAGAGTCAATTATTTTGTAAGATGTTCTCCTTTAGAACTTCCCGGTACAGGGAACTTAATTATCAGATCCATCACATAGATATAAATAAATTGGACCTTTTTCTAGCAACTGATCTTGTTCTAAATCTAATGGTTAATGATTTTAAATTTCTAATTATTGCTGAATTTCAATTAGTCCTACGAGGGGGTCACTCGTCACTTAAATAACTAGACTTTCATTTGTATTATTAAGGTTATGTATTTCCCAGAAAAGTTCTATTTCACACATTATAAGTTCTTTTAGTGGAAATTGATCTATATGTGCTGTAATGTTGATGAAGAATTATTATATAAGATCTTACATTTGGTTGCTGCTGTTCCTTGTGGAGATTCCTATCTGAGATTGATAAGCTTTATCTTTTTGGACTGCAATATGATTTTCTTATGTGGAATTAAGGATTGTTGGGTATGTTTTACAGTTCTATCATCAGTGTCAGGACTTCAAGTCACAGAAAAGAAATTAACTAATCGTAAGCCTTTTTTTTTTTTTTCCAATATTGCAACTTGATTTTTTTTATTCATGATGCCTTTTGACATATATTTTGTAGGGCATCATTACCATTCTCTCTCTTTTCCTAACATATTGTGGCACTCATTCTTTGTAGGTGAACTCCTCTTGATTGCCTGTGTCATATTGATTGGTCTGTTTGCTCTGCAGCATTTTGGCACCCACAGAGTAGCATTTATGTTTGCACCGGTTGTGCTTATCTGGTTGCTATCAATTTTTTCCATTGGGCTGTACAACATCATACGTTGGAATCCAAAGGTTGTGCGTGCATTGTCCCCATACTATGTTATCAAGTTCTTTAATGAGACTGGTAAAGATGGTTGGTTTTCACTTGGAGGGGTTCTTCTTTCTATAACTGGTATGTGGATCTAAGAATTGGTTGAACATTATCTGGCATGCATGATACGCTTACAGTATCTTTGCATCAGATAGTGCAAAGTATCTTTGTGATTCTGGTTGAGCCAAACTTCTGTTTTTTTTTTTATTAGAGATGAATAATTCTTGCTGCCTCAAGATACCTTTGTGTGATGTCCTAAATTTAATTCACTATTGGCTACTTAGCTTTTTCTGCCTCTCACCAGGCACTGAAGCCATGTTTGCAGATCTTGGTCATTTCACTGCCTTTTCAATAAGGGTGAGTATGTAAGCTGAACTGTGTTTAATGCATAGAAGATGCAAATTGGGAGTTTGTAGATATGGATTTACTTGCATCTGGTTTGGGTTGGGGCCACAATTATTTTCTAGATCATTCTCTGCAATAGTTGAAAAACAAGCATATAGATATATGTCTACGTTTTCCCTACTCAATTTTTGATTTGTAGGCTTCTTCATGTGGATTTAAATAAGTGAGAATCACGAATTTATTTTTTCCTGTGCAGCTTGCGTTTGCATTTGTTATATACCCTTGTTTGGTTGTGCAATACATGGGTCAAGCTGCTTTCCTTTCTAAGCATCCGGATTCCATCTCTAAAAGTTTTTATGACTCAATACCTGGTTAGTTCAGTCTGAC
This sequence comes from Casuarina equisetifolia, assembly GCA_028551475.1. NCBI lineage: Eukaryota > Viridiplantae > Streptophyta > Magnoliopsida > Fagales > Casuarinaceae > Casuarina > Casuarina equisetifolia. The sequence continues at coordinate 293,556 of CM052361.1, forward strand.
ATAAAATGATTTTAGTACCAGAATTCTATCTTTGAACTCCAGTCAGTCTTATTTTGGTTTCTATACTTGCCTGTCTTGCAGAAGCTGTATTTTGGCCTGTCTTTGTAGTTGCTACCCTTGCAGCAATTGTTGGAAGTCAGGCTGTTATTACGGCTACTTTCTCCATCATCAAACAATTGCATGCCCTTGGTTGCTTTCCCCGTGTCAAAGTTGTGCACACCTCAAAACATATATATGGGCAAATCTACATTCCAGAAATAAACTGGATACTCATGATCCTTACACTTGCCATAACTATTGGATTTCAAGACACAACTATGATTGGAAATGCATATGGTGAGTCTTTCTTTGAAGGTGCTGTCTATCTCTTCAAATTGATTACTTTTATAGACATCCAGTGCACTTGGTTCCCTTACAATACTTTTCAACGTGTCTCAATAGGAGGAGGAGATTCAATTTGAGCCGGGGCTCATTGGTCTCTCTCTATGAGTCATAATATCACATAAGAATTTGCCTGTCATTTTTTTGAACCATAGTTAACGGATTTTGATATACCTTTCACCTTGTGTTGCTCGAGTACCTCTGAAAGCAGCTCCTTCCTCTTTTTACAAAAACTTCATCAGGACCTGTTGGTGTTTACTGGGGCAATATCTTCTTGGCACGAGAGTGTATGGTCAGCATCTCAGCCATTAGGAGACTTTTCTAAATGGGGCAGTAAAATTGCAGTTTATATGCATGACTAATTACCACTAATTAGTGTTGATGTAGTTGAGTTGTCTGTGGATAGATAGTCATGATTATTTACATTCTTTGTGATATCTGAGCTGAGCAGATCACATGTGAGGGCTTTTGGGCTACTGATCTCACATTTCCTGTTAATGCTGTCCAGAAATCAATTCGATTTTATTCTAAAAATGGGAATGGGAAAAAGAAAAAAGAAAGGCTTATTTAAATTTCTGCAGTGAATAAGATCCTATTTGATGACTCCTTTCATGTAAAGTACAAACAAAGGACTGAAATGATGTTACGCTTGGAATTTTTATAGAAAAAAAAAAAAAACGTGTTAACTTCTTAAAATCGTGTAGATATACCATAAGGTTTTATCAATAGCTGCAAGTTTAATGCCATAGACAATGGTAATACATTCAAGTTTTCAAGGAAATTCCAGTAATTGGACAAGCCAAGTTGCCTATACCTCACGAAGTGCGCCATTTTTGCAGTAAAGGCAACACGAAACAGTTAGTTTCTAGCTTTTATTAACCCCGTGATTCTCTTTTAATCTTGACTCATCTTTGGTTATGATTCTCAGGAATTGCTTGCATGACAGTTATGTTCGTCACGACATTTCTAATGGCTCTTGTCATAGTCTTCGTTTGGCAGAAAAGTGTCTTTCTGGCTGCAGCATTCCTTTTATTCTTCTGGTTTATCGAGGGTGTATACTTGTCGTCAGCTTTTATAAAAGTGCCTCAGGGAGGATGGGTCCCCCTTGTTCTTTCTGTCATCTTCATGGTCGTCATGTATGTCTGGCACTATGGGACTCGCAAGAAGTACACTTTTGATCTGCACAACAAAGTTTCATTGAAATGGTTACTTGGCCTGGGGCCGAGCCTTGGTATTGTTCGTGTGCCTGGTATAGGCCTCATATACTCGGAACTGGCTACAGGAGTCCCTGCAATATTTTCCCACTTTGTAACAAATCTCCCTGCCTTTCATAAGGTGTTAGTTTTTGTTTGTGTAAAATCAGTCCCAGTTCCTCATGTCTCACCTGAAGAACGATTTCTTATTGGCCGGGTTTGCCCAAGACCATATCGTATGTATAGGTGCATCGTGAGGTATGGGTATAAGGACATTCAACGGGATGGAGACTTTGAGAGCCAGCTCATACAAAGCATTGCAGAGTTCATCCAGATGGAAGCAGTAGAACCACAGCTCTCAAGCTCTGAAAGTTCATCACTTGATGGGCGGATGGCTGTCATAAGCACCAGAACTCTGCAATCAAGCTCAAGCCTAGTAGTATCTGAGGTAGAGGATGTCGATGAGATTAACTCCATCCAAAGTAGCAAGTCCCCAACCCTGCTGAGTTTGCGATCTGTGTATGATGATGAGAACCCAGAAATTAGGAGGCGTCGTGTGAGGTTTCAGTTGCCTCCAAGCCCTGGGATGGATCCTGCAGTTAGGGAAGAACTGATGGATTTGATTCAGGCAAAGGAGGCGGGGGTTGCGTATATCCTGGGGCACTCATATATTAAGGCAAGGAGATCTTCCTCGTTCCTGAAAAAGCTTGTGGTTGATATTGGGTATTCATTTCTGAGGAAGAATTGCAGGGGTCCCTCCGTGGCACTAAACATTCCTCACATTAGTCTTATAGAAGTTGGCATGATATACTACGTCTAGTTACTTCAGAGCAATTTACTGTTCCTGTCCGCGGTGGTTGGCTTTCCCAGTGGAAGAGGGAGGGGCCAGTTGCCTTGATCGAGGGAGAAGAAATGTAGGTTTGATTCAGAGGATAGGATGTGTGATATTTCATTACAAAGCTTTCTTGCTTCTGTTTCAACCTGTATAGATGACATTAGCAGGTGATATGTTTAAGCTTAACGAGTTAATTTAAGCTTTAATCCACATGATGATATGTGAATTTTTTTTAGTTCTTTTAAAACCTGGATGGTTTGTTCCCAAAATAAGACTATTTGGTATAGAACAACCTTCCTGCACCAAGTGAAGGAGGATGATAAAATTGCATCTGGAATAATAAAGTCGGTGCCTGCCACTCGAGATTAGGTCACTAAAGTGCGTTGTTTTCTCTTCGAAGTAGCTTCACCTATCCAGCGGCTACCGTCGCCGCCCTCTATGAAGAGTAAACCAGGAGTTGGATGACCAACTTCTTGCATGTGTCAAACAGCACAGCACTGTTTCTCTTTCTTTGCCTCTCCATTATATATTTGCGAGTGTTGATGACAAAATTGAAAGAAAAGATGGAGATGAGGCCTCGGGCGTGCTATGGGATTGTGTTTCTGGCTCTGGTCAGCGTGGTGGCAGAGGGATGGGCTCAGGACACCTCGTGCCTGAACCAGCTTGCTCCTTGCTTGAACTACCTCGACGGAACCCGAGACCCTCCGAAGAGTTGTTGTGATCCTCTGAAATCGGTGATCAAGTCAAATCCAGAATGCTTGTGCAGTATGATAAGCATCAATGGCAGTAATCTAGCCGAGCAGGCAGGAATTGATGTAAACGAGGCACAGGAGTTACCTGCGAGATGTGGACAACATGTCTACCCGATTTCCTGCCTTTCAAGTATATACATATACATACATATATATTATATTATATTATATATATATATATATACATATGTGCATCTTATTTCTTTTTCAATAAATCAAATTCATGTGCACTCAACTTGAACCTGTTAAAGTCCTACATAGGAGATATAAAAACTTCAGAAGAAAATTATTTATAAAAGAGACGTATTTAATGTCCAAGGATTCGCGTCCGAGTTCTGCTAGCACATGCTTATTTCCATCTCGGGAGATTCCACTTTCAGCTGCCTTTTCAATAGCTTCTCATATTTTGTGGGTGCCAAGCAGCAGCATCATGACTTGAGAACCCAATAAAATAGTGGCTTTACACATGGGCGTATTAGATGAAGAAAGTTGCTTCTGTTATTCAACTTTTGTTTTGTTCATTTTTCTAAAACAAAATGTATCTCTAGCGGTTTTGATGTCAAATAAAAGGTAGATTCTTTTTAGCGCGACAGGACCGTGTCCTTGGAAAGCTCCTTGAAATTCGAGGATGCCCAATGTCAAAAGGAAAGACAGCGATCTCATCCAAACATTAAACTCTATTGGGCCTTTGACGTTAAAAACCCGGCCTAGTTCCTGGGCCTTCGTTTTTGGGATTCTAAGTTTCTCCCACGAACACTCAACGACGACAAACAACATGCTTGTGACCTTACAAAGCTTAAAAAATATCTGGTCGCGTTGGTTACCTGCACATCATACATCTTCCGCACAAAATCCAACGTCAAATTTGCGAAACGGCCCTTCTCCTAAAACCCCTCCTAAACCTCCAATCCCATTATCGTCTCCGAGCTTGACCTTTGCACGAAGCTCTTACACTCCAATGTCCAATGCTCTAGGGGGGCTTAGAGCACTCTACTCTATCCATTAACCTTTTTTAATGGCTTCCATGCTCCCACTACCCGACATTGCCAGACATCTCCTCTGGAAGCCCAGCTCGTCCCCCACGCTTTCGACACTGTTCGGGGTCCAGAGCCGTCCTTGCCACTGCAGAATCAAACATTTATCTTCATTTTCGCTTCCGCTTCCACTAACCAAGGCTGTCCACAGCCAGGGCCTCTTAGTCTCCAGCCCCAGAGAGAAGACGGACTCCGAAGCAGATTCCATTTCCACCCTGAACGAGAGAATTCGCCGCGACTATGGCGAGCGAGATACTTCCAGGACGACTGTCGATTCGGAGGACGCCGAGAAGTACATTCGGGTGGTTAAGGAGCAGCAGCAGAGGGGCTTGCAGAAGCTCAAGGGTGGGAGTGGGTTTAGTTACAAGGTGGACCCCTATACTCTCCGCTCTGGGGATTATGTTGTGCATAAGAAGGTTGGTGTAGGGAGATTTGTGGGGATTAAACTCGATGCTTCCAAGGTCTCGACGGAGCTTGTGGAGTATGTGTTTATAGAGTACGCAGATGGGATGGCAAAGCTTCCTCTCAAGCAGGCTTCTCGTTTGCTCTATCGATATAATCTGTAGGTTCTCTCATTATCCGTTTTCTTTCCCTCCATTGGATGTTGTCTGTCTTTCTTAAGCATGCCTCTTTTTTTTCTTTTTTTTTTTCCACGTTCAATTGAGGGAAAAATTTATTCAGCTTTTAAACATCCAAGGAGCACACGAATTCTTTAGAGATAGAAATAAAAATAGATAACTGATGGCTTGTACAACATATAGAATGGCTTTTATACCTGTGTCAACCAATTAAATAGTGTCCTTGTTGTCTGGCAATCTGCTCGTCTGGTTGAGCCTTGTCAATAACAGGTTCATAGAGTTTATGTTATTGACAAAGCCATTCTGTAGTGAAGTCTATGTTATCTAACTGAAATAGATTGAAGGAGTGAGAAGCAGGATTGTTTATTCTGAATTTACTTACTTGATCGGTGGAACCTTTTACCACTCATTAGAACATGAAGTTAGAATCCTCACCTGCTATCTTGGTTATTTCTGTATTGATGTTTCTACAATGTTTCTATCCTTTTGCAGCCCAAATGAATCAAAAAAGCCCCGGACATTGAGTAAATTGAACGACACTAGTGTATGGGAGAGAAGAAAGAATAAAGGGAAGGTTGCAATTCAGAAAATGGTTGTTGACTTGATGGAACTGTATTTGCATAGGCTGAAGCAAAGAAGGCGTCCTTACCCAAAGAGTCCTGCCATGGCTGAATTCGAAACTAAATTTCCATATGAACCCACACCAGATCAAAAACAGGCACTTCTACAGTTATTTTTGTTCATTATCTTTGTTAAACAGTTTCATTTGTTTTGGGCTTCTTTGTTGCAATCTACGTAGGTTGATTGTGGTGGAATTAGGTTTTCATTTTTTTTTTTCAATCTGGCTGGTTGCTTTAAAATTGAAGTCTCTCTGTCTTGACTGAATGGTAGATACAGGTTTTCGTACAAAAAGGGTTTTATGTTGTTTCTTCCCCTCACAAATTGCATCCTCATTATAGGCTTTTATTGATGTGGAGAAGGATTTGACGGAGAGAGAAACTCCTATGGACCGATTAATCTGTGGAGATGTTGGGTTTGGTAAAACTGAAGTTGCTTTACGTGCCATCTTCTGTGTAGTTGCAGCAGGGAAGCAAGCAATGGTTCTAGCACCCACAATTGTCTTAGCCAAACAACATTTTGATGTTGTTTCAGACCGCTTTTCTTCTTATCCCAATATCAAGATTGGACTTCTGAGCAGGTTTCAGGTAGGTGAGGTTTACCTCTTATACAGAGCAATTTTAGACTTTGGAGTCGTGAATTACATACTTGAGCCTTCATCAAAACATTTAAAGTCGAAGTTGAATTCCTTACACTATCTGATACATGCCAAAGTTTCTTCTTGTACTTAAAAAGAAGAATATCCACAATTAATTTTACTTTGCTCTTAGGATGCTTGTTATATACATGTCATAATCTCTTTCTTTTCCACTCTGATTCTGATTTATGCAAGTGTTGTGTGCTTGTTGGAATATCTTGATGGTTCCAGGACCATTTTGCTATGCATGTTATATACATGCCATAATCTCTCTCTCTCTCTCTCTCTCTCTCTCTCTCTCTCTCTCTCTCTCTCTCTCTCTCTCTCTTCCTCCACTCTGATTCTGATTTGTGCAAGTTTTGTATGTGTGTTGTACGAGCTGTTGCCCTTATTTGATTTTGATCTGTTGTGGCATCAGTTCCAAAACTCTTTCATGGAGGATCTTCAATCCCATAATTTTGTTTAGACTGCTTTGCATATGAAGCCTACAGTTTGCATGGCAAACAAATAGCACGAGAACGACTTACTGGAAGTTGCAGTTGTTAGTTGCATTACTTAGTCTATGGGATAGGCCAAAAAATCATTAGTAGCGTTAGGGGAATAAGTTTTGTTGCTTGGAGTAGAGGCTGACCAGATCGGTGATAATATGCAGACCAAAGCAGAGAAAGAAGAGCACCTGAGCATGATTAAAAATGGTGAACTGGATATCATTGTTGGGACTCACTCACTTCTTGGAAGTCGTGTTGTGTATAATAATCTAGGTCTTCTTGTGGTTGATGAGGAACAGGTTCGCTTTTCAATCTCTTTCTAATTCTGTTTTGTGATGACTATTAATTCTAGTGAATTAAAAAAAGAGCAAAGTACATGTATCTACTAACATACAAAGGATAGGTATGAATTTTAGAAGCTTTAGGATTTGTATGAAATAAGAACGGAGATTGTTTAAGAATGCTATCTAGTTGAAGAAAGAACACGAAAGAGTAACTCTAGTTTGATAACAAAAAGCTATGATCCATCAAATTTGCAGTCGTTCCCTTCCCTCGAAATACACCATGTAAGGAAGAAGTGGAATGAGATTGCAAGTTCCTAATAATTCTTTCTGTAATGAACCCTGTACTTTGACCTATGTTGTATGTATTCCAGACACATGTAATAATTCTTTGCTTTCAGAGGTTTGGGGTCAAGCAAAAGGAGAAGATTGCTTCATTTAAAACTTCAGTTGATGTTCTCACTCTCTCAGCAACCCCTATTCCAAGAACCCTTTATTTAGCGTTGACTGGGTTTCGTGATGCAAGGTACATAGCTTGTTGATGATATAAGTCAAGTGGAAATTTGATGCCCTTGTAGTGCGTCTTTTGGAGTATGTAGCTCATATAGTAGCATTATATCCCTTTTTAATTGCTTGTCTTTTTTCTAATTTTTGCGTATGGACCCCTCATTTATTTAATTTGGATTGATTTAACTTGTTTATTAATATGCAATTTAATCTCGTTAGAAATGATAGATTTTACTTTGTGCTCCATTCATTTGTACGATATGCAATGTAATTTTTCTTTAATGTATTTCTGTTAGCACTAGGGGGCATTTAGGAAATTGTAGTGCCTGATTGATGTCATAGACTCCATTTACTTGGAATGAAAATTAGGAATACCATGAAAAAAGAATGGAGTACTAGATTTAGTAATTTTTCTAAGTAAGAACTTGTGAATGTTCTGTATATTAGGTATCTAAATTGCCTATAAAGATTGTTACAACTTCTGAATTACCTTTCTAAGTCATATTTTTTAATCTCTTGGAGTACAAGTCATCCATTTGGAAGAGGAATGCACATTAGTGGGAAATTTTAAGCATCGGAGGTAGTTGGGACTTAGTTTTGATAGGATGAGTTGTTTGTTTAAGAAGGCCAATGAACATAATTTTGTGTCTTGGAAATTCTATGAAAGAATTTGCGTGCTTCCTACTGCATGATCAGTCTTAAATTAATATAAAAGTGTAGAGTTGTAGATAATAATACGAGGAATTTCAGTTTCTTTAAGATGGATATTATCATATGGTTTCACAGCTGCAACTTAGACCTCAACATGCTAAAATGATCTTTAAAAGTCAAGTGTAACACCTTTCTGGTTCCCTATGATGATGTTGTTGTAAGTTTAGTTCCTTCTCTTTCAGTTTGATTTCAACACCACCTCCAGAAAGAGTTCCTATAAAAACTCATCTTTCAGCTTATAGCAAAGAGAAGGTAATATCAGCCATCAAGTATGAGCTGGACCGCAGTGGCCAAGTTTTCTATGTTCTGCCTCGTATAAAAGGTGATCCCCAATGTAGTAAAATTATTTGGTTCTATTCATCTGTCAGTTGAATAAGTATCTATTTTATGTTGTTCCCATCATTTGTTATGTGCATATTTCATTCTATGTAGGTTACAGAGTGAAATACGGTACATACCATGTGAATGTTGAGATTCAGTTGTTTCATCTTATAAATTATAGAAAGAGATGCCATTAAAGAAGGACAAAGCTTTACATAATTTCTGATACTTCATTATAGATAACAAATTGAGGAAAAAAAGGGAAAATTTATAAGTGGAGTCAAAGTATGACAACTCCAATTGTACTTCTATGGTTGCTTTATGTGTCAGTTCGTCGATAGTAGTGTACTTACCATTCTGATCACACAGGACTTGAAGAAGTGATGGAATTTCTTGAACAGTCATTTCCAGAAGTTGAAATAGCTATTGTACATGGACAGGTAGTCGCTTCTTTCGTTTTTAGATTTTTTATAATGTGTTGTATTTCTAATGAATTTGTAATGAAAATTAGACCCCAAGAACTACAGTTAGTATCAATTTAGGATACTGGAGTTTTCCGCAGTGGATTGTAAACATACTGAACAATGCCTAATCGGAATAGAAATTGGAAAATTATTTTTTGACATTAAAGAATACTCCCGAGCCTAATTTTGGGTAGAGAAATGGCAACTGTGGATTGAAGCTTGCTGACTTTTGAAAGATTTTCTCAAGCAACTGGATAGTTTAATAGCCTTTTAAAAGCCATTGATGATGACCACCCACCAACTCCAGATTTCATTACAGGATCAAAGATTATTGTATTTAGGAAGAATGTGTGTTTTTACCGTACATATTTTCATCCTAGCGTTTCCAGTGTGGCTATTTATTATTTTTGGTCGTTCTCTAAATTTTGGATGTTCTTACTGCAGCAATACTCAAAGCAGCTCGAGGAAACCATGGAGAGATTTGCTCAAGGTGAAATTAAGATCCTTATTTGCACAAATATTGTGGAAAGTGGGCTTGACATTCAAAATGCAAACACCATCATAATTCAGGATGTTCAACAATTTGGCCTAGCACAATTGTACCAGGTCCGGTTCTTTCTGCTCTCCTTATGCTGTGATTGTTTCTCAATCTAAATATTAGATTAAATTTTGTTTCTCAATAATATGAGAATAGAAAATATTTTAAGATGCATAAAACTTTGGCGGAATCTTCTCTCTCATAGTACAACTAATTGTGGGGTGACCGCTAGTCCAGAGGTTAAGCTTGGCCATTTGTTAATGAGTTCAAATACTAAAGAAGGACCTGAGAAGTATGACAGTTTGTAAGATGCAAAATGGGGTTGGCATTTACGTCGTGTGTGTGCTGTGTATTTTCCAGTCCCAAGTACATCTATTATCTTAAGTTTTCTATTTCTGATCTGCCTTCATGCAGGAGCATGAATTGCTTCTTCCTTAATAATGTCTCGTATCTGTTAATATGGTCATTATCTTTTTAATTCACATAGTTGCGTGGAAGGGTGGGGCGCACAGACAAGGAAGCTCATGCACACTTATTTTACTCTGATAAGTCAGTGCTGTCTCCTCAAGCACTGGTATGTCCTTTGTTTGAAACTTCCTGTTTATCAGCTTTAAGGATTCTTCTTTATCTTTTCAATGGTCGTTGCTGTTTTCTAGGTACATTAATTGACTCCTAGTTTATATTGTTGCCTGGATTGCAACTTCTTAAAGGTCCATTTTTTGTAATTTTGCTAGGAGAGGCTTGCTGCTCTAGAAGAATGCTGTGAACTGGGCAAAGGCTTTCACCTTGCAGAGAAAGATATGGGTATTAGAGGTTTTGGTACCATATTTGGGGAGCAACAGACAGGTGATGTCGGGAATGTAGGCATTGATCTCTTCTTTGAGATGCTCTTTGAAAGCTTGTCGAAGGTAGCTTCCAGTTCATCATCCACTTAATATGTATATCTGACTTCCATTTTGATGTGATGTGTGAATATTTAATAGCTTCTTGCTTCCACTTTGTTGTCTTTTACTTGCTTTGCCCTCTCTACTGAGGTTTTTTCACCTGAACACTTAAATAATGGCACATGACAACGTTTAAAAATCTTTGCTGATGACCAGACAAACCCTGCTAGTTTATATTGTATTTGTATATTTTTCTATGCACAGATACATGTGATTGTGACGCTTTCATGTATGCTTAATATAATTTCTGTTGGTTGATTTGGCTTTCAGTATCTAGTATACTTATTCACTTGCTGCGCCTCTGATTTATACTCTTTTCATTTGTCTCCCAGGTTGAAGAGCTTCGTATAGTTTCAGTTCCTTACCAATCTGTTCAGGTAATCCACGTTCACAATTCGGAAAGCTTCAGCTTTTAGCATAAATGAGAAAACTTTTTAAAGGTTGATTCTGATTCTATTTGGTTCCTGATTGAGATTAGAAGAGGAAAAAGTGCATATGGATGGCTTTTTAGGGCATTTTAAACTCAAGTTTTTTCTGTTTGAGAAGCCTCAGATCTAGGCTTGCTCAAGTGCCTTATTTGAAAGAAATTCTCAGGTTGGTCTCTGGTTTTGGAGAAGTTGAGTCAAATCTTACCTGAAGTGACCATGACATTTTGGATAAAGTGGAAGTGATATTATAAGTCTTCTTCACGAGATATCGATTTCAGTCTATCTTGATACACCTAAATGTAACAATGGTTATATTACCATCTTCTATTATATTCATAAGGATCCTAAGTCTCTGCAGATAGAAGAACATATTTGGGCTTCACCATAAGCTCAATTTCTGCTTTAACTGCTCGGGCAAACTAACTTATCAGTAACTTCTAAAGGAACTTGATGCATACCACAGTACTTTGTCCAATAATGCCTTTTTATTCATGCCAGATTGATATAAATTTAAACCCTCGTCTACCTTCTGAGTACATTAATTCTCTGGAGAACCCTATGGAAATGATTGAGGAGGTTGAGAAAGCTGCCGAGAAAGACATGTGGAGCTTGATGCAATTTACAGAGAATCTACGTCGCCAGTATGGAAAAGAGCCTTACACCATGGAGATTCTACTGAAGAAGCTTTATGTGAGGAGAATGGCTGCAGATCTCGGAATAGGTAGAATCTATGCTTCGGGAAAGATGGTTGGCATGAAAACAAACATGTCTAAGAAGGTTTTCAAGCTGATAATGGATTCAATGGCATCTGATGTTCACCGAAATTCATTACATTTTGAGGGTGATGAAATCAAGGTAATTTATGACTTCTTATGGTCTTTGGTTTAGTGATGGTTGGTTCGAGCTAATTTTGTTTCCAATCATCCTAAGCTTTTTTTTTTTTTTTTTTACCAAGAAATGTTGGAGCCTATTGTTTTGTTTTTCTACGTAAGCTCCATGGATTTGACAGTTCAGTTTTGAAATGAGTTTATTTTGTTCTCTTTTCCTTTCTGCAGGGAGAACTCCTTTTAGAGCTACCAAGAGAACAACTACTGAATTGGATATTCCAGTGCTTGTCGGAATTTCATGCTTTGCTTCCAGCCTTAATCAAATACTAACTCTCTCCACAATTTTGAGAAAGAATAGTCTTCGACACTGTGCCCGCAGAGTGCTTCAAGATTGGATGGATAACATATTCAATGGGTGGGATTGCTGAAATTGCAGTTCAGGAATCTGTCCATATCTGATGCTCTCGTTATGCCCTTCTATAAATCACATGAAATCAGACCAAGTCAAGATCAACCAATGCAACTAATGTGTACTTCATAAACATTTTCTTTTGCTGATGGCTAGAACAGAATTAGCAGGTCTTCTATCTCAAAGGTGATTTCTGGTTATCAGATTGATTGCTTTGTTTCTCCTAATAATTACTGCTTCTTAATGGCTTACACCATTTCTGCAGGTTGCAAGTCTGAATACGCGGGAAGGAATACTTGTAGAGTACTGCTTCAACTGTGAAAATACTGCTGATTGGCTGGGAAAAATTCAATCCACCGTATTGTATATCATGATTGTTATATAGAAGCTTTGATAGATCTGAGAAATCTTATTGCGATTAAGATGTATAGTGATATTAAAGGTAGATTCGTCATCATTTATTTATACTTTTCGTCTTCTGATGTATGGATGAATCACATTGGCTAGTCGGCAGGAAAAAGGCTTAAAAAACGACGAGCAACGGTAGTGACTGAGAACTGTAATGGCCGTAATTGTGCGTTTCCTTGTATACGTCTGTTTCCCCGGAGACCTTAACTGATTTCCGTTACAAGTGTAATATTTAGTTTGGCCCCTGGGAAACAATGGAATTGCCGGAATAAGTACGGGGACGTGACTCCCAATACTTTTGATAATATAATTAGGCCAAAATAGCGTTTCATCAATTGACCGGAAGGTTAGGGGGGGAGAGAGAGAGGAGAAGAGAGATCTCCGAGTTACTTAAAACTGGAAAAATATAGGGCCCTTTCCTCGCCGTCCAAACGCTTTAGTGGAGAAGACAAAAAGGTTTGGCCGGCCGATTCCAAGGGCGTCAGCGTAGGAAGGTGGAATGAGTTTCCAAGATCTGCAGGGTGGCACCAAGCCATCATCAGGGGGAGTGGGTGCTCGATCGCAGAGCCCGTCCCAGGCCGTGGCTGCGGGCATTTTCCAGATCAATACTGCCGTTGCAGCTTTTCTTCGTCTCGTGGATGCTATCGGAACCGCCAAGGACACTCCCGATCACCGTCAGAAGCTGTCTGTATTTCTTTTTCCTTTTCTCTCGTTTTCTTCTCTCTCTATTTCTATCTTTGCGGTTCTCTTTCGTTAATTCGTTTCTACGGCATTTGTCATCGGCAGCCATAACACGAGGCAGAGGATACTGCAATTGGTCAAAGATACTTCTGCTAAGCTCAAGATCCTAAGCGATTCCGATCGGGACTCCTCTGTCAATGTATGTCTCTTTCTCTATCTCCACCTTGCCCTTGAATTTGAACTCGTCTCCTATGTTCGCCTGAAACTCCAACTCTCTTGTTTGCGGATATGCCAGGCCAGTAAGAAGGTGGAAGATGCCAAGCTTGCAAGAGATTTCCAAACTACGCTGCAAGAATTCCAGAAAGTTCAACAGCTTGCCTCCGAGCGCGAGTCTACTTATTCCCCTGCTGCTGCTCCTTCATCTTCTTCTTCCTCCACAGCGTATACTTTTATTGTCCCTTTTACATGTTTCCACGTAGAAAATTGATGATTAAGTCCTGATCTCATCATAGTTGCTTTCTTGACTTCTATTTCTAAACTTTGGCGCCGTCCTTTGTTCTGTGTTTGTGGACAGCTCTGCTTCTGCGGAACGCTTGGCACTCGGCAGGGATCAGGACAACCAACCCTTTCTATTGGAGCAGAAGAGGTAACACTTGCGTCTATGAAGCTGCATTGGGTTTTCTTCTACTCTGATGGGGTTTCCTTGTCATTCATCTATCACGTCCTGTCATCTTTTCATTCTCAATCTCTGTGGTCTATATGCTAGAAGAATGCAACTTCACCTACCGCGATTCTTGAACACGGATAACTCTTGGAGACCATGAAGTCAATCCACATAGACCGACTGTTGAAATTCAAAAAGAATTTTCATTTTTGAACCACCATTTTCGTTGTTTTATTCTTGTTCTTGTGGATGAAAGTGGCTGCTTTACGGCAGCTTATCCTTATTTTCTCAAACATTGTAATCATACCTGTTCTGTGAAAAATGTATGATTATCATTATTTGGTTGGTTCATAACTGGCTTGTATCTAGCAAGTAAAGTCTTCTTTCCGACATGGAAAGATTGGAAGAATCTTTGTTCCCAATCAACTTCCTTGAAAAAATGTGCAGGCAGGAGTTGGTTCTATTGGATAATGAGATTTCCTTTAATGAAGCCATGATTGACGAAAGGGACCAGGGTATTAGAGAAGTACAAGAGCAAATTGGACAAGCAAATGAGATATTCAAGGACCTTGCTGTTCTTGTTCATGAGCAAGGAGTGGTTATCGGTAAGATGCCCACTATGCAGAACCATGAAATATTGCTGCTGCCATCGAAGGATATCTCTGCCACTCCTTTTCATATTATAATATCTTTTTTGTCAACAGACGACATTCAGTCCAACATTGGTAGTTCTGCTGCTGGAACAGCTCAAGCTCGAGTTCAGCTTGCTAAGGCATCCAAAAGTTCGAAATCCAAGTCCTCATGGGTAAGCAGCTAACACACAACCATTTATTGAGCTCAAGTATTTTAAGACCCAGGAGCCAATTTCTGGCCTGCCACAGGCTTGGGGAAGTTGGCTTTGTGGATGTAATTTGTTAGCTAGTACTCTTTTCTCTTTCTAGTTTGTATTCTTGATTCAAACTTAAATTTGCAGTCATACAATACCGACATGCATTCTCTATATGACAAGGAATGTGCATGGCCAACCATGCTGGAAGCATCTTAGGGTTAAATTGAAGAATATGGTGGGTTTTGTAATTCATGTAGGTCAGCCCGTTATTGGAAAATGAGAGAAATTTTCTGCCTTGTATCCTTGAAAAGGAATGAGACTGCAGAGAATCCAATCCCTTACCTTTGCAACTGTCCTATATTTATCAGGCGGTTTTTATTGGAGCTACATCCGAATTCAATGTTGGTCCAAACTAATTTTCAACTGTTCATTTTTTCTTCAAAGCTTCATAAACAGTGTCATGTAGTTACGAAGTCAGTATCCCCACGTGTTTCGACTTCTGCCATGATGATTGCTGTGCAGTAGCTAAATGAAATCTTAGTCATGTAGTCTCCATGAAGTTAGTTCTGTCAAACATTTCAGGTCAGCAGCCTTCTTCTTTTGTCAGCCCAAGATCTGGTTTTGTGTTCCCAAATATATTCCAAAACCTGTTTTCTTGGTGACTGATTGACGGCAGGTCCTCCTAGGTTGCCCGTGTGGGTTGATGTCACGCTCCGCACATTTTTATTTGTTCTGGAAGTGCTGTAACAGGACTATAAGATCGACCACTTGAGGGAGGTGTAGGAACTGGTGATCACACATTAGGTATGGATTATTGATCGAGGACTAGAATGAGTTCAAGAGTTGTCAAAACTCTTTTATCTAGGAAGTGCTTTCTTCCATCGTTGTTGAAGTTTGATAATGACGGACTAAGAAATAGAAAGGGAGAGCAGAGAGAACCCTGAGGAAGATATACCAGAGCGTTGTATACTCGAATGCCCTTAATTGTACAGCATTAGTAAGTACCAGTAAGGTTTAACAACACATTAGTTGGAATCCGGCATGCAAAATACAACCTAACAACTCTAGTGATGCCTGTGACTCTATCATTGCCAATGTCATAGTTGTGTTAACTCTAATATTCCTTAAAACACAGGGATAACACTGATTTCTTCTGTTACTTGACAGTGCTGGTGGGTGCTTGTAATATTTGTGATAGCGGTGGTCATCTTTCTGGTCATCCTTATCGTGTAGCGCACAAGTCCACGTGGGTGCTGCTTTGTGTGCTGTGGAGGACTATAATTTTGTGTCCTTGTAAATTTGTATTATGTAATTTCCTCGGCTCACCACATTTGCAGTTGATATCTTCATGTAATAGTGTTGGATACTGGTTGTATTTTTCTACCGATTTTGTGGTTGAGGTTTTCAATTTTTGATTGTTTAGTTTTTTGGTGAAGAAGAAAGGGTGGGGGTTTCCCTGACTAGTGTTTATGTTTGTGGGTTGCATTACATTACTAACGAGAGTGGTTTGTTTTTATCTAATTATGGATGTATTTGCCAGAAAGGTCAATGCTTTTTTATCCTTTCGAGTGAATGAATGAATATTCTTGATATACTTTAAAAGAGGGGGAAAGTAGGGTGAAGGAAGAGGCCATTTGTAGATGAAAATCACACAACATATTGTTCGAATTCATATTGTCTGAACCTCAACAAAAAGGCCAAAAGAAGATGAATCATAGACGTGCGGAGTCAGGTTGACGGATTCATACTCGGGGGGAGGGAGGAAATAGAAAAACAGAAGAGGGAAGGGATGGGCCAATTGCTGTTGCGGCCCGGCCTCTCCAAGTTCTTATGTTGAAATTGAATTGGAAATGGTGTTGTAAGTCAGCGTCAATCATCGGCGGGAGCTTATAAGAATCGATTCTCCTGTGTTGTGGTGTGTTCTTTTGGCGTTGAAAATGGGCGGCCTGGTGTACGAGATCTTCGCCTCATCGGCGTTGGTGTCTTTGGGGCTCTACCACCTCATCAGCTCCACGCGCAACTACCTCAAATCCCCGCAGTCCTACGCTGCAAAGCCCTTCCATCCCTTCACGCTTACCTCCTCGCATCGCTTCAAACACCTTCAGCTCTACCTCCTCGTCCTCTGCCTCTTCCTCGCCTTCCTCCATCAACTCTTCGTCTCCGGCGACCCTGACCCCCTTCTTAAGGGTCACACCCCTGTCCATCGCCTCACCTCGCTTCAGGCCGCCGCCGTCCTTTTCCTCTTCCTCCTCCTCTCTACCTCCCTCCTCCTCTCCGAGACCGAATATCCCATCCTCCCTCTCCCCTTGGATCTCTTCTTTGCCCTCGCCTCCGCCGTCTTCTTCCTCCAATACTCCGTCTCCTCCGCAGCCGCCTCAGTCCAGACCTCCGATCTCCAGGCGAAGTGCGACTCCGTCTCCGCCCGCGTCTCCGCCCTCGCAGCCCTTCTCTGCCTCCTCCTCGCTTGTCGTCCCAGGCTTTTCGTTGCAGATGTCTGCCTCGGCGCTGCCATGTGCTTGCAGGGGCTCTGGGTGCTCCAGACGGGTCTCTCCCTCTACGTGGACGCCTTCATCCCCGAGGGCTGTCACCGCCTGCTTGACGTGGTCAGCGGCGTGGAGGGCTCTACCAAGTGTGAGCTCGAGGACTCGAAGCTGAGAGCCGTCGCCATTCTGGATCTGGTCTTCCTGGTTCACGTCATGTTCGTGCTGCTTATTGTCATGGTCACCTACGCTGTTGTGGCCAAGAGCCTTGGCGTTCGGAGATCGCTTGGATCGTACCAGGCCTTGCCCACCACTGTCTCTCTCGCCGATAACGACAACAACAACAATCATATTCAGATGAAAGCTCTCACCGGCAACCAGGCTTGAATCCCTTTTTCTCTTCCTTGTGTACTTCTTTACGACAGTTGATTTGCATAGGGTGAGATGTATGCGAATACTGTCTTTTTCTGTTAGCATGCTTGTCCTCTCTGTTTGTTTTACTGTTAGCTAAAAGTCATTCGCTAGATTCATTTACTAACTGAACCTGCCACTCCTCTTGGTATCGATTTTGTTCCCCGTGTTCGTTATCATTATAGGCTCCCCCGTACTTCTTTTTTGGTGATACGTTGGCCAACCATGGTTGCCATCATATTTTTGACTTTGTGTTGAGCATCTACTTGTTAATTTTCTAATTCATGCTTTGCGGGGCAGACAACTGGGGCTACAATTGGGTGTTGAAGAATGATAATACCATTCTGGGTCGCTTACAATGTGATAATATTATGTTGGAGCTTTCTGTTACGAAGGCGTGGTTGTTCTTAAGATTCCCAGTTATCTTGCGGAGAGATTACCTGGCCCATTCTGTTCAAGGGCTTCATGGGTGAAGACAAGTGTTTCTTTACAAGTTTGAACCCCTTTCAATCATCTATTGGATGTTCTAACTTTTTTAGATGTAATTCTTCTTCTAGTGCTTTTGCTTTTTGTACCATAGTGTGCTTACAACACTCTTTACTTGTCAATTTGAATTTCATTGTGCTCATCCTAAAACATGATTTAGGTTGCACTGACTTATCTTACCATTCTCTGTATATGTGGCTGCATTCTTTGCTGTCCTCATCAAATATTCGTCAATAGAAACAGGGCCTCTTACTGGCATTTCCTGGTTTTTGCATCAATTTCAAGTGGAGAGATACCTGGTTTTCGTCTGCTGTCTTTTTTGTTAACTAGTGCATCATTTGAACTTCCCCTCCCGGTGGACAAAATATGACCAATTCTTTTACCAAGACATTCCGCTTCTTAAAGTTAATGTTGCTGCTTTTTAGCCCTTTTAGTTCCTCAAGACATTTCTTGGTGCATGGTTGGGTTACTGTCAATAATCGTCGAAGCCATTATTTTTCTGGTCCAGCACCCAACTCCTAAAATTACATCACAATCATGTGGGATATATGAATGCGCATGGTACTGCAGATTTCTTCAACATCAATAGTATTCACGTGTGATAATTAGTGTCATTTGGCATTGTGACGAATATTGAGAAACCCATGTAGTGTAGTAGTTGATATTTGCTTGCTTTCATTGAGCAGCGATTTACTGAGTATCAATCTGCTGCACTCCTATGGGGTAGTCCGTCTCTTTTGTAGGAAAAAGGAGGTGGTGAAGCCCTGATATCTTTTCCATGTAATTGTGTTCTTCAAATACATATTGGAATGAGTGTTCTAGTAGAACCCTTTTTGAATGATCTCAATTGTTGCACCCAAACAGAAGACCTCAACAGAAAGATCCATACATAGACTAAACAGAACTATCCAGAGTCTGGGACAATCTTTAGTGTCATATATTAGCTCTCCAGACGCCTGTTGAAGTTGTTGGAAGTTGACTCATGTTCCTTTTCTTTTTAGTTGGTTTTTTTATTTGAATTTTACTGGTGTAGAAGGAAAAGGTTTTCTTTGCCACAGAAGAGATTTGGTACAAAAGATGATCACATATGCTAGTTAGCTGGCATGGCTTTTGAATATGCTTGGGTTTGTCATAAATGGTGAGGTTCGTTAGAGGAAGATGTTAGTACAAATTGTGGAAAGATAGCCGAATATTTGTTGAAGCTACCCGTTACAGTGGATTTCGTTTGCCGCAGTCCGTAAACACTTCTATCTAAATGGCATATATATATATATATAGCTCAACAATAGAATACGATAGTTCTGCTTGACTACTATATATGTATATATATATATATATTTGGCACAACAATAGAATACTATAGTTCTGCTTGATAGTAGTCGGACACAAGACAAGCAAACCATACGCTACGGGCCAGAAATACCATTGAAAACACAAGATAAATCGTATCAGCTACTCGCTATGGAGCTTTTTACGAGCTGATATCAGTCGAGCGAACGAAGGACAATGAGAAATGGGGTTTTTCTTTCACGCAATCTTGGCACGATGTAAGATGAAGAGTCCAGGAGCAGATTAATAGTAAGAAGAGCCTCTTCCCCACTCCGCAAGCATTGCCAAGAAATTCATGACTTCCGTGGGATCACGTAAAGAAAATGAAGCCTCCGTCCTCTTTGGTTCGGGGGAGACGACGATGGGCAACCCTCTTCCCAGTTTTTTTATAAACTGCAACCAAATCAGATCAACCTTTTTCCCCTAACTGAAACTCTTGCAATACAAAAACCTTGTTGACGGGGTTCGATCACTATAAGGATGCAACAACGCGGTATGAAGATCTGATATGTTTACCTTAAAGGCATCCTCGTCCGAAACGTCATCTCCTATGTATAAAGGGAGGACTTGGTCGTGGCGAACACCAAACCCAAAAGTTGCAAGTAGAAGGCCCAAAGCATGACCTTTGTCCCATTCAACATCTGGGCGTACTTCTATGACCTGTTCAAGAAAGAAAACTCCCCTGAATGAATGATCCTAGTTTTATATACCCAAAAAGAAGAACAAATCCGACTGAAAAAACAAAAGCTAGGAAGGAAGCGTATGTACACTTACCCTTTTACCCTGTGCTTTGCGAAAGTCGGGATAGCATTCGATAACAGAGTCTACCACCCTCTCGAGTTGGTCAACATCCTGGGTTGGAAAAGGCGTGTTCTTGCTAATTACTTTTTCTGTTTTTTGATGCACATCATATGCGTAGTTAGATAGGACTTTTAAGTGGGATGTTTTAGTTTTACCTTCTCATCCACACATCGGTAGTGCACGGAGGTGCATAACTTGTTGTCCTCAACCATCGCACCCTCTATGCCTTTGGTCTTCTCTTGTATTTGCTCCTCTATCTGCACAAAACACACATGAAACCTTACAGACAATGAGGGACCAGTTGTTAAGGCAAGGCATTCTCATCATTCTTATTACACGTCTTTACCTTCTGTAGCTCTTCCAAGAACTCCTTTGCAGCGTAGAAGTTGATAAAACCCTGTGAGACAAATTAAAAACACTAGGCGTTAAGACCAGGTAAAGGTAAGGCCCCCCGAATTGGCAGCAACGTCATATAGAATTAACAAATATTTTACAAACAAAGAGCACCATATGTAAAATGTACATGTTCGTCAGGAATCTGAGTTTGATCCATAGGAAGCCCTTCGGGGTTTAAGAATTGAGGTGGGATTGAGATATGCATCCCATGACTCCCAGCATAGCAGAGACTCTTCAGTTTTACAAACCCAAGTGCCTAAACATTAAAAAAAGATAAGGGTTCAAGAAACACACTTGGCAGCTTTCCTGAGTAGTAGTTTATATAACAAGTGCCAATGAGCAGGATAACCTTGTCTCTAGACCTGCCGGTGACAATGGCAGTCGGGAAACGTACGGCAACTTCACGCAAAGCCGAGCGCATCTACCAAATGATTCAAGAATATGGGGTATCATCGAAAAGGGTACGCAACAATTGCATACCGACATTTTTATTTTATTTTTTATTTCCATGTTTGAAACTCCTTAAGTGCTGTTTGTTTTTTTATTATTATTATCATTATTATCGTGATTATTATAATTATCTAAAATCTTTCACTGAGCTTTACTTGATAGATAAAACTAAAAATTAACTATTTATTCTAAAATATACTTAGATCAATTAAAAATGTAGTTGAATGAATTTGAATACAAAATACTTGTTTTGCAAGATCTCTTATACAAGTCTTACTTGCCATCCAATACTTTTGGATTTGATAGAGTAGAGTTTATAAAATGGAAATCAATTCCTGCCTTGTTAGTCATCAAATTATCTTACCTCATCGGTCATGAAAGCTTTCTCAGGATCATTGACAATGGATGCCAGAGTTCCATCATAATCCAAGAAAACACATATTTGTTTTCCCTTACCAATTGCCATCATCTGTTCAAAAGTGTATAAGGCCGACGGACACAGAGCCTACAAGCAATCCCCAAAAACTGACTGAGTTTTACTCAGAAAACGGTGTTTACAAGCGAAAACGTAATGAAATGACTGGGATCCGGTGAGGTCGGAAGTGTAAGCCCACCAGCCATTCTTCGTATCTCAACCCAATTTCGTCGAAAAGCTGCCGACTTCCCATCGACAGTGTAATCTGTTGCAGAAACAATGTCATTGACAATTACAATATTTTGAAAGACTACATAAAATGTCAAAAATCATCGACGCATCATTGATGTAACATCAATGACGTATCTATCCATCAGGATCTCCCAGTCAAACTGCTACGAAACAAGGTTTCCGAGAAAATGAGTAACAAAAAATCCATTCTTATATCATCTAGCACAAAGATACATATTTACAAATCTTAGTTTCAAAAATAATTTTAACGGGGCCAGAAAGTGGAGGAGAAAGAATGAGAGAAATCACGATGATGATAGTGGCAGAGAACATGGGAGAACTTTCACTTCACAGGAACTAAGATCCATTGTTTTTCAACTAAACACGTAGCATGACCAAGTAACCAAAGTAATATGGAAACGAAATGGAGGTTTCACTCTCAAACCCTAAGACCCCGAAACTTTGAGAGCTTTAAATGTACTCTAAATCAGAGCCAAATAGAGTGCCTGAGAAAACACAAGTGATCGTGGACATCCCAGTTTCTTTCTTTTTTTTTTTTCCTTTAAAAAAAAAAAAAAGAAAAGAAATCCTTACAAGAAACCTGGTGGAAAGTATGTATACAGCTCAATGTACATGAAGTTAAACGGAGAGAGAGGTCTCAACTTACGTTGAAGAGTTAAAAAGGGAGGAATCAGACCACAACAAAGCAGCTGTGGGAAAAGAAGAAGAAATAAATCTTCAGTTAATACTCTGGGAATAAGAGTGGGAGAGAACGGAGAGGAAAGGAGTATATTTATAGCCAATCTGAAGGGGGAAAATGCCCTACTGGTGAGGCCATTTTCTGTCCTTGCCGAAACTGCTCGCCGATCAAGCAGTTCACGTGGTTGTCTTTCTGCACATGGAAGTACTTTTCTCATCCTTTTTCCCCCGTCCCTCCGAGGGTATATTAACTTTGTTAAGATCTTGTATAACTTAAGTGTCCCACATGCTTT
Organism: Casuarina equisetifolia; assembly: GCA_028551475.1. Lineage (NCBI taxonomy): Eukaryota > Viridiplantae > Streptophyta > Magnoliopsida > Fagales > Casuarinaceae > Casuarina > Casuarina equisetifolia. The sequence continues at coordinate 316,075 of CM052361.1, forward strand.
TACCACCCTAGTAACGTATTTGGCTACCAGGTGACCTCTTTTTTGGAATTAACGTATTTGGTTGCGGTCCAGACCGGCATGTCCTGACCGAGAATCAATTCTCTCCAAAAACTTTGCTCTATGATCGATTCCATGACATAATCTGATGGTCGGGAATCTTATACTTCTTCAGTTCAAAATCACAGGAGACAGAATCGTGTTACAGCACATCGTCACCAATAGATCTCTGACAACACGAGTTGAGTGCTTCCTGCACGGAAAAATTGATATCACTAGCAGCTCTAGAAAGCTCCCAATGGCCAGACTCTCCCTGGCGGAGAGATGCTTTTCAGCCAGCACCCTCTCCCTAAACCTATGTGGGCACATTACTCGATTGAAATGTTTTGTTTCCTTACAGACCAAGGAACGGAATAACATGGCAAAAGGAAGAACGCTGAAGGGTATTTTTCAAGGACTTTAGCTCCAAGGGGCTTCGCCCTCAATCCTAGGGTCTGTTCCCATGTCCTTTCCATTTGAACACCGCACAACCATGCTCCCATTACAACATTGTTAACATGTATGCTAATAATGCTCATGCCCCCTTGTCCACACATTTCGTCTCCTGTCCTGTCGGGGACAATGTCCTGCATCTGCCACCATCCCTCTACTACGTCATAAATTGATGCGTGACAGAAGTGAATAAAAGAATCACGTTACACCATCTAAATTCCAAATTCACCAATACTTTGGACTAATGTGTTAAGGTACCACGGCATTGGGCCACGTGCAGCATCAGCAGCAGCTCTGGAAGAAGGCTGTCTCTGCCAGAAGCTGAGATTCTCTTCCAATGGTCAGTGTGTACTGGTTGTCCTACACTATTGTCTGGAAGACTCTGAAAGGCCTAAATGCAAAGGAATTTCTCTGATTAGTGCGGATGCAGTGGGGTTTGTTTCGATCTGGAACAAGCAACCGTGAAGATGGGGATTGCTTTGGAGCTGAGATTCACTGCGGCAATCGGATTCAGGGTCCATAGAGATGCTGATCAAATCTTCTTTCTGCGCCAATGTCTTTTGATCTTTTCGATGCTATCTGGTTGACAGCCATCTAAGAACATTCAAGTCTTTCAACTTTTATCTTCTGTTTTCTTGCCGGTCACTTTAATTGCCTGATTGCTACGAAGAGTGCATAATTCTATTTTGGCTGAAAGAAATTTACATACTGAATTTGAAAAGTATGGTGATAGTGAAACAAGGATACACAAATAGCGTTGTCAAACTAGCCCTGAAATATATTATATGGGACAAAGCTGTATGGTTTTCTAGTACTGTTCCTCTTTTGCGCTTTCATTCTCTGGTTAGCTGTTAGACGTGCAGAGCACTCTTGACCATTTGGTTCTTTTAAAGTTACACAGAACTTGCCTGGGGGACAACGAGTACCTATAGTTATTTTTTGCAAAGATGTTATGGCTGATTTCGAACAAGAAAAATTGCTTCAACATCTTACTGCCTGATTGTGAATATCCTTGCTGCTGGGTTGGCCGTCGGTCTGGCTTCTAGTCAACAACATGCTCTTGGTCAAGCTAATGTTGTGGGCCAAGCTATAGAAGGGATCGCAACACAACCTGAGGAGGACGGGCTGAAAAGAATGGAATTTGAGGTTCTTTTATATATTGATATATTGGAGAAATAGAGATATACTTACCGTGTTTCAAGAGATTATGTTGCATGTTAAAACTGAGAATGTATTCCTTTTCTGGCTATCCGACTTTCAAGGAACATTCAACAAACAAATCCTAAAGAATGGAGCCGTATAGGCATCCAGGAACATTTCGCTTATATTTTACCTTTCGTTTCAAACTTCAAGCTAGTTTGTATGCAGTTTCTTACAAAGAATGGCGCAGGCTATTATGGAACAAGAACCTTCACATCCATCAAAGTACTTTTGAAACAAAGTAGTAAATTCAAACGAAACAAAGGAAAATTCAACAAAACAGAGCATGCAAGAGGTGATTGCAACTTAGTAAAGTCCACAGAAGTGCACAGATGAAATAGAAGGAAATTAAAAAATAAAAAATAAAAGCACAATAGCACACGCATTTAAAAGAAATATTACATACTTTCTGATACTCTTGAGTTATCCATGGAGGAACGACCAGGTGAATGCACAATCCTGGGTCTCGCACTTCACATAACTCCATCATTCCTTCTTTGCTTCAGCACACCATTCTCGTTGAATAGTAAGAAAGTGAGTTTAGGACAGTCAAAAGCCTCCAAGTAAACCAGTTCCGGAAATGATGATTCAAGTTTTTTCCAATCCAACTTTAAGTTACACAAAAACTTTAGACGTATTACCTGAACTTCCCAATTCTCATTCTCCGAAACCGGATTCAGATTATGAAGTTCCCCTCCTCTGATGTAGAGTTTCCGTAGCTTGGGAAGCTGTTTAGGCCGCAACCATTCGGGTGCCGTTCCCCGAGGGTAACACTTCAGATCCAATTTCTCTAGTCCCCGAAATTGATGTCTGTCGCTTCCGTCTTGCTTATCGCCATCTCCCTTCTTCTTAGGACTTGTTTTCGCTGATTTATTCAGTTTCTCATCCTTGTCTTGCTTTTGATCCTCTCCACCGTTCTTAGGACTCCGGGCCGCTGCTGCATTAGGTTGTGCTGGACCCTTATCTTGCTTTTGATCCTCTCCACCGTTCTTGGGACTCCGGGCCGCTGCATTAGGTTCTGGTGGACTCTTATCTTGCTTTTGATCCTCTTCAGCGTTCTTAGGACTTGGGGCCGCTGCTGCATTAGCTTGTGTTGGACTCTTATCTTGCTTTTCATCCTCTCCACCGTTCTTACGACTTGGGGCCGCTGCTGCATTACCTTGTGCTGGACCCTTGTCTTGCTTTCCATCCTCTCCACCGCTCTTAGGACTTGGGACCGCTGCTGCATTACCTTGTGCTGGACCCTTGTCTTGCTTTCCATCCTCTCCACCGCTCTTAGGACTTGGGACCGCTGCTGCATTAGCTTGTGCTGGACCCTTGTCTTGCTTTCCATCCTCTCCACCGCTCTTAGGACTTGGGACCGCTGCTGCATTAGCTTGTGCTGGACCCTTGTCTTGCTTTCCATCCTCTCCACCGCTCTTAGGACTTGGGACCGCTGCTGCATTAGCTTGCGCTGGACTCTTACCTTGCATTTGATCCTCTCCACCGTTCTTAGGACTCGGGGCCGCTGCTGCATTAGCTTGTGCTGGACTCTTACCTTGCATTTGATCCTCTCCACCGTTCTTAGAACTCGGGGCCGCTGCTGCATTAGCTTGTACTGGACTCTTACCTTGCATTTGATCCTCTCCACCGTTCTTAGGACTCCGGGCCGCTGCTGCATTAGGTTGCGTTGGACTTTTATCTTGCGGATGGCTATTTTCGCCGTTCCTGGTAGTGTCTCCCGCTCCCCAGGTAATTGTTAGCTTTTGAAGCGCTTTAAAGTTGTCGAAGGCTTCCACATCTTCATAATCTGGGAAATCATATCTGTTTGTGTAGATGCTCAATTTCCTCAGCTTCTCCAATGCTGATAGATCCTGAAGAGTACAATGCTTACCACCTGGCTTGGATTTGTGAGGAGTACGATCTTTTCCCATTGGCTTGGGTTTGACTACAAACCCTTTAAGGGCTTGGAGGGGCCGGGTCGAAAAAAGGCCTCCCTTCCTACCTGGCATGGAGCTGACTACGAACCCTTTAAGGACTTGGAGTCGCTTAAGTCTTGCAATCCCTTTAGGCATGCGTTCGAGGAGGTAACATTCAGATAGATCCAAGTGTGTCAGCCGCTTGAGTTTGCCTATCTGAGGTGGAAGTTCCTCTAAATCATGGCACGCTCTAAGATCCAAGATTCTCAGATTCAGGAGCTCACATATGGAAGGATGAAGACGTGAAATTCTAGACATTCCTTGAAGGCTGAGAAACCTTAAAAGCTTCATATATTTCAATCCTTGTAAAAAGTCAGTGCTCTCTACTTCAACATGATGCTTGTATGAGGTTTGCCAACTTCCCAAATAAAGAACCTTGACATTCTTCATCCTTGGGAACCACTCCAGTTTGAAAATGTCAGGATAAGGCTCATTGACATTGAAAATTGTTTGCAGTTTGTCTAGTGGAAATTCGGAAACTTTGGATAGTTCGTCAAAAATTTCCTTAGAAAGTTCATCAGGGTTTTCCTTGGAAAATTCACTTGAGTTTTTCTTAGAAAGTTCGTTTGAGTTTTTCTTAGAAAATCTATCGACTAAACGTGCCAAATTATGCCCATTGACTAAACATGCCAAATTATAGCATGGAGAAATGGCGGAGAGACTCCCTTTGTTACCCAAATCACAGAGCTTAGCTTCTCGGGCAAGCTGAATCACCACCGACCGAATGAAAGTATTCATTTTATAACCGCCCGTGACTGAACCGTGCTCCTTATTTTCGGGTTGAATGCAGCCCCCCTCCTCTAACTTTCCCAGTATTTTGCCACCAATTTCCTCAATTGTCCCTTTTTCACCATCAAGGCCTTCCCCAATAAGGCCTTCTCCTGCCCACCAATATGTCATAAACCTCTTCCTTACTATCTCGTTTTCTGGAATCAATGCAAAATACAACAAGCACATCTTTTCTTTGCGCTCAAGTCCCTCATAAACCACCCGAAAGTCCTTGAAACCCGGAGTTTCGTGTAATGACCCGTGACGATGTAAGACAAGCAGTATCTTATTCGCCTGCGCGGAAGCAATCTCCTCACCGACCTGCGTGTACGGATTGGAGTCGGGGCCTGTGCGCGACGATTGATCCCGTGACGAGATCTGTTGTTTCAGCTTGACGACTAGCCTCATGAGTATATCAAGCTTCTCTTGGAGCTTGCCAGCCTCCAAATTGTGAATATAGCTGTGCTGTACAAGAGCACCGGCGATTTCACCGACTTTGCCTTGGAAATCGTCGACTTGCTTATTTAGGTTCTCCTTATTCTCCACCAATTGCTTGTTCAAAATTGCTATGTATTGAAGATCATTCGTCAACTTGTGGATTTGGTCGCTCACCCTTTGCCTGCCAGTGCTCTTCCTATCAAGAGCAGGAGTAGGAGCAGGAGCAGGAGGCTCGTAGCACTCGGCTAGCTCCAGGCGGGCCACAACAGAGGGGATAATTAACTGGTATAGTTGCCGAATCGTCATTGGTTGCATCGCTTTAGGCTCCGTAAATGATTTCCACTTATTACACTGAAACCGGAAAAGATTTCTTAACGAATAAATTATTTCAAAATAAATAAGCGGAAAAAGAGAAGAGACCTATTTTTGATAATAATAATAATAATAATAATAATAATATTATTATTATTATTATTATTATTATTATTTATTTTTATTTTTTTGACGAGCATGGATTCACGAAGTTAATAATTAGGCGTCCAACTATAAAAATAGTGAGTATGTACTCTAACCGTGTTAGGTATTTAAATAAGTTTATGAGAACTAGAAGATAATATTCAAATAACTTTCAAGGTTTAGTCTGTTAACCAAAGTAAAATACCTGGTTCTTTAGCCCGGCGATATTCTTTGCGAGTCTATCATGCCGGGCTCTCGCGAGTCTATCACGCTCGTCTTTTGCGAGTCTATAATGCTCACTGAGATCATTGCGGATGGCTTTCAAGACAGTCTTGACGGCGTCACAGGCAATGTTCATGGGGTGTGCGCTTAAGAAATCTCTGATCTCGTCCAGATGCTGCTCCCATGTCAGCATTTCCGTCCGGAGCAACTCCTTGCCCTTGCCCTCGGCTTCAAGGGGGCCCGTGAGAAGTTTATCGATAAAGGACTTGCATTCTTCGATAACGGACCCCCATTCTTCGTCGGTTGATACCTTCTTATCAACCGGATCCGCCATTGTCCCGGAAAAGGAATCACAAATTGAACAGAAAAGCGTCAGTGACACACAAGACTGCAAAACCTAGATCTGTGGTACGTTTAAATCATCGTTCAATATATGCAAATTTAAAGGCTTTGTCATGGAATCCGAATCTCATGCACGCCAAGGCACATCCACCCTTTATGCGTTTTTGCCATTGACGTGACCTTTGTATTATATACCACTTTAAATTTTGGAACCCTCTTTAGCGGCAAACCTGGAAAGAGATACTTGCCCCCGGCAGGAAGGCAAGGAACGAAGAGAAGAGTTCCTGGGCACATACAGGATCCTCGCCATTGGTTCCTCCCACAATCCGACTGTTGAGCATAGTCCTATACAAGTTTTGATCAAGGCATTCCACAATTTATTCACTAGATCGTGATGGAGGATTTCAAATTCTGTCTCGGTGAGTTTTACGTAAGATCCATGTGGGTCTCAGGTAAACTTGGCAACATTGCTTGCATAAATCATCTACTCTGATGCATTAAAAATTGAAGACAAGGGGATAAAAAATAAACGAGTATATTGATGAGTCATGATAGATTCTGGGCATAACCAAACAATATTAGCATATGATATGGATTGTCATATTTCAATTTTTATTTTCCTTTTTGAATATGGTGAGACAATCTTTTACGCACTAAGTATGAGATGCTATAGAAAGATTCAAAAACAAATAACATATAACTCTTTGATTAACATGTATGTTTCAGAATCTGTAAAGTTTAATCTTCACAATGTCTTAAAACTAGTTCAAAGCACAATTCCAAAAGAATCACCAGTGACATTTATACATTCCAACATTTTTAGTACATTTAGAATGTCTTTTTTTCACTTTAACGTTCTCATGTATATTTTGCAATCTTCTCCTCAATATCATAAGCAAAGTACTGTTAGAAAAGAATCACAATTAGGACACTGATGTCAGCTAAACAGAATAAGACAAGATTTTGATTGGAATTTTGTAAATTTTCTTTTCTAAAAGTATTTGCAATTTCGTCTTACAAAAAGTAGTGTGATAGGTTGCATATTCTCTTTCCCGTATCTTGTTATTGGTTGCTGGCACTTTGAGAAACTCATCTCATCTTACCCATATACTTATTCGTCGAATTCTTAATATCACGTATATATAAAAATCTGATTTATGGTGTTACAAGTTGTAATGAGAGGGAAATATTGTAAATAAATGCTCTCAAGCCACAATCGATTCACAGAAAACTGGACAACAATATTGTAAGGTTTTATGTGGTAAATATATCTTCACAAATAGATGAGTAATAATCTTTGTAATCAAGAATACACAACTCAACAGAAAAGATAGCAAGATTTCTATTCCTAAAGGGTAACTGTATGCACGACTTGCGTACAAACATAGCCCTGGTGGTGATCGAATGTTTGGCTATGTCTAGACAACCTTTGGTCGTTGTTTGGTAGAACTAGAGCGGCACTGGACCAAAGTAGCAGAGCTGTCGCTTGTCTTCGTGGTTCTGTGTTCCTTAGATTGTTTCTAAAAGCAAGACGAGCAATACGTCAGCATATCTTTCTTTTCTCTTCGATCTGTTTTTGGGCATAAAATTAAATGATTGAGAGAAAAGTAGGCGCAGAAAAACTGATGGAAAAGAACTGTAATGTTTGGTCTTTTAACGCAAGTTCACTGACCTGGTTATTTCTGTAAGTTCCTCAAGTTAAGTTCGCTCACAAACTCTTATCATTCCACAATCAAATAAAGCACTTGATCAAAGAAGGTATCGGCTGATTTAGAATTTACTAAATGCTTTTAACATGTTGGAGGTTTAGTGTCCTGGTTTCCCATGTGATGCACAAAGGTGGTACCAATAAGGTCACGGAAGCTATATTCCCAAAAGGTGTAAAGGTGTAAGGAAAGAATCCCCAAGTACATGGCCCATATGTGTCAGCTTTCTCATATCTAGTCTTTAGGAAGTCATGCATTAGGAGTCTAATTGTTATCTGTAAGCTCTCCAAGTTAAAGTTCTCACATTCAGTGTCGTTCCACACAATTAAAGAAAGTATCAACTGATCGAGAATTTGCTAAATGCTCTTACCATGTTAGAAGTTTGGTATGCTGTATTCCCAAGTAATGCGCAAAGGTGATACCAACCAATAAGGTTACGAAAGCTATATATTCCCCAAAAGTGTGAAGGTGAGGTGTAAAGAAAAGAATTATTCCCCAAAAGTGTGAAGGTGAGGCATAAAGAAAAGAATCCCCAAGTACATGACCCGTAAATGTCAGCTTTCTCTCGTATCTCGTCTTTAGGAAACCATAAATAGGGGTCTTATCAAGGCATCTCCTCAGATGCAGGTAGATGATAAGGGGCTTTTGTATAGATGGACATGGAGCAGGAGATTACTCAATATCTACAGAAAAAATTTTGTGATGCCATTGAGAAGCATGTTGAGGAGGATGAGAAGAAGGAGGAAAATCTCCCCAGTTCTATCCTCTCCCCAAAGGAGAAATGTTGGAATGGCTTTAAGGGCATAAAGAAGCTGCTTGAGGATCCATCCTGCTATAAGGGAACGGAAATCCGGGAATTCCTGTACAGCCTCGATGATGTTTGGACCGAGTACCAGATAACGTCAAAAGCCAACCTAATAACCTTGGATCGCCTAAGGAGGGAGTTAAATGGGATCAAGACGCAACTCGAGCTTCTGAATAAAAAAAATGCAGGCACTCCGCCGCCTGCTGACACAGCAACTCCATCAGGCGAAGAGGTTGCTTATCGGCCACGCTTTCTGTCCGTTGATGCATCTGATTTAGAAGTCCATGGATTTGACGACGAAGTGATCTCACAGCAAAAGGTACTTCTCAAAGGAAGTGATGATGGTTTAAAGGCAATCGCCATTGTCGGTATGGCTGGTTTAGGAAAAACCACACTCTGCCAATCGTTGCTCAGTAAAAATCAGGTGAAGGAGCACTTCCTTCCAAGGATTTGGGTGCGCATGCCAAGGCAGCGTGGCACCGATGAGCAGAGAAAGAAGGAAGAAACCCTCAGGAGCATGTTGGCGTCCCTTGGAGTTGAAAAGAAGATAGTCGACGAAGTACACGAAGAACTCAAAGTCGACGAAGCACACAAAGAACTCAATCTCAAGGGGTTATTATATGCTGTGTCCCGGCAGTTGCAGGGAAAGAGGTACCTCGTTGTCCTTGATGATGCGAGGTACCCGCTGGACTGGTACGAAAAGCTGAAATCTGTGTCACCTCCTCACGAAGAATGGACTCGTCTTGCCGATGCGCTGCCAAAAGACTCAGGGGGAGCAGTTATTGTTACAAGCCGGAAGGAGGAATTAGCAAAGGCTATGGTTGGGGAGAAGGGAATCCACCATGTTCAACCCCTTGTCGACCCGGACCACTGCTGGCTTATATACCAAGAGGCAGCTGATACGACAATCGATAAGCTCGGTCCCTCCATCAATGAGAAAATTCTGAAGGAAGAACTCCAGCGAAGGTGTGCGGGTCATCCCTTAACTGCAAAATTGATGGGCGACATGACCTACAAGGCCAGAGGGTAGACTCTTGTATTTTTTTGGCGGCCATCCCTGATAGCAGTGGATCCCTATTGCTTATTTCCTTACTACATAATGTTTTTCTTTTGCAAAATTATGTCTTCACCTTGTACTTGAATTAGCATAAACATAATAAATGAAAATAAAGTGCTTGACATGCTCTTCTTAAGATGTTATTTGCCTCCATTAATTTGCTTAAGAGATTTGTGGCAAGCTTAAGTAAATATATGTCTCCGACATATAATACATTCTATAAGTAATATGATGTTTGATTGTATTTTGCACAAAAAGGGGGGGGGGGGGGGGGGGGGGAGAATAAAACCAAAATGCCTTTCAAAGACCATGAGTTTGTTTCTAAAGGAAACCAAAAATCATATCAGCTTAGAAAAACTATAGATATTTTTTGGAAATGTCATATTGAAAGACCCTAATTATAACATAAGAGTTGAAATGTCTGGTTTACTTATAGATAAATGATTGGAACTACATGGCATAAGGAAGAACACTTGGTATTTTACAATGACTTTAGCTACAGGGGGCTTCATCCCTAAATCCTAGGGGCTGTTCCATGTCCTTTCCATTTGAACACCGCACATCCATGCCCTCACTTACCAACCTGCGCCCATTGCAACAATGTTTAAATGTATGTCAATACTCATGCCCTTGTCCGTACAGTTCGTCTACACTCAGTGACAATGTCCAGCATCTACCACAACATGATCACATAATCTAAGTAATTTGGAAATGAGACGGATATTTCGCTCTCAAACCCAACCCCGAAACTTCGATTTGGTACCAAAGATGTTCACAGGTGCGTGTTAGACACAATGGCATTTGGATTGGGCTGATTTGGGTTTGGGTTTGGGTTTGGATTTGGATTTGTCAGAGATGGTGAGCTGGGTTAGAGGGTGATGTGAGTACAAATTGTGGAAGATAGCCGAAGATCTGTTGAACCTACCCATCATAGAGGACTTTGTTTGCCGCAGTACATGAAACACTGATATATTAGCCAGTCATGTAAATGGCCTTCCGCTAGGCCCAAAATCCAATCAATTGGCATAATTTTTTTTAGTTCAACAATTGAAGTACTTTCACTCCGCTTTATAATAGACAGATACAAGACAAACCATCCACTACAAGCCGGAAATAGCATTGAAAACACAAAATAAATCATATCAGCTACTCATTTTGGAGCTTATTCCGTGCTGATACCAGTCGAGTGTACCAAGGACAATTAGAAATGGGGTTTTTCTTTCACGCAATCTTGGCACGATGTAAGATAAAGAGTCCAGGAGCAGATTAATAGTAAGAAGAGCCTCTTCCCCACTCTGCAAGCATTGCCAAGAACTTCATGACTTCCGTGGGATCACGTAAAGAGAATGAAGCCTCTGTCCTCTTTGGTTCGGGAGAGACGACAATGGGAAAACCCCTTCCCAGTTTCTTTATAAACTGCAACCATTAGTTCGCCAAATCAGATCAGCCTGTGTCCAATCTATCTCTAAATGAAACTTTTGCTATACAAAAACCTCGTTGACGGGGTTCAATCACTATAAGGATGCAACAACGATATGGAGAACTGGCATATTACCTTAAAGGCATCCTCGTCCGAAACGTCATCTCCTATGTACAAAGGGAGGATTTGGTCGTGGTGGACACCAAACCCAAAAGTTGCAAGTAAAAAGCCCAAAGCATGACCTTTGTCCCATTCAATATCTGGGCGTACCTCCATGACCTGTTCAAGAGAACTCCCCAAACAAGTGATCCTACTTTATACCCTCAAAAAATAAGAAAGAAATCACTGGGAAAAAGCTAGGAACGTAGTTGCTATTACCTTTTTACCCCCTGCTGTGCGAAAGTTTGGATAATATTTGATGACAGTGTCTACCACCTTCTTAACTTGGTCAACATTCTGGATTGGAAAAGGCGTACTCTTAGCATGCGGCAAACTTTGCAAATACTATGCATGGTTGTGTAGGACTGTTGAGTAGGAAATTTAAGGTTTACCTCCTCAACCACACATCGGTAGTGTACAGAGATGCAGAACTTATTATCCTCAATCATCGCACCCTCTATGCCTTTGGTCTTTTCCTGTAGTTCCTCCTCTATCTGCAAAAAGACACATGAAACTTTCAGACAAAGCAGTGACATTTTTGTCATTGTCATTTTACTGCATCCTTGTTAGACTTCTTTACCTCCTTTAGCTCTTGTGAGAACTCCTTTGCAGCATAGAGGTTGATAAAGCCCTGTGAGATTGAATCAAGTTGAGACTAAAAACAAGTTAAATAAATAAGAGAGAGAGAGAGAATAAAAGTAAAGGCCCGCATTGATAGCAACGTCATATAGAATGAACCAATGAACCAATATTTTACAAATAAAGTGCACCACAAATAGAATATGCAAAGATGAGGGACAACCTGTTCGTCAGGAATCTGAGTTCGATCCATGGGAGGCCCTTCGAGGTTTAAGATTCGAGGTGGGATTGAGATATGCATCCCATGACTCCCAGCATAGCAGAGACTCTTCAGTTTTACAAATTCAAGTGCCTAAACATTTAAAAAAGAAAAAAAAAAGGGTTTAAGAAACACATTTGGCAGCTTTCACGAATAGTTTACATAAGAAGTGCGAAGGAGCAGTGTAACCTTGTCTCTAGACCTGCCGGTGACAATAGCAGTGCGGAAAAGTGCGGCAACCTCAGCCAAAGATGAGCGCATCTGCACGTGCGTTCCGATAGTTGTCTCATTTACGGATTCAAGAATTGGGGGTTAACAACGAAAACGACACTCAAAAAGGGCATTGGAGTTTTTGGAAAAGCTGCGGATCTCCTTGGAAAGCGTTCCTTTTCCCAAAACAACAACGTCCCAATAGTTGCGTTCCTTGTTTTTTTATTCACGTATTTAAGATTCCTATATATGTCCTGTCTTTTTGGATTTTGTGGAGAGGATCTCATATGTTACCTCATCGGTCATGAAAGCTTTCTCAGGATCATTGACAATGGGCGCCAGAGTTCCATCATAATCCAAGAACACACATATTTGTTTTCCCTTACCAATTGCCATCATCTGTTCAAAAGTGTATAAGGCCGACGGACACTTAGCCTACAAGCAAATCCCAAAAACATACATATTTTACTCAGAAAACGGTATTTACAAGCGAAAACAAAATGAAATGACTGCGATCTCGTAAGGTCGGAAGCCTAAGCCCACCAGCCAATCTTCATATATCAACCCACTTTCGTCGCCAGGTTGCGGACTTCCCATCGTCGGTGTAATCTGTTGCAGAAAAAATGTCATTGACAATTACTATATTTTGAAAGACGACATAAAATGTCAAAAGACATCAACGTAAGCATCACTGACGTATCTATCCATCGGGAGATCCCAGTCAAACTGCTGGAAACAAGGTTCTGAGAAAGTGAATGACAACAGTTCATTCTTCTATCATCATCAAGTACAAAGATATACATATATATTTTTGCAGATCTTGGCTTCAGAAATAATTTAACAGGGCCACCAGAAAGTGGAGGAGAGAGAACGCGAGAAATGACGATGATGAAGATCTAACGGTACGATGGCACAGAACATCACAGGAACTAAACAAACAGCGAGGGTCACGTGATCAAAGTATTATGGCAATGAGAGCTTTATACAGACTCTAAATCAAAGCTAAGCAGAGCCCCAGAGAAAACAGAGGTGATCGTGGACATTCCAATCGAAAAAAAAAAAAAAAAAAAATGAAAGTACGGAAAACCATGTCGAAAAGTTAAACGGAGAGAGAGGTCTCAACTTACGTTCAAAAGTTAAAGGAGGGGGAGCCAGACCAGAACAGACCAGTGGTTGTAAAAGAAGAAGAAAATTTTACAGTTGATAGTAGGAGTAAGAGTGGGAGAGAACGAAGAGCAAAGGAGTAAGATTTATAGGCCAACTGTTGAGGCCATCCTCTGTCCGTACCAAAAACTGCTTGCCGACCAAGCAGTATACATGGCTGTCTCTGCGCACATGGAAGTACTTTTCTCATCCTTTTTCCCGTCCCTCCGAGGGTATATTAACTTTGTTAAGATCTGATTTTACTTTTGTCCCACATGCGTTGGCAACCGCCGGTGCCTAATTTGACTTCCCATGAGACCTCCTTTTGGGGATTAACGTATTTGGTTAACGTACAGACCGGCAAGTCCTGACTGAGAATCGATTCTCTTCAAAAAATTGGCTTTAATCACACCGGCTCCACGACAGATTAATCTGCCACTTCAAAGTGTTAAACGCACCCTGATGAGTGGGAATCTTATACTTCGTCAATTCAATATCATTGGAGACATAATCGTGTTTACAGCACATCGTAGCCAATAGAGTTCTGCCCCCACGAATTGAGATCCTCCAGCACGGCAAAATTGATATCGCCAGTAGCTCTAGACAAGTCCCATGGTCACCTTCTCCCCGGCAGGGAAATGCTTTTCAGTCAGCATTTATGTGGGCACCTTACTCGATTGAAATGTTTGGTTTCCTTATAGACCAAGGAACAGAACTTCATGGCAAAAGCAAGAACACACTGCGTATTTTACAACGACTTTATCTCCAAGGTGCTTTAGCCCTCAATCCTAGGGGCTGTTCTATGCCCTTTCCATTCGAACAGCGCACATCCACGCCCTTTCCTTTTGAACGCCGCAAATCCATGCCCCCGTTACCAACCTGCGCCCATTACAAGAATGTTAACATGTATTTTTTAATACTTATGCCCCTTGTCCATACAATTCGTCTCTACCCTGCGACAATGTCCTGCATCTACAATGTTAGCTTGTGTAGCACCGCCGTGTGTGCCATACAGGAGGCGTAAAATGGGTTTGTATTTGGTTAAGGTCAAGACATGGATCTATTACGGTCTCTAAGACATGGATCTCCCGCTTCAAAGCATTAAAAATACCCCAACGGGGGAATCCCGTTGCCACCCTCCCCTGCGTACACGCCTGGCCAGGAGATGCTTTTCGACCTTGTGGGCACATTACCCGATTAAAATGTTTGGTTTCCTTATAGGCCAAAGAACAGAATTGCATGGCAAAAGGGAGAACACTGGGTATTTTACAAGGACTCTCGCTCCAGGGGGCGTCAGCCCTCAATCCTAGGGGCTGTTCCATGTCCTTTCCATTTGAACACCGCATATCCATGCCCTCAATTACCAACCTGCGCCGACTACAAATGGGCAGCGCCAAAATGGATGTTAATACAGGTACAAATATCATCTTTCAACTTTGTTGTACTTGATGTATGACGGAAATGAATAAAAGAATCACGTTACACCATCTAAATTCCACATTGGACTCATATAGTAAGGTACCAGAAGTTGAGATTCTCTTCCACTGGTCATTGCGTACTGGTTGTCCTCTACTTTTTTCTCTGAAAGTTGAGATTCTCTGAAAGGCCTAAATGCAATGGCATTTCCTTGACAAGCAGCCGTGAAGATGGGGATTGCTTTGGAAATGAGATTCATTGCAGAAACCAGATTCGGGGTCCATAGACATGCTGATCAAATCTTCTTTCTCCGCCAATGTCTTTTGATCTTATGAATGCTATCTGGTTGACTGCCGTCCAAGCACATTCAAGTCCTTAACTTTTATCTTCTGTATTCTTGATGGTCACTTCAATTGCCTAACTGCTATGAAGAGTCTATAATTCTATTTTGGCTGAAAGGAAATTGATAAACTGAATTTTCAATTGACTCAATCTTGCTCTCTCCAATTCAGGGCCAATATATAGATCAGCATAAAGAAAGCTATGACAATCTTGTTTTCTTCTAATTTGTTCTAATCTTTTTAGTTGCCCCCATAATCTTTCTTCATTGGTGTTTCTTACATTGCAGACGTAAACCCTTCTTCTTGTTCCGAATGTTCTTGGAACCCCCTTCAGATGAAAGTTTGCCTTACTTAAAAAGTAAAAGTAGAACTAAGTACAACAAATAGATGATGAAATTTGGAGTGTTAGCTGTGCGAGAGAGCAATTGCAGCTAACTCAATCCCCTAATGATATTTTAGGAGAACTTGAGTTACGGGCTTGTGCAGCATCGTTGTGTGTGCAATACAGGAGGCGTAAAATGGGTTGGTAGCTGATGCAGTCAGCAAGAGGTCGTATTTTGGCAATTCAGAGGAGGCAAGGTCCTTACTTGAAGCAATTCCCTTCAGAACAAACGGTCTCATATCATGATGGTGTTTTGCTGCTAATGATAGACAGGATACTCGAAGGTTGGATTGTAGATTGCTGTATTATGGAACTTGAAATTGTATGCAAAGTAAAAACAAAACTGTGACTATAAACTGAGAAAAACAAAGATCAAGCTCAATTTTGCACGCTTCTACGCGGTCACATGATTTTGCAGTCCTTGCAGATGAGTCTGTTTGATAATCAAGCAGTATGTAACTTTCTGCATGAGGCTTTTATCATCCTTTTCCCCTTCACACGCGCGAGGGTATATGAACCTTGTTAACATCTGATAGAACTTTTGTCCGACATCTGTTTGCATCCCCGAGTGACGTTCTGGCCACCCACAAGACCTCTTTTTCGGGGTTAGCATTTGGTTAAAGCCCAGATCGGCAAGGCTTGACAGAGAATCAATTCTCTCCAAAAAGTGAGTTCTATGACCGTCTCCCAGACAGATTGATCACCCGTTTCAAAGTGTTAAACACATCCCGATGGGGGAATCTTATACTTCCTCAGTTCATATCATTGGACACAAACGTTTTACAGCTCATCGTAACCAATAGAGCTTTGCCAGCACGGCAATTGATATCGCTGGTAGCTGCAGAAAGCTCCCGCTGCCACCTTTCCCTGTGTACATGCCTGGCCGGGAGATGCTTTTCGACCATGTGGGCACATTACCCGATTGAAACGTTTGGTTTCCCGATAAACCCAGGAACAGAATCATATGGAAAAAGTGAAAACACTAAATCGAATAAAACCACATGTTATCTCTGTGTATATTACAAGGGCTTCAGCCCTCAATCCTCGGGGCCGGTTCCATGTCCCTTCCGTTTAAACTGGACACCAACGCACTCAATTCTCTACCTAGGCCGACCAGAAAATGGGCAGTGTCAAGCGTTAACATGCATGTGGCTCATGGACCCAGCAGCGACGATGAGCCGATCACCTCGACATGTGGCCGCATGCGACAGCAGCTCGGGGAAGGGCAAAACTCCTTGGGACTGTTAAGAATTAAATATTCGAATAAATGATTTAATTGAGAATTAGGTAAGTGTGACAAGTCTAATGACAAATAAAAACTCGTTAGATACATAATTGCTTAAAAATGGATTCAAGAGATGACCGTCCAGGAGCACATCAGTAGTAAGAAGAACTTCTTCTCCACTCCGTAAGCTTTGTCAGGAATTTCATGACCTCCGTGGTATCACGTAAAGCGAATGAAGCCTCTGTCCTCTTTGGCTTGGAAGAGACGACGATGGGAATCCCCCTTCCTAGTTTCTTTATAAACTGCAATCATTGATACAAATCAGATCAGCTTGCATAATATTACCTGTCGGATGTTACTGCATCCTGTCATCTCTACATGAAACTTCTGCTATCAGCAATCATGACTTTTGTTTTTCTGCCTTCTTGATAGGGTCCAATCATTTTAAGGATGCCAAGATGGTGTTACCTTAAAGGCATCCTCATCCGATAAGTCATCTCCTATGTATAAAGGGAGGACTTCGTCGTGGATATGAAACCAGAAAGTTGATAGTAAATACGCCAAAGCATGAGCTTTGTCCCATTCAATATCTGGGCGTACTTCAATGACCTGCTCAAGTGGCATCTCAAATGACTGATCCTAGTTGATGATTTAGGACTCTCATAACCAAAACTAAAACCCCCAAAAAGAAGAACAAAACTCGATATACCTTTTTACCCGCTGCTATGAGAAAGCCTGGATGGTATTTGATGACAGAATCGACCACCTTCTTAACTTTGTCAACGTTCTGGATTGGAAAAGGCGTAACCTTAGCATCCCTTTACACTTCCTAATTTACTTTCTGTTTTTCGACAAGCAAATTTTATGCACATCATGTGCAGTAGTTAGATAGGATTTTTAAGAGGGATGTTTCAGTTTTACCTCCTCATCCACACATCGGTAGTGTACAGAGATGCAGAACTTATTGTCCTCAACCATGGCCCCCTTTACGGCTTTGATCTTTTCTTTTAGTTTCTCCTTTATCTGCCAAAAACACATGAAAAAGTTCTGACAACGCAGGATATATATGTTAAGAATTTTTCATCATTCTTATAAAATGGCGTTTTGGACATGTTTACCTTTTTTAGCTCTTGCAAGTGTTCCTTAGCCGGGCAGAAATTGATAAAACCCTGCGAGATTGAATCACTTTAAGATACAAATACAAGGCCTTTAATCGCAGACTGTTGTTGTTATTCAGCATAAATTTAATATCTGATACTTATAATTCAGCTTAAGTTTTGCACACTGAAATGAATCAATATACTTACAAGTACAAGAATATAAGCGTACGAGTACCTGTTCATCAGCGATCTGAGTTTTATCGTTGGGAGGCCGATCCTGTTTTAGGAATCCTAGTGGGATTGAGATATGCATCCCATGGCTCCCAGCGTAGCAGAGACCCTTTAGTTTCACAAACTCAAGCGCCTTTGAAAACAGAAAAAGAGGTCAACAAACATATTTAGCAACATTCATGTCATGCTGAGCCCATTCGCACTTCATGTATAAAGTGGAGATAGTTTTCTAACTGTGAAGGAGCAGCATACCTTGTCCCTAGACCTTCCGGTGACAATTGCAGTGGGGAAATGCTTCGCAACTTCACCCAAAGCTGAGCGCATCTGCACGTTGCCATAGCTGTTTTACTAGCGAATTCAAGAATGTAGCAATAACGAAAAGCAACACGTAAAAGGGAGCACTTTATTCACTCAAAAGCTGAGACTCTGCCGGAAAACTCCCACCAAATGCAACTTAGTCATACTTTCTATTTTACATATTTGAAACAAAGAATGGAAATCTAGTTTCTGCCTCCTTAGTTATCAAAAAATCTTACCTCATCAGTCATGAAAGCTTTCTCAGGATCATTGACAATTGGCGACAGAGTTCCATCATAATCCAAGAACACGAATATTTGTTTTCCCTTGCCAACTTCCATCACCGTTGTTTCAAAAGCGTGTAATGCAGACGGATGCTTAGTCTACAAGCAAACCCAAAAACAGAAATGATGATTAAAAGCTAAAAGGAAACACAAGAGTGTAATCATGCGAAGTCAGAAGCCTAAGCCTACCAGCCATTCACCATCTGTAATCACATTTTCATCTCCATTGTCATCAAAGTTTCCTTTAGAGATAGACTTTGGGTACAAAACCCCTTGGGGAGGCTGCGGGTACGCCATCATCTTGTGTATTTGGGTACACACTGTGTGCAGAACAATGTCAGTGGCAATTGCAATAATTTGAAAGGCAACATAAATGTCAAAAATCTTCAAAGCATCATTAACGTACGTCTCATGAACGCCCAATTAACTGCTACGTGACAAATTCCGTCGGTGTTATTGAATGAAAAAATGACACGCGAGAGAGAAATCGCATTAGTCTATCATTATTTACAAAGAAATATAGCACCAAAAGTCCGCATATCGTCGCTTCGAAATGAAACTTGATAAGAAACATAGTACTAGAAAATCCAGCTTTGTCTTCCCTTTTTCCCGCTCTAGATTTTGGAAGCAGGAAGGTACCAAAAAAAGGAAAAGCCCAGTAAAAAACAAAAGGAAAGAAGACGCAAGAAATCATAACTATGGAGATCTCGAGTTGCATGGTGGCAGAATAAAAGTCCCTTTATGTTCCGGAAAACGGCTTTTATATCGGCATGCCGATACTACGCTTTAACTTCAATCAAAACTGAGAAGAAATACAAAAAAAATTTATAATAGGAAATGAAGATCGTTTCTTTTCCGACTACACGAGCAGCATTATCACGTAAACTAACGAACTGGGCTTGATTTCCAGCCAAAAAGGAAATCATATCTTCAGTTTCTTATGAAAAGCTCGCTGAAATCACGTACATATTTGGGTTTTGGAGAGCAGAATGTACACATACCTAGAAAAGTGAAAAGAGGAGGACCCAGAAAAGAAGATACCGTAGTTTGGAAAAGAAGAAAAGAGCTCAGGTTGAAACTCGAGGAGAGGTAATGGTGTTATATATAGCCGAAGACGTGAGTTTAGTTTTGGTTGGGTGAGACCGTTCACACGAGGGCAACGAGCTACAGATCAGGTGATCTTGTCGAATCTTGCCGATCAAGAAATACAGGGTATTGTCGGTTTCCTCTAGCAGAGGCTTTTCTTATCTCTTTTTTGCTTGGACACAGTGAAGGTATATTAACTTTTACCCCAACTATTCTGATGTGAATACGTAGGTTAAGATCACTCTACTTACACCACGTTTTCACTCGGGATCAACTCTTTTTTCTCCAAAGTAGGTTAATCTTCACCAATCAATATGGGGAATCCGATACCTCTTCAGTCCAGATCGTGGGGGACAAAAAGTTTTACAGCGGAGCTTAACAAATATATTGCTTGCACTAGAAAAGTACATTGGCTCACTGCGTCCCTCCCCATCCTTTCTGCGCAGTGTGCTGTTCAATTACACGCCTTGCTGAGGAATGCTTTCCCACCATGCGAGTGAAACCGCTTGGATGCACACTGCATGGTAGGCACGTTATCCGAGTCAAATGTCCGGCTTCTCTACTACAGTCCCAGGAACCGTATTCACCTACATAAAGGAAGAACACGTGTGAACAAAACCATATTATGTAAATTTTTGGTTTCAGTGCCGACATCCACTCGTGTCTTTGTTATACACAGATGTCAGACGCAGTCAAAGTTGGATGGAGTTGTTCAAATCAAGCGTTTTAGGAGAGCAATGATTAAGGGAGGCAGCCAGCAAGATTCGACTTTTGGCAATTCAGAGGATGCAAGCTCCTTGCTTTTGGTTTTATGCAGAAGTGCTCTGACACCATGTTGGTGTTTTGCTGATAATGATAAACAGAACTCTCCAAGGTTTGAAAATGTATGCAAAGTATTGTGTGATAGCACAAAACAGAACTGGGACTGAAAACTGAGAAAAGACAAAGATCAAGCTCAGGTATGCAGACTTTAACACTTTACACTATCAGGTGGGGTGATTTTGCTGTCCTCGCATATGAATCTGCTTGCTGATCGGGCAACATACATCTTTCCCTGTATCAAAAGGAGACGCTTTTCTTATCTTTTTTCCCTTCACGCGAGTGTATGTTAACTTTGTCAAGATCCGATCGCATGGATTTGCGCGCCCTAATGGCGTCTTTCGCCACCCACAAGACCTCTTTTCCGGGATTAACGTACTTAGTCAAGGTACGAACCGGCAAGGCCTGACCCAGAATCTTAAACCACCCAAAAAGTGGTTATACTACTGTCTCCAACACAGGTTGATCTAGCAATCAAGTGTCCACAGACCAAAAAGATGGGGAATGCAGTCCTTTTCAGTTTAGACTATAGGAGATATGAAAGAGTTACAGCGAATCCTAGCCCACAGTATTGCCAGCTCTATTGAGTACCTCCGTGCACAATAATTGGTATTTCCGGTGGCTGTAGAAAGCTTCCATTGTCACCCTCCTGTATACAAGCCAGGCAGAGAGCAGCTTCTCAACCATAGGAGTAAATGGTAGGCACATCACCCGGTTGAAATGTTAGGTTTCCTGTTGACCCAGAACAGAATCATATCGGAGAATGAAGAACACTGGGCTTTTCACAAAGATTTGAGCTCCGAGAGGCTTCGCCCCTCAATCCTAGGGACTGATACCATTTTTTCTTTCCATCTAAACACCGGACATCCACGAGCCACGGTTCTCAACCCACGCCGATTAGAAATAGGTAGCGTGAAAATGTTGACATGCATGTGGCAGGGAAGTACCGATATCCACAAGCACAACGAGTGCAATATCCTTCATCTACCATGTTACTTATGCACATTTCCGTTAGGTTTCGTCGAACATAACTGAAGAAAAGGATCATCGTTAAATGCTTCTCGACACACATTCCAAACGCAAATGATTTTATGGTTTTCTTCTAAAATGGTTTTTCTTTGGAGAAAAATTTTGTTTTTCCTATGTTTTTCTGCTTTGGGTTACTTTTGGAGGGATAAGGTTCAAGAATAGGTAGAAGTATCACCTTTCCACTCTCCTGTCCTTGATGTATGACTGGAACTGACAAAAGGAATTTCGTTGCACCATCGAAAATCCTTATTCTTCAATGCACTAGATTCTTCTGGGACAGGCAAAAGCAACTCTAGGGAAGGGTAAAACTCCTTGGCATTGTTAGCAACTAGAGCTTCGAAAATATGATTTTAATGAGAATCTGGTAAGTCTAACAAGCCGAATGACAGATAAAAACTCATCGTGTATTGCACTTGCGGCAAGAAATAATTGACTAAACTGGATTCGAGATGAACAATCCAGGAGAAGATTACTTGTAAGAAAAGCTTTTTCTCCACTCCAAAAGCTTTGTCAAGAATTTCATGACTTCCGTGGTATCACGTAAAGAGAAATGAAGCCTCCGTCCTCTTTGGTTTCGAAGAGACAACGATCAGAATTCCCCTTCCTAGTTTCTTTATGTACTGCAACCATTCATACACAAATCAGATCAGCTTGCATAATATTTTCTGTCGGATGTGGCTGCATCCGGTCCTCTCCAAATGAAACTTTTTGTAGACAAAAATCGTGACTTTTTCATGCCTTCTTGATAGGGTTCAATCATTATAAGGATGCAATAATGGTATGAAGATCCGGTATATTACCTTAAAGGCATCCTCGTCCGTTAAATCATCTCCGATATATAAAGGCAGGACCTCGTCGTTGTGGGCATCAAACCCAAGAGTTCCAAGTAAATAGCCCAAAGCATGACCTTTGTTCCATTCAATATCTGGCCGTACTTCTATGACCTGCTCAAGAAAACTCCGCAAATTAGTGATCCCAAAGCATTGCTTAGAACTTTCACAACCAGAAAGTTAGGTATGAGAAAAGCAAATCCAAGGATCAAAGTCGGGTAAACCTTGTTGCCCCCTGCCATGCGAAACTCTGGATAAGATTTTATGACGGAGTTCACAAGCTCTTTAAATTTGTCAACAGCCTGGATTGGAAAGGCGTAATCTTAGCATCGCATAAACTCTGCAAAATGCTTTCCAGTACATAGCTAGGTGGGACCTTTATGTGAAAAATTAAGCTTTTACCTCCTCCTCCACACATCGATAGTGTACAGAGATACAGAACTCATTCTCCTCAACCACGGCACCCTTTATGCCTTTGGTCTTTTCTTGTAGTTTCTCCCTTATCTTCAAAAGAAAAACGAAACATTCAGACAATGTAGGATGCTTTTGTTAAGACATTTTCATCATCCTTATTAGACGGCATTTTAGACATCTTTACCTTCTTTAGCTTTTGCAAGAATTCCTTTGCAGCGTAGAAGTTGATAAAAACCCTTTGAGTTTGAATCTCGTTAAGTTTTGTGCACAAAAATGAACTAATATTTACAACCAAAAGCACCATATATAGAACATACAAAAGCGAAGTACTACCAGTTCATCAGCAATCTGTTTTTGATCCTCAGGAGGCCTTTGCTGTTTTGACATTCGTGATGGGACTGATATATGCATCCCATGACTTCCAGCATAGCAGAGATCCTTTAGTTTTACAAACTCAACTGCCTAAAGATATATATATACATTTTTTTTTTGTGAGAAGAAGAACTTAAATAAACATATTTGGCAACCTTCATGCGGTTTGTTTATGAGTAGTATACCTTATCCCTAGACGTTCCCGTGACAACTGCAGTGGGGAAATGCTTGGCAACTTCATGTAATGCTGAGCGCATCTGCACGTTGCCATCATTGATTTTACTAACGAATATATGAATGTGGTAAGAAAGAAATGACACGGACAAGACAAGTATCAGTGTGTAGAGATCCCGCAAATCACTTTCCAAAATTGGCAAAAAGCTCAAGTATTTTTGTTTACCAATAGAGATAATATAGTGTTTTGAAATTCCTTTCAAAAAGCCATACAATATGTGGAAAAATGTGTAAAAGGTATAGGTACATCATAAGGTGTCACTTAAGAGAGAAATTAACTAAACTTATAAGGTATATTATAAGTATTTTTCTCTCTAACGTAAAATTTTATTGATCAATATTATCCTGTAATCTAGATTTAGTATTTTGTTAATAAAAGACCAAATTATTTTTGGAATTGAGTTGAATATATATATATATATATATCACTTTGATATCGTGTGAGAGGCTCATATCCACCTCTTCTCAATATGCTTTATTAAGGAAAGGTATTATCTAAGTTTATTAGAGACATTGCCAGTACTCTTATATCTAATATAAAACTATATTGTTTAATAGAATAAAACTTACTTATCTTTTTTTGGTTGAATTAAGTGGTGCTTATAAGATTGAGAAGCAAAAAAATGATCCACAAAATGATAAAAGAGGAATTGAATTTCTGCCTCATTAAACATGAAAACCTTACCTCTTCAGTCATGAAAGCTCTCTCAGGATCATTGACAATTGGCGACAGAGTTCCATCAAAATCCAAGAACACAAACATTTGTTTCCCTTTACCAATTTCCATCGTTTGTTCAAAAGTGTATAAGGCAGACGGATGCTTAGTCTACAAGCAATCCAAAAAACAGAAACGATGATTACAAGCTAAAAGAAAGTATATGACTGCAATCAGGAGAAACTACAAGCGTAAGCCTACCAGCCATTCATCATAGGTAACCACACTTTCCTCTCCACTGTCGTCGACTTGTCGTTTATAGATGGGTTTTGGGTTCAAAGCCCCTTGAGGAGGCGGCGGGCTTCCCATCGTTTTTTTGTGCATTCGACTAAAAACTGTTGCAGAAACAACAACAACAATGACCACCATAACTATTTGAAGAGGCAACATAAATGTCGAGAATCTTCAGGGCATCATTAACGTATCTGTCATGGATTCCTAATTATCTGTTACGTGACAAAGTTAATGATCTATAATTCAATGAGAAAATGACGCGCGATGAGAACAATCACATTGGTCTATCCTTTCTTCAATTTCTTATGGAAAAATGGCTCAAAGAAGGTTACATTGGGTCCATAATCTAAGCTAAATACACTCTGAATATCCATGAGAGAGAGAGACAGTTATAAACCTACACTGAAAAGTGAAAAGAGGAGGAGGACCCAGTACAGAAGAAGAAAGCAAGGCTTGGAAGAGAAGAAAAAACCTCTGGCTGTTAGTGAGAGTACCTACGAGCGAGAGTGAGAAAGGAGGCGGCCATGAACGGAGTGGGCTTAATTTTGGTTTCACCGACGAGCCCGGTTTCCCACATCGGCATAAAGGATATATTGCGGTCGTCGCAACGCAGTTGACTTCTCTGATAATTATAACAGTTATAGGACATTCTCAGCATCTACGCTTACTTCTTAATGATTATCCCTTCTAATGAAAAAATTAAACATTTTTAATATAATATTAGAGTATCTTATAATTTATGAATTGAATTGATATGCTTTTATCTTATCTCCCGTCACAATTATTCTTAAATTAAATCCTAATTTCTTCTGATTGCTTTATACCCATGTAATTAATTCTAAGAAACTACAATACAATCGCTGTTATCGCCGGAACACTTATATATCCTCCATGGGCGGCAGTCCATGTGGAACATTGGCTTTGAAAAGTCCACGTATCCTGATGCCGTTGCATGAACCATATCCTTGGTGACTAGACATGACATGTTTTTTCGGATTTGTCACAACTCTCGATGTTGTAAATCCTGTGTACTGTTCATTTACAGGCGGAGAGTTGCTTTTCAATCATGCCGCTCATTTGAACATTATTTTATGCCTAGAGTTCACTGTCGGTATAGCAGTAGAGTGCATTATTTTCTAATCTAGAAATGTTAAAATATTAATTGTCCTTAAAATAATTGAGATGTTAGCGTTAGGCATATCGACTAATTTCAATCACAATCGTAGTATTTCTAATAAAAGTATAATATTTTCTTTTATAAATATAAGAATGACAGTGGAATATTGATAGAACTCTTAGGAAACAGTATTTAGTGATTAGTTGTTATTAGAGCCACCATTGCGGTTAAGAAACATAATGAGAACAATGCATCGCAAATACTATTCATAGAAAGGCAATACTCATATTTGGAGACATGAAAAGTAAAGAAAATATAGGATATTGTTTAGTTCAAATCTCTTTAAAAATTCTTGTGTTTATGCATGCCTGTTTATATTTTTAGTATGGTCGATCCTTATATAGGTGTGGTCCATTTTCATCATTTAGCGGTTTTTTCCTAACATGAGAGATGTTAAAATAGTTGCTATCAGTATATTTCTTATAGATTAGGTTAACTCTTTCTCCTAAAAGATCAACTCTCATAGGGGAAATTTGATATTTTTTAATAAAGTATTATATTATAGGTTTAAGTGTGATAATTATCACCTGTAGACTGAGTTTCTTTGATTTTATTTTATCATTTTATCACTTATAAATTGAGGCTTATAATATTTTCATACTCAAAATGATTGAATTAAAATTAATAATTGTTTTTTTGGTATCAATATCTCAATATTATATCCTTCTTATGTGTTCAAGTATCTTATCTCTTAAAAACCGGTTTTAAAAGGGAGGAAGTTGAACAATTTTTTAATGAAATGAAACAACGCGCGACCTCACAAGTTGATTAAAAAAAGAAGTGTCAAAATTTTTTTTGGCTCGCATGGTTATCAAAACTTGTTAGTCCCTTTATTTTCCTTTGGATGATCCATTTTGTGTAAGATCTTCTCGTTTGTTTGGTATTATTATGCAACAAAATGGAGCCACTCACCAATCTTCTACTTTGCTGGTTGTACAGGAAGCTTTCAAATCGAGAGTCAGCTAGACGGTGCAGAATTAGAAAGCAAAGAACAAAGAAATGAAATGAGATGACGGTAATACTTTCTCTTACAGCAAGTACACATTCTTCCCCTTTTGTCTCTTTATTGTTGTTTAAATCGTTCGTTGGGATGATATGATTTCCTATAGGTTCGTTTGCGTCGGGTAAAAGCCGAAGCAGAAAGCCAAGTCGTAAAGAGTGTGAAACTATAAAACTGATGTTTGGAGTCTTGCAGCTAAGGTATCGAACCTGTTTACTTTTAAACTGTGTAATATTTTCTAGTTTCCTATCTCTTACAGTTAGTTCATGTTAAAAATTGCTTGAGGTGTGGTTTTCAAAAGAGATCACCAAATAAATTTGCTGCAGAGTTAGTTCGCAGCAAGGAATAGCTTTCCCTATATGCCAGTTCGCATGCAACAATCTTTAGACTATCTAGTTTTCTGCCTTTGATGAAAGGTAGGCTTATTGTCTTATAACAGCTAGTTTTCTCTAGTAATAATGGTCTAGAAGTTGTAGTTTGGTAGTTTGGAGTTGTGTATGTCCTAAGTCGCTCTCTAATTTGTCCTACTATTAATGAATTCATTCTTAAGTTATAATTCATGTTAAGACGTAGTTAATAAGTTTCACATTACTGAAGAATATAATAACATCCTTGCTCATTTAATTATAAATTTTACAAACTCTTAGGTCAAATTTTAAATTGGGTATGGAACTCTTAATATGGTATAAAAACCCAAATAAATCTCTCTCAACTCTCATTTAACCTTGGGTCAAAGATATATTCAATGTGTAGAGAAGTGTTAAGGTCAAAAGTCCCATATGAAAAAAAAAAAAGATACTTAAATAATATTTAAATATAAAAAATTTTGCTTCAAACTCTTAAACTAATATTTAAATTGAACTTTGGCTTTCTCATAATTTGAAAGTAGTACATTTTATTTTCTCTTTGGAGTTCTCTTTTCTTCTTATTTTCCTTTTGGTTACCTTGGTGTTAATTGAGAAATACATATCAAATAGTACTCATTTCATGGTGTGACAAATTGCAAAATGTTTCCTCACATTTTTTAATTGGTTTTGAATAAAAAGCTAGATCTTCCTTAACATAGTATTAGAATTATTAATGAAGTGTAAACATTCTTTCCATATCTCACATCAAGGCTATTCTCCTTATGTTTACAATAAGGGAGCATATTTAGTATGTGTCTTACATCACTTCTTTCCTAGCAATAAGGTATATATATGAAAGGTTTTCCTTCAATTAATAACTTATTTTAATTGAAGAAGTTGAACTCTTTATAACAGGATTCATAAAATCCAAGAAATCTAAGATCTAAGCTAATAAATATTTTAAATCCAAGATCTCTGACCATTTTTCTAGATAATTATTATTATTTTAAGCCTTAGCAAGTTACATAAATCAGTATCAAATATGCTATATGAAAATCCCAATGTGCCTCCTGCATTATTAATATATTAGCATTTGTGATTCTTAGATGTAAAGGTATTCTCTTTTTTTACAAGTTATTTTTAAGAAAATAAGTAACTTTTTTACATAATATTAGAACTAAACTACTAAAGCTTTAGTTTTAAATAAGTCACCTCATCATTATAGACTATATTCCAGTGAAATGTATTTCTCGTGTAAGGAGATAAAACATATTAACATTTAGACATGCACCTTACATTATTAATATATTTAACATATGAATATGATTTGAAAGGAGAAAGTGCACCTTCTAACAATGACAATAATAAATACTCTCCCAATGGGACCAAGTTCAATTGCTGATGTGGTTGCCAGCTTTAAAGAGAGCAATGCCACTCATTGAAAACAGTATTAGATGAGATCATGTTTATAAAAGAAGTATATCTTTGGCATTATATGTTGGGATAGTGAGTTACACCATTAGGGGGTAATTGCTAATGCTTCAATGATTTCTGCTTTTACTTGAGACTGATTACTTCCAGGTGCATGAAACCCAATAGCCGCCAATATTGACGTACGTTAAGATGCAGCCCGAAGCCAACTTTCCGCCAGAGAAGTGCACAATGAACCGACCAACTCTACATCCCACGCGAGCATGGTAAAAGCACATCACTCCAAGAAAAAGGTCGTAGTGTCACGTCCTCTGCTTACCCCTCCGCTACTGATCTATCAATATATAAGTCCAGCTTGCACTTTTCATCATGTGAAGAAGCTTCGATTCCATGACCACTAGCTTTCTCTTTGCCGACATTCTTGGCTCTTTTCTCCTTTTGAGCTTGCGCATGAACCTTACTCTTTCTCTTTCTGGGCTAATGAGTTGTTTATGGAACTTGATTAGTGTAAAAACTCAAACTCTGGAGGGCCGGTAAAGTGGGAATGAGGAGACCAGAACATGGACTCACGGGGCCACTGCAATTTTAATCCTGCTCATGGATCCCTCGCGACATCTCACAAAATTAGAATGATATAGAAAAGATTAGCATGCCCCTGCACAAGGATGTTTGGTTGGTAGCTTATGCCACTTGAGATTAAAAAGTTCTAAATTCAACTCCAAACTCTCCTACACCCTCATTTACCTAAAATTCTAGTAGCAGAACTAAAATGTTGGATTGATGTTTTTTCCAAGATTATTGTGGCCAGTGTTATTTAGGTCTTGTTCTGATGTCTTCTTTCTAATGAATGATACATCTCGCCCTTTACGGATCAGCTTCATTGAGAAAATATGCTCTATAATTAGATATCATAATCTAGATGCAATTATGACAATATTTAGTGGGAGTAAAGATTTATGTGGAAAATATTTTTTCACGCGTGCGTTGAAAGAATATACTTAAATCTTGTTTTCATTTCGTTTTACGCAAAGATTTATATTGGAAGTAATTCTTCACGTTAAAACAGTTGAGTATTCCACGAACATGTTCCTCTTTGCAGGCGAACACAGGATTGATTTGAGTTAGAAGATCATGGTTTACTTTTTCATGATCCGCACGCCATACCATGATTTCAATACCTGACCGTTAACAATCCTGTGTTCTTAAACCAATTAGAAGAATAGAAGAATAGTCATTTCATAACAAATCTAGTGCATTGTGGCCTCATGCATATAGACCAATATCCCAGCCATATTACATCCTTATTATTTTTAAATACAGAATATTTCTTGACATTCTTTCTATCCTGCAGCTACATAAACCGTTAGCTATTCTCCTGGTTAATTTCCCTCAGCATTCCTTCCCTGTTCGAAGAAATGAGGAACAGAAGAGTAACTTTCCATTCGGGAGTTCAGTGTGGCTTCTGGTTGTACTTGACGTACCGAAGAAGTTGATGAAATCAGACGTTCCTGGTCATAAAGACCGGAGACGGCGTAGCGTATCTCGTTATCATCATTGCTATGAAGCAACTGTGCATATTGTAAAAGGTTTGGGAATGTTTCAGTTGGCAACGGATGTGGAGGTGGAGGAGGAGGAGGAAGTGGCTGCTGAAAAGGAGGACGAACAGAAGAAACTGGAACGGAAAAACTTGGTGACACCATGGATGAACATTGGTGGCTCACCCCTCCTTGAATGCTTTCAGGAAAGTTGAGTTTGGCTCTTGTGCCCTTGAACTTCAAGGCTGCTGCATCGTAAGCCGCCGCTGCAGCCTCGGCAGTCTCGAATGTTCCCAGCCAAACTCGGGCTGCTTTCTGTGGATCACGGATTTCGGCCGCCCACTTTCCCCACGGTCTCTGCCTTACACCTCTATAATGCCTTCTCATGCTCCCTACAAAATTGCCTTTGTTTACCGAAGTTCAACATTTTGTGGGTTAAGATCATGCATGAATGCGACAATGAGAGAATTTAATCAGAAGCCTGCCGAAACCCAATGAACAAACAACCTTAAGAACTACCAAATCGACTAAGTGCCAAATTATAGTGCCACATTATAGCCTGAAACAAGACCCAAAAGCATTTTAGAACGCTGATAAACAACATTTCACTTTTCCTGATTATTGTCGTCCAATTTCCTCTTTATAATCCGTTTAAATATTTCTTTTTCCTACAGATCCAATAGAGGTTTTTCATATTTGTGCGCCAGAAAACAGGAAACCGTGTAGCACGCAGAAAGTGCGGCTTACTCACAATAATCAAATGATGAAGTTTGGATTATTAACCGTGAGATAAAGAGAGAGATTGCAGTCAAAGAACCCCTAATGATATCTTAGTTTGAGCATTCAATTATGAGTTCTGCTAAATTCTGTGGATGATATTTGAGTCATTCCTACAACTGTTTGAAAGAAGTCTCAAAAAGATGGGCAAATTCATCTTGGTTGTTGAGACATTGAATGATTTTAGTAATGCTTCGCGAAATAATAACGAGACTACGTGCATTATTTAGGAATATAATATTAACTTACCTCGACAATGTTTTGGTCTGGAAGAGGCAGGCTCGGACATGCTTGACTCTGACCCAGCTAACGTGCCTGCTTGCACCCACGCCGGCTTGCCGTCTCCGGTGCCACTTACGTGCGCGAAAGTTGGAACTTCGGCAGAGATAGCATGTTTTGCCCCGGCCGCTGAATAAACAGAGAAGAGATAATCTTCCATCTTCTCTTCCGACGCATCAGAAGGAAGAGGCCTCTTCCCATGCCTTCGATCCACCTTGTTACCCTCTGTCGGCCCCAGTTTCAGGCTCTAGTTCATGGAAACTGCAGGTTGATTGGTAAGTTACCAGCTATGGCTTGGGAGCTTCTAAAAAGGCAGATCTAAAGTGGACGATAAAGATCCATAAAAGCAAGAAAAAAGAAGAGAAAAGAATGTTGCGGTTGATCATGTAGAAGAAGAAAAATAAAAGATAAAGAAAATAGGAGACGGAGAGAAAAGCAGAAGAAAGGACAGGGTTGCTTGTAGGGTTTTCATTGCTGCACGTTAAAGTCAGGTTTTATCTGTCTCTTGGAGGAGCCAAAAAGAGCCATTGGAAATATTAAGATTTGAGAAAGGATTTTCTACGAGATAATGTAGTGTAAGGAAGGATACGCCAGCCCTTCCGGATCTTACATATGGCACTACATTGACAAGAACCTCTATCTTGCGGAGCATCCTCGTGATCTCACCCTTAACTTACGACAAGGAAGCTTGAGTTTCGTGTCGGGTTCAGTTTATAAACACGTGGTAGATCTAAATAGGAAGTAGATGTTGGAAGCTCGGGAAAATTCTGAATTTATAGGTACAAGTTAGGTAAATAATACAGGCTATGTCTAGACATGAGTCATTTAATAGAATTAAACGCTAGAAGAAGAAATTTGGATGTTTTGCATGTGGACGGCAAATGCGGATGGAGCAACAAAGACATTTGTCAGTAGCCAGCCCCAACCTCGTCTGCATCTCCTCCTGTTTTGGTTCTTTTAACGTGTCTCTTCTTCCTGGAGAAGCCATCTAGATGCTTCCTACGTTAAGGGACTTGCTGGAAAGATAGAACTCTGTCGCATCAAATGTTCTTTGGTTCCTCGTCTTCAACTTCCCATTAACCCCAATTGCTTGAACAGCCATAAAGCCAGTTGTACCACTGTCACTTTCTCATTTTATAGAAAAGTAGATTGTGTTATACGTTACCTAAGACTTGTTTTGGTATCTTTTGTGTGTGTGTGTGTATATAAGAACTATCTTCTTTTTTAAAATTAGTTTAAGAAAAAATAATGTTTTCTTTTTTATATTGTATTGTAATTTGTATTTAAATGTATCACCCTTTCATTTGGACTAAATCTCTATGGTGTTAGAATTATTGGGCAAGTAAGTTTACATGTATTGCTGCTATATATTAGAATGTGATAATCTATTCTAAGTCCTTTATACAATAGATGAAAATTTTTCATTATTTATCTACCTATCATCTCGTTTCTTTTGTGAGACAATACTTGAAATAATAGATTACATTATTTATAATTTCAAACCTTTTATGTAATAGACCAGAGGCTCATCTTCTCGCTTCTTAGTATATATTGATCCAAACAAATAAAAACCTAACTTTGAAACATGAAGAATTATAAATAGAAACTCATCCTTAGTATAATACTATATTAAAATATAATAGTTCATTTTAAACTTTTAAGGCAATAGGTAAGTAAATCCTATCACTTATAAAATTAAAAGATTATCATTCCATTTTTAATATGGGATACCCACCTTTAATACTATAAAGTAAAAAAGAGTAAAATATATGTTTCATTAACAATAATTGTTTTTAGTGCAATGATAAATATGAGTATCATAAAACCTAGTATCAAAATAAGTTGTAAGTTTGACACCTACCTATCAATAGGTTTGCCGGAAAGATTGTTGGTCTTGACAAAAGATACTAGGTGGCCAATAAGTCTAGTAGCATTGTTGTTATTCAATAAGGGTTACAGTTATTTTTACTATAATATTAGCGCATGAAAGTCCTAAGAGAGGCAAATATATATATATATATATATATATATATATATATATATATATCGGTACTAAAACTAGTACCGTATCTCATATTGTTTAAAATAATTCATTTGTGGACTACATCTCAATGATGCCATCGTACTTAGGACAATGGACAAGTTCAAACCTCACATTGTTTAAGATAGGAAACGTTTTCTCCTAAGTGAACCCAATCACAGGCATAAAATGGGTGGGAAAACTTAATTATGAGAGCATGTTGACTTGAAAAGCTTGATTGATTCCGTGAAATGGTGCGTACAGAACGTCAGAAGTAAACGGCACGGGGATTCACTTTTATATTGGGTGGTGGAGCCGCTTGAAGTCGCCGTGTTCACATTGACAAGGGTTGCAAAATTACATCAGTAGATGTAATGATAAGGCGGTGAATATTTTGTTTTGAGCAGTGGAGGAGCATCAACCATTTGTCGTCACTACTTCTCAAGCTTCCAGCAAACGTGTCGGTCGGTTTGCACTGCCGTCCTTTTATTATTGTTTTCATTATTCTATTTCTAACTTTTGTGGATTCAAAGTCTATACAGCTCCTAGACTAAGTCCGTTCATTGTGCCCATTTTACTCCCCGGATTTCGAATTTTAAATCTCTGAGACATGCACTTTTTCTTTTCCTCTTTTCTTAACGTGGAAGGCAAGAATCGTCCTTATAGCTTGAGACCCGAGATCTAAATTCTCACTGATTGACACACAATTAGCTTGTTTTTCTTTTAAAATTGATTTGTAAATAGGAATTAGTATTATTTTAAATAATATGAAACATTTTAGTACCCTTTCTATAACTAATGAGGTCAAATTATAAGTTGCTATAAGGGATATCAAAAAAAAATAATTTTTATTCTGTTTGTGATTTGATTTGATTTATTTATCAAATAAAAAAAATTATATTTTTATACAAGTATCTTTAAAAATTCAATATTTATTTATATTTTTATTAATTATATTTAAATTTAGCTTGAAACACTATAATTTCTTCACCTCTGTAAAATAGTTTAGGAATCTTGTTATTGTTTGGGCTATTCATTTTTCTCTTTATTTCATTCATATAGTTTGTTGACTAGTCCACCTTCTATGTGGACTATGGAGGCCTATTAAGAGCCCAAAATTAATCTCCTTCTAGAGCAAGCCCAGCTCTTCAAAACCCTTTGCAGGCCCTCACTCCAAACAAGCACGCAGAGAAGTTCAGGGAGTCGCAAGAGAGAAAGAGAAAGAGAGAGAGAGAGAATGGAAAGGAAGAAACAAGAAGAAGAAACGGGAAAAGCTGAATTCGAGGAATCGGAGATTGAGTATGTGAGCTATGCAGGTGAACACCACCTACCCCTTGTCATGTCCCTTGTCGACCAAGAACTCAGTGAGCCCTACTCCATTTTTACCTATCGTTACTTCGTCTATCTCTGGCCTCAACTCTCTTTCCTGGTACCCTTTGCTCCCACTTTTCTTGGGTTTATTTCAAAATCCAAAAATTTTCATTCTAACTGATACCTTTTTTATTCTTTTGAATGTATGTGTTGGTTCTCTGCCTGTGGGTTAAGGCTTTTCACAAGGGGAAGTGTGTGGGGACGGTAGTGTGTAAGATGGGTCAACATCGTAATACCTTCAGAGGATACATTGCTATGCTAGTTGTCATCAAGCCCTATAGAGGCAGAGGCATTGGTAAATTTCTGATCTTCTCTGCTGCTGATTTTCAATTCAGTTTACTAACCTTGATTACTTTGCTACTTATCTCTTAATTTTTGAAAGTTCCTCTGTCATGTTGTGTGGCACTTCAGAATTTTTAGGTTGTTTCATTTGTGGTTGATTGTGGGCTTGTATGAGCATATAATTCTTTGGTGAAGTCTTCAGTTTATACCCGTTCTAATGATATACGGGAGTTGAAATTCTTTCCTATGGAGGAGGCGTAATAAGGATGCGATGTCTATATGCTTGATAGATGGATATTTTTTTATTTTTTATTTTTGGTGAATATGCATGTGTATTGAATTTTAAGCTGCTGGGTTGCTTGGAATCTACAAAGAAAGGATCCAATTGATCAAGACGAATGAGATCTATACGATTTTGCACTTCTTGGAAATAATCTGCTTTGTTATGCTAATGCTTATTTTATTCTAGGAAATGAAGACCATTTTATAGCCAACTCTTCGGTCTAAGAATTCCCATCTAACTTAAGCTACAAAAGTAAAGACCTTTCAACTCTTCTCTTAGTTGACGGGGATGAAAATGTCGGGCTCCTAGTTTCTTCTAATTCCTATGCAGTAATGTGTACATGTTAAGGATTTCGTGTTCCTCTAGAACTTTGCTTCCATGCATCTTAATTGGCTACAGAATTGTCTTATGTTAATACTAAGGGCGAGATCTCCTCATGCTGCAGCTACAGAACTTGTTAGTAGATCTATCAAAGTTATGATGGAATCGGGTTGTGAAGAGGTATGTCAGCATCAATCTCAGCTTATACTAGCGTGTTTTGTTGTTTATTGTTCAATCTATTTCAAATTAGGGTCCATTAGTGCTTCTGAAGGTGATGTATTATGGAGTAACTGAGTGATTCTAAAAGAATAATGAACCATTGTTTGGCCTTACTCCTAAGTCTTATTGCCTTACTGTCTGCTGATCTTCTGTCGTTTTTTAATTTATCACTACATACATATGTAATTGAAAATCGACCTGTTTTTGAATCCTCTTCAATCCCTTTCCTTTTGCATAGTCTATCAAATTGATGACCTGAAGATAAACCCGTGCCAGTAACCATTCTTAAAGAGGAACTAGATATAGTCCATTATGGTTCTGTTTTCAAGAATGGAAACCTATAAATATATAGCTACCCTTTGATGCATTTACAATTGTGTTGTGCTTGTGATTACATTCGTACCATATATCATTTCATCAGGTGTTTGCATTATGATCTGTGGCCAAGATAATTTTTATTTTTATTTGTATTCAATCGATTGATAAAGTTGCTAAAAATGGCATTAGCTTAGGTTCATTTCCCAAAAGTGGCGATACTAGAGATTGCTTGCCAGCAAATCCCTGTTTGCTTAACTCGTATGCAGCTGTCTTAGTCTAAGCTATCACCATCCCCATGTTTTTGTTGGACGCGACTGATCATGATGCGACAGTCAAAGACATGTTGTAACCTTCGGCCCAAATAAGGATATGAACCATGATTGTTTTATACTGCAAAAGCAGGCTAAAATGAAAATTAGGAATATTATTTGGACAAGTGTCAAAAGATAAAACGGCTTGATGAAATTTAATGGCTTTGTTCGTGAGATATGGACTTACTACCATCAGGACACTGATGCTGATATTTCCCCCTTTTGCGCTAAGACGCCCATATTGTTCGTCTTCTTCTTTTCCCTTTATTCTTTTTCGTAATTTTTGTTGAAGGTAACATTGGAAGCAGAAGTCACAAATAAAGGAGCACTAGCACTGTATGGCCGTCTAGGGTTTATCAGGGCAAAACGGCTCTTCCACTACTACTTGAATGGAGTTGACGCTTTCCGGCTGAAGCTGTTATTCCCCTGTCTGGAGTTATACCCCTCCCTGCCCATGATGGAAAAGAAAGAAGACAGCCACAGCCACAGCTACAGCCATGATGATCACACGCAACCTGAAGAACATTCTGAGCTATATCAACACTTGTAATCTAGTTTTTCCGGCGTAATTTATGTTTTGACCATCATGAAGTTTTGTACCCCATTCCTAGAGTCATTTAAGAACGTAATTATAACTTATTCCCCTCATAATTTCCTTACTGTATAGTATCTTCAGAGCAGTCCCTGGCAGTTGCACAGGACAAAAAAGAAGTCCTTTGCAAGTCATCTCCTTCGAAGGCTTTCTCTTTTAAAGGCTTTGCTGATAAGCTCCAGGAGGATTGCAGAGAGTAGATGTACCTTTTCAGCAGGAGAGAGATCGACGGAAGTTTTAAGGCGGAGCACAAATTGATAAGCTTCTGAATAATTTCATATTGTAGACTGGGGTAGTTTTCTTTGTCTATGAGGAATCAGACAGTTCCTCCATCCAAAGACGGAATCGTTTTTGAATATTATGTGCTATTCTATCTGCATTCTAAAGGCACAATACCATTAATTAGCTGTAGTAATCAAAATAGGTGGGAAGAATTAAGATTCATAGATATACAGATAGACAAGTGCATTCTTGGGTTGTAAATCCAACAAAGGAGATGAACAATATTTCATCACTCCCTGAATCTTTGTATGAACTTTTTCATTCTATTGAAAACGGTATGGTAAGAACCTTATAATAATAATATTTTGGTTTGATGTATATCTTATATGCAATCATATGAATCTTTCTTAGCAATTATTTTTTTAAAAAAATTGAGTCTTCTTAAATCAAATATTTGTCTTCAAATTAACAGTTCAAAGGCAAGACTGATGGTGTTCAACCCTAAGGTTCCGGATTCTTCATCCCCAATCCCTTTTTATTTACCAAAAAGTTAAAAATAAATAAATAAATAAATAATATGATATTAAAGCTTTTTACTTTTTTGTCGCATCGTGAATTCATTTAAATTTACTTGGTACAAAAAGCACTTCCCCTCCGTTGCCACTTTTTCTACAGATTAAGCATTTGTAGGCAAACTCATTTCAAAAGGTCAAGGGGCTCCCATTCCTTAATTTGCTAATAAGCAACAACATCATTGAGGTCTAACTAGACCTCTGTAATTATACTATACCTAGAGTCCAAAATATTTCATACACTAATTTTCGTACTCATCATGTTGATAATTAGGATCGGCCTTGTAAGTGGGAGGAGGTAGTAGAGCCCCAAGTGCTCCATATGCAAAAACTAGGAAGACCACCAAATCGACAGGGATAGTTGTGTTGTATCTCATCTCTCATAGTACAAAACTTCACCTTAAATTGCAAAGAATTATATTAAAGTTTAAATTCAAATGCAATATCTTATCACTTCTAAAATTAGAATATTGGGACTACCTTATACTTCTTGTGACTATCTTACTATGAGTAAACTTATTAAAAATAGTACAAATGTTATGTTTACAATATCTTCTTTTGGTATTTACTTTATCTTATGACTGATTTTGAGGGAGAATTGAGTGTTCCCGAATCTAACATATCTGGCCAAGTATTTGCCAAAACAGGTTTGTTTGCCTTAGAAAAACATGTGACAGTGTTGCCCGCATTCAAATGGTTCGAATGTCATTATCATCTACTTTCAAATAAATCCTACTCCTATATCATTAAGAACATGTGAGTGGTGTGGACCAAACTCATACTCTCGTCAGAATTGTATATCGTCACTTAATAATTGATACTAGTAATAACCCACATATGCTAGAGAGCATCTACCTAATTTTCTCGTGCTTTCGATATTTCATGAAATTTTCTCTCTTGCATATTAATATGCTGTGTAAATAACTTGTGGAGCTCATCTTTTTTGCTTCATAAATATCGCCCTCCATGTAGAGCTTTGGATCAAAAGCCACTTCAACTACAATGAACTTAAGTTTGAAGCCTCAAAAGGAATATTTGTAATTGACTTAAGCAAGGTCCACCCAGTCATTTATGCACATATTTAATAGCTTCCGGAAGCATGCATTGGTCTGTGTAAACGAGAAACAACCTACGTTCTTCCATTTGGAAAGTAATTAATTGATATTAAATGCAAGTTTCGAAAAGCAGACAGAGATGAAAAAGCAGATTGTTCAATGCCCACAATTCACGCAGTAGTAATAAGTATCCGAAATCAATGTCGTTCATGCACTAGGATGTAATCCTGGACCTGGTCGAAGCAGGATGGCCGAGGGATCGTCTCCCCTATAAAGAGGCAGCCGGGGAGAAGCCAACCAGTCATACAACAAAGCCCTCAATACAACTATGGTATTCTCCAACCAAAACATTGCCCACCCCATCATGCTCCCTGATTCCCTTTCCAACGCCGTGACTCCTGTGCAGTCGAACTCCGCAACTGACCCGGCTTCAGAGGCCTCCTATACTACATCTGATATGGGTTCCATGACCTCTAACGCTACCGCCATCGTCGAGTCTCCTGTGGCCAGTTACTCTGATGCTGTTGTGGCTCCCATGCCCTTGTGCTCCTCCACTAGCATGACTCCTGTGGCCTGGCATGCTGACGCCCCTGTGGCTCCCGTGCCCCCGTACACCAGCGCTGCTCTGCTTTCCGTGC
This sequence comes from Casuarina equisetifolia, assembly GCA_028551475.1. Classification (NCBI taxonomy): domain Eukaryota; kingdom Viridiplantae; phylum Streptophyta; class Magnoliopsida; order Fagales; family Casuarinaceae; genus Casuarina; species Casuarina equisetifolia. The sequence continues at coordinate 355,045 of CM052361.1, forward strand.
CCTCATATTCCGCTACTGGTGTTACTCCGAGGGCCTCGTATACCACCCCTGTTGCATCTCCCGTGGCGTGGGATACTGCCGCTGCTTTCACTCCTATGGCTTCAGACTTCAGCTCTAGTGTGGCTCGCATGGCCTCGTACTTCAACACTGCTGTGACTCCCAGGGTCTCACACTTCAATGCCGAAATGACTCCCTGGGCCTCGTACTTTGACGCTACTATGGCTCCCGGGGGCTCGAATACCCATGCTGCTTTGCCTCTCTTGCCCTCACACTCACTCGCCGCCATGACACCAACAGTCTCGTATATTGCCACTACTGTGACTCGTGCAACTTGGAAAACCTCCGCTTCTTTAGGGGCCGCCTCCCGGAATGCTTCTGCTTCTTTGGCTGTCGCATCCCGTAATACTCCTGCTTCTTTGGTTGCCGCGTCCCGCAACACTGCTGCTTCTTTGGCTCCCATGCTACCGTACACTCCCACTTCTCTAACTCCCGCGCGCTTGTATTCAGCAGCCGCCGTGACTCCGGCAACCTCGTATACTGCAGCTACTGTGGCTCCCATGGCCTCATACACCACCACTGCCATGGTTCCCGGTACCTCGCGCGGTGCCGTTGCCGTCTCACCTCTGGCCTTGCCCGCATCCGCGTATAGAGGAAATGATTGCGCTGTTTCTCTTAGCAACTTCATCAAGGCTTACCGCGCCTTCGCTCAACGGGTCTGTCCCTCGCGCTGTGTCTCTCTTTTTGCATGCATACGACTGAGTTATGATTTTTCTTTTCCTGCTGACAAATTTCTTTGGATTTTGCAAATTGTGTCACAGGGGTCGAGTTGGGATTTTGAGCCTCAAGAATATGGTAATCCTGTGGCAAAGATTGAATTGCAGGGGTCAATGCCGTCATTGTTAGGATATCAAACTCAAGGTACAGGTCTTTTCCTGCGTCCATTTATGGATTTTAATTCCTAACTTCCAAAAGGCAAATCTAGATTTTCCTTCTTGATTTGTTCTTGCCAAACAGGGAATAACAACAATCACATTCAACGTGACCGTCAAATAACGGTGTCATTTTATAAGAAAATAACATCGTCTCATTTAAAGTGAGATGATACCATTGTTAAGTATGATACAAAAATGATCACATTCAATGTGACTATCAAGAAGAAATAATGTCATGTTTTTTTTTTTTTAAGGGAGATGATGTCATTCCCAAATAAGGAACGACAATAATCACATTCAGAGTCATTGTCAAATAATGGTGTCATTTCATGAGACAACATCGTTGTTTCTTTTTAAGTGAGGAGATGTCATTTCTAAGTAGGGTACAACAACAATTACATTCAATGCAAATATCAAATAACAATGTTATTTCAATTTTTTTGAAGTGAAATAATGTTATTCCCAAATAGGGTACAACAACAATTGTATTTAATGTGACTATTGAATAACAACATCATTTCATGAAAAAATAACATTGTTTCTTTTTAAGTGAAATGATATAATTCTTAAATGGGTTACAATAACAATTACATTCAATGTGACTATCAAATAATACTGTTATTTCATAAATAAATAACATAGTTTCTTTTTCAATGAGATGTGTCATTCTTAATTAGCTTAACAATAATAATCACATTTAATATGACCATCAAATAACAATGTTATTTCATAATAAAATAACATAATTTTTTTTTTAAGTGAGGTGATGTCATTCCCAAAATAGGGTACAATGATAATTGCATTCAATGTGACCATCAATTAACACTATTATTTCATGAGCAAGTAACACCATTTCTTTTCATGTGAGATGATCTCATTGCCAAACAAGGTATTAATGACAATCACAGTCAATGTGATCATCATCGAGTAACAATGTCATTTCATGAGGAAAAAACATTGTTTCTTTTTAAGTGAGATGATATCATTCCCAAACAGTGAACAAGAACAATCTCATTCAACATAATTATCAAATAATAATGTCATTTCATGAAAAAATAATGCCGTTTCTTTTTAAGAGAGATTATGTCATTCTTAACTGAACAACATCATGCTCTTTAAGACTAATTTTTTTGTCTTTCTTTTTGTTGTCTTTTCTTCTTGTTGAGAAAGATAGAGGTAGTTTCAATAGTTTTAATTATAATTTTTCTTTAAGAACTATGTTTTACTTTATCTCAATTTGTATGGAAACAATTGGTTTGTCAATTTTGGCCTCTACAATTTATTTATCAGTTTTGCTTTGCCCTCTAAACCATATAGTTGTCGAGAGCAAGGCCAGCATGCAGCATATATATTCATTCTTCTCCTTCTTCTCAAATGCTTGGTGAAGGTAACATCGGAGGCAGAAGCAACAAGAGAAGGTGCACTTGCTCTGCATGGGCGTCCAGGGGCTATTAAGGCGAAATGGCTCTTCCGCCACTACTTGAATGGAGTGAAGAAGAAGAAGAAGAAGAAGAAGAAGAAGAAGAAGAAGAAGAAGAAGAAGAAGAAGAAGAAGAAGAAAAAGCAGAAGAAGAACGTTCTAAGCTACTACATCAACGCTTGTAATCTTGTTAAGTAAGGTGCCTGAAAATTACAAGGCAGATAAATAAGATGTCAGCCCACATGGCCAGGTCACAGCAATCAGATCCGATGCAGGCCCATCAAAACTTACATATCGTAAGTTATGAAATATAATTCTCCAAAGGAAGTATCGTTGTGTATGTTTGAGTTGAACCTAAACAAAAGAAAACTTTCTAAAATAATTTTCTTTTTCCCTTTCTAAAACTCTTATTCTTTTTTATAGTTTTGCAGTATGCATGTTGCTGTTCCGAGCTGAATTTATAAGTTTGTGCATGACAAATACCATAATTGGTAACATGTTTATGAGACTGAATACATTATGTAGTATCAAAACATAGATAGAACAGTAGAGCAAATTAAATCTGGTAACGCATGCCATAAAGCTCAAAGTTGTAGAAACTAAATGTTAAGAAATCTATTTACTCCTTAAAACTGTCTTGTACAAAGAGTTAATGTACTTCATTTCAAATTTAATTCTCCATAAAGAATTTAAGCAATGCAAGCCATTCTCTTCACCATCCTTAAGAATGTTCCTCTGTAGCTAATAGATATTAAAATTAACTTTTATCTCAAAACCGACTTTCTAAATCAATTGTTGTATTTTATTGTTTTTGTACTATGCTTATTGTTCTCCGAAGCTGAATTTAAAAGTTTCGGCATGCATCACAAAGAGCATAACTGTTAACATGTTTTCGAGGCTAAATTCATTCTGCATTACCGAAACATAAATACAACAGATAAAGAGTAGAGTTACCATGGTAACATAAGCGAGAAATTTACTATAGATGGAAGCATGAGAAAAACGAAAGCTATATAAATATGATGTCAAGATTCTCTATACTATTTTTAATTTTGTTCCATTACAGTAATAAATATAAACAGGAGATATATTTTATTCTAAATTTAAATTTGAAATATTACGCGAGAAACTCTTTATCGTAAACATAGTATTTTAATATATGCTACGAGACAAGTTTTAAGAAAAAAATAGTTTAATGAGGGAATGCAAATTCAGCATTTGATCTGTGCCTATAGTTCCTGTTAGTTGAATGGGGAACGCCTCTGGTTTAAGACAATTGTTTTCCCCTCGCTCGTAGCGGGGAGAAAGGGAGGGAGAGGGAGATGAAAAAAAGGCAGAAAATACAAAAATAGCAAGAGATTTGGCAAGCCACTGTTGCCATTATGCTCTTCGGACTTCCCACCACTCTCTGCTCCAGCATCCGAACCCTAACGATTTTCAAACTTCCCTCCTCTCTCCCTATTTCTGTTCTTGTTTTTCCCAGGAGGATTGTTAGCTTGAGATGATGGCCGTGAAATCGCGGAAATGCACGGAGGAAAGCGCCGAAATCGAGGCGCCGGCGGTCTCGAGAAGAGCAAGTGCGAGAATCAAGGATAAGCAGAGAGCCGAGAAGGAATTGCTAGTGCGTCGGAGAGTAGAGCTTCTGGAGGACAAGGGGGACGTTGTCGGCGGTGGCAGCAGGGGAAAAAGAATCAAGCATTGCTACATAAGGAGGCGCGCCGACAAAAATGCGCCCCGCGAGGAAGCTAACGGAGAGGTGGAGAAGAGCGCCGACGCTTTTGAGATGGAGGACAAGCCGATGAGTCGTAGTTTGGAAGCGGAAAATAGGACTGTGAGAGCGAGTGGTGCGCCCTCTACGTCCGAGAAGAGTGACTACGCCAAGGTGAAGGACACCCTGAGAGTGTTCAACAAGTACTATCTCCATTTTGTGCAGGTCAGTCTGTTCTCTTTTGATTCTGCTATCAGATTCCAGCTGAGTAGAGAGTAAATGGCTTTCTATCCATTTCTGTTTCTTCACTGTGCATGCAGGAAGAGGAAAAAAGGTGCGGGAAAGCGGAAGCGGAAACCTCAAAAGCTTCAAAATCTAAGGTTAGGCCCTGACTGCGTTTCTTTCATTTCTAACGGTGTGTTATTCCTGAAATTGATACTTAATGATGTTAGAAAGCCAGCCCAATCCTCCCTTAAAATCGGTTGTGAAGAGTGGGGACCTCTCATATATATTTATAGAACACAGCATATAAAGATTTTAGCGATTTGAGGTACACATCTAGACCGTTTTCAATACACCTCATAGTCCATGATCGAGAGGGCATTACACTTTATACACGGGTTGACCTACTTTTTTCCTTAAACTGGTCATAAAGAAAGGGGGACAGCTTTCCATATAAAGAAGATACTGGATCAAGATATCAGCAATCTGTGTTACATTTTAAGACCTTTTAACAAATGAGATATGGATTTTCTAAACTTCTCTTGCATTCTAAAGCTTGATGGAATATGATTTCTGATTCTGTGTCTGCCATAATTCTTCATGTGCAATGTTTAACATACGAATTTGAACAGAAAGGGGCTGCACGGCAAGATAAGAAGCTCAAACCCTCCAAAGGTTCCAAATCAAAGGTTATGGTACTTCACTCACATATTTTGTACTACTTTTAAGGCTTCATCAAGGTGTTTTATGTATGAAGTTGGATCTTAACGAGATATGCTTCTTTTCTGCCCTTTTTGGCTTTAATGTTTTGAAGCCTTGTGGTTTGTATTGTGTGATTATTTGTCTGCCTTGGTTTTACCTATGCTCTATTAACACAAAAAATTGTACAGATACAGACTGCAACAGAAGACACAAAGTCCAGGGCCAAGCGACCTGATCTGAAGGCTGCATCTAAGGCAAGTCAAGATTTGAAGAGTTAATGGTTCCTCTTTGGAATCTTGGTATACCTTTCTATATGTAATTTTACCTTCCAATGAATTGTTCTAAACTCCATTCAGTTACTGTTATAGCTAGAGTTGGCCTTTCTTTCCTGTGTCATCTTGCCTTTGTACTCGTGTTGCACTCTTCCCTTTGGTATTGGGTTTAGAGGTCATTTTATTTTTTTGAGTTGATTGGATATAACCCGTAGATCTTTTAAGCAATTGTTTGCATGCCTTACTAGATCTCACACTTTGTGATTGAAATAAATTAATTTAACATCTTTTCTTTCTGATATGCCCTAATCTACTTTGCATGAAAGATTTAAAATAATATGTTGAGGTTATGGGATGGTGATGATAATGTGTCGATGAAATAAATTTTGAGTCCCTTCTCTATCATAATTTTTTGGACTAGTGGATTATGTTGGTTGCAGAAAATATGATTTGTATGTTTGTAGTTACAACATTCTGATGTACTTCACCCTTTTTTCTTCCAAATGAAAATATCTGCAGATGCTTCAGAATAATGAAGTCTTTTACCATGAAAAGAGAATCGGTGATATGCCAGGTTGGTTGCTTGGTCTTACATTGTTTTTTCATGATGTGTTCTAGTATCGGTTATACCTGTTTATCATCCTATAACCTTTGTTTTTGTGTTCTTCTTTTTGATGTAAAAACTCCTTAGTAGGAGGCATTGATGAGTGCTCTTTATAACAGGTATTAAGGTTGGACATCAGTTCTATGGACGGGCTGAAATGGTTGTGGTTGGTTTTCACAGTCATTGGCTGAATGGGATTGACTATATGGGACAGAGTTACAAGAAAGGGGTAATTTGATCATTTTGTCCCTGGTTATGGATGTCTGAGAATGCAGTCAATTGGTGGCCAATACATTTTCTAACTGTAATTTGTCATTTTTTATTTTGAGAGTAGTTCTATGTATATTGATTGAATAGAGTACTTATATATAGGGCCTTCTTGTATTAAATAATCTTCTGAAAGTTTACAGTCCACGCATAAACAAATAAGTGGCTTATTACTAACTTTTTCCTTGTTTGGTGCTCAGAGTATATTCATTTAAGGTGGTATTGGAAATTCATTTATGTTTTTCGTAGACTTGTGAAATGATATTTCCCAATCTAATTTGCTGCTCACAAGCTTTATGGTTCCCAATAGCTTTATGCTTTACTTACTGACATTTTTAGTGCCTCTTAGATTCATTCTATCTAGAGATGCTAAGCTATTTACCAGCTGCAAAAATTGCAGAGTTAGTTGAGGCCTGCTGTGGGAACTAGTGTCTTTGTTTCAACTGTTCCACAGTACTAAAGCTAGTGATTTGAAACTTGATTCTATGCATATAAATTCTGATAGAAACAATGCCAAATTCTTTACAGTCTTCCAAGTGTATTAGTTCGTCTTGTTCTTACCTACTATGTGTCATTTTAGCTATTTGTTAATGTTTCTATACTGTAAACCGAGGCTTGAGTTACTAAAGGGTATTTCTGACTGGTTATCCTTCTCCTTCTTGATGTAATTAGGAGTTTAATGTTCTTCTGCATGGGGACCAAAATGAAATAGGATTGATGGGAAGCTTTTTTGTTTTTTCATTTTGCTAACTAGGAGTACAGCAACTACACGTTCCCACTTGCAGTTGCTATCGTTTTGTCTGGCATGTATGAGGATGACTTGGATAATGCTGAGGATGTTGTGTATACTGGTCAAGGTGGACATGATTTAACTGGTAATAAGCGTCAGATTCAGGACCAAAAGATGGAGCGTGGTAATTTAGCACTCAAGGTGCTTATCTTAAAGCTTTCTTAAATTTGGATATTTTTCATTGCCTGTGCTTACCTTTAATGGTACTTTTTGATCTGTGTTTTTTAACCAAAAGCTAAAAGTGATATTATTATCACTTTCATGAGTGACAGTGTGTGGTCTGGACCAACACACTTTCACTAGTAGTTGATCCTTTCTGCTTTTATTCTTAATTTTGTTGGGTAAGTCAATCTGCTTTTAGCCAGAAGCTCCAAGTGAATTATGAGCAAGAATCAGTTTAGCACAATAATCAGTGAGGGATTTGTGGAATCCTTGTGAACTGATATCATATTACTTGACCTGTAATTGCTTTGTGCTCTGTGGCAGAACTGTGTTGACCAACAGGTGCCTGTTAGAGTCATTCGCGGCCATGAATCGAAAAGCAGTTATACTGGTAAAGTTTACACATACGATGGATTGTACAAGGTGATTTTCTAAACATTCTGTATAATCTTCACCCAACTGAACCACACCCACCCCACCGCCCCCGCGAGTTCCCAATGGCCTTTATCTTGTATTACTGTTATTTTCTTCTTGATTTTTAGTCATTTCTCTTGTTAGTACATAATGTCCCATGCATATGCTTTTAACTTGAAGAATAAAATAATTATAGTAAAGATAATTGATTGATGGGTATGCTCGCTATTCCAACATGCACGATACATTTTCCGCTTTGGAAATCACTCTCTGTCATAAAAATTTGTGTCTCCATATAATAACTTTCTCTTGATCGAAGCTAGCATTTTGTTGTGTCCTTTTGTCCAATCGTAGTTCACGCATGTGCAATTCATAGATTTTGCAATTTTCGAATTTTAAATATGAGAGATAGAATGAACTATTTTTGTTCCAATTTCGGTGTGATTTTGAAAACTTGGATGGTAACTTTTGCAACATACGTCTGACCTATGTTGTTGTTCCTTAATGACATCTTTAAAAACTACTCTTTGGTTGCATTCTTGCATTTGTAAATTTCTTTTGCTAATTTTAAATTCAAGTGAACTGCGAAATTTCTATACTGTAGTGTGCAATCCTATATATCTATGTTTCTTCAATCCAATGTGCTTTCTTTTTACAGGTTGTGCAGTACTGGGCAGAAAAGGGTATATCTGGTTTTACTGTATTTAAATATCGCCTAAGGCGGCTCGAGGGGCAGCCAATACTGACCACTAACCAGGTCTATAAGTTTTCTTTTATTGTCTGACAGGCTTGATGATGTTACAATTTTTGCCAATTTTCTGTTTATTGAGCTTCTTCTAGTGGGTATGAGCCCTTCTTTTGTAATTATAATGCACATGAAAAAAGCAATTAATAACGTGTGATTCCTGGTGGAACTCAAGAATAGTCAATTTCCTCTCTAAACGTGAGGCTAAAATAAGATGATTGGGGGCATTGTGGTTGACATTAGAGCAACAAACTAATTTTAATCACCTTTTTTTTTTTAATTTTTAATTTGATAATTTGTAGCTATTGCTACTTGTTTGCTTTTCTGGAAATGGTAAGAGAAATGGTTATCAGTTGATGGTACAGAAATGTGTCGATATGAATTGTAGATATCAACCAAGTGGTACCACAATGTTTTTCATCTCTGCTACCTGGCTCATTCAAACTATGCCTTTATGCCAAATAAGTTGGTCAGGGGACATGATTCTTTCTCCAATTGATGAATCTTCTCTGCCTCTCAACCCTTATCTAGGTCATCTTCCCTGATATATCTTTGTTAGTCCTATCCTTCTAACTACTTTTACACATTTGTTTTTAGTCCTTGCTCTGTTAATTTAAAAATGTCTAATTGGTGCATCAGTGGGTGTACCTTGTGAAACTATGTTAGTGGTTGTTAATTTGGTTAGTCCTTTGGGATGCTTTGTTTGGGGCTCTTTTGAAGCAATTGACCTGGTAGACAATCACCTTGCTAGCTTTTTATGGAGGAGATATCTTGGACTTAGTTAGAAAGGTTGCTTTAGAGCAACTAATTTCAATCTATCCTGTTCTGGGGGCATGGATTTAGCCATGTGATATGTTTTATGATTGTAGTTAGAATTTGGGAAGACTAGTTGGTGGTTGTTCTTAGCAAGTTTTTATGTTGTGGAGTTTTAAACCTTGTCTTTAAATGGCATTTTTGGCCTTCCATAATCAATCAGATATCTCAGCATTGAATAGAATGTATCTTGTTTGATTGTACTCTTTCTTGTCTTTAGCTGAGGTTATATTCATTTAGACCAGTCTTGTTCGGAAAGCCAATTAGCCTTTAATGATCTTTACTTAAAAATGTTTCACTCTTTATTGCAGGTTCACTTCACTTTTGGGCGTGTACCTCAGTCTGTTTCAGAAATACGTGGGTGTGTAAAGAACAAAATATTGTAGTTAAAGATTGTATTTGCTGACCTGCAAATTTATGTTGTGCTTAAAATTGTATTATTTGTTTTCTAAGGTTGGTATGCGAGGATATCGCTGGTGGTCAAGAGACTCTTCCTATTCCAGCTACCAATTTGGTGGATGATCCACCTGTTGCACCCTTAGGCAAGTTGGACTATCGACTTTGGTACCTTTAGGATAAGAAAATATCTTATGCCATATTGTATCTCAGTCTCTTAGTTGACTGGTTTGTGATTTCACATATGTTCTGTGACTGGTCATGGGATTAGACTTGCTTCACTGGGTTGATTTGTGTCTTTAACAAACTTGTTTAAAGAACTTCCTTGAGTCAATGGTTTTGCTCAATTCCAAATTTAGGCAAGAAGGCATTTTATCCAACTTTGCCATGTTGGGTTAAGGCTTTTAGTCTCCTGAATTTTCCAAAGACAGTATGCTGGCAACAGAGATCACGTTGAGGGGAGTAGCATGTGAAATTCATCTCGTGATATTTTATTACAACCCCAACAACACCGCCCCAGCGCCACCAACACAACAATACCCAAAAAATGAAAAAAAAAAAGTTTAATTGAACTTAGTCACTTTCTTGAAGTTAGTTTGCTAAAGAAGAATTTAGTTAGCTGATTTTTTGCCCTCGTTCTATAGCCTCTAACTGCAACGCTTGTTTTCTACCACATAATTATTTTTCCTTCACCTTTTCAACATTCATATTAGCGTTATTCTTTTTTTTTTTGTGTGTATAATTCTCTTTTCCTCTTAATAGCTGTAAGAATCACGTTTTTCTATATTATTGATTTCTTTGTGTTCTTTTTAATACTATTTCAAATTAATTATGTATATCCCTTTTTCATTAAGCTCTATTTTGTGCTGGTTACATATGTTACTCTCAGGTTTCAAGTATTGCAAGTCTGTTCAAGTTGTGAAAAATGTAAAGCTTCCCCAAAATGCTACTGGATGTAATTGCAAAGGAATGTGTATTAACCCCAAAACGTGCGCCTGTGCTATGCTTAATGGCTCTGACTTCCCTTATGTATCCCGTGACGGTGGCAGGTGAAAACATTTTAACTTGTAACTGTGGGTCATTACCCTGAGTTTTTTGAAAGTTATGCTAATAGTTTATTTGACTTCCTTCCATATGTTGCACCTCCTAGATTAATTGAAGCCAAGGATGTTATCTTTGAATGTGGGCCAAATTGTGGTTGTGGACCAAGTTGTGTAAACCGTACATCTCAAAGAGGCCTGAAGTATAGACTTGAGGTTTTGTTATTTTACATTAAGTCCTTAAAATTCCCATTGTCTATCATAGACTGGTAAACATATATTAAATCTTACAGGAAAAATTACTGGTGTTGTCAATAGGTTTTCCGTACACCAAAGAAAGGGTGGGCTGTCCGATCTTGGGACTTCATACCTTCTGGGGCACCAGTTTGTGAGTACACGGGAATACTTAGGCGGACTCAAGATTTAGAAAATGTCTCAGAAAATAATTTTATTTTTGAGATTGATTGCTTACAAACAATGAGGGGTCTTGGCGGAAGAGAGGTATTTGCTACTGTATCTAGTAAATCTTGCATTATGAATTTGGATTTTTCCTTCCCTATTTCAAGCTGTTCTGTAGCTGTTGTGTGCTATAAAATGACATTATGTTGTTTTCCTCATTGCCAATTTTGTGATCGTTCTTGATGTTTAACATTTTGAAACATGATGAAGCACATATCCTTTTAAACGAAATCTGTGCATTATCTTCTGCAGCAAATTGAGTTTCTGGACATCTTAATAAAAGTCGTGAACATTTGTCGCACTTTCTCCCTTAGCATAAGCCCTAATTAAACTTCATCTAGTGTCAAAGAAAAAGATATCACCAATTGAGATTGACGGGAGCTTCTTCTGTGGTGAAATATTTAAGTGTGCATGATTTACAATCTACTCATGTATGATGCTGCCTCTCGTCTTGCTTTGTGTTAATGAACTCATTTATTCTAGTTCTTTTCCTGGCTTGTTGAATTTATTGTCTCATATCTTTTCCTTAATAGAGGCGATTACGAGATGTACATGTGCCAACAATCAATTCTTCAGGCAGGCTCGATGATCTGAGGTCTGAAAATGTACCTGAGTTTTGCATTGATGCAGGATCCACTGGCAATGTTGCCAGGTTCATTAATCACAGCTGTGAACCTAATCTTTTTGTCCAATGTGTTTTGAGCTCACACCATGACATCAAGCTAGCTCGAATAGTGCTATTTGCAGCAGACAACATACCTCCTTTGCAGGTTATTCTCCACATCCCTGCCCCCGCAAAAACCCCCATTCTCTTGCATCTTCTCCCATCTCTCTCTCTCTCTCTCTCTCTCTCTCTCTCTCTCTCTCTCTCTCTCTCTCTCTCTCTCTCTCTCTCTCTCTCTCTCTCTCTCTCTCTGCATCTGTATGAGCCCTGGAGGCTTTGCTCCAAACGTTCTTATTTTGCTTTGTTAATTGTCGTGTTTATCTCTGTTATATTCAGTGTTTAAGTAAGTTCCTGTAAATTTGAACGTTAAACTTTTGCTTGTTTTGCCTTCAACCATTGTATGAAAAATGTGGATTTGATGTCTCTTGGTTCAATGTGTATAGGTAGATTATGTATGATATTATGTGGTTAATTAACCGTCAGGGTATGCGCTCATTGTTGACAACACGGATTTGGATGTGGTTCAATTTGTTATAAATTGGTGAACTACTATTGGATACAAATAAGGCCTGAAGAATTATCTATGGGATTGCTTTTGTTAAGTGGAACTTGGGGTAGATCGAAGGCACTAGATAGATATACAAGTTGTTGGTTGTAGTTTGTTGTATGCTCCTATCAAAATCGTAGTTCATTGACCGCCATTCTGTTATTAGCAGAACCTCTAGGTAGAAAAATGAAATATACAGACTAATATGTAAACTGTTGTTTGTTTGGCTTGTTATGATCTTTTTGTCCAAGCTTGGGTCAAACTGTCATTTGAGAGTTCCCAGGATTTCTTCCCTGGTATTATTCTTGTCTGAAGTATGGTTTAGTTTGCATTTTATTTAGGCCTATGAATCTTTGCCAAAGGTTGCACTGAATTGACTCATAGTTGTTCTTTACTTGAAGCAACTAATAGTCGTTCTTTGGTTGTAGGAGCTGACATATGACTATGGCTATGCACTTGATAGTGTCTCTGGTCCAGATGGAAAGATAATGCAAATGGCATGTTTCTGTGGTGCTACAGATTGTAGGAAGCGATTATTCTAGGTGCCTAATCCTTATTGACACCTTCCTTTTTGGACTCTTTTGGATAAATTGCATGTCCTAAACTTTGTTCACTGGCTTCCACTGATACTACCTTTTACAACCAGATTCCCCTTTTTTGACGATGCCCTTGCATCATTTTGACTCGGCTTCCCCTGCTTTATTATCTGGAGGTGCCTGTCTTCTGATTCCCCTACCGAAAGAAGCAAACAAAGAACTTTTGATGTAGCAATTCTTATGAAAATCAATGAAAAAGCATGTTATATAATTGACGTTTCCTTCCTTTTTTATTTTACTTCTATCGTGAATAAGATTGCTAAACCATTGCAGTAACCTTTAACATCCATAGTGCCCGTGATACAAGATTACGAATGGCATAAAGTTCTGTCTTGTTATCTTACTGCGTCTGGACATGGAATACCTTGCAAATGCAATTTCAATCTTTCGAAGTAACTGCAAGAGGTATCAAATGAAAACCGAGGACGAATCGTCCCGGACCTAAGATTAACCAACAGCTAGCCTGGCTTTACAGATATCTTAATTACCAGCTCTTTAAAATGGTGTATGTTTTATACTATTCAAATCTGGATTTAGTTTTTCCAATATAAAAGTCGACAACTTTTTCCAATAGTGTTAAAGAAGAAATAAATGTTTTACCATACATAATATCTCCTTTTGCGAACCAAAAGGATTTTCATAATATCCAACTTAAAACGTCTCAAATGATTTAAATCTTGTTTTTAATATACCATATAGAGATAAGTAACAATGAGTTTTCAAAACTGCACATACTGAGAGAGTAGTTAAAAGTTAAGAGGGAAACAAAGGCTACCTATTACTAGCTTCGAAATGATGGAACACATGTCCACACAACTACAAAGAATATCTCATCTAGGACTGCAAGTACAAACGGATAAAAAGCGTAGACATTGAAGGCAAAAGGAGGAGCTTCCATGGCGATGTCCTAAAGTGCAATCAAACAACAGACTCCTCCAACTCCAACTCTTCCCTAGATTTTGTTCTGTACTTCCGCCTCAGCCTCTGCGAGCTGTTTTTCCGATCGCCTACAGGTTCTGTTACATCTTCTTCCATTGCACAAGCTTCACCGTCTTCTGTATCTGTTGCTGCAATTGCAATGGGGCCTCTCCGATGCATCAACTCCTTACCAACTTCGTCCTGGGTTTGCTTCGAGACAGAAGAGCTTTCTACCATAATAGTATCACCCGCTTTCCTCTTTGGTATAAAGGTAACTGATGGAAGATCATCTTCCTGTGATTCCACAGAATTCGAACCCTTCAGCAGCTTCAGAAAGTCCATATAGGCTTGCTTGTTGGATTTTTCATCCATGTCACTCGACAAATCAAAGGTGTAATGCGTATATCTCGAAGGATTTCGTATATAATCTGGGACAGCAGATGAATAGGCCTCGTCTGAAACTACATCCTTCTCCACTGGGCCAGTATCCATAGGACTATCTTTATCTCCTTCGGAACCTTCATAACAATTATCTTTACATTTGGGATCGAACCGGACACGCTTCTCCGATTTTGAGTCCAAGGGAACATCCTTCCTCTTGAGAATAGACTTCGGCTTGACAACATGTTCTTCTTCTTGTGAATCTTTCTCGGAGACCCGCAAAGAGTCAATTTTCTTAGCTGCTTCTGCATCTTCTTTGAGCCTAATCTTAGCAGCCAAGTGATTTGCGCGTGGATCTCTAACAACTTCTTCAAAAGAATCGGGAAGCTCGTTGCAAGAGTCCACATTTATTCCATAATCACTTATATCCTTCATATACAAGCGTTCCCCTGCCTTTTCCCTCCCAACAGCCAGCTTGTCATATTCATCTTCCTCTTCCTGCAAAAATAACCAATCTTCTTTCAGAATAAATCCAGTATCACAGTATCAAGTTCTTAGGTCCCTTACTTGCTGAATCACAAACCATTACTCCTACATACCACAAAAACCGAGCCCATTCAGTTAAAGAGTACCCACTACCATTAACTGTTATAAAGCCTAATACTTTGACAAAACTAGCTCAAGAAAACAGAGTCATTTATTACATAAAAAACACTCCATAAATCCATATTTTAATAATGTGGAACAACTTCACACTAATTTTAACATGCCACTCACCGTAATAGTCCAATTTGACTCATACTACAATGACACTATTATTATGTGGACCTCTTAGGGGTGGTAAGAGAGAACCAAGCTCTGGTACCTTATTACAAAGCTCAATTACTTCATAAAAACTAACTCGAGGGACAAGAGACATTTGTTTGCACATAAACTACTCCACAAGCCTATATCTTAGCAACATGAGACATTAAGGTTTTTCCCTCACCTACAGAAGCCGAAAATAACTCTATCCGTGAAATGACAAGAACATCGAGCTCTAAAACACCCATTTCGTGGAACAAAGAACCCATGATTCTCACTACATTCTCCCCTTCAAACCAAAATATTACATACAAAATTACCCATGATGGTACATGTCTTTTGAAAGCTTTCCCTTAACCGATCAAAATTCAGTAGCAACTTGATTCGTCTGATTGCTTATTTGCAGAAGTTAAATGTCGTTTGAGTCAAACAGATCAAAACCTTTGAAACCCAGAAATTATGAAAGCATAACCTCGCATCCCTAATGATACAGCATACACAGAACGAACAACAAAAAAAGAAGACAAACCTCGTAATCCAAGGTACAGTCTCGGCCAATACCAGACTTAATGCTCCACTCTTCCTCGCCATAGTCGTCCGGTTTATTCAGCTCTCGCCGCCCCGGTTCATCGTCCACATCGTCGTTGTCGAGGTCTTCGAGGTCCTTCTCCAGCTCATCCCCCAACTCCTCGGTGCTCTTTTCCCTCTCAGGCCCCTTCCCATCGTTGCCGAGGACAGGCTCGAACTCCGCTTCGGGGATGGTCTTGTCTCGGACCCACTCTTTCCTCTCGATTTCGTCATCCGTGAGGGACCAGAGAGACCAAGACGGGGATGCAGTTGTTGTCGATGACGAAGGAGGAGAAGAAGAAGAAGAAGAAGAAGAAGAAGAAGAAGAAGAAGAAGAAGAAGAAGAAGCTGCTAGAGAGCCGAAGATTTTGTCTACTCGGACTTTGAAACCATCTTCCATGGCCGCCTCCCAGAGTGAACAACAGAAAAAGCAACGAATTGGCGTTTTAGGATCGACCTTCTCTTTTAGAGGCTACCGACTTTGTCGGCCCATTGGAAAGATTATTGGGCTTCTGGGCCTTACACCCACGAGCCGTAGTTCGAAAGCCACCTTCAAATTATGACCTTATTTATCTTGTCGATCCGGCAATGTTATCTTAACATATAACGTGTCGGAATTGATATTTGATTATTTATTTATTTTTGAGTTATCTATCAATTTAGGCTTTGTATTTATATTTTTCATTTTTTTTGTATAACATATTATTATATAAAGTAAATTAACTTTAAGTTTGTTATATAGAAGTAATAATATATATTAATGCATTCAATATAATTGAATTCACATAATTTATTCATCTCTTTCTTTTTCTCTTTATCTCACATCTTATAACGAAATACGATAATATCAACAGAGCAAATAAATTGCTCTGTCATTATGTCAAACATGCCATTCCCAACATTTATATGAGACAAATTATAGAAAAAAGACAAAAACAAATAAACAAACATAAATAATTCCTCCATGTATTTTCCGTACTGCATTCTCTTATTAATCTATTCCTTTTTTTAACAATTGATTCTAAGAATAATAGTTAGTGCTATTTTTCATGTGCTTGGCATTGCATATAGACTTATTTGGTCTTGCTGATTCACCTGTAAATTCTTTATTTCCTTTTTGAAATGGACTTTCTGTCGTCTTATTTGTTCAACCACCGGGTGTTACCGTTGAAATAATGCTGCCATTTTTACCATAATAAAGCTCAGTTTATAATGAATTGGTCCGTTGCTTGCTTCTGTATTCTATGTGAAGCTGGGTCTGGTTCGAAGACTTTCTCGTGTTTATCTTCCCGTCAACCGTCGATTTCATTGCCACGCACAGGAGAAGAAAAGAGTGTCAGGCTCAAATCATTGAGCCCCAGCTCCCGCCCCTTCGAAGTCACGGAAGCTCGTACCTTTCCTGTTCAGATATAGACATCAACTGCGATGGGCAGCATCAGAAGATAATGATGAGCCACGGTTGATATATCTAAAACTCATCCAGTATTTATTTCGTCGATGACTTTCCTGATGACGTCCCGAGCATTTCCAAGCTTCAGAGCCATGGCGATCGCACTGTTCCTTGCCATAACTTTTTCGGCGGTAATCTTGTCGTCGGAATCCCAGTATATAGCTTACAACACCACCCCGAGAATTGTCCCCGACAAAATCAACGTCCACTTGGTACCTCACTCTCACGACGACGTGGGTTGGCTTAAGACCGTTGATCAGTACTACGTTGGCGCTAACAACTCCATTCGAGTACATTACTGATACGAAAGCTTTCCCGTTTCACACTTTAATTTAGATTCTTTTGTCTAATTATCTTGACTGAATTTTTAGCCTCTATACTGGCTGAAAGATGTTAATTTTGTGGTTGGTGGAGTAGGGGGCATGTGTACAGAACGTGTTGGACTCTGTAATTTCGGCGTTGTTGGATGATAAGAATCGGAAATTCATTTATGTTGAGATGGTAATTTTTTTTTTTCTTTTTCGTTGCTTGTGATTTATGGGAAGGTAGGAAATTTACAGTGGGTGCAGACTGTGAAGTTAACTGGTTGCGATTGAAAAACTTGTCAGGCGTTCTTCCAGAGATGGTGGAGACAGCAAAGTGGGGCTATGAAAATCAAAGTCAAAGAGCTTGTCAACTCTGGTCAGCTGGAATTCATGTATGATTTTGACAAAATAATTAATTTGCCAGTGGTTTGATTTATGAGTTATATTTTTGTCATAGATGAGAATGAGAAGTTCTTTAGTTGTTTGATCTAGAAGTTTTTGATTACGTTATTGCTGATCCGGCATTGTTTTTTCTTTTTGGTTTTGTTGGGCTGTTGATTTTGAAGAAATGGGGGTATGTGCATGCATGATGAGGCTAGTCCACATTACATAGACATGATTGACCAGACCACTCTGGGGCATCAATTTATCAAAGCTGAATTTGATAGGGTTCCTAGAGTTGGTTGGCAGATTGATCCCTTTGGGCATTCTGCTGTGCAAGCATACTTACTTGGTGCAGAGGTATGCATTTACCTGTTGCAATCTGATAATATTTGTGAGCATTATCTTCTTTATGTCCCTGAATTTCTGTTGCAGTTAGGATTTGATTCGCTCTTTTTTGCTCGAATTGATTACCAAGATAGAGCTAAGCGACTAAATGAAAAGACTCTTGAGATTGTGTGGCAAGGTTCCAAATCCCTTGGTTCATCTTCACAGGTTAGGGACGGGATGTATACTATTGTTTAGGCCATTGTCATTGTTTGACATGAAAATATTCTGCTTGTTTTGTGTAATTGATGATGTTGCAAACGACATGCAGATATTTACTGGGATATTCCCTAGGCATTATGATCCTCCTGATGGGTTCACATTTGAGATTAATGATGTCTCCCCTCCAATTCAGGTTCTTGTATTTATTTATTTATTTATTTTTTCTCTTTGCTCTGAAAGATATTCCTAATGCCCCTAAATTTTTGCTCTGGAACACTTACTGACATAATATCTTTGATTGAAGGATGACATTCTTCTGTTTGACTACAATGTTCAAGACCGAGTCAACGACTTTGTTGCTGCTGCTCTAGCACAGGTAAAACATAGGAAAGATGACCTCGTTAACATTCATGTTCCTTCTGCTTTGAAATTATTGTGTCTGCACCCATTTGTCCCTTCCCACTCCTTTTCTGGGAAGAGTAGGTTGAAGTTGACATTGAACTAGGAGCCTTGTTATTGGGAGTGAATGATTTCCGTTTCCTGAAGCAATGAAAATTAAAATAAATAAATAAAAATTAGGAGTTCGATTCCATTTTAGGGGAATATTCATATATGAAGTGAACACCAGTTTTAGATCCAGTTGCATGCTCAACTTATTTTGTGATCTCAAGTCTAGGAAGGGTTAAACTTAAAAGCTTACGAAGTTTACATGTAAAATAGTTCTCTTTCCCACTGAAATCTTATTACAATTAGGTTATTGCCCCAAATAAATGGCTCTTTTTGTTTTTAGGCTAATGTAACCAGGACAAATCATATCATGTGGACCATGGGGACGGACTTTCGCTATCAATATGCAAATTCATGGTTCAGGCAGATGGACAAATTCATTCATTATGTCAATGAGGTACATTTTATGTGGGCCTTCTTCTTCAAGATGACTTTAAAAAGGACATGGATGTATGTATTGGATTTAATTACATAGCTTACTAGTTTTTTGCAATTTTCATTACTGTTTTTAGAACTTGGGTTGAAAATTTGTTGAAGAGTTCTTTGGTAACAACCTCAGGATGGGCGCATCAATGCATTATATTCAACCCCATCCATGTATACTGATGTAAAGTATGCTGCAAAAGAAAAATGGCCCCGTAAGACAGAAGATTTCTTCCCGTGAGTTTGATATTATATCTTGATACCCTAAATGTATTCTCTTGTTTTTTTCCCTCCAACTTCAATTTTAAACATGTAAACCATATTCAGGTATGCTGATCATCCAAATGCCTATTGGACTGGTTATTTTACTAGTAGGCCGGCCTTCAAAGGTTATGTGAGGATGACGAGTGGGTACTATCTGGTAAGATTTTGGGTTCTTTTTCTTTCACATCAGTAATTCTATTATATCCTTGTAAGCTCTCTTGGTAGTGCTAAACATATAAAGCATTTCTTGTTCTGCCATAGGCAGCAAGGCAATTGGAATTCTTCAAAGGGAGGAGTAATTCTGGGCCAAACACTGATGCACTAGCTGATGCTTTGGCAATTGCTCAACATCATGATGCAGTTAGTGGTACGGAAAGACAGCATGTAGCTGCTGATTATGCAAAACGATTGTATATCGGCTATTCTGAGGTGCATCTTAGTTTGATATCCAACAATACAATGTGATTGTGGACACTGGAAAGTTTTATGTGAATTTTAATGCTGTCCAGTTGCTTGCAGGCTGAGAAGTTGGTGTCCTCTTCACTTGCTTTCTTGGCAGACTCGCGATCAAGTAGTAGACAGGGAAATTCAGTTACAAACTTCCAGCAGGCAATATACTATGAGTTTTTGTTCCCGACTTCAAATTTTCTATAGCTTGTGAACTGTGTTTTACGTGACAATAGAAGAATTGTGCTATACATTATTCTCTTCATTCAATTTTTTTTTTTATCTCATAGGACTCTTCTAGTCAAGAACCATTTCTTAAATTTTCAATCATGTTAGAGCCAAATTTTCTGCTGATTCTTGTCACATGGCAAATTTTGGTACTTGGCAGTGTCCTCTTCTTAATATAAGTTACTGTCCCCCATCAGAAGCAGTATTGTCAGCAGGGAAAAGCTTGGTAAGGGTAGCATCTTATTGTTATTTTTTGACTCCCCTTTGGATTGAAGAGTAGAACAGTATCTTGCACGCTGATTTATTGTCTTGTGTGATCTTTGCTATAGGTTGTTGTTGTTTATAATCCCTTAGGATGGAGGAGAGAGGAAGTGATACAGGTTCCTGTAAGTGCTTTTCTTCTTTGGCCTTAATTGCTTATTCATTCTGATCCTTGCGTCTTACTGATATTGTTCATTATTCCTTGCCACTTAAAGCAACCAAATAGCATTGTTCCTAATGATAAACAATTTTTTTTTTATGTGACATTTCATAAGTTTCCAATAATTACAATCCAAGCTTTGTTTCGGTTATTTATGCTATAATTATGAGGCAATCTAGAAATTAAGGTCAGAGTTGCTTTATGTGCTCTATCATGAGAACACATGGAAGCACTTGCTCATGGGTTGCTGAAATGTGTCTCCAGCTTGGCCACAAGGGAAGATCATATTTTCAGAAAGAAATTATTATGTAGAACTCTTAGCCTTTTGTGCGGGTTAGAATTTATGTAATATTGAATAGTGGTCATTCTGTCCGGGGGGAGAAAAAAGGCAGTCATTTAAATCTAAAAAATGAATTTATTTTGTATTATAGCTGACTGCAAATTGATCTTGTACAGGTTTCCTCTGAGAAGGTTTTTGTTCAGGATTCTGATGGGAAGGAAATTGAATCTCAGCTCATACCTTTATCAAATGCTACTTTGAGGATAAGAAATTACTATGTTGAAGCATACTTAGGTAAAACTCCCATTGGAGTACCAAAGTATTGGCTTGCTTTTTCAGCATCTGTACCACCTCTTGGTTTCAGCACTTACGTTGTCTCAATTGCAAAACAGACAGGTTGGACTCCGCCCCCACCCCCCCTTCTCCCTCTTTCTAATCTGTGTTGCTAGGAAATTCAGATCACAAAGGAAACTGTAGTTCCAGGTTACTGACATGTAATAGTATGTTCCATTTTTCCACTTATTGAAATACAGGTCCCAGTTCCACCATCTCAATGGTATACAAATCAGATGGAAGCCAGAGTAATACCATAGAAGTTGGGCAAGGCAGTTTGAAGCTAATTTTTTCTGCAGATGAAGGAAAACTCACACATTATGTTAATAGTAGAAATATGGTACGTTTTGTTGATGCGTTGTTCTCTTATGATTGTTTGATCTTGTCAATGTGACTTTTTCTTCAGCCGGCGCAACACTGTGTCCTAGAATACTTTTAAGATTATGATTAAGAAATTAAGCATGGTGATTTTAGTTTCGTTATCTTGATTGAGGTTTCTTTCCTTATTCTCAAGATGTTTTTGAATGATGAATTTAATGCCCTTTTTCTTTTGTCTATCTTTTTTTTTCCCCTTTGTTTTTATCTTTTTTTAACTCAGAAGGTCACAGCATTTGCCGAGCAATCATACGGCTATTATTCTGGAAATGATGGAACTGATAAAGATCCTCAGGTAGTCAAATCTGTGTCCATCGAAGGTTGAATAAGTCTTGCAAAGCATCACTACTCTCATGTTATTCTATGTTTTGCATCAGATTTCTGTTTGCTTCAAATATAGAAAGAAGTTATAAGATTTACCACCGTTGTTATACTTTTTCCTGTTGTTGAAGGCTTCTGGGGCATATGTCTTTCGTCCAAATCTTACATTTCCAATTAATTCCAAACAACTGGTAATTATATTCTTTGAGAGCCTTCCATTTACTGTCTTGATCAGTAAATATCCATCACCATAGATGTATTGCTTACAAAAGAATTGATTTCTTGTAATTTAGTCACAATGTGTGTTTGTTCCAGGTTCCTTTAACTGTTGTTCGAGGTCCAGTACTGGATGAAGTTCACCAGCAAGTCAACCCATGGATATCTCAGGTTTTGTTTACATGTCAAAAGAACATATACCCACAGACATACACCAAATTTTTTCACGAATCTTGCTATTCCTGCTGCAGAAATATATCGCATTGCTTTGATTTTTTTCTTCCAATAAGGAAAATCATTTTCTTTGATATTAAATAACTTGCTGAAGGCATATATCAATAGGTTGGTGACAGTATCAAATGCATGAAGATGCAGCTGCATTTCTTTGATATTCCAGCAAACAAGTCTAGAGAGAGACATGAAAAGAAATGTTATCTAGGTGCTCTTGCAGTAGTACGTTTGTTGGTATAAATATAATGAAGAAGATTGTAGATGGACTTGGATAGAAATGGCACTCACTTAGGTTGTGGTCAATGGTTGTACGAGCTGTAGCTTGCCTCGGTTGATGGTTGACATGGAATGGGTTGGTAGCTTACAAAATTCTTATTGCAGTAGCATCGGATGGTACTGACACTCTTGTGATGAAGTCTAGAATGAGACACAAAAAGATGTGTTGTGGAGGTGATTTTGATGAAATGCGAAGCATATTGATGGTTGACAAGGATTTGGTTCAAAGCGCTCAAACCTTTTGTTTTCTTTGTTTATTTGGGCCTGCTGGCAGGTGCTTGAGAAATCACTCAGGCTTTCTTCTATGGATTCTGTGAGGGGTCGCTGATGAGTCTAGTTTGCTAGGAGAGTCTGACAATAACGTATAGCCATCTCAAGATATCCGCCATGGAGAATGATGCACATGAGCATTGCAGATGAAAAGGTCTAACTAGGCGATCTCTGACTTTCTGCCTATTATGTCTAGTAATTTCTGGCCGAAGTATGTGAATGTGACATGTGAAATAAGCTTGGTTATTCAAATAGTCTTCTGAACATCCTTTCTTGGGTTTTCCAGTCATGCTTCATTAAATAGGTAGTAGCTTATAAGATGGTGCTTTTGTGGGGAAATCCATCACATCAGACAGTTGTATTAGATCCTGATGCAGTTATATTGGTTTCTTTTCTGAATCTGTTTTTGAGTAACAACACTATCAAAGGAATAGGGATGCGTGTCTTTTTTCTTTTGCCACCTACAAAATTTCTACTTCCGTAATATAGTGCTCTTGTATGCACAGATCACCAGGGTATTCAAGGGAAAGGAGCATGCTGAAGTTGAATTTACTGTAAGTCAACCTCTTTTGTGAGAAGTATTATTTTTGGGATTTCGTTTCCTTCTTTGTCGTGGTCATTACTGCCAAGAAATCATTTTAAAATCATTTTAATACTTGGTATGTGTATTTTCTGTGCATGAACTGTAGATTGGGCCTATACCTGTGGATGATGGCACTGGGAAGGAAATCACAACTCAAATTAGTACAACAATGAAGACCAACAAAATATTCTATACAGATTCTAATGGACGTGACTTCATCAAACGTGTACGTCAATACTTGCTGTCTCTATGATTTGTTCCATTTGTGCAAGACTTAGTTGCTTTGACGATGACTGGAATAATGGGAGAATGTCTCTAATATGTTCTACATCTTACAAGCAACATATATAGTCTGTTTTCTCACTCTTGTTTGGTGGGGTTGGGGGTATTAGAAGGGAGATGAGAAAAAGGTACTGCTCAAATAAGACAACTTAAGCTCTTTATGGTCGTTATTAAAGATGAAATTTCAAAGTTGATATTTGAAAGAGGAGCATACAGGGTAAGCTTGATTAAAAAATTGCAACTATGTTACTTATGAGAGGATGGCTTTTCTTTCAAGGCTCAAACTGCTATTTCTCACTCTTATGCAGGTTCGGGATTTCAGGACAGATTGGGACCTGCAAGTTAACCAACCAATTGCTGGAAATTATTATCCTGTAATTTTTTTTTTTCTTTTTGGCATTTTTCTTCTTTGATTGATATATAATGTTGAGCATATCACGAACTAATATATGTGCATTCTTCTTTTGCATTCCAACTTGTTTAACTGTCATTCCTATCTTCTTCCTCCAAAATAAGCAAGTCTTTCAGGACTTCTTCGCTCCATTCCTCTTCCCTTAATATTCTTGGAAAAAGGAATGAATAGTTCAAAGCATACTACTTAAGCTAAATGTTTAATCTTCTTCTTTAGAGAAATATGCTTTCTAAAATTTGGTGTTTTATCTGCTTAGAGTTTTGCTGTCTTCACTAGTCCTGTATGTCGTACAAAATCAATTCATGTAAGAAGTATCTGTCGAGAACTATTTTATCTGAAATATTCTACCATTAGTCTTGATAGTGTCTACCAAATATTCAAGGGCTATGTTGGGAGCCCCAAGAGTGAATCAGCTGACTTTTGAATTCCATGTTGCATATCAAAACTGTTATGTTGTAATTTGGTACATGTTCTGCCTAAATGAAACTTCCGTTTTGAAACTAGAAGAAACCACCTTCTAGCAGGTTTACTTAATGAGCCTCTTTCTGAAGTGTAAAGAAGAGACTTCTCGGTGAATTTATCTTTCATCTGATTTCTGATATCTGATCAGGTCAATTGCCATGTTGTTTATTTTAACCTCTATTGTTGTTTTGCTTAACAATTTTCCGCTTTTACTCTTTACCATCATTTCCAGATCAATCTTGGAATTTATATGCAAGATAGCACCACGGAACTGTCAGTATTAGTGGATCGCTCAGTGGGAGGAACCAGCTTAGTGGATGGCCAAATAGAGCTGATGCTCCATAGGTTTCTTTTATCTCTTATTGCTTTATATGAGAATCAGTTATATATACTTTTTATTTATACCTAGCAACTCAATTATATGGTTGGGATTTCTTGTACTGTCATGATCTATAAATGCCTCTCTGTTTCATAGGAGGTTGCTTCATGATGATGCAAGAGGTGTTGGTGAGGTATTGAATGAAACAGTTTGTGTCCGAGATAAATGCGAAGGTTTAACTGTAAGCATACCTTACCATTTCACTTACAAGCTCGCATGATGGTATATTAACAACATTTTTCCAACTGATTATGTAGTCTATTTTCAAATCTTAAAGAGGATCTCCACTTCCTAGTTTTTGGCTTCTGCCTATCTTTAGAGCCGTGCCTTCCAGGCTTTACCTAAGCAATGATATTCTACTTTCTTTCTTTTTGTTTGTTAATATGAAGTGTATGGTCTATTTATTGATAGATTATTGGATTGTGATCACCGTTCTGGTATAATTAACTATTAAACACCCCTCTCTTTCTCCTGCTTGTGGGGCACTGAGCTGTCACCTCTGACTTATATATGGAAATGTTACAGATCCAAGGCAAATTTTACCTCAGAATTGATCGAATAGGAGAAGGTGCCAAGTGGCGTCGCATGGTTGGCCAGGAGATATATTCTCCACTTCTCTTGGCTTTTACAGAGCAGGTGAAAGAGAAATCATGACTTGATTTGGTGCCATAGGGCTGCAATGGTTAGATGATCAGTTTTTTGTTTTTGCAGGATGGGAATAATTGGATAAATTCCCATACCCCTACCTTCTCGGGGACCGATCCTTCTTATGCTTTACCAGACAACATTGCTATAATAACCCTTCAGGTACTGGGCAAATTCCTTAAATTAACATTCCTTGAAAGTTGCTCCTATTGATCTTAAGAAGAACGGAATGATCTTAAATATCTTCATTCTTAATATTTCAGGAACTTAAAAATGGAAAAGTGCTTCTTCGGCTGGCTCACTTGTATGAGGTGTGTCCATCTACCTTTATGGTTGCAACTGGTTGCCCTATGAGTAAATACCAACCTCAAAGATCTTACGGGCTATTCTTGGAACCTTTTACGGACAAGTTGGAGAAAATTGATTAGGTCGTTAGATTGCATATCACATCGCTCTTCATTTAGGTTCTTACTATTTTGAAGATACGGCATACTTTCTCACCCAAACCTTGAGTGGACCTCGGTTTTTTTTTCTCCTCCTTTACTACTTTCACTTGCATATTCCACTATATACACTTGTTTATTCGTGTATGGGGTGCATGTGTCTGGTGTCTCCTAATTTGTCGTGTCATCGTGGTCAAAATTTTTTATATACTCGATGTCTTTCTTTAAGTTTCTTTGTTCAGCTTTCTAGAGAACTGGTTTGCAATCTACCATAATCAAACCGGAGCTGCCCAATGATTTAGTAGCTTCTGAACCCCAGTCCTGCAAATGAAACTACTGTCACCGTTTCTACTCTTTTATGTATCAACTACAATACCATATGGGATTTTTTTCCCCTAGATGTTGACTGATGAGTATTCAGCATTATGTTTCAAATGCAAATGAATATTGTATATGCTAAGCACATGAAGTGGTGGTCTTTTGATGTGTGCAAAGATTGGAGAGGATAAGGACTATTCAGTCATGGCGAGTGTGGAGTTGAAGAAACTGTTTTCAAACAAGAAGGTAAGAACTACACCTACATGACTTAACTGGTCTTTTAATTGACAAACATGTTCCGATTTTTATATTACTTCTGTACTCTTTTCAGATTAGTAAGGTGACAGAGATGAGTTTGTCTGGCAATCAAGAACGAGCTGAGATGGAAAAGAACAAGTTAGTATGGCAAGTAGAAGGCCCTCCTCAAGAAGTGAAGGTCATAAAAGGAGGACCTGTTGACCCTGTAAAGCTAGTGGTGGAACTTGCACCCATGGAAATCCGCACTTTCTATATCACATTTGAAGTCCTCCAAATGGTTGTTCCCTAAGAGAGAAGCTCTTAACTATGTTACAATTTGCAGAATAGAGTTGTACCCATATCTCAAAGCTCAAATGTTTTCTAAGCTCAAGTCCTCTATGTATGTTAATTGTCCCGGGGAGGGACCAACTTACATATTTTGTTTAGTATCCATAATCTGGTAACGGTGAGAAAAAAATAAAGTAGAACAGAAGAAAGAGGGGAGAGAACCGATGATGGATTTTATACTTGTTAAGTAATCAGGGTGCCAGCTAATCAGCAATACGCCTTGTTATTGTTGTCTAAATGTGAAAAAGGTACTATTATTTTACCAAAGCCGGGAATGATTAATCACACATTTGGTGTGCAGTATACATAGCTACCTTCCAAAGAGATCTGTGTAATGGGTTTCAAATTTGAAAGAGAGGTAGAAAATTCTCACCAACTGAGCAAATAATACATTACCTGCGATGAATCAATGCCTCGGTAAGATGAATGGTTTCATCTTAACAGTTAGAGAGGTTAATATGATTCTTCCTATGATAGCTGAAGCTTAAAAAGAATGGAGTTTAATGGGTTCCCCAAATTCTAGGTGTAAGCTCTGCTAATTTTAGTTTCCGGACAATCTGAAAGAGTTCAAACACGTGAATGTCAGAGAGAAGGGCGTAGCCTATTAATCCTTGTTGCCTCTTTGAGTGGTAATCAATCTCTTTCCAAACTTAGTTTATGCATATCCTTTGTAGATAAACTCATTATTAAATTGGCTGTCCCAGATAATTCAGAAAAATCCAAGAGTTCAAATATAACCCTTCAAAATCAACCAAGTTGAGTTGGACTTGACATTGGCCTGGCAAGGAAGCAAGCAGTGGCCCCTCTCTTTTCCATTTCTTGAAGTAAAATCCCATAGCCGTAATGTGGACCCTTTTATCCTCTTGTTTTCTATTTAAGTAAACTGAAACTAGATCATCCTTCTTTAATGATCTCCCCTCCAGTACGAGTTGACCCAAATTTCTGCGACCTTTCTGAACGGAAACTCGTAGCTCGGAAAGCATTCTTTCCCATGCGAAGCCTGCCTATTATACTTGCAACTAAGGTCTGGTGAGCCAAAAACTTCGCAATGAGGATTTTACAGGTGTTTTTTTGCCTTGTCCTTTTTGCAGGGATTCTGTGTACAGAATCCAAGTTCATGGTATACAACACTTCGCAAAGCATAGTCCCCGGAAAGCTTAATGTTCATTTGGTTGCTCACACGCATGACGATGTTGGTTGGTTGAAAACAGTTGATCAGTACTACGTTGGCTCCAACAATTCCATCCAGGTTTCTTTCTCTCTCCCGCTTTGTCTATGGTCGTGGGTCGAAAAATTTGATTGAAACAAAAAAATAGATGTTTTTCTCTCTCTTCTGTGTAGGGTGCTTGTGTTCAAAATGTGTTGGATTCTGTTGTGCCAGCCTTGTTGGCTGACAAGAATCGAAAGTTCATCTATGTTGAGCAGGCAAGTTATCTTGGTCCATTTTTCTCATTGCCGTGATAAATAATTGAACTGTGTCTGGTCGCTCTCTAGAATTTGGGTAGAAAAAGCTAATTCAAATTTGAACATTTTTTCTACCACTATAATGAGGTTGCTATTTTTCTTTTCTGTTTCGACATTTTTCCGCCAAACAAACACAGCATTGAGGTTTGGTTAGTAAAAAGATATGAAGGATGGGAAGGACCATGATGGGAAAGTTAATTATGCTGCACACGACCAATGCGCTCTTTTAGGTCCTCACAGCTAAGATTGTGATAATGCGGCTCATTGTACCATGTAATCTTGGAACCGCAGGGGAACTTTTGCCTCAAATGGCTAGTTTTTCATATAGAGACCCAAGTGCAGATTATGACAATAAGTTGATTTTGGCCAATTTAGGTTCGAACACACTAGAATGGAGTACCTTGTCATATACATCGTCGTTACCATTTGTGTATTAGTTTCTGATGCCTTTTGTGGTGTAGATGATCTCCTAGTCATTAGGTGACGCTACATGTGCAATTTTGCTGCCTACTAATATTGTTTTATACTGTAAAATCAATTTTTTTTTTTGTTTGCTTTTCCATCTTGCTTCATGAAATTAGGCATTTTTCCAACGATGGTGGAGAGATCAGAGTAAGGCAATGCAGGATGTGGTCAAGCAGCTAGTCGGCTCGGGTCAACTAGAGTTCATGTAATGCAGAATTCTAAGTCAAATATTTTTGTCATATATTTCTTTGGGATATTCACGTTAAAAACTTTTTTTCATGTTTATTGGATAAATGGATGAGTTAATGAGAGTGTCTTCTATTTTACCAAACATTTTACTCTTTATTTTTGTTTTTCTCCTTGTTATTGTAGAAATGGGGGTATGTGCATGCATGATGAGGCAGCAACTCATTTCATTGATATGATTGATCAGACCACCCTAGGACATCGGTTTATCAAAAGGGAGTTTGAAGTTCTTCCAAGAATTGGTTGGCAAATTGATCCTTTTGGACATTCTGCAGTACAGGCTTATTTATTGGGGGCAGAAGTAAACTATTCATATATTTTATTTATTGCCTTATTTATCATAATTCCCTTCCTCGTTTAACAAGTGAATGTTGAAAGTCATAATTAATCATTTCTATTTGTGTAGGTTGGATTTGATTCACTTTTCTTTGGTCGGATAGATTACCAAGACTTAGCTAAGCGCAAAAATGAGAAAAATCTTGAAGTTGTTTGGCAAGCTTCTAAGAGCCTTGGTTCATCTTCTCAGGTAAAGAGCTAGTTCATTTCTTGTCCCCTACTTTTTCTTTTTAGTCAGTGGATTTAGGATTGCACTTAAGTGAATAATCACGCTGAAGATAATTTCTTAAACTCGGGATTCCGTGACTTTGGTCTTGTTTCTTTGTTACCTCTACATCATTGCTGAACTTTTGTTAGTTTTCTTATTAAATTGTGCAGATATTTGCTGGTGCATTCCCCAAGCATTATGAGCCTCCACCTGGTGGTTTCTACTTTGAAGTCAATGATGATTCTCCAATCATTCAAGTAACAAAGAAATAGAATGTTTTAATTTCCTATGAGCATTTTGAGTATCTGCTTTGGCTGCAAAGTTGAATTTCACTTCCTCTTACAATGAAGGATGACATCGAATTGTTCGATTACAATGTTCAAGAGAGAGTAAATGACTTTGTTGCTGCTGCAGTATCCCAGGTAAATGGGGAAAGCTCTTTGGGCTGTATAGAAGGAAATCATTTTATCTGCCTTTCGTGGGCCTCTCCATCTCTATAATTTTCTCTTTTTGTGGAATCCACATTTGATATTGCTTTTAACTGATGCTTAATTTTTACATGAGCGTATTTCTCTTCCTTCATGGCAAGGCATCTTGTTCTTATTTGAATTTTTAGTTTCTTTCTGAGCTTATACAGTTGGTTATTCAAATCATCTGCTTAAGTTTCTGCTTGAGGCCAGTTCAAAATGTGAATCATGACCTAGATGATAAACATAAACATTAAGAGTAATCATGCTATTTGAATATCTATATTTAACATGAACATTGAGACAAAGTTTCTTTTTGGAACTTCTATAAGAAGCTATGGCCTTCCAACCTTCAACCTTGGTGCTAGTGTTCCACCATAGCTTGGGGTTGCCTTGTAATCTTTTAGTGCCCCTTAACCTGCAATCGTTCAGAGCTATCTGAAGGAGTTAGACTAATTCAGGAAACATTGCTCATGCATCATTATAACTACAGAAGTTCACAAAAGCGATGTTACAGGTTGTTAAAAATTGGCAAGACTTGCTTTCTCTTGATCTTGGACATCTTTGATTGATGTGTATATCTTTGATTAAACTATCCTGTAAGCACTCAAAAGTAATTCTCTCTTTCCATTCACATTAGGCCTCTATTAGTTGCTAATAGTAATTGTGTCTTTTGCAGGCTAATGTAACACGAACAAACCATATCATGTGGACTATGGGAACTGATTTTAAGTATCAGTATGCACATACATGGTTCCGCCAGATGGACAAGTTCATTCATTATGTCAACCAGGTGACTGATAGTTAGAACTGCAAGATGGTCTCAGATGGCTTTTCATCATCATTATGACAATCTTTCATGTTTCTTTTCTCTACAAATCCCTTAAATTGATGATCTTTTGACTGATCGTCAGATAGGTGGGAATCTCTGTGATTTTTATGACATTATGCACTCTTTCAAGGGTGGCTGCTATAACCATTCCAACTAACATTTGATGCACTGTAGATATGGGCTGCTGGTAGTTGTTTCTAGAAATAATGTTAAGAATCATCTTAAGGGCATGAATGCATTGGGGAAACTTTAGTTTTATTATTATGTTGCAGAGTTCAAACATCTTTAAGATTGAACCTAATGAATCAATTGTAGGACCATTCCACCCATGGAATCACTTTGTAATGACTATTTAAAAATTAAAAGGTTTGAACCATAGTATTTAAGAATTTGTCATTAAACATAATGTTGGTCAGTATTTAGCCTAACAACTCAGTAATATTACCAGTGCAGGATATAATTTTCAAAGTTGAATTTGAATATGAATTTTATGTGTCCAATTTCTCTTAAATGTGACTGTTTATGTTTTGCCAACTGGGTATGACATAAGTCAAACTTGTTAATAGTGCTTCTAGTAAGCTGATAGTTCCATCTCATGAACACATGACTCGAAGATAGCTTGTAGTTTGCATATGTATATTCCACTTCTTTACAATGTTCAATTTTCTTGTGTATCGGTAAATAATGACTCATTAGTCACATCCTTCTCTGTTTATGGAATGTGTTTTTTTCTAATTGGTTTGTTTGGATACTTCCAGGATGGACGTGTCAATGCTCTGTACTCTACCCCATCTGTGTATACTGATGCAAAATATGCTACTGACGAATCCTGGGCAATCAAGAGTGATGACTTTTTTCCGTGAGTTTAATATTAGGATGTTATATCATCTATTTGATTTTAGTTTTCCCACTTAAAAACATTTTCTTGAAGTTTGAAGCATGCACTATAACAGATATGCAGATCGTGCAAATGCATACTGGACAGGATACTTTGCTAGTAGACCAGCCTTCAAGCGCTATGTCAGAATGATGAGTGGCTACTACTTGGTATCATTTTGTGACCGTTTTAGTCTGTACTGTTGAATTGACAGTCAGCTCTCTAAGTTTGAAAGTTTTAAATGTTGACATTTGTTTATCTTTAGGCTGCAAGGCAGCTAGAAGTTTTCAAAGGAAGGAGTAGTTCCAGGCCCAACACTGATTCACTAGCAGATGCTTTAGCAATTGCTCAGCATCATGATGCAGTTTCTGGTACAGAAAAGCAGCATGTAGCTAATGATTATGCAAAACGCCTGGCCATTGGCTACAAAGAGGTGTGACTTTGGGTTGACACCTAAACCATATGATCTTTCTTGCAGTTTCTGTCCATTTTTGTTCAAATTTAGTTCACTTGTTCATTTATCAATTTGCAGGCTGAGGAATTAGTTGCATCTTCACTTGATTGCCTGGCTCGGTCTGCATCAGATACTGGATGTGGGAATCCCACTACTAAGTTTCAACAGGTATAACATTACAATCCTCAAGCTCATGGCTGTTTTCCATTTCATTGCTGGAATAGCATATTTTTCATGAATTCGTTTACCAGCTGCAGTACTTTGATTTACCATTTTAAACTATACCCCATAATAGCCAAAGAATGGCAATTGCTTTTCCTTGTGCGGATCCTATTTCAATGGGAACTTGATGAGTCGGATCCACCTACACATCTACCAATAAATAGGATGAACTGGAATAACTGCATTCATTATCTAAAAAGGGCCTATCATATCCTTCTATTGTGTATCAAAGTTTATGGTTTCTATTGGTGTAACTTCAATCATCTCAATTTTCAATTTAAGATGAGAAACAATTTCCCTTCTCCTATTTTGGAATTGCTGAAACACGAAATTTATGTGAGAGTCGAAGCCCCAAAGGGTGAATTGGGAATTTTTCTTATAAGGGATTTGGGTTGTTTTCCTTGGAGATGGAAAATTCGCCTGACAGGTTGTATCAATTTGCAAATTTTTCCTCTGTTAGTTAAAAAAAATGAGTGCACTTGTTACACAACAAAAGGGCTAAGCCAGGAGGAAAGCGGGTAGGAGAAATGGAGGTTTGGGCTCTAGAGGGGTTTGGTGTTTTTGCTAGATAGTAGTTTTGACTTCTTAGGCACATTATTAGTTTTTCTCTTGTTAATACAATGTTAATATGATGCTTTTTGGCGCAAACCTCTCTAATTTGCATGTACTATGTCCACAAGATGGTAATGCCTTCAAGATTTCTTTCACCTTTCTGTTCTATTGTAATCATCAGAAATGATCCCTAAATCTACTTGGCTTTATTACAGTCTAAGTCATACTATGAAACCTTAGAGTCATCTTTCCTGTTCTAAATTGACTCTGATGAATATGGGTTAGATAACTAATCTTTCTAATCATTCTTTCCCTATAATCTTCCTTCTTTTCTTCTTAAACTTCTACCATGAGATAGACAATTAGATCCGATAATGTTAGCTTCTTTGTAGCATAAATGATTATATTATTAACTTTGATGATCTAATTATTGATGTTCTTAGCAAATGTAACTTTCCAGATTTTTCTCTTTTCTTTTAATTGAAAATCAATCTAAAAAATTATTGAACGTGTGAACTGTCATGAGATTCTTCTCTTCTGTTCTCTTCTTTCCTCTCTTCTTATCTATATGTTTTCCTAATTTTTATTTTCTCTTCTCAGTGTCTACTTCTGAATATAAGTTACTGCCCTGGATCAGAAGTTGATCTGTCTCAAGGAAAAAGTTTGGTAAGGAAAATATTCCTTCTTCTTGCGATAACTATGAATTCTTACATTCCATTTTGATGTTCACTACTTTGTGGTGTCTTCTCATCATTATAGGTAGTTGTGGCGTACAATTCCCTTGGATGGAAGAGGGAAGATGTGGTTCAAATTCCAGTGAGTACTTTTACTCTCATGAGAGTACGTTGTGCCTTGAATTGTTAGAGCCTTGTCATGCTACTTGGAAAACCTCATAATATGAAATTCATTGCTCTCGTTTCTTCTAATAATGTAAAGATGTTGACTAGTTATGCAGTCTGTAGTAAAGAAGTTGCGTTGCTTACGTGCACTGGATATCCAATTTATCATGAAACAATTTATTTTCCTTCTACCTAATACAAGTATTGAAAGGTGCTAGATAATCAAACAGTTTACTTCATATGACATATACTAGAACCGCGTGATAGGTTTATTAATTATTTCAGCTGATTGGTGCAGAGGGAGAAAGCAGATATATTCGAACAGGGAATTTTTGAATGTTTTAAAGCACGATAAACTTGCAGAAAAAAAAGAGGCTGCTGATTCATTTAGGCATCATGATAATGGAATTAAAACTATATTCTTGGGCCTAAAGTATCTGCAAATGTGCTGTTGTATGAGTAACAAAAGATGTCAAACATCTTTCTTTCTGTGAACAGTTTTCTATTGTATGTAAACCAAGAGGCCCCTTAACAATATTTCATTTCAAACATTAGTTCTCAGTTTGTGCCTATCTTTTGATAGGTCTTGGAGTTATACTTACAAGATCTAATTTGCTCCAGGTTATAAACGGAGATGTTACTATCCATGACTCTGAGGGAAAAGAGATTGAATCTCAGCTTCTTCCTCTAGTTGATGCCTATGTGGGGTTAAGGAACTATTATGTTAGGGCTTACTTGGGTCTAAGTCCAACTCAGACGCCCAAGTATTTGCTTGCATTTAAGGTGTCGGTACCACCACTTGGTTTCAGCACATACACTATTTCGCATACCAAAAGCCCAGGTCAGTTCTCATTATCACAACTTGCAATTTGACATATGATTTTATGTTGTGGAGAAACATAAAAGTCATTATTCATGTTACCTATGAAGGTTCTTGATTTGGTTCCATGTTGGTTGTAGATGGTGGCTCAACCAGATCATCTGTAGACACATTTCAGCAAGGGGAAAAATCTATTGTTGAAGTTGGTCAAGGAAATTTAAAGCTTACATTTTCCACTGATGAAGGAAAAATGATTAATTATGTTAATAGCAAAAGCTTGGTATGTAATGAGTCTTCAAGTTTCATAATCATTTATTATTGAAATGTATGCTTATGGTTTCCTTCTTCATGAATTTCTTTGAATTTATGTTTTCTTGATGATGACTAACATGAGATTGATGGTACTATGATTAATGCTTTTGTTATGTGCAGCCCTTTTAACAATTCCTCCTTTTCATAATTTCTCCCCAGCAAACCCCCTCCTATCCCCACAACTGCAGCCACACCACCTCCCCCCCACCCCCTGCCCGTGGGGCCCCCCTTCTTTCTCTTCCCTGCAATAATACATTTATTATTACTTTTGAAGGTTGAGGAACAACTTGAGCAATCATATGTTTATTACTTGGGATATAATGGAACTAGTGATAAAGAACCTCAGGTAGACATATGCTTCCCTGTTTTTTAAGACTTGGGAATTGAAATGGATATTAAAGTGTTCTTTTCAAATCTGTTTCAGAATGCTGGTGCATACATCTTCCGTCCAAATGGCACATTCCCCATAAAGCCTGAAGGAGAGGTGTGTGCTGCCTTCTGAAGTGAATTTCCTTTTGGGCAAAAAGATCTTGAAAATTTCAACCTAAAGATATTCTTAAAAGTTTCAGGTTGCATTGACTGTTATACGTGGACCATTAATCGAAGAAGTACATCAACAAATCAATCCATGGATATACCAGGTTCCTTGCCTTGTGATGGTTGCTATCTATGTGTGATGTTTTTGTTCATTATTTCTTGCTGAAGATATGAATGTATGTTATGGGTGAATGATGCATTGCCACTTTGATGGGGGAGCAGATTTGTGAATTTTTTCTCAATCTGTTTAGGGCTTTAGGATTGGAAAGTTGATGATCTTTGGATATCTTACGTTGAGGAAAAGGTTTTAGGATTTCTAGAGTTAAACTAGGTTTTGAATTAGGGTGCAAGGGATTCTGGACAGCAGCTAAGGTAATTTGTAGAGCTAAATTGAAGGGTCTGGGGTGTTGAGGAAAAGGTTTTAGGTTTTGTAGAATTGATTAGGTTTTGAGTTGATCATCTCTTGGTGGCTAAGATGGTTGGAGGGATTGAGGGTGCGAGAGATTCTGGTAGCAGCTAAGACGGTTCTTAAGAGCTGCATTGGAGAGTTCAACTTACAAAATAAAACCATATGACTTACCAACAAAAGTTGCACTTCGGCCACGGTATAAATTTTTTAATCTACAAAGTTGTCAAGTGACAGTGAACCCAATTTCCTCTGGCTGCATTGTGCTTTTAAATTTCCATCTGGGACCACCATTTGGAGTGAAGTCTAAGTTTCTTGTTCTTGTGTGCAGTTTCAGAGATTGGAAAGAGCTAATTGTTCTAGTTAAATTAACTATGAAGGCTTTTGAACCTCTGCTGGGATAGTCTCTTGTTTTTGTTGAGAATGCAATCATATGCTTCGTACCTTCATGGAGACACTTTTTGGAAAATGTATTTGTTACAACTTCTTGCTTAGAATTTTCCAAAAAAAAAAAAAAAAGGAAAGAAAGAAAAAGAGGTGATAGCAGCTCGAAAATGTTGAGCAAAGATGTTACTATTGCCATAAACACCTCTATGTTCCAGTTCTGACTGTCTTTATCCGATATCTTTGCTAGAATAAAAGCTAGAGAACTAAATCTTTTATATCGACCTTTGATGGATTACACTTCTCTGCTGCTAGTGATGTTGGATATACCTTTTTGCAGATTACCAGACTTCACAAGGGGAAAGAGCATGGTGAAGTCGAGTTTCTTGTATGGTTCACCAGATAACTTATAGAGACATGGATTTCATTTGCTGAGTTGTTAGAAATAATGTTTGTCTCTGCATCCAATTTGCTGAACAATATCTTGGATCTTATGAAAATATTTGTAATCAGGTTGGACCTATACCTGTTGATGATGGAATTGGAAAAGAAGTTGTCACTCAAATTCAGACCAACATGGGCACAAACAAAACATTCTACACAGATTCTAATGGACGTGACTTTATCAAAAGAGTATGTCTCCTACTTTCCATGTTAGAAATATGAAAAATGTTAGTTTGAGTCTGTCATGATGCTATTGGTAGTTGCCAGCATGAAGTCAATAGATTTTTCTTTTCTTCTTATTACTATATACGGTCATGTTTACTTTCTCGCTGGAGAATAAGTTAAAAGAAGCAATTGGCTTTATATGATTTGTTCTTTCAGAGTTCCCCATAATATATATAAGAACTTGCTGGAACTACGACTTGTGTCAATTTTTCATTGTTCCTGTAACTGATTTAAAATGTTTAATCTTCTTTGCAGGTTCGTGATTATAGAACAGATTGGAACTTAGAAGTGAGCCAACCCGTGGCTGGAAATTATTATCCTGTAATGTTTTTCCCCTCTTTCAAAACAGACCTATCGCAAATGTCTTAGTTTGGTCAATAATTGGTGTTTCCATTATAATGGTCTAACCGAATGTATTTACTCCCTTTAGATATTAATTTATGTTCCCAATTTCATATGGATTCCTATGTTTGGAGTGACCTTTCTCTTGGGGTCTGCATGTTAAACATTGGTTTTTCTAATTAGCTTAGTTCAGGGTACTGCTTATTTTCATTAGCGCCACTATTATCATCCTCCCACTGTTGCTTACTACCTTCTGGAACTTTACTTTTAAGGGGAAAACAGGTACTATTGTTATTAAAAGGATTGGCTTCTTCTTGTTTCTTGTTGCTAGTACCAACCTAATTAGTACTTCAAAATCAGGTTGTGTGGCTCGGAGATACTGATGGTGTCTCTTTCATGAACAGGCTAAAATGACAGCGCTTGTATTTCATATTTTTGCATAAAATACTGCATTGAGCTAATTCATACATTCTAGACAGAGTCTAAAGCCAGATTTTACATAGTGGTCACAATAAAGTTCAATCAGGAACTGTACCCCTACCATTTTGCTTGACTCATTATTCGTTTTGCCCTTTCAGATTAATCTTGGGATTTACATGCAAGACAATAAGACAGAATTTTCAGTTTTGGTGGACCGATCTGTCGGGGGATCCAGCATAAGGGATGGACAGATAGAGCTGATGCTCCATAGGTATGTTTTCGTCTTTCATATTGTTAACGTGATTGCAGGTAATGTAAAAGGTTACTGAAGTTTACGAAATTGTTTGTCAGGTGGGCTGACTTGGTAGGGATGAGGCCCATCCTGTCTGGTTGCCATATAATTTTGTCAACAATTTATGATAGATCTTCGCAGTCACCAGTCACTATTGGAATTATTATTGGGATTCCTTTCATTCATCATATTTTGCAGGAGACTGCTACTTGATGATTCAAGAGGGGTAGCAGAGGCATTGAATGAAACAGTCTGCGTTCTTGATAAATGCGCAGGACTAAAGGTAAGCACATCTTACCTCACCACCCGAGAATTCCTGACTATTGTCCGTTCCATTAATATCAAAGCGGTCACATCTCTATCAAGAATCTCATGTACGATCATTCTTATGATTTTCTCTTAACTATAGCCTTCACTGCACAATTTATGCTGTTATCTGTATTATTTCCTGGAAACTTTCATTCAAAAGCGTTCTTGTTGGCTTTATATAGCAGTTCGTGATTGCAATGGTTTTTCCATTGAATCTCCCCCCTAAATTTTGTGAATATGATCTATCTGCTGAAACTATTAGTATTTTCCAGATCCAGGGAAAACTGTATTTCCGATTTGACCCTCTGGGAGAGGGTGCTAAATGGCGACGTACTGTTGGTCAAGAGATATATTCTCCACTCCTGCTGGCCTTTGCTGAACAGGTGAAATTGAAGAACAGAGAAAAAGGAAAGATAAGAATTGATTTTGTTTTAGTCTTGTAAGTTAGTTGATAAAAATAAATAAATTCTCTTTTTCACAGGATGATGACAATTGGATGACTTCTCATGTAGCCAGCTTTTCAGGGATTGATTCCTCATACAGTTTACCCGATAATGTTGCTCTAGTAACTCTCCAGGTACTGCGGATTTTCAGAGTTCTTATCTATCTGTATTGTAAATATTTTTGTACTTTGGTAAAAGCAGACAAGAAACAGAAACACAGATTGGTCTTTCCTCATCACAGATCAATGGTCAACTTCTGAACAATGGCACCATTTATTCTAGTCTTGATTTCTTTTTTTTACCTGAATTACACAGGAGCTTGATGATGGAAAGGTTCTCCTTCGGCTAGCACATTTATATGAGGTTTTGTAGTCTCCCTTATTGATCTTGACTTCATTTCTTTAGACATTATTCAAATGCTTCTCCAAATACTTACTTTTTCTATTTGGATTTTCTTGTCAACTATCGAAGCTTGGAGAGGACAAGGATCTTTCTGTAATGACAAGTGTAGAGCTGAAAAAGCTATTCCCTAGGAAGAAGGTAAATGGACTCATAACACTAACTATCCACCTCTGTGAATGCCTACTTAGTTTTCTCACTCAAACGGCTCTACTGTTCTGT
Organism: Casuarina equisetifolia; assembly: GCA_028551475.1. Taxonomy (NCBI): domain Eukaryota; kingdom Viridiplantae; phylum Streptophyta; class Magnoliopsida; order Fagales; family Casuarinaceae; genus Casuarina; species Casuarina equisetifolia. The sequence goes on from CM052361.1 coordinate 394,371, forward strand.
TTATCAGATCAGTAAAGTGACCGAGACAAACTTATCTGCCAACCAAGAGAGAACAGAAATGGAGAAGAAGAGACTTGTTTGGAAAGTAGAAGGCACTTCTGGAGAAGAACACAAGGTTGTGAGGGGCGGACCTGTTGATCCTGCAAAACTTGTTGTAGAGCTTTCCCCGATGGAAATCCGCACCTTTATTGTTGAATTCGATCCAGTCTTCTTCCGTGGCGTCGCTGATGCCTAAAACAATACATGATGCACCATGACAATCCTCGCTTGTTATGAAAAGATTTGCTTTCTGTTGTTCCAAATCCTCTCAACCTCCATTTCTACTGTACATAGCTGTTTGTACGAGAGAATCAGGGTGTTCCAGAAATAAAGTACGTCACAACCAAAGGGATTATGGGTGTGCTCGCTCTTAAGCTCAAGCCCATGTTGTCTCCTTAAACTATTGAATGAATTGATAATAGTTATGATCATGCTTGCGGAGGTAGATATGCGTTGATTAATTCAATCAATTTAATTAAGTAATTAAAAGCAATTTTATGTAAGAAATTATTTACTGCAAATAACGTGAATTATTTTTCTTTCCTTGTAAGAAATGGTATTATATATTTCAGAAATAGTTTATGATATTGGAGAAATTGATTGAGTTGTCCTTTTATATATTTTATTTCCCCTAAGCATAATACAGACACATTATAAAATGGATAGGACAAGTATATATATTCACATTTGACTTTATCGCGTCATTGGATTCAACTTCTATCATATCACCTAAACAAATTCAATAAATATCACAGCAAGGGTGCAGGTTTGAATTTTCAAGCTGCTGCTGAGGTGTGATTGTTGACCTTGGTACATATTGCGAAAGGCCATGCTTATGTGACACAGTCAAATTAATGAAATAAAGTTGCACCTATTAATAACTATTAGTTTGATAGTAGCATCTAACTTTACAATTGATAAACTATAATTTTTTTAAATCACCGTAACTGAATATCTTATATTGTTAATATTGTAACTTAGAATCCCTTCAAATGTCTTATCATTCATAAATTGAATTTTCCTATAATGTACTTTTATGATAAAATGTATTAAAAATAATATATATAATATTACATTATAAATATATTGATTTTAAAATATTTATTAATAATTTTTTTCTTAATTATAAGTGTAAAGTTTTCTCTCTTCTTTGGGAATTCAAAATCATTACTGATTTATGAAAAAACAAAAAAACAAAAAAACAAAAAAAACAAAAAAAAAAAAACAAAAATCAAAAAGCAGGAGAGGGGAATGGGCGAAGTGGTAAATTGAGGGAGCGCCAACCGATATTCGGTGCAAGATTCGGGAGATGCCCGAAGAAGAAAGAATCGTTTTGGCATATAAGAGCGCGTGGGAGTCGGGAGGCGAGAAAGCGTAGTAGCCGAACAACCGCTCGAACCGACCCTTCTCCCAGTACCTTCGCAGAGTTTCATGTCCATCTTGCCCAACCATACCCAAGGTTCGACGACATCCTCTTCTTCTGCGCTTTCTTCTAACCCTAGTTTCCATCATGGAGCAACAATACGCCCTCGTTTTCAGTCCACGGCTTCTCTGTCGGGGCAAATTGGAGCACTGCGGATCTCCGACGCTCAATCTGCCATCCCTGTGCCCACAGATCATTCAGGTGAAAAGAATTTCTAATCCTTTGCTTCAAGACTATTTTGATTTTCGCTTCCTTTGCAATATATGTATGCGGAAAACCAGCCTTGGAATTCGACCTGGGTGTTGGAGTTGTTCAAAGCGGATGGGAATTTATGGGTTTGGGGCCTGTACCCTTTGATCTAGAAAGGCGGTATCATGATACTGAAATGAGCCCAAGAGGCTTAGCAGAATAAAGTTTATTGCTTTCTTTTTTATAAGACTCAAAAAGCCTATTCAAATTAAGTAAGCAAGTAAGTAAGAACCTTTGACCTCTCGGGATTTTCTTTCTTCAACCTATCTATGTTGTTTCTGTTTTTCCTTGGAAAAGCGCGTTTTAGTCTACCTGAGTAGCTTCCGTCTACTTGGTGGGATTTGATTTGTAAGTGCTACACGTTCTGGCTTTTAACATGTGTAATTTCCTTTATGTGGCAGGCCCGTTGGCTTCAGCTGCAGAAGATTCTAGTGGATCGTCCAAAAAGGTATTCTTCCTTTAATTTTCGTTGTTGAACTTTTATCTCTTGCAATATGGTGTGTTACAATGCCTATGTACACTCGGTCTACCATGCTTTTGGGAACAACCTTGAACTGGAGTCGGTCGCAAATTTCTAAGCGGTGTTAATTTTCATAGTGATTGTGAAAAGGCATTCTCCAATTGTTTTTCTTCTTTTTCCTATGTTCTCTAGGTGATTGAATTAGAGACTCCAAATGGAAGGAAGACTTTGCCTCACCGTAATAGTGACAAGAATTCCCAGTATCATTCAGGTGGACAAGGGGTTGGATCTGCCCAGTCAATGGGGAAGATATCAAGAACCACTACATACTCATCAAGTAGAAAAGCCCAGGTGACGAATGGTAACCACTTGCTGAATTTTCACTATGACCCCATTTCTCGTCCTCAGCATCAGTCAAGGGCTCCTCCACCAAGAAGGCCGCAGAAGACAAAGCCATACAACAAAGATCTATTTCTCCAGGCAAATTACAAATTCGTGGTGTTAGATTCGGGAGATTATACACCTGAGGTGATGGATCCAGATAAAATGTTAAGGTGGGAAGATATAATATGCGTGAAGTATTCAACCCCATTTCCAGTGCAGTGTCCAATTTGTTTGGAGCATCCACTATGTCCACAAATAACCTCATGCGGCCACATATTTTGCTTCCCATGTATTTTGCAATACTTGTTGATGGGAAGGGAGGATCTTAAAGGTGACTGCTGGAAGAGATGTCCCTTATGTTTTGTGCTGATATCGCAAAAGGACTTATATACCATCGACATTGAGAATGTCAAGCAATATTGTGTTGGTGATACAATAGAGTTTATGCTTTTGACTCGACAAAAGAGTTCATTCTCACTATCATTTAAAAGCAAACAAGACACGGATATCCCACCTTGTTGTAATGATGAAATCTGTGATCCGTTTTCTAAGTTTACATTTACTTCAGATGTAGATCTCTCAGTCAGAAAAGCAATGTCCGATCTAGATGGTTGGTTAGCCAGAGCAGATTCAGGGCTTGTTGATGACTTAGAGAAGCTTCCATATGTGTCTGCAGCAATGGATCAATTAAAACAGAGGAAGAAATATTGGAATAACCACCGAGCTCTTGAGAGTAATAGATCATGTAAAACAACTGATTTTCTGGCTGCATCTCATGTAGATGCATCAACTACATATGCAACTCCTACCGGTTATGAGGCATGTGGATTTGGACGTGGAACTCTGTCCACTTGCAATGATGAAATTGAGCAGCCTGATAGGTTAATATTAGATAAGTCAAATATTGGGGCTCCATTGGATCTAACGGCAGATGAGGGTGAGCTGTTGGAAGGGCAAGGGACATATCTGTCTTCTTCATATGATGGAAAGAACTTGCGAACGGAGACAAATGACTCTGGAGATGCTAATGACAGCAATTCATACAATTTCTACCAGGTAACTGACATTCACAAATCCTTTTCTTCTCCATTTCCTTTCATATTTTATCTAGTCGTGAAGCAAACAGATGTCTCAAAGCTAGAATAATGGGGGACACACCAACTCATCAAGCATCTCCCTTTTAATTACTCTGCCCCACTAAGCATCATAGTCAATTAGGTACATTACTGTGGGCCATTTGATATCGGTCTAGTAACTCTTTCATTTACATGGTGGACTATGTAACCTGGTTGTCATGTTAGATAGAGTTATTACCTGGAACGATTTTGCTGAAGTTGGGTAAAAAGCACACCATATTTAAGTATGTTCGCTCTTTCATTGGGGCCCAAATATTTACAGGATTTTCTCTAATTAGTTAAAGTGATTAAAAATGATATTGTTGTTTCAGTGTGGGGAAAGTGGAAAAAAAAGGCAATTAACATCTAATTGTATTCAAGGGTTTAGTTTATCAGAAAGGAGGAGGTGATTTGTTTGTGATAACCCTTTGTGGATGACTAAAATGCCCTACCTTGAAAGGTGTTTCTTACTTGTAGTTGCTGGTTTTAAGAATACCAGTTTCCATAGCCAAGATTTTAGAGGAGCTGATGGAATTGAGTACATCAGCCTGTCACTGTTGAAAATGGTGATGCCCTTTAAAAGTTTCTAATTTCTGTTTGGTCTCATAATCATTGATCATGGGGGCTGATCTTCCATTTTTTCTGATTCTATGATATTGGACCTTTATTATATATACTTTGTCTGTTTCAGGCAGCCGATGGTCAGCACCTCATTCTTCATCCCCTAAACATGAGGTGTCTTGTCCTTCATTATGGGAGTTATGATATGCTTCCCCACAGGTTTGAAGAAAAATTTGAGTTCTTATATTATTCGAAGAAAATTCTGGGCTTCCTTCTTTTTTTTTTTTGTTTGGGGGGGGGGGGGGGGGGGGGGGGGCGTTGTTGCTGGTGGGGTTTGGGTTTGTGAAGGAAAAAGAAAACTGAAAATTGCACTTAGAAAGAAGCACTACATGTAAATAAGCAAGGTTCTTCTGTTATATCCTAACAGTGAACCTTCATTTCTTTTGTTGTATGGAGACCAATATATTGTCTCAAAACTTAAGAGTATTCTGGCTTTCTATTGTCAATATGGGTGGCTTTTTGACTCTTTGGTTTTTAATTGCAGAATAAGTGGAAGGATTTTACAGTTGGAGACAGTCACACAATCCGATGCCATCAGGAAGCGCTATCGTTACTTAAGTCACTTTCCCCTAACGACAACATTTCAGGTACCTTGTTGTCACTCTTCTTATTTCTCTTGTAATATACATTTCTTTTGCTTGTCATTTCTAATTCTTATCCACCTTTTTTTCCCCTCTCTCTTCCAGCTCTGTGAGATTGATCTGTGTGAGATGCTGCCTCCAGAAGCCCTGCACCCATTCATGGATGAAATCAAGAAGCGGGAAAAGCAGAGGAAACAACTTGCCAAGAAGGTTGCTTGTTTTTATCTATGTCATGCTTATGTTTTGTGCACTTAAGGGGGGAGAAAAAAAATCTGTGCCAGAACCAACGAATGTAGTTCCATTATACAGCAATTTATCCTCCTGGTATTTATAGATTCACTAATCTTTTCAACATGAAAGTCACTAGGTAGGAACTTAGTAAAGGTCAATGGAAAGCATAAAATTGGTTAATGTGTTTTCCCCCTATTCTAGGGTCATGTCTGGAATGTTGTACTGAATATTTGTTTCCATGTACCTTTGTAGTTTATGATGGTGCTTAAGGGTGTAAGGATTTGGTCTTTTTTTTTTCTTCTAAATATCTCCTGCGTTGTGTTTGCCTCTCATCCAAGCACAAACTAGAGAAAAAAAATCTGTAGCATTGTTGTGCTGTTGGTTGAGTTGCTTTCAATTTTTATTTTTAATTTTTAATTAAGGATTATATATTATTGTATTTCTAGGATCGAAGGGAGAAAGTTAAAGCTGAGGCTGCTGCGGCTGCATATACCATGCCTGTAATATACAGTTTAGGGCAGTCCTCTAATGATGACTCCCCAAATTTTTCCATGGATGATTTTGAAGGTAATCTGCCCAACTGTTGGTAAGAAAATAGCAAACTATACTACGGGCGATGATCAGTGTAAATTTTTTTCCTCTGAAGCTTTACCATCTTAATAAAACATAAACTACACAAAAGGTTTTGAGCATGCTATAAGTTTACAGGATGCTCTTGCCTAAGAGTAGACGTGTCCTACTTCTGGTTCCATTGGAGAATCATGCTAGAGTGGTATTTGGTGCCTTTTACTGTGAAACTTGACTTGAGATATGGTGGCTGTTTTGGGCTGCAGCATTACTTCGTCCCCTCTAAGAGTGCAGTTTACATGATGTTCAGTTGTTCAGTTATTGATTGTTCTCATCTTCACTTCGTATATAGCTTTGGGGAGTTCGCCTCCAATATCATCGAGTCCGCCAATTGCTGGGGAGAGGAGACTGTTCTCAAATGTTACTAGGCTTGGTTTTGCTGCCGCACATGACTCTCCGGCTCTGAAAATTCAAGAGGCCAATTCCCTACCTAACACTGGAGGGACAACCATTCCTTATGCTGTAAATGGTACTTCCATAACACAACTGTTTTGTGTTTTTGCTTGAGATTCGAATACTATGAAAGAATAGGTCATCCGAGCAAACTGAACTATTTTCTTAGTTGTGGATGATATAGTCTGTTTTTGGAAGATGTTCTAGTCTCTGATTTATGGAACTTATTATCTCCATAGGTTCAAAGGATGTAGGGGCGCCTTCATTTGCCAACATAACGTCCAGAGCAAAAGCTGTTGAAACGTTGGATGCGCTCAAAATGAATGAGGCGGGGAAGAAGGGGAAGAAACCGAGCCGAGTCCTGTTGTCGACGTCAGGTGGTCGGCGCTACTGACTACTTGCATGCCAACTCTGAAAATTTCATGTTAATAAAGATGTTGCTTCTGTGTGTGATACCTTTCAATGTTAAATGCTGTACCTAGTAGTTTCCAGCATTTTGTATATTGCTTAAAAAAGTGTTATACTTAACACGAAAGGCATAAATGTTCCTTGCAATATCGCTGTAATTTGTCTACAACTACTGAATTTGCCGACTCTGAAGCATTTTACGGTTTGAGGACAACATTCCAAACTCAAATGAAGGCACTCAAAATGAGATCGATGATGGGAAATTATTGAACCACTTCTAACAAATTAAGTTTATGTTAATTATTTTTTATATAATTCCATCGCTCGTAAACTTCCATAATACAGTATTGCTTTCTCATCATCTGAATAGATTTGAACTTAGATCAAAAAAGGTGTCTTGTTATCAACAAAGTCACATGCCACATAATCGGTAGGAGTAGCATATGTAGTTGATGCATCTGCATGAGATCCGACCAGAGAATCAGTTGTTTTACATGATCTATTACTCTCAAAAGCCCGGTGTTTATTCCGACATTTCTTCCTCTGTTTTGATTGCTTCTTTGCCGCAGACACATATGGAAGCTTCTCTAGGTCATCAACCATCTAGAGCGGACTGAGAGGTCTCTGAAGTAAATGTAAACTTAGAAAACGGAGTGCAGATTTCATCATTGCAACGAGGCAGGATATCCGTGTCTGGTTTGCTTTTTTAAACGACATTGAGAACGAATCCTTTTGTCGAGTCAGAAGCATGAACTCTATTGTATTACCAACACAATATTGCTTGACATTCTCAATGTCGATGGTATATTAATCCTTATGTGTTATCATAAGCAAAACATAAGGGACACCTCTTCCAGCAGTATCTTTATGATCCTCCCTTCCCATCAACAAGTATTGTAAACTACGAGGGAAACAAAATATGTGGCGGGTGTATATAATCTTCCGAATCTATCACCATGAATTTGTAATTCGCCTGGATAAATAGACCTTTGTTGTGTTTTTTATATTTTATTCTTATTATGTATACATCCAAATTTATACGAACTTGAAAGTAAAAGATTTCAAGCAACATTTACTCTTATTTCATGTTGAAAATTCAGCAACGTAGTTAACACCCGCTGATGCGCTTTCATGTCGGTGATGCGGCTTCTCTTAGACAGAAAGGAAAAAAAAAAAAAAACTTAAACTGAGGGAGGTGCCGGAGCTTGACACGTAGAAGGACGGCGTCGTTCCATTGCCGACAACAGAAAAAAGGTAGGTTACTGCTGGATTCTCATCGCCGGTTAGTCTCTCTCTCTCTCACTCTCTTCTGCTCGTGTCAGCGCGTTCGCGCGCGACTGGTGGCACTTGATGAGAAATCTCAAGGCATCGTCCAACAGCAACAACCGGCGACCGACACTTCTCCATCTGGTTGGCGCTGCTGTTCTCTTCTCTCTCCTCGTTTTCGGAATCCAGTCTTCTTTCTTCACAGGTTCTTCTCACTTTTCGATACTGACTGCCGTTTACGCTTACTCCACATTCTCTTATTTTCACTGTTATTCGTTTCCATTTGCATTCCCAACCTAACATTTTCTTTTCCCCTTTTCTCTTTGTCAATTATCCGAAATGGTTCATGTAATTATCCAGGTGATCAGAAATCAGATCTCAACAGAGACGAAGTTCGAGTATTATCGGAATTTCAGTCAAGCGTCCAGCAGTGCGTGGTTGGCATATTTCCTTTCTCATATCTCTCTCCAGACATTCCTATACTGTCACTGATTTCTTGTGCTGTTTCACTAGCTGCGATTAAATAGGCTCCCATTTGTTTTGTGTCTTCTTTTCTGATATATGGGTTTCTGTTGATGAACTACTTTTTCGTGTAAAGAAGAGCTGATCGGTCAGTTCTAAGCAAGGAAAGTTCGTATGTTTGGTGTAGTTGTTTGGTTCAGTTTCAATTGTCCAAAGTTGAGATTACGATTCTAGTTAGAAGTTGCTACATCCAGATCTGCAGCGCAGTTGGCTCATTTCTTTCTTGTGTTTGCTGTTGCGTTTTATGATTATTGATTTGATAAAAGGGATTACCAAGTGCACTTTTTTATTTCTTAGTATTATTTATGTTTTTGTATTATGCTCATATGTCAATTCTGTACTAATCCTGGACTTGCTTGTAGGCAAACAGGGGACTTGGACTCACTGCACATATTATTGACCACTGCAAATTAATTCTTAAATTCCCCAAAGGCACTAACAGCACCTGGGTCTGTTTATTTCTTACTTGCGTCCTTTATGATGCATTTTGCTGTGACTTGCTGAGTGCTGAAGTTTTAGTCTTAATAATTGCAGTACAATGCACAGTTTAAGATATATGAGCCCCTTGAGTACACATATGATGTCTGTGAGGCAATCCTACTATGGGAACAGGTCAGATATTATTCTTAGTTATCTAAGTAATCATCTTATTGAGGAGACTATAGATACTGATGATTTTGGTGTGCAGTATCGCAACATGACTACAGTGTTGACAAGAGAGTATCTTGATGCTCGGCCTGATGGGTGGCTAGAGTATGCCGCAAAAAGGATAGCACAATTGTATAGTTCTAATCAATCATATGTTCTGATATTTTTGTCTTTTGTTGTTTGTTTGAACATGTCAAGTAAGTCTCTCTAATGCCCTTTTTTCCTTGGTTGCAGGGGAGCTGATAAATGCTACAATCGCACCCTTTGTGAGGAACACCTCAATTTGATTTTACCTGCAAAGCCTCCTTTCCATCCCCGGCAGTTCCGCACATGTGCAGTTGTTGGGAACTCAGGAGATCTCTTAAAGACAGAGTTTGGGAAAGAGATTGATAGTCATGATGTGGTTATACGGGATAACGAGGCTCCTGTTAATGAGGTGAAAAATCTTTTCCTCTTATCAATGAATGGGATGCTTCTGTTTACGTTTTAGTCATATGTTACTAAGTGGGCATTTGGCAAGGCTGATTCTGTTAGATCTGCAGAAACCAAAAAGCTTTTGGGATTATATGGATTATTCAGTTCTTTCCTGAAAGCATTTTGCTTTAAATAGTATGGTTTATCACTCACCTATACTTTCATAGGTATGTCTGAGTCATTAGTGAGCTCCAATTATGATAGTTGTTCCATTTAGTTTTTAAATTTTAGAAAAATGATTTTGAGTATAGTGTAGGCAATACATATCCTTAAGTTGCTTATGAGATAGCTCATCTTTTTTTTTTTTTTTTTTTTCCATTTTTTGTATAGAAATATGCCAAGTATGTTGGTTTGAAGAGGGATTTCCGACTTGTGGTGAGGGGTGCTGCCCGTAATATGGTTGCTATTTTAGATGGATCTGGTAAGTTATTCTTTACATGTTGCTTTAGAGGTAAAAGTTCTTAAAACACTGTGCGGTACAGGTTTCTCCATTTTGTTTCTTTCTTGCTTCTATCCTGTATTATGACATTGGCATGGTAGTCAGAGTTTTTGTTTTTTCCGTTGTTACTGTTTCTAGCTAGTTGTTAGTGTATTATGAGATATGTGAATATCTTTGTAACTTTCTTAGCTTGGGTGGTTATGCCTCATCCAGCTTCCACTGAAAAGCCTTTATCTTTGCTCAGATTCTTTACTACAGACTCACAACTCAAAGTTTATATATCATATGTCTCTCATTTTGTCGCTCACTCCAGTAAAGTTACACAATTTGGTTGGTGAATGACTTAGAGTTTCTTGACTTACAAATACTTTCTCCTGCAGATACCGAGGTACTTATAATTAAAAGTGTGACGCACAGAGACTTCAATGCGATGATTAAGGTGAAAATCTTCTGCCAGAAGGCCACTGTGTTCCTTATTCTCTAGGAGTGGTTCCATGTAGGGCTATCTATGTGTAAGCAAGATTTAACGTTGGCAACAATGATAGTATCTCAAAAGAAAGAGGCCATCAGTAACCGATTAGCTGAATGCACATCGAAATTACTTTTCTGTGTTATGTTAATTGGTGTGGCATATGCTTCTTCCTCTGTGCTAGACCATTCTTTCAGTTGCTATGATAAACTCCTAACTGTGTTGAAAATTCCTTGATATTTTACAGTGTCTTAGTAAATCATTCTTCTTTCAGTGTGGTTGGACAATTTTACACATGGAACCACTAATTGGAAGTTTCTTTTAAAGACATTAACATTTTAGATTTATTTTGTTGCAGAGTATTCCAAATCCTGTTTATCTCTTCCAAGGCATTGTGTTACGTCGAGGTGCCAAAGGAACTGGAATGAAATCTATAGAACTCGCCCTCTCCATGTGCGACATTGTTGACATCTATGGTTTTACTGTTGATCCTGGCTATACTGAATGGTCAGCTCAATTCTGGTTTGCCATTGGCTTGCATTCTGGCTACGTCAATTAGTTTAAACGTTTTGAGGATCTCATGAGCCTTGGATCTTCTTATCTTTTTGTGATCCTGTATATTGCTATCGTTTTGCTTCTGCTTATTATTTTTCATAAACTTTCTGATAGGACGCGATACTTCTCTACACCTAGGAAGGGGCACAATCCACTTCAAGGGAGAGCATACTATCAGCTTCTGGAGTGCCTTGGTGTAAGGATTATATCTTCCTTTCTCCTTAATCCTTTCTTCTCTCTCCCTCTTTTAACTCTGGAAAACATTAGCCCAGATGGTGACCATCTATTATCTCCAAGTGACTTGGGTTTATGACTGTCAGGTTATCAGGATCCATTCTCCCATGAGATCCAAGAGGAAGCAAGACTGGTCAGATGTGCCTAGTGGAGATTTGATAAGCAGAGCTCATGCTGCGGCATTGCGTTTAAAGAGGAGTCAGGATGCCCGGATGGGTGATCTGGGCCAGTTTGGTAGTTGTAAGGTGTGGGGCAATGTGGACCCTAACAGCAATGGACCTATCTCAGGATCTCCTGATATGAGTGATGCCCGGAAGAATTCAAATTACAATAAGTGGGAAATCATGCCCTTTGAGAGTTTAAGGAAGGAAGCACAAGATCATTATAAACAAATGCAAGGTGTCTCCTTATACAAAATGGATGGAAATAAATTGGATGATCTGGTATGTGTGAGGCATTCCTTATAGTCAGAGGTATAATCTTCTGCGTTCTGCTGGTCATTCTTTGTAGTCATACACATCAGCTGGTTGAAGCCAGGCCTAACTGCTTACTACAATGTTCTTGAACGAGGATTTGGTTAACTTCCAGTTTCTTATTGACTTTCCTTTAATCACACCCGGATTCTGAAAGCATCTATTGGTCACCCTTGACAAATGTCATCAGTAGCAGCGGCAACCTGGAACCTCAACTTCTGTAACACTTGCAAATGGGATGGACACTAACTGCAGTTTCACTTATTAGATGGTTTGTGCTTCTTGGAGATTCTGTGGGAAAATTCAAGAGGAGTTTTTGCAGATGTGATTACAGGTTTTCCATATATGTCACTACCGTCAATAGCTAGGTAGAAATTATGGTAGTTTGTCAAAACTTCAAAAAAAAATTTATGGTTTCGGTTGGTGGATCATAACTGTTATCTCTGAAGTTAGTGCTTTGTATCTTGGTTCCTAAACGTGCAATCGGTGCAATGATGCCTCCGCCATGTTGCTTGATTTGTGTACTAATCCACTTTTGACGGCTTACTTTTTTCTCTTAAAATGTTCTTGCCTTATTTTGTTTTTAGGAGAATCAAATTCTAGATTGGTGGAAAATTGGAACAGTTACTGCATAGGCAAATGTTACTCAGCATAATTCTCGTAACAATACTTTTGACCATGGAGTGGATTCAATCTCGTTTCAGAGGCTTTGGTGTAATGTAGTATGCGTTCTTCTATGGGCATTTTAAAAATGTTCTACATTGCTTATAGTTTAAATCATCATATCTTTATGAACCCTTTACAAGGATATGACCTTTCTAAAATGCATAAACTAGTCTAGATAGATGACGAGACAAGACTGCAAGATATTTCCTGAGATGGATGGAGACAGTCTAAGATGTCCATAAGTATATCCAACATGATTGGAAGAAGCCAAAGCTTATCCATCTCTTATACGTTCCCAAAAAGATCCAAGTACCCTTATCCGAAGTCACAAATATCTTGCACTTTATGACCTTTATAAGCGGAAGCAGTCCGTTGTGATGATTTAAACTTATGTTCCATCAAAATCCTTCAAAATGCAGGCTGCTCTGAGCGTTGCTCCCACTCTTCTTCCTTTGACGTCCTCCAAGAACTCCGGCCCAGTGACCAGTTTTTCTCCCAAGTTCACCCGTTCATTTGCTGCCCGCTTCGCTCCAATCAAAGCCACCGCCGTGGCCTATGAGAACACCACCGTTGATTACAGTTCCGCCACATCGTAACTCCTTGTCACTGTCATCTGATTTTTCCAATATGTTTAATCCTTTGAAAGCATAATTTTGAGTAATCGACACTGCAGTTTCTAGCTTAAATCTCGAGTCTTAAAACTCAATTTAGCATTGTATGTATTGGAGCGTTTTGCATTACTTATAAACTATTTTAAGAATGAACGTTTCACGTTCCTTACAAAGTGCTCTTATCGGAAAAAAATAACATCAACTGCCTCTCTTTTCTTCAGTGTGTTTCCTGCAGAAGCCTGCGAGACTGTAGGCGGAGATGCCTGCTTGGTGGACATGTACCCAGAAGTAAGGCTCCGGCCAGAGGCCAGAAACAACAGGCCAAGAATTGCTTCTGAGAATGTTGAGAGAGAATATCTTCAGTACAATGATGCAAAGACGTAATATTTCAAGACCACAGTAGGATTTATGCCAACTGCAATGACTTGACTCATGGTCTAACCAAATTGATATTGCAGGGTTTTCCGAGGGGAGGCTTGCGATGATCTTGGAGGATTATTCTGCGACCGCGAGTACCAGAAGGGGGTCTACTAGAACATAACTTTGTTTTTAGAACTATAAGGATCTTTCTATCTTGCTTGTACCACTCCTTGTATCTGTGAAAATTCCTCGATAATAGACTTCAACTCAAAACCAGTGTTACTCTTACCGATTCTGTCCCCAACATTTTAGAACAGATTCCCATATGATCTTAATTAACCGAAAGCAAAATATGATCAACTTGCTTTCATGTCGCAAAGATTATCACGAAATTATGCAGGGGAAGTTTTCAGGTAGGAAGTGTAGTAAGGGCCCTATCCACACCCAAAACCGCTGTCTATAGTGGGTGGTAACCCCCTGCATATATACAGGTCAGGATCCCCGCCAGGTTCCGTGTGGGACTTACAACAGGAAGTCCCCGTAAATGCTTCTTCCCTACAGGTTCTGGACCTGCCACAGGCCTAGCATGCGGCAGATGACCAACTATTGTTGCATAGCATTAAAACAACAATCTAGACTGATGAAAATATGAAACAAGAGAGGCATTCAACGCTTTGTAGTGGGTGAACCATGATAGCATTGATCTGAAATCATTAACACCATATGTTTTCCACTTGTTGATGGTGGGCTTCCAAACTTGAAAAACCAAAAGAAAATCAGGACAACAAAGCGTTCTTTTTAGATTTCTCAAACACCCTGCAGCAAAAACATGGTAAATAATGTTACACAACCTCTTTCCTTGAAAAAGATAACCTTGATAGCAAAATTTGAGAATTAAAGCTTTATAATAGAATCAAGTAATCTCATAGTGCCCTTAATATTATTCGTTTCTAGTGATTTTTTACTCTTCTTTCAAATATTGTCTTTAAAAATTAATAGAGTTCAACAAGGAGCTCTGATGTGAATTCCAATGAAAGAAAATCTTGACAAGAAAGTGTTCTTTTTAGCTCTCTCACACTGCAGCAAAAACATGATATGAAAAGTAACTCAACATGGTAAATAGTGTTACACATCCCTCGGTACAGTAAAAAACGAAGAAGCTTGAGCAGGTTGGTTTCATTCAAGGGTTAAGCCTCACAAATTATCATCTTTTACTAACTAAATAATCACATTTGATTATTCTATCATGGTGTTTAAAGAAAGAGATTTATGTATAAAGTTTGGAAATTTCATGCTATCATGAAAAACAAAACAAAAAATAGTTAACCATCTTATTATTATTTACACAAGTAAAGTATCAAGAAATTTCAAAACCATTTGTGAGATAGTTTGGCTATGTGATTATTTAGAGATCATGAGCTATAGATTAATGGGCCAACCATTCTATTTTGTGATAATGATGCAATTTTGAGGCTTGTAAAGAATCCAATGATACATGAGATGACAAAATACAGAGAGATTAATTGTCACTTTGGAAGAGATAAAAATAGAGAAGAGATAATTAAAACAAAGGAGATAAGGACTATAAAACAATTTGCATATATTTTTATCATACCCTTATGTTAGTGACAACATACATATTTATTAAGCAAATTTGATGTCTTAGACATTTACAATCCACCAATTTAAGAAAGAGTATTGAAGATACGATATAATTATAATTATTATCTTTTATGAGTATTTCCATGTATAGTAAGAATACTTATATTTGGGATATAGGTTTAGGGAATATTTGTATTATTTATTTCCTTTATGAATGTAGATCCTTATATTACAAATAGTCTTAACAACTTTAAGTTATACACAATAATACAATTCATTTTCCCTAGTTCCATACTTTTTGTCACTTTATAATAGAATCAAATAACCTCATAGTGCACTTAATATTATACGTATGTAGTGATTTTTTACTCTTAATACTGTCTTTGAAAATTAATAGAGTTCAATAAGGCACTGTGATGTGAAGGCACTCTGATGTGAAGTCCGAGTATTTGAAGAGATTTGGGCTCCTTACCAGGAACGTGCATCCACGAGATGAGCCCCCATGACTCGACCACTAGGAAAGTTTTGAGCACCGGGCTCGAGGCTTTAAACCTTTGTTGTTCTGAAGGCACCACCTCCAAGAAAATTTGAGATAGATAATGGACGGACCCATAACCAAGCGCTCGTCGCTCGGTCACCCAACTTCTTTTCTATGAAACCATATAGGGCAAACGTGCTTCAAGCACTTGCTCCTTTTAGAGCCTTTCAACCTTCAAATCTGCCTGCCAATGTAGAATATTTCGTCGATGCCCGTATCGTCAAAACGGGTTTCAATCCCGATACATGCCGTTCTAATTTCCTCGTCAAGAATTTCCTTGAAAGGGGTGAATTGTCCCGAGCACATGAGATGTTTGATCAAATGCCTCAGAAGAATACATTCTCAACAAACATGATGATTTCGGGTTATGTAAAGTCTGGCAACCTTTCTTATGCTAGAGAGTTGCTTGAAGGTATGGTTGAACGTACAGCAGTCACATGGACAATCTTAATTGGGGGGTACTCCCAGTGTAATCAGTTTCGAGAAGCATATAAGATGTTTACCGAGATGCTTAGGTGGGGGACGGAGCCCGATTATGTGACCTTTGCAACTCTCTTATCTGGATGCAGTAACCTGGAGACTGCAAATGAAGTAGTTCAAGTTCACGCCCATATCATTAAACTGGGATATGACTCGACTCTTATGGTCTGCAATTCCTTGGTTGATGCTTACTGCAAAACAGGTCACTTAGAGTTAGCTCATCAACTCTTCAAGCAAATGCCTGAAAGAGATTCTGTCACTTTGAATGCATTGATAACAGGGTTCTCAAGAGATGGCCTGAATGAAGATGCAATAAAACTCTTTATGGACATGCAACATTTTGGCTTCAAGCCATCAGAATTCACTTTTGCAGCGATACTATGTGCTGGTGTTGCTTTGGACGACATTGAATTTGGGCAGCAAGTTCATGCTCTCTTGGTGAAGACAAACAATGTTCTGAATGTGTTTGTGGGGAATGCTTTGCTTGATTTCTATTCAAAGCATGGTCGTGTGCTTGAAGCGAGAAAACTCTTTGATGAGATGCCAGAGTTGGACGGTATTTCATACAATATAATCATCACCTGTTATGCATGGGATGGTCAACTGGAAGAGTCTCTTAGTCTTTTCCAGGAACTACAGCTAACCAGATTTGATAGAAGGCAATTTCCTTTTGCGACCTTGTTGAGCATAGCAGCCAATTCTATGGACACGGAAATGGGTCGACAAATTCATTCCCAGGCTGTTGTGTCAACCGCAGCTTCGGAAGTTAAGGTTGGAAATTCATTGGTTGACATGTATGCTAAATGTGGCAGATTTGAGGTAGCTGAAAAAATGTTCACAAATTTAGACCACAGAGGCACGGTTCCCTGGACTGCTATGATATCAGGTTATGTTCAGAAGGGACTGCCTGAAGAAGGCCTAAAAATGTTCACTAAGATGCATAGAACCAATGCAGGTGCTGACCAGGCCACTTTTGCAAGCACCTTGAGTGCTTCAGCAAATCTGGCCTCACTATCACTAGGGAAACAGTTGCACTCATTTGTTACTAGATCAGGATTCTTGTCGAACGTATACTGTGGAAGCGCACTTGTAGATATGTATGCAAAATGTGGCTCTTTAAAAGATGCACTTCAGAGCTTCCAAGAAATGCCCGAAAGGAACCCAGTCTCTTGGAACGCCCTGATCTCAGCTTACGCACAGAATGGAGATGGTAAAGCTACTCTTAAGTCATTTGATCAGATGATCCAGTCAGGTTTCCAACCGGATTCAGTAAGCTTCCTGAGTGTGTTAACTGCTTGCAGCCATTGTGGACTCGTTGAAGAAGCATTACGATATTTCAAATCCATGACCCAAGTTTACAAACTTCTTCCCAAAGAATCACACTATGCATCAATGGTTGATGTGCTGTGCCGGAGTGGCCGGTTCAAGGAAGCAGAAAAGCTGATGGCTGAAATGCCATTCAAGCCTGACGAGATCATGTGGTCATCAGTTCTTAACTCCTGTAGAATTCATAAGAATCAAGAACTGGCTAAGAAAGCAGCAGACCAGCTTTTCAATATGGCAGAGCTCCGGGACGCTGCTCCGTACGTGAATATGTCCAATGTCTACGCAGCAGCAGGTCAGTGGGATAGTGTTGGAATGGTGAAGAAGGCGATGAGGGATAGAGGAGTTAAAAAGGTCCCTGCCCATAGCTGGGTTGAGATAAAACACAAGATTCATGTATTCTCAGCGAACGATAAGTCCCACCCACAAATGGAGGAGATCATGAAAAAGATCGATATGCTGATGAAGACGATGGAGAAGGAAGGATATAAACCTGATACAAGCTGCGTACTTCACAATGTGCATGAGGAGATCAAAGTGGAATCTCTTAAACACCACAGTGAACGCTTAGCAATTGCCTTTGCTCTGATAAACACACCAGAAGGATCGCCGATACTAGTGATGAAGAATCTACGAACTTGCACGGACTGTCATGTTGCAATTAAGATGATTTCAAAGATTGTGCCTAGGGAGATTACGGTTAGGGATTCAAGTAGGTTCCATCACTTTAGAGATGGGTTTTGCTCCTGCGGAGACTACTGGTGACTTTATAGGCCCTAATAGGGAGCATTACTCTTTTTCAATTCCACCTTCCTCCTCCTTCCTCTAATTCTGGATTGAATGACAATGCCTATTTGTTCTTGAGTCATTCCAAGATTTGCATATGATTAGCTTGTCTTTGAAATTAGTAAAAATTTAGTCGAGCTGCTTAAAGCATTCCCTTAGTAATTCAATTCCTGTGCCGCATCCAATATTTTAAATGCGGAAATTCCTATAAAATGATTGAAACAGAAAGTGAAGAATCAATTATTGGGGTCCTTATACCTTCTAAAAGATGCCACTCTACGAGGGAAGTCCTTGGATCTTGGGATTGATAACGGCATGGCCTAAAGGATTGGGCTGTTTATATATCCTTTAAGAAACTGCGTTGGGCCTCATTAGTGTCATTATTGGGTTTTCAAGGATAAAAGTTCCAATCATTTTTAAAGTAACATCATATTATCATGTACTGATCTTTAAAGTTTTATATCTGCTTTATACATTCAGGTTTTTCCTTTATTAATGATTCTTTTTAAAAGAGGAAAATAAGCCCTTTATTAGAGTAAACAATAACAAAACTACTAGTAAATCATGATAAGCTATAAACAAGCAATTAAAATATTATACTTTGTTTAGTAGACAAGATGATATTTTTGCCACAACTTACCCAAACAAAAGGTATTCCGAATTTGATAATAAAGATATAAAGAGAGACCAACGAGATATTAATATGGCCAGAGAGGAAGCAAAACAATATCAACCATAAGCACACATGCTTGTAGATAACTTAGATTCAAAGGTAAATGGTGACAAAGATGTTAACATAGGATGAAAATTGCATTCTTCATTAATTTGATCCTATACTTTAATCGAAAAAGGTGTTTCTTTTGTCGAAATTGTTCCAAAGATAGTCATTGTTTTTGAAATAAATTCTTTCAATCAGTCTCCAAAAGAGGGTG
This sequence comes from Casuarina equisetifolia, assembly GCA_028551475.1. Lineage (NCBI taxonomy): Eukaryota > Viridiplantae > Streptophyta > Magnoliopsida > Fagales > Casuarinaceae > Casuarina > Casuarina equisetifolia. The sequence continues at coordinate 413,280 of CM052361.1, forward strand.
TCTAACAGGTCCATGACCAAGAAAATAGGCTATTGTTTAGTCAAGTGCTTAAAAATCATGGTCTAAATTTGATGCTAAAATATGCAACACAATAGATAACAACATATGTACAAAAATTAATTAGAAAATAGATGTGTAGACAAGATCTTAAATACACCATAACAGATCATATGGACATTGACTCCATTTCGTTGAAGAACACAAAAGGCTACCATAAGGTATACCAAGTAATTGAAGGTTAATATTACAAGAGATAGTTGCATAATGGCTAAGCCATATATGTGTCATAGAGGTTATTCTTTACCATTTGTTTCATTATTAAAAAACTCAACAACATGAAGGAATTTGGATGTGCACCTCTGCATAAAATGAAGCTACAAGAGTGACTAATGACATCAACAAGAACTCTACTTTGAAATTTGTTATAAGAGATCTAAGTTACAACAAGCATTAGTTGAAAAATATTTTCAAATCATTTCTTAAAATTTCAACCATTACAATGCCTTTGATAAAATTTCTAGCAAGAATTCAACATAAAAATTAAAATAAATAAAAAACTCTCAAGGAGATAAAAATTCAACAAAGACAAGAGAAACGATATTTCACTTTAACAAGTTTCTATGACAATTGAAGGGATATTTCCTAAAGTAAGTATACAAATCATATACAACGCCTTTTTTGGTATCAATGATGATCTTTGAAAATTTACAATAAGAAAATGATTTATCTATATTGGAAAAGGTTTATAACAATAATTTTCTCAAATTTTTCCACAACATGGTTGAGTTCCTAATAAAAAAATAATGGTATGACATGAGATGAAATTAATAGTGGTAAAACAAGCACAACCTCCATTACGTACTATAATACTATTAGTATATAGGGAAATGTGTATGTTATGGTAGACTAGTATATGCAACTAATACCTTAAAGGAGACTATAAACTAATTGGACCAATGACAAGTTCAAACATAAATCATGAATAAATACATAAATTTTTAACATATGGACGAAGATATCATACACTTGCCTACTGAATTAGTTCTCTACTCCAAAGTTTTGATAGATCTAATGTTAACAAAATATTGACTTCACTAGTTGCCACAACATCTATTTATTTGCCCAAATCTTCAAATGTTGAAAACACCTTCAAGGACATATATCACGCAAATTAAACAAGATTTTGAGTTTCAAGATGGAAAAGACACCAATCATTAGATTTCTTTCATTTGCAAGAAGGTAATATTGATCAAGCATTCTAGTGCTAAGAATATCCAATATAGTCATATTTTGTATCAAAATGATGCTAGTTAGTATTGCTTGAAAGTGGAAAAAGAAAGCATTAATGTTGGTTGGAGTCTTACGTACAACATCTAATAATATCTAATTGTTACAAATCTTACTCTTGTCTCTTATCCTGATTATGAGAGTACCAAGAGCCTTAAGGTTGTAAGAGTTCTTAACTCTAGTAGAAATCTTACCTTCTCTAGTTAGTATTATAGAGTGCATGTCAATTTTTTTTTTGTCCATTTTCAAAAATCTTCTCAAGTTTTCTAACTAAACTAAAAATTCATATTAAATCCTATGCTTTGCATACAATGGAAAAAAGGAATGAAAAAAAAAAGAAAAAAATTAACCATAAAAATAAAAAAAATCCAAAGGCCCACAATATGGATTGCAAGACAAATCCGAAACCATAATCCTATTGTGGACTAAGTTTGGCCTATTAGCATCTAAACAAGTAAAATAGAAAAGTTCATACAATTTTCAGAACCTAAATAGATATGAAGCTATGGAATAATAATACCTAAGCACTAAAATATGGTAGTTTAACAACCTTATTAAATGTCATATATGGCATAATTTTTGTCCTCAAATATATGTTAAGATGGTATGTTAAAACATCATTAACATCCTTCCATACTTCTAAAGGATTAAGATTAATTTTATATAAAAAAAAAGTATGGTAACCATAAAAAAAATGCTAAATTTTTAATCAAATTTTTTTAGTATTATTTGCGGATTCAAGCCTTAGATTGACACATGTTTATGTTATAAATGTGAAACTTTTATTTATTTATTTATTTTAATAACGCAAGGAATAAATCCACCCTATCCATGCTTTTAATATCTAAAGCTAAGATCTTGGAAGTTAATACTAGTACATATGCATGTCTATTGACAAATATGCAAATGTAAACACTAATGAACTTATATCTCTCATAGTCTCAATGCTTTACTAATAATTATGGTTGTCAAATCACTAACACCTTATCCAATGTAATAATAACACATGACCTTTAGCCTTACAATGAGGACAATAAAATTTATACCATTATTGTCCATCCTTAAAGGAAACTCTTCTTTAATTGGAGTTGAAACTCTCAAAGTTCTTCCAATAAGAAAACCAACAAAGAAACTAGCTAGTAAAAAGGCCTTTCCAAGAAAGCTAGTAACAATTGGTATTGCAAGATCATAAACCTAATCATTAATTAACCTTTTCACCGTAGAAAGATAAGTTACTTCCAAAATATTTGTATTTGTGAAGTTATCAATGGTTATAAAACCAAAATCAAAGGCATCATATTGCAAAAACAAAAAGGAAGGTGGGGTGTTATAAGTTGCTTAAATCAATTATGGTTTCAAGCAATGTACTTGAAAGCACAAATACAAGTCTAATCATTTTCTTTCAAAGACTTATTGAGTTCATGCATAAATAGTTTAAGAAGACTAATCAACCAAATAACAAAATAGATAAGTAATAAGGAACAACAAACTTGGTGAGCTTTTACTCCAATTTTATTCAAACATGATGCAAAGATCCTAGTGGACATATATTCCTTAAACTAAACTAGATAATTATTCGGGGAGTCAGCTATTTCAAATAGTAATTCCTTGAGAAACCACTCCAATTCTTCTAAGTGCATACAAATATTTTTATAAACTAATATTGAGTGAGCCAGTAAAATAAACATGAATAAATTATAACAATTTGAAGCCAACAAATAGACAAAAGAGACACATGGTACGACAAAAGTTCAAAGGCATTTCTATCAATGTCCACCCTAGCTTAATCATTTTTCTTTTCTTTTTATTTTTCTTTTTCTTTTTCTTTCTAATTCAAGTTACTTATAAACCAAAAGTTAACTACTTAAAGAATTTACGCCACAAGAATTAGTCACATCTTGACATACTTTAACTATGCTTTCCTTTTCAAAGCATTGACCCTAAAGAAGAATTCCTAACTTGACACCACCATTCTAGACATTTAGATATAGATGGACATCAACATTATAGTCAATATGACCAATCACTAGATCACATTAAGAAGTAAAAGTAAAGTTATTAGAAATATTACATAGAAATATGACAAGTATCATTCAAGCATTTTCTAATTTAGATATTACAAAACAACTCTATACTATTAGTTATGACCATGAAACTATTACCTATTACAAGAAAAAAAAACATTTGCTATAATAAACTTATCTATTCCAAGCTTTTTTGTGATCCCATGATGTTGTGCTTTCATAAACTTAACTCCTTAATGCTCGATACATTGATAACATCATAGTAACTGCTTTTTCTCTTGCCTAACACATAATACATACCAATTAATTGTAAATACTTCTTTTTTAATATATTAACAAAAAAGGATGCATAACAACAAAGTATATTATGTACCAATAAGAGCTTCTTTATTGTATTCCTTATTGTTGATAAAACAATCATCGACTTTTCATTCAGGAAGCCAAGTATAAGATTAATCACCTTTTTTATTTTGATAGTATTAATCACTTATGAGCCATTAAACTTCATAACACACATCGTTTAATCCTCAACTCCATTGAAACCTTGATTCTCAATTTTTTTCCTTTCAAGAATATTGGCTATCTTGGCCTCATATCTTACCTTTAAAACTTTGCTTCTAGAATAGCTATTCACACTTGTATGTAATAATTGGATGAGAAAGCCACATAGATAGAAAAATCTAATTGCTTTACATATAGATGCTGGAGATCTCTTAGATGAAATAAGTTTCGAAGTCTTGACACTAACAAATTGCAATGTTACTTATATGTTTAATAACTGATTGATCTACCAACCTATTTTAATGAATTGCTACAAAATTTAATCAGTTCTTGTGAAAGTCTTTAAAGATCTTAATTGATAACAAAATTTTAGTCAAAATTTACTTCCAAATTTGACGTCTCAATTGGCATATTTCCACTATATGACCAAACTTAAAAAATGATAGGAAAATATAAACAAAAAAGTTAAACAAGAACAACTTATACTCGTAAGGCTTCACATTTTGAATTATTTCTTTCTCTTATAGTAAAAGAACAAAGAAAGATGCATCAAAGCGTTAAGAGCAAAAATGGAGTAAGAAATATCCTGAGTTACCTTAAATGAAAACTATAAAGCTATTCCATAAGTAAAGCTATCTAAAAAAGTTAGGTTCTTTGGCTCATTCAAAGCTTTGAAGTTAAAATCTTTAATGATAGCAAAGCCTTACAATAAGGCATACTAAGTAACTAAAGGTTAGTATTAAAAGAGACAACTTTCATGTTTAATGAGCTAATTGATTTACTATTTCAATGAATTACTACAAAATTCAATCAGTTTTGTGAAAGTCTTTAAAGATCGTAACCAATAACAAAATCATAGTCAAAATCTGCTTCTAAATTTAATCTCTCAGTTGGTACATTTCCACTATTCAATCAAACTCAAAAAATGACATGAAAATATAAATAACAAAGTTAAACAAGAATAACCTATGCTTGTAAGGATTCACATTTTGCATTATTTCTCTTTCTCATAGTAAAAGAACAAATAGAGATGCAATCAAAGCAAAGAGTGAAAATGGAGTAAGAAATATTTGAAGGTACCTTAAACGAGAACTACGAAGCTATTCCACAAGTAGAGATCTCTAAAAAATTTAAGTTCTTTAGCTTTTTCAAAGTTTTGAAGTCAAAAGCTCTAATGATAACAAAGCATTACAATAAGGCACACCAAGTAACTGAAGATTAGTATTAAAAAAGACAACTTTCATGTTTAATGAGCTAATTGATCTACCAAACTATTTTAGTGAATTGCTATAAAATTCAATCAGTTCTTGTAAAAGTCTTTAGAGATCTTAACTAATAACAAAATCTTAGTAAAAAATTTGCTTCGAAATTCAACCTCTTAGTTGGCACATTTTCACTATATGACTACACTTAAAAAATGATACAAAAATATAAACAATAAAATTAAATAAGAACAACTTGTGCTTGTAAGGATTCACATTTTGCATTATTTCTCTTTTTTATAGTAAAAAAATAAAGAGAGATGCAATCAAAGCATTAAAAGTGAAAATAAAGAAAGAAATATCTAGAGGTATCTCAAACAAAAACTATGAAGCTATTCCACAAGTAAAGCTCTCCAAAAAAGTTAGGTTCTTTGGTTCTCTTAAAGCTTCAAAGTCAAAAGCTCTAATGACAGCAAATTATTACAATAAGACACACCAAGTAATTAAAGGTCAATATTAGAAGAGACAACTTCTATGTTTAATAGCTAATTGATCTACCAAGCTATTTCAATGAATTGCTACAAAATTCAGTCAATTCTTGTGAAAGTTTTTAAAGATCTTAACCAATAACAAAATTTTAGTAAAAATTTACTTCTAAATTTGACCTATTATTTAGCACATTTCTACTATTCAATCAAACTTAAAAAATGACATGGAAATAGAGATGATAAAGTTAAATAAGAAAAACATGAGCTTATAGGAATTCACATATTACAGTATTTCTCTTTCTCATTATAAAAGAACCATAACAAAGAGAGATGCAATTGAAGCGTTAAGAGTAAAAATAGAGTAAGAAATATCTAGAGATACCTCAAATGAGAACTACAAAGCTATTCAACAAATAAAGCTTTCCCAAAAAGTTAGGTTCTTTGGCTCTTTCAAAGCTTCAAAGTCGAAAGCTCTAATGATAGCAAAGTGTTACAATAAGGCACATCAAGTAATTAAAGGTTAGTATTAAAAGAGACAATTTTCGTGTTTAATGAGCTAATTGATCTACCAAGCTATTTCAATGAATTGCTACAAAATTCAATCAATTCTTGTGAAAGTCTTTTAAAGATCTTAACCAATAACACAATTTTAATAAAAATCTACTTCCAAATTTGACCTTTTAGTTAACAAATTTCCACTATTCAATCAAACTTAAAAAATGACATAGAAATAAAGATGACAAAGTTACACGAGAACAACGTATACTTGTAGGAATTTACATATTATATTATTTTTATTTCTCATTGTAAAAGAACCACAACAAATAGAGATGCAATCAAAGCTTAAGAGCAAAAATGGAGTAAGAAGAGGTACCTCAAACAAGAACTACGAAGCTATTCCACAAGTAAAGATCTCCAAAAAAGTTAAGTTCTTTAGCTTACTCAAAGCTTCAAAGTCAAAAGCTCTAATGATATCAAAGCATTACAATAAGGCACATTAAGTAATTTAATGTTAGTATTAGAAGAGAAAACTACCGTGTTTAATAAGCTAATTGATTTACTAAGTTATTTAAATGAATTGCTACAAAACCCAATCAATTTTTGTGAAAGTCTTTAAAGATCTTAACCAATAACAAAATTATAGTCAAAATCTACTTCCAAATTTGACCTTTCAATTGGTACATTTCAATTATTCAATCAAACTAAAAAAATGACATGGAATTAGAGATGAAAAAGTTACATAAGAACAACATGTGCTTGTAGGAATTCACATATTACAGTACTTCTCCTTCTTGCTATAAAATAACCATAACAAAGAGAGATGCAATTAATGTGTTAAGAGTGAAAATGGAGTAAGAAATATTCAAACATACCTTAAAAGAGAACTATGAAGCTATTCCATTAGTAAAGCTCTCTAAAAAAGTAAAGTTCTTTGGCTCATTCAAAGCTTCAAAGTTGAAAATTCTAATGACAGCAAAGCATTACAATAAGATACGCTAAGTAATTAAAGGTTAGTATTAAAAGAGACAACTTTCGTATTTAATGAGCTAATTGATCTACCAAGCTATTTTAATGAATAGCTACAAAATTCAATCAATTTTTATAAAAATCTTTAAAGATCTAAATCAATAACAAAATCATAGTCAAAATCTACTTCCAAATTTGACTTCTTAGTTGGCACATTTCTATTATTCAATTAAACTCAAAAAATGATAAGAAAATAGGATGACAAAGTTACACAAGAACAATGTATGTTTGTAGGAATTCACATGTTACATTGTTTCTCATTCTCACTATAAATAACCACAACTAGAAGATATATAATCAAAGTGTTAAAAGTGAAAATGGAACAAGAAATATTCGAAGTACCTCGAACAAAAGTTACAAAGTTATTCCACAAATAGAGCTTTCTAAAGTTAGGTTCTTTGGTTACTTTAGAGCTTTGAAGTTGAAAGCTCTAATGATAGCAAAGTGTTACAATAAGGTATGCCAAGTAACTCAAAGTTAGTATTAAAAGAGACAACTAGATAATGGTTGAGCTATATCTATGTCATAAAAGCTACTTTGTAACACACGTTTCGTCTTTTGAATGATATGTTCAAATCTTCAAATGTTGAAAATACTTTCAAGGATACATATCATGCAAATTAAACATGGCTTTGAGTTCTAAAAATAGAAATGATTTATTTATATTGGAAGAAGTTTACAATAACAATTTTCTCAAGTTCTTGCATTAGATGGTTGAGTTCCTAATTAAAAAATGTCAAAAAATTAAATTAGCAGTGGTAAAACATGTACAACCTTATCTACATATTATAATATTGGTAGCATATTTTGAAATGTGCATATTATAATGAGTTCAATTATGCATGCATCTAACAACTTGAAAGAGATGTATAAAATGATTGGAACCAATGATAAGTTCAAACATAAATTATAAATGGATATAAAAAAATTTAACACATGAACTAAGATATCTCATATTTGCCTATTGAAATAGTTCTTTATTCTAAAATACTGATGTACTAATTTCAACAAAATACTAACTTCATTGGTTGCCCCACCATTTAATGATATGCCCAAATTTTTAAATGTTGAAAACACCTTCAAGAACTTATATCATGCAAATTAAATAAGACTTTGAATTCTACAAAAAGAAATGATTGATTTGTGTTGGAAAAAGTTTATAACAACAATTTTCCTAGTTTTTTCAAAACATGGTTAAGTTCCTAATTAGAAAATGACATAATATGAAATTAGCAATTAGAAAACACGCATAACCTCATCTACATACTATAATACAAATAACATATTCAAAAATATGCATATTTTGGTAGATTAACTTATGGATGCAACCAATAAATTAAAAAAGAGCTATAAACAAATTGGAATTAGTGGCAAGTTTAAATAGAAATTGCTAATGGATACAAAAGATTTTAATACATGACTAAATTATCATAAATTTGCACATAATCTTTAGCATTATAATGAGGACAATAAAATTTGTACCATTATTGTCATTCCTTAAAGGAATCTCTTACTTAATTGGAGTTGAAACTCTTAAAAGTCTTTCAATGAGAAAATCAACAAAGTAGCTAGCCAATAAAAAGACTTTTCCAAAAAAGTTAATAACAATTGGTATTGCATAATCATAAACCTATAACTAATTAACCTCTTTGCAAAAACAGGATCAGTTGTTTATAAAATATTCACATTTGTGAAGTCATCCATGGTTATAAAACCAATACCAAAGGCAACATATTGCAAAAGCAAAAAGGAGAATGGGATGTTATAATTTGCTTAAATCAATAATGGATTTAAGCAATTTACCTTATAGCATAAATTCAATTCCAATCATATTCTTCCAAGGACTTGTGGAGTTTATATGCTAGTGATTTGAGAACACTAACCAACCAAATAATAGAACAAATAAGTAATCGTAAACAATATACTTGGAAAACTTGTACACCAATTTTACTCAAATATGTTACAACGATCCTAGTGAACATGCACTCCCCAAATGAAACTAGATAATCTCTTACCTAGAGAGTTAACTTCTAAATAATCTCTTGCATAGGGAGTTAACTTTTTTCATCATAGCAATTTCCTTGAGAAGCTACTCCAATTCTTTTATGTGTTTTGCAAATATTTTTATAGACTAATGTTAGGTTAGTGAGTAAGACAAGTATGAATAAATTATAATAATTCAAAGCCAACAAATAAAAAAAGGAGACATAAGGTGTGGCAAAAGTTTTAAAGCATTTTTATCAAACTTTGTTCTAACTTAATTTTTTTTTAAAATTTCTATCATAAACTACTTACAAACCAAGTTCAATTACTTAAGCAACTTACACCATACAAATTGGTCACATCCTAATATACTTTAACTATTATTTTCTTTTCAAAACACTAATCTTAAAGAAGAATTCGTAACTTGACATTACTAGTTTAGAAATTTAGATACATTTGGACATCAACATTATTGTTAATGTGACCAATCACAAACGTCATATAAAAAAGCAAAAGCAAAAGTAAAATTATAAGAAATACTCCATAGAAACACGACAAGTATTGTTTAGGCATTTTCTAATTTAGATATTGCAAAACAACTCTATAATATTTGTTATGACCATGAAACTATTATGTATTACAAGAAAAGAATCCATTTTCTATAACTTATCTATTCTAAGCTCTTTTACATTTTATGATGTTGTAATTTCACAGACTTAACTCCTCAATGCTCGATGCGTTGGTAACATTAAGTCATTACCTTTTCTTTAGCTTAGCACAAAACACAAACCAATCAATTGAAAATTATTCTTTTTTAATAGATTAGCAAAAGAGAAAACATACAACAAAGTGTACTAATAAGAACACAACAACAAAGCTTGTCATTTTTCCTATTGTTGACAAAACAATCACTAGCTTCTCATTCGAGAAGTTAAGTATAAAATCAACAACATTTTTAATTATGGTAGTATTGGCCCCCTATAAGCCATTAAACTTCATGACACATGTCATTTGATTATTTACATCATTGAAACTTTAGCTCTTAATTTCCTTCCTTTCAAGAACATTCATAATTCCACCCTCACAACTCACCTTTAGAACTTTGTTTCTAAAATGACTCTCCACGCTTATAGGTAATAATTTGGATGAGATAGCCATATAAGTAAAGAAATGAAATTTCTTAATGCATAGAGGCTAGAGATACAAAGATCTCTTTGATGAAAAAAGCTTTAAAGTCTTAATATTAGTGAATTGCAACATTGCTTTCATGTTTAATGAGCTAATTGATCTACCAAGCTATTTTGATGAATTCTTACAAAACTCAATTAGTTCTTATGAAAATTTTCAAAGATCTTAACTAATAAAAAAATCTTAGTCAAAATCTTCTTTTGAATTCGACCTTCTAGTCAGCACATTTCCACTATTGAATTAAACTAAAAAAATGATATTGAAAGAAAACTACAAAGTTACACAAGAACAAGTGTGCTTGTAGAAATTCACATTTTATATTATTTATCCTTCTCAAAGTAAAAGAACTAGAACAAAAAGAGAGATGTAATTGAAGCATTAAGAGTGAAAATGAAGCAAGAAAGATGTGAAAGTACCTTGAGTAAGAGCTACGAAGTTGTTCCACAAGTAAAGCTCTCAAAAAATGTTAGGGTCTTTGGTTTATTTAAAGCTTTAGACAAAGTTAGCATCTTCTATTCCTTTAAAGCTTTGAAATCTAAAACTTTAATGATAGATAAGGCACACCAAATAACTAAAGGTCAGCATTAGAATAGACAATTGGATAATAGTTGAGCTTTATTTATGTCATAAAGGTTATTTTCTACCACTTGTTTTATATTTGAAAACTTAGTAATGTGAGAATATCTAGATGTGCAACTCTATACAAAATGAAACTACAAGTTTGATCAATGACATCAACATAAACTTTATTTTGAAATTTGTTATAATAAATCCAAGCTATAGTAATCATTGGTTGAAACTTACTTTTCAAGTCATGTCTTAGAATTTCAACTATTATAATACTTTCAATAAAACTTTTAGTAAGAATTTAGCATATAAATAAAGAGAAGCAAAAAACTCTTAATGAGATAAAAACTCAACAAAAGCAAGAAAAAAAATGTTGTACAACCTTGAAGAAAATCAAACAAAATTGACAATTACCTTAACAAGTTTCTAAGACAATTGAAGGGATATTCTTTGAAGTTAATGTGTAAAACATATAAAACATTTTCTTTAGTACTAATGATGATCTCAAAATTTTTTTGATAAGATAAATTATTGATTTATGCTAAAGGAGGCTTATAATAACAATTTTCTCAAGTTCTTCCACAAAATGGATGTGTTCCTAATCAGAAAATGATATGAGATGAAATTAATAGTGGTAAAATATGCATAACCTCCTTTACATACTATAATACTAATAGCATATTTAAAAATTTGAATATTATGATAATTAACTTATGCATACAACTAAGAACTTAAATGAGGGCTATAAATTTATTAAAACCAATGGCAAGTTCAAACATAAACCATGAATGAATACAAAAATTTTTAACACATGAACTAAGATATCATGCACTTGCTTATTAAATTAATACCTTACCTCAAAGCTTTGATGGATTTAATGTCAACAAAATACTAAATTCACTAATTGTCACAATTTAACCATATGTTCAAATCTTTAAATGTTAAAAACACCTTTAAGGACAAATATGATGCAAATTAAACAAAAGTTGGAATTCCAATTAGACAAATGATTGATATATGCTAGAAAAAGTTTACAATAACATTTTCCTCAAGTTTATCTACAAGTTTAGCAACCTTATCTAATGTTACATATGAATATATACTAGGATCACATGTTATAACAATATCAACCTACTTCCACACTTATAAAGGATTAAGATAAACTTTATATCAAAGAAAGTATGGTTCCCAACCAATATATATATATATATATATATATATATATATATTCATAGTCAAACTTTTTTCAGCATTATTTATGGATTTGAACCTTTGATTAAGCATTTGCTTTTGTTATAAATTTTATGAGTATGGATGCATATGAAAATTTTTATTTATTTTTCTTTTCAAAAGAAAAGAAATAAACCTTTTACCTTTCATGAATTTGTCCTTTTTTTTAAAAAAAAAAAACTGAATCCAAGGCCTTGGAAGTCAATATTAGTACGTATACATATCTATTGACAAATATTCATATATAAATCCTAACTAAATTGTATCTCTCACAATCTTAGTGCTTTATCAATAATTATGGTTGTTAAATCACTTCCACCCCTACCCAATGTAGTAATTACATATAAGCCTTAACCTCACAATGAGAACAATATAAAATTTGTACTAGTATTATTAATCCTCAAAGGAAATTCACCTAACTAGAGTTGAAACTCTTAAAGTTCTTCCAATAAGAAATTCAACAAAACAACTAGCCATTAAAAAGACTTTTCCAAAAAGGCTTATAACAATTGGTATTGCGGGATTGTAAACATAATCACCAATTAACCTTTTTACAATAAAAAAGATAAGTTGCTTCCAAAATATTTGCATTTGTGACATCATTCATGGTTATAAAATCAAATCAAAGGCATCATACTACAAAAGCAAAAAAAAGGTAGGGTGTTATAAATTACTTAAATCAATAGTAATTTTAAGTAATGTTCCTTACAACACAAATTTAAGTCTATTCATTTTCTTCCAAGGACTCATTGAGTTCATGTGCTAGTGATTTATGAAAACTAACCAACCAAATAAAAAAATAGATAAGTAATCATGAACAAAATATTTGGCAACCTTTTACACCAATTTTATTCAAGTATGCTACAAAGATCTTAGTGGACATGCACTGAAACTAGAAAATCTCTTTCTGAGGAGTTAGCTTTTTTATCATAGTAATTCCCTTGAGAAGTTACTCTATTTCCTCTAAGTATACTACAAATTTTTTTATAGACTAATTCCAAGTTAACCATTGAGATAAGAATGAATAAATTATAACAATTTGAAGTCAACAAATAGACAAAGGAGGCATATAGTACAACAAAAGTTCTAAGGCAATTCTATCAAAATTTGCTCCAACTTATTTATTTTTCTTTATTTTTTTTTATTTTTATTTCTAATTTAAGCTACTTATAAACCAAAAGTCAATTACCTAAAAAACTTATGCCACAAAAATTAGTTACATCTTGAAATACTTTAACTATGCTTTCCTTTTCAAAGCATTGATCTTAAAGAACTCCTAGCTTGACAACACCATTCTAGACATTTAGATATAAATGGACATTAATATTATAGTTAATGCAATCAATCACAAACGTCACATTAAGAAGTAAAATCAAAATTATTAGAAATACTCCATAGAAATATAACAAGTATCATTTAGGCATTCTTTAATTTAGGTATTACAAAACAACTCTATATTATTAGTTATGATCATGAAATTATTACATATTATGAGAAAAGAACTCACTTCCTATAATAGACTCATTTATTCCAAGCTCTTCCATAGTCTAGCAATGTTGTGCTTTCACAAAGCTTAATTTTTTAGTATTCAATATGTTGGTAATACCATAGCTAACTACCTTTATTCTATCCTAACACAAAATACATGAGAAAACCAATCAATTGCAAATTCTTATTCTTTAATAAAATAACAAAAGAGGAAACATAACAATAAAGTATACTACTATAAATAAAAGCTTATTTGTCATTTTTCCTATTAGAATATGTGACAACATGATTGCCACTTAATAGTCACCTTGGTTACCACACCCAACACCAATCCATCTTTGATAATAAGTTGTTAAGAATAAAACTCATAGATTATAATTAACATAGTTTCTATAAGAGGCTATCACCAATATTAGTATAATAAAAGGAACTTTAGATCTTTTAGTATCACATGAGACATTAGCATTAAAAGAACTCTTTAAACAATTACCAACCAAAGACCAATACTAATTCCCCTCCTCTTCTATTTAAAATCAATCCATAGGCTTCAATAAACAAATAAGCCTGTAACAAGCATGTAGAATGAAGATTTATTGTTATGTTTGTTTTTAAGGATTGTGTGTTTAGGATCAATATTTTTTATTTAACAAGTGCTTTCAATTTAGTTTTTCCCTTGCAAAAATTACAATAAAGAATTGGTAAATTGAAAAACAACACCATTGTTATGCTTTGTTTTTCCATCTCAAGGCCAAACTTGGAAGAAACAATCAAAAGAAATAAATATTCTATAAGGAAAAAGTTTCAATCATTTCTAAAGTAACATTATATTTATTGTGTATTGGTTTTTATAATTTTGTATCCTATTTATATGTTCATGTTTTTCCTTTATTGTTAATTGATTTGAATAGAGGAAATTAAAGCCCTTTATAAGAGTAAATAATAGCAAAATTAATAGTAAATCATACTAAATTATTCTTTAAGAGAAATTGATATAGAGATAATAAGGAAAGCTACTATTGTGAGACAATGAGAAGATTACAATTATGCAAAAGAAAGCATTGAGTCAAAACAATTGTTAGCATTCTAAACTTAGTTTAGATAGGATGACACTTAAAAAATATTGTATGAAGAGCCCTAACATATTGCTTTGCTTCTCTGTCATTCATAACTAGAAAGATATTAACCTAACCAATGAAGAAGCAAAACAACATTAACCATAAGAACATATGCTTGTAAATAACTAACTTGGATTCAAAGGTAAATGGTGCCAAAGATGTTAACATAAGATGAAATATTAAGGTTTTCATTAATTTAATCCTATGGTCAAATTAAAAAGGGAGCTTTTTTTGTAAAAATTGTTCTAGAGAAAGTCCAATAAACTTATGATTTTAACCATTATCATACCTCTCCTCATGTTTAAAGAAAATGAAGAAAGAAAACAAATTCTAGATAATCATTGTTTTTGAAAAGAATTCTTTTAATCAATCTTAAAAGATGGTATTTGATAGGTTTATAATCAAATTGTTCAATTTGGTGCTTACAAACTGTGCTTTAAGTCTAATATTGAAATACACAACACACCCTATAACAACATATATACAAAATTATTCAAAAAATTGTTGTGTAAAAGAGACCTTAGATGCACCTTGAGAGATCATTTGGACATTAACCCCATTTCTTTGAAGAATAAAAAAGCTTGCCATAAGACATACCAATTAACTAAAGGTCAATATTAGAAAAGATAACTAGATAGTAGCTAAAGGCTACTCTCTTTCATTATTAAAAGCTTAGCAAAATGAAGATATTTGCGTGTGTAACTCTATATAAAATGAAGCCATAAAACTGACCAATGACATCAATAGAAAATTCATTTGGAAATTTGTTATAAGAGACCCAAGTCACTACAATCATTGATTGAAATTTACTTTTGAAATTGGATCCTAAAATTTAAACTATTACATTTTCTTCAATAATTCTTCTTGTAAAAGTTCAACATACAAATAAAAATAAATAAGAACTCTAAAAAAGATAACAATTGACAAAGACAAGAGAGACAATGTTACAAAACCTTAAAGAAAATCAAAACAAAATTGGCAATCACCTTAACAATTTTTTAAGACAATTGAAGGAATATTCTCTAAAGTAAATGTGCAAAACATATACAACACCTTCTCTAGTATTAGTGATAATCTTTGAAACTTTTCAATAAGAGAAATGATTAATTTTTACTAAAGGAGGTTTATAGGAGCAATTTTCTCAAGTTCTTGTACAACATGGTTAAGATCTTAATTAAAGAATAACATAAGATGACATTAGTAGTGGTAAAACACGTACAACCCCATCTACATACTATAATACTAGTAGCATATTTGGAAATGTGAATATTATGGTGGATTAATTTATGCATTCAACCAATAACTCAAAGGAGAGTTATAAACTAACTGGAACAAATGTCAAGCTTAAACAAAAATCATGAATGGATACAAAAAATTTTAACATGGGTACTAAGATATCATACATTTGCCTACTAAATTAGTTCTTTACTCCAAAGCTTTAATAGATCTAGTGTCAACAAAATACTAAAGTCATAGGTCGTCATAACATGTATAAAGACATCCAAATCTTCAAAAAGTTGAAAACACCTTTGAGAACATATATATACAAATTAAACAGAACTTTGAGTTCTAAGATGGAAAAGGAAACATTCATTAGCTTTCTAACCTTTGCAAGAAAGTCATATTGACCAAGCATTCTAGTGCTATTAATATCCAACATAGTTATATTCCATTTCAAAACTTCTAGTTAGTATTGCCTAAAAATGGAGAAAGAAAATATTAATGTTGATTGGAGTCTTACATATAACATCTAACAACATACAATTGCTACAAACCTTACTTATGTCTCTTGTCCTAATTATAAGAGCACTTGGTTATAAGATTGATAACATGGGAGTATGAATGGTAGCATGGACATTCTTGGTGGTGGAAACCATTGAAATTTATATGGAAAAAAAAAAAAATCAAAACAAGAGGCTTTCACCAAAAATCTTGATTGATACAGGATCCAACAAAGTTGAAATAAAAATTTCTATAATAAATCCATATGAAAAAATAGCACTTTATTGAAAATAGAAAAACAAGAACACAAAGAGAGAATTGAAGAAAGTTTTGTATTTATGGATGATTTGAGAGTACAATTGGATCACCTTTTTATAATGATTGAAAACTAAACATAAATCAACATATACTTATGAGGAATTGATACAAAATTTATTCTAAAAATGTTAGATATAAAAATCCCTAAAACATTTAAAGGTTTTTAGCTAAAATTTCATCAATGGAGTTAATGATTATTTTTGTTTTCCACTTTAATAGATTTGTCATTCTTTTTTAAGTTAAATGTCTCTTATATCACCTTAAAACATTTACCAAAATGTTCAAGATTGAAGGAAAGAGAAAACACATTCAAGCTAAAGGTTGAAGATAAAGCGTATGTAATACATGCACCCTTTTATGTTAGGCATTGGGCATTTCAATGGTGTCGTGCATGGACTACACATGCTCATGTTAAAAATCATACAACATAGAGTGCATGTAGTACACACACCTCTCTTTATGTTAGACATCAAGCACTTTGGTAGTGTCATGCATGGACTACATGTGCCCATATTAAAAATTGTACATGTGTCCACATGTTCTAGTCTTCTTTTGCCATGTGTTGCTAACATGGCACTAATGTGGCCACTATTTTTTATTGATTTTAATGATAATAACAAAATCTATGTTCAAATAACAATATAATTATTTGTGGATTGGTTCCTATAATTTCATTTTGTGTGTAAGATATGGTCTTATTTATCATGTTGAAATTAAGAGTTTTAAGTCTTAGTATAATATTATATTTTAGATTGAATTTATTTTATCTATCAAAAGAAATCCTACACAACACTTACTCGAATCAAGAGGTCCCACAACACTTAATTTAAATTGAATGAGGAGGATGTTGCATCAATGAACTATTAGCAAGCGAATCTAATGGCATTACTCCACCTTGTCAATAAATTTCTGAGTTGAATCCAACATGACCCTCTTTATCACTAGTGTGCCTTGTACGTAAAGATACCATTTTAGTCAATGGGTGCAATGAGGTGAAAATGGCATGGATCACTATTGTCACCATCTCAATTCAATGTGCCAAGGTACATCTCCATGCAACCTTTCTTTGTTTTTTTTTAGGTAAAGGGGAATTTGGGGTCAATGGAGTCAAACTTGTAATCTCTGAGTTGTTAAGCAATAACAATCAATTATTGGATAACTAGCATATTAATATTATAATCTAGATCATATAACTAAAGCTAAAGGATGTGTAAAATTTACTTCAAATACCAAGATTTGCACGTGCTTGATTTCTTGCCTAACATAGAAATTATAATAAATAAAGTATTGGAATTAGTATTTAAGTTTGAATTTGGCTACAAATATTCTTCCCAAGACAAAGTCTAGAATTCTAGGAAAGGAGAGCACAAATCAAATCAATTCATTACACAAATCTTCATTAGTAGTTTGATTAAACATTTTTTAAATATTCTTAAGTATTTATAATTTTTTAATAATTAATTTTGAAAGAAAACATTATACCATTTTTAATGGTATTTTATATAAGTTCAATTACAATATTTCATCACTTAATAATTCAAGTTCTTATGATTAATTTTAAACTTTTTTTTTGTATCTATCACTCTTAATTGAGTCATTATAATGTTTTTACATTTAAAGTCACAAGACACAAGTAATTGATAAAAAAAGAAGGCATGTTACGAACATAGACAAGTCTCCATGATTTTTATGTACTTAAAAATGACAAATGTTGAAAATAATGTTCACACATTAAAAATCGATATAGATCATACGTTATTAATATTTTGGCCGATAGCTTCTTTATAAATATAGATTTTTCCATAAACCATTTGTAAGGGGTTGGTTGTCTTCACAAAGTACTCTGAATCACATCATACCATGAATGCCAATAGAATCCAAAACCTACCAAGCTTTAATCTGCTCAAACAACACATCTTAGCCTTCCTTGCATTGTTAAACAATAATGAGAAAAATGATTAAGTCTTTTGATGGCCATAATCATTTATTAGCAATGATAAATCCATTATATAATTTTTCTTGGTAGTGGTTTGACCCTCATCCATATGCATCATGGAAAAGAGAGCCATATAGATGCATAAGTTAAATAGCTTTTAGATGCCCCATGTTGTGACCTATGAGAAAAAGTTAATCCATAGACTTGTGCATGTAGATTGCCAATTATACTCTGCATGAGAATAAGAGAATGACATAAGTGAGGCAAGCAAGCATGGGCTTTCAATTTCATGTTTGTTTCCTTCACATCTTAATTGGATTTTCACAAATGTCAAGGAGATGGTTTCAATTCTAGTCCATACATACCATACAGAAGTGTGCAGTTTTTCTCATTCTTCATGTGAAAAGGTGAATTCAAATTATATAAAAGCAATCAAAGTTTGACTTTTGGCATTAAAGAGAGAAGAATACCTCAACTCAAAACACATCCAAAGCAAATCTATTGGAACAATTAATTATAGCTTGCTAGATGTTCAATGCCAAATTATCCAGAGCCTTCATTATTGAAAGTAACAGACTTGGTTTGCAATCATAAAACATGTGTATGTTCATAGCTCTTCCTACCCTTACCTAACCTCCAACTATAAAATAAACAAACCAACTAAAGTATAAGTCAAACTGTTATTAAGGATTACTACACAAAATGACTCAGTATTGAGAATATTGGATCAAATGCTAATTAGAAGTAAAGTACATCTCTTAGATAAGGAAGTGGATGTTATGGGCTTATGCCTAATCAGGGTTAATTATTGTGTTATATAATGGCTTAGGCCTCACCCATATCTTCTAATTTTAGTTCAAAGGTAGAATAGAATGAAAGGAACATTTAAAACTTGACATATCATGACATAAGTCCATGCAATAGTAACAACAGTAAAAATCGTATCATAAGTTAATAAGCTCAAATATTATTGTACATAGATGGTAAATCATCTAGCGATTTATTGGCCTTAATACATACATATGTACACATAAACATATATAGAATTATTCATAGAGATTAGGTGAGAAATTGAGAGAGAGATTCTATAATCAACTTAGCACCAAAATTAGTGAAAGGTTATGATTGTGTTGCCTAGCAATCTTATACCAAACTAGATTTTGCACCGATAAAGGATCTTTGGATTCGTCCCACATCAAAAGGATAGAACATAATCTTAAGCTTTATAAGTGGTGACTTTTCCTTTCCTCTTGAAATGTCTTTTGGGAACAATTATGAAACTACTTAATATGATATCAAAAACATTATCCTAAGCCTTTTAGGCTAATAGCCAAAAAGGCCTCCAATATTGGAAGGAGAGAATGTGATCCTTTCTCTTGAGACACCTTTTCATAACAATTATAGAACCACTTAATAATGTCCAAATCTTTGTAGCTTATAGCTTGCAAACTCTTATTTCTATCGTTATCTTTTTGCCATGTTAGCCAAACTAGTGCACGTGGAACCCAAAAGCGAGATGTGTGGAGATAGTCAATTTGAATGATTAGTTCATGCACGATGTTCTTTGTCCTTATTTGTTCATGTCTAACACTTCCTGCATGTTAAAGTTATAACAAGAATTTGGAAGTATTGTATTGGATTTGCCTCTAGGAACTATGTGACAGTATTTGCTTTGAAAACTTGAACCAGCACCTTGAAGCCAGTAAATTTTCAACTTTGTTCTGTTTATTGGACAGCCATTGGACTAAGTACCAATAGGGAGCCAAAGAATTAATTGTTGGGGCTTCTTTTAAAAATGTAACTCGGACTAGGTTCCTGACAATCTATGCGTCTCAAGTCTCCAATCATTAGACTGCCTTGTTTGGTCATATGCCAGAAAAAAAAAAATTATTAGTGATCATTCCATTTTCCATTGTTGGGCATTGGGTTCTGTGCTGTCTAACAACTAAACTTCAGAATTGGTTATTGGGCTCTCTGTGTATAAAGCGTCAATGTGGTTGAAGTTGATCCGTGGGCTGAATTGGTTAAGTCCAGTATCTTTCTTGGACTTCTTGCAAGGAACTGCGGACTTTCGACGAGAGGAAGTGAGAGATTAGGAAAGAATAAAAGAAGGTCAGCCAATTCAACGGAAAGAAGTATAATTAATCGTCTGTGATTGTCGACAATGTTTGATTTCAAGCACGTAGTATTCTTGGCAGAAAAGAAACATGAAACGTTGCTTATAAATTATATTAAGCATGAACTTTTTAAAATAGGATCAAAGTCTGTAGTTTAAGTGAATAAATTTATACTGTAACCTATGATTCAGATGCAAAGTTCGTCTTCTGATATTACATATAAATTTTGTAATTTCACTTGATGGTGGTTAAAAAAATGATATTAAAATGTCTTACATTGTTTATAACCTGTTGTAGAATCCTCTCTATAAATGAACAAGTTATCTCCTCCTTCAAACTGATTTTATAGAAAGAAAAAATAACATCGACTGCCTCTCCTTTCTTCAGTGTGTTTCCAGCAGAAGCCTGCGAGACTGTAGGCGAAGGTGCCTGCTTGGCGGACATGTAACCAGAAGTAAGACGTCGGCCAAAGGCCAGAAACAATGGCGCAAGAATTGCTTCTGAGAATTTTGAGAGAGAATATCTTCAGTACAATGATGCAAAGACGTAATATTTCAAGACCACAGTAGGATTTATGCCAACTGCAATGACTTGACTCAAGTTCTAACTATATTGATATTGCAGGGTTTTCCGAGGGGAGGCTTGCGATCATCTTGGAGGATTATTCCGCGACCACGGGTATCAAAGGGGGGTCTACTAGAGCAAAACTTTGTTTAGAAATATAAGGACCTTTCCATCTTGCTTGTACCAATCCTTGTAGCTGTGTAAATTCCTCGATAATATACTTCCAACTCAAAAACAGTGTTACTCTACAGATTCTGTCCCCAGTAATTTCTGAACAGATTCCTATATGATCTTAATTAACCGAAGCAAAATATGATCAACTTGCTTTCATGTTTCAAGAACATCAGGAAATTATGCAGGGGAAGTTTTCAGGTATGAAGTCCCCGTAAATGCCTCTTCCCTACAGGTTCTGGACCTGCCACAGGCCTAGCATGGGGCAGATGACCAACTGTTGTTGCGTAGCATTAAAATAACAATCTAGACTGATGAAAAATTGAAACAAGAGAGGCATTCAACACGTTGCAGTGAGTGAGCCATGATAGCATTGATCTGAAATCATGAACACCATACATTTTCCACTGGTTGATGGTGGGCTTCCAAACGTGAAAAACCAAAAGAAAATCATGACAACAAAGCGTTCTTTTTAGATTTCTCACACACTCTGCAGCAAAAACATGGTAAATAATGTTACACGACCCCTAGGTACAGTAACAAACAAATAAGCTTGAGCAGGCTGGTTTGATTCAAGGGTCAAATCTCACAAAGTAGCATCTTTTCGTAACTAAATAATCACATTTGATTATGCTATCAAGGTTATCTTTGTTAAGGAACGAGATTATTTTATTATGTCCCCTTATTTTCCTTTTTTATTGTAATTAAGTTTTAGGTTTTATTAGAAAATTTTGAGAATTAAAGCTTTATAATAGAACCAAGTAATCTCATAGTGCTCTTGATATTATACGTTTCTAGTGATTTTTTACTCTTCTTTAAAATATTGTCTTACAAATTAATAGAGTTCAACAAGGCACTCTGATGCGAATTCCAAGTATTTGAAGAGATTTGGGCTCCTTACAGTAACGTGCATCCACGAGATGAGCCCCATGACTTGACCGCTAGGGCACTTAGGAGCATTGGGCTCGAAGCCCTAAACCTCTGTTTTGTTGTTCTAAAGGCAGAAGCTAAGAAAATTTGAGATAGACAATGGAGAGACACAACTTCGGCGTTTGCCTGCGCTGACTTGGAGGAGTCACTCTTTTTTCTATGAAACCATATAGAACAAACGTGTTTCAAGCCCTAGCTTCTTTAAGAGCCTTTCAACCTCCAAATCCGCCTGCCAATGTTGAATATTTTGTCGAAAACGGGTTTCAATCCCAATACATGCGGTTCTAACTTCCTAGTCAGGAATTTTCTTGAAAGGGGTGAATTTTCCCGAGCACGTGGGTTGTTTGATCAAATGCCTCACTAGAATACAGTCTCAACAAACATGATGATTTTGGGTTATGTGTAATCTGGCAACCTTTCTTATGCTAGAGAGTTGTTTGAAGGTATGGTTGAACCTACCGCAGCGACATGGACTATCTTAATTGGTGGGTACTCGCAGTGTAATTAGTTTCGAGAAGTATATAAGATGTTCACTGAGATGCTTGGGGGGGGGGGGCCGGGGGGGGGGGGGGGTTGGAGCCCGATTATGTGACCTTTGCAAATGAAGTGGTTCAAGTTCACGGCCATATCATTAAAATGGGATACGACTCAATTCTTATGGTCTGAAATTCCTTGGTTGATGCTTACTGCAAAACAGGTCACTTAGAGTTAGCTCATCAACTCTTCAAGCAAATGCCTGAAAGAGATTCTGTTACTCTGAATGCATTGATAACTGGGTTCTCAAGAGATGGTCTGAATGAAGATGCAACGAAACTCTTTATGGACATGCAACATTTTGGCTTCAAACCATCAGAATTCACTTTTGCAGAGATTCTATGTGCTGGTAGTGCTCTGGACGACATACTATTTGGGCAGCCAGTTCATGCTCTCTTGGTGAAGACAAAAAATGTTCAGAATGTGTTTGTGGGAAATGCTTTGCTTGATTTCTATTCAAAGCATGGTCGCGAGCTTGAAGCAAGAAGACTCTTTGACGAGATGCCAGAGTTGGTATTTCTTACAATATAATCATCACCTCTTATGCAGGGGATGATCAGCTGAAAGAGTCTCTTAGTCTTTTCTAGGAACACAGTTGACCATATTTGATAGGAGGCAATTCCCTTTTGAGACCTTGTAGAGCATAGCAGCCAATTCTATGGACTTGGAAATGGGTCGACAAATTCATTCCCAGGCTGTTGTGTCAACCGCAGCTTCAGAAGTTCAGGCTGGAAATTCATTGGTTGACATGTATGCTAAATGTGGCAGATTTGAGGGAGCCAAAAAAATGTTCACAAATTTAGACCTCAGAAGCACGGTTCCCTGGACTGCCATGATATGAGGTTATGTTGATATGAGGTTATGTTCGGAAGGGACTGCATGAAGAAGGCCTAAAACTGTTCACAAAGATGCATAGAACCAATGTAGGTGCTGACTAGGCCACTTTTGCAAGCATGTTGCGTGCTTCAGCAAATCTGGCCTCACTATCACTAGGGAAACAGTTGTATTCATTTGTAACTAGATCAGGATTCTTGTCGAACGTATACTGTGTAAGCGCACTCGTAGATATGTAAGCAAAATGTGGCTCTTTAAAAGATGCACTTCAGAGCTTCCAAGAAATGCCTAAAAGGAAATCCAGTCTCTTGGAACGCCCTGATCTCGGCTTACGCAGAGAATGGAGATGGTAAAGCTACTCTTAAGTCATTTGATCAGATGATCCAGTCAGGTTTCCAACCGGATTTGGTCAGCTTCCTGAGTGTGTTAACTGCTTGCAGCCATTGTGGACTCGTCGAAGAACCATTACGATATTTCAAATCCATGACTCAATTTTACAAACTCGTTCCCAAAGAATCACACTACGCATCAATGGTTGATGTGCTGTGTCGGCCGGTTCGATAAAGCAGAAAAGCTGATGGCTGAAATGCCATTCAAGCCTGACGAGATCATGTGGTCATCAGTTCTTAATTCCAGTAGATCCTGTAAAATTCATAAGAATCAAGAACTGGCTAAGAATGCAGCAGACCAGCTTTTCAATATGGCAGAGCTCCGGGACGCTGCTCCGCACGTGAATATGTCCTATGTCTACGCAGCAGCAGGTACGTGGGATAGTGTTGGAATGGTGAAGAAGCCTTGAGGGATAGAGGAGTTAAAAAGGTCCTTGCCTATTGCCGGGTTGAGATCAAACACAAGATTCATGTATTCTCAGCGAATGACAAAGTCCCACCCACAAATGGAGGAGATCAGGAGAAGGATCGATATGCTGATGAAGACGATGGAGAAGGATATAAACATGATAGAAGCTGCGTACATCTCAATGTGGATGAGGAGATCAAAGTAGAATCTCTTAAACACCACAGCGAAAGCTTGGCAATTGCTTTTGCTCTGATCAACACACCAGAAGGGTCGCCGATACTAGGGATGATGAATCTACGAAGTTGTACGGCCTGTCATATAGGCCCCAATAGGAAGGATTACTCTTTTTCAATTCTCCTTCCTCCTTCCTCCTTCCTGTATTACAGTGATTGATCACCACATTCGCCCGTAATTCCGGATTGAATAACAATGCTTATTTGTTCTTGATTTATTCCAAGATTTGCATATAATTAGCTTGTCTTTTTAATCTGTTCCGTTCCATCTTTTTCTTCCAAAAGAGAAATCCGTCAATAAATGACGATCCCCATCAGACCCGTTCTGATGCGGATCCCTATCATTCTCAGACGAAGAAGATGAAAAAACAAAATTAGACAACCGGAAGAATCAGATGCAAAGCAAATGCAGGATTCCCAGATAAACTCTTAATTAATTCATTTTTTAATTATTATTCAAACCATACAATACTTGGGAAAGAAAAAGAGAAAAGGAAGTAACAACTACTTCTTGTTCTTGTTCAACATATCGTCGGGAACAACCTTGAGGAGCTTCTTCTGCTTCGATTTGGCGATCTTCTTCAAGGTCTTGGGATTGGTGATCTTCTGTAGCTTGGTGCCAGACCTCAGAATGTTCTCCTGCTTCTTCTTCTGCCGCTCCTCCCTCTGCTTCCTCTTCTCCACCTTTTTCTGCCTTATCGTCTCCTTCAGCTCCGTCATTCTCTCCCTGTACGCCCTCTTTATCTCCTTCTGCCTATCCCTCTCCTCGAAGGTCGTACCCTTCAAGCTTACCTTCGCCGCCGACGCCCTTTGCTTCCTCGCCCGCTTCCACTTCCGTCCAGAGACCTTCGCCGCCACGACCCCATCGTAGCTCGGCCTCCCGAAGCTCGGCTTGTCCGGATTATCCGCCGATGCAACCGCAGATCTCTTCGCCGCAGGAGGATTCGTGTCCATGACCTCGTCGACCTCCATGGGAGCCTCGCCCAGACTGCTCTGATTCTGGGATTCTTCCCGCTTTCGCTTGTAGGTCTTGCCGCCGAAGCCCTCATCGAGACACCGGAAATCAATCGTGCACGCCATGATCAACTACGATTGGCAACGGCTTAGCTTAACGATTGGGGTTTTAGGGTTTTCCCTTTCTCAACTTGGCGGAGGGAGGGGCTTTCATTTATATATACTTTAGGCAACAGGCCGGGCCTCGTTAGTGTCATTGGGCCTATCGACACACTACTGCATAGAGTTGAATGTTAATGCACTTTTTTCGCAGATCGATGGGAGCACGCAGAAATATTTTTTCAGGGTTCATGCGTTTGAGACCTATGTTTTCGATTTAACAAGAAAATTCAATTTAATTTTCCCTTGCAGAAACTATAATAGAAAATTGGTAAATTGGAAAAAAAATAAAACTTTTGTGCTTTGTTTTCCCATGCCATAGCCAAACTTGGAAGAAATAAATGTTTTGTAGCAAGAGGAAAAAAGTTTCAATCATTTTTAAAGTAATATTATGTTATCATGTACTGGTTTTTATAATTATATATCATCCTTTATTGATGATTGACTTTAATAAAGATAATTAAGCCTTTTATAAAAATAGACAATAACAAAACTAGTAGTAAACCATGATGAGCTACCAACAAGCAATTAGAACATTATACATTGTTCAAGAGACAAGATGGCATTTTTGCCCCAAACTCCTTGACGAGAAAGTAACCCTAGTTTGAGAAAAATTGAAATAGAGATAGTAAGGAGAGTTAATATTGTAAGATGTTTTACAATGAGAAGATCACAACTTATGCAAGAGAAGGTGTTGAACTGGAACTGTTGCTACCATTCCCAACTTGGTTCAGAAAGGATGACCGAAAAAGGCTGTGTGAATAGCCTTGACACATTGCTGTACTTCATTGTCATTCACAGCCAGCGAGAAATTACCCTGGCCAAGAAGGAAAAAAAATCAACCATAAGCAAAAATGCTTGTAGATAACCAACTTGAATTTGAAGGTAAATGGTGTCAAAGATGTTCATATAGCATTGGAACTATGTTCTTCATTAATTTGATCCTCTAGTCAAATTAAAAAAGGTGTTTCTTTTGTAGAATTGTTCCAAAGAAAGTCCAATAAACTTATGGTTTTAACCAATATGGAACCTACCATCCTACACAAAGGAAAAGGAAAAAAAAAAACACAAAGAGAAACAATGCTAGATAATCTTTTTTTTTTTTAAGAAATTCTTTTGGTTAGTTCTCAAAAGTAGGTGTCTAATGGGTCCACAACCAAAAAAATAAGTTACCATTTAATTTGGTGCTTAGAAACCATGCTTTAAGTTTGATATCGAAATACATAACACAACATATAATAACATGTATACATTATTATAAGGAAATAGCTATGTAGAAGAGACCTTATTTATAGCTGTAGAGATCATTTGCACATGGACTTCATTTCGTCGAAGAGCACAAAAAGCCTACCATTAGACACACCAAGTAACTGAAGGTCAATATTAAAAGAGATAGTTGGATAATGGTTGAACCCTATCTATGTCATGAATGTTCCTTTCTACTATTTACTTCATCATTCAAAAACTCATCAACATAAGGGCATTTAGATATACATGTGTATGTAGAATGTAGCTACAAGAATGACTAATGACATCATTAAAAACTCTATTTTGAAATTTGTTATAACATACCCAAGTTGGTTGAAACTTATTTTTAGAGCATGTCCCAAAATTTCAACTATTACAATGCCTTTAATAAAAGTTCTTACAAGAGTTCAACATATAAATAAAAATAGGTGAAAAACTCTTAAGGAGATAAAACTTCAAAAAAGGCAAGAGAGACACTGTTCAAGAACCTAGAAGAAAATAAAAATAAGAAAAATTGACAATCACCTTAACAGGTTTTTAGGATAATTGAATGGATATTTTCCAAAATAAGTGCAAAAAAATATACTACACCTTTTCTACTATTAATGTTGATCTTTGAACATTTCCAATAAGCGAAATGATTGATTTGTGCTGAAGAAGGTTCACAATAGCAATTTTCTGAAGTTCTCCCACAACATGATCAAGTTCTTAATTAAAAAATGATGGTATGACATGAGATGAAATTAGTAGTGGTAAAGCATTCACAACCTCCCTTATATACTATAATACTAGTAGCATATTTGGAAATATGCATGCAACCAAATAACTTAAAGGAGAACTATAAATTGATTGGAACCAACAGCAAGTTCAAACACAAATCATGAATAGATACAAAATATTTCAAGGTATTGATAAAGATATCATATGCTTGCCTGCTGAATTAGTTCTCTACTCCAAAGCTTTGATGGATCTAGTGTCGATGAAATACTGACATCACTAGTAGCCACAACATCTACCGATATGCCTAAATCTTCAAATGTTGAAGACACCTTCAAGGACAAATATCATGCAAATTAAACAAGACTTTTAAGTCACCAAGATGAAAAAAGCAACATTCATCGAATTTCTCACCTTTGCAAGAAAGCCATATTGACCAAGCATTCTAGGGTTAACAATATCCAACATATTTATATTCCTTTTCGAGACAATGCTAGTTAGTACTACCTGACAGTAGGGGAAAAAAAAGCATTAATGTTAATTGGAGTCTTACATACAACATCTAACAACATCCAATTGCTACAAACCTCACTCATGTCTCTTGTCTTGGTTATAAGAGTACTAGGAGCCTTAGGGTTGTAAGAGTTCTTAACCCTAACAGAAATGTCAGCTTCTCTAGTTGGTAACATGGATTGTGGATGTAAAACTTGCAAAGTAAAAACAAAAATTAAAGAATGAATGTAAATCTTAAGATGATTATTATGTCTGCCCTTGTAAAATTTTGCTCTAACATCTTTTGGATGTCTAAGTAAATTTTACTAGTTCGGAACACTACATGATGAATGCACTTAGCTTGTCTCTTAAGAAGAATGCTATAAAATATAATGGAAACATTTTGATGCAAAAGAGCCTTAAGGTAACAAGTTTAAGATGTTCAACAAATCTTGATTGAACATAGCTAAGAAATCCAGAAAGTTAGCAATGATACATGAATATGCAAAATTCTTTGGAGATTTCATATAAGTTTACAAGGCTACAACATCCAAAATCACTTGTCCAAATAGGCTTAAAACCCTATAGCCAAATCTTGTGCTCCCCTTATTACTTTAGAAAACAAAAGGTCCATATTTAGATTAGGTTAGCATAAATAATGTTAAGAAGAAACCAGAATTATTTCATGAAAAGTAGGCCATAGTCTTGGATCCTACTAGGACTTTGCTTGGAAAGACCAACACATAGTAAAATGCCCTCAATAACTTATTAAAGATAAATGAAGCAATTTGAAAAGCCTAACCACACAAACAACCCCCCAGCCCTCCAAAAGAAAAAAAAAAGAAAAGGAAAAACAAAGGAAAAAGGAAAGAAAGAATGAAATAAATAATAGGGAAATCAACCACAGAAACAACTCAATAGGCTTAAAATATGGGTTACAAGACAAATCCAAAACCATAACCGTGTGGTTGACTAAGTATGGCCTATTAGCAACCAAATAAGTAAACTAACAAAGTTCATGTAGCCTTGATAACTTAAACATGCAAGAAGCCATGAGATAATAATACCTGAGCACCAGAATATGCAAGTTTAGCAGCCTCATCAAATGTCAAATATGGCACAACTTGTGCCCCCGGGTATATATTAGGATCACATGTTAAAATACCATCAACATCTTTCCACACCTATAAAGGATTAAGATGAATTTGATATCAAAGAAAGTATGGTTCCCACTTTAAAAAAATTCTAGAATCTAATTAATTTTTTTTCAATAATATTTATGGATTTAAGCCTTAGACTAACCTGAAAGTTAATAGTAGTACAATGCATATCTATTAATAAATATCTAAAATGTAAACTTGACTAACCTGTATCTCTCGCACTCCCAGTGCTTTACCAATAACTGTGGCTGTCAAATCACTACCACCTCTACCTAATGTAGTAATTGCACATGATGTCAAACCCTACAATGAGGACAATAACATTTGTACTATTATTGTCAATCCTTAAAGGAAACTCTTGTTTAATTGGAGTTGAAACTCCTAAAGTTCTTCCAATAAGAAAAACTATGAAGTAGCTAGCCAATAAAAAAACCTTTCCAAGGAAGCTAGTAATGATTGGTATTGTAGGATCATTAGCCCAATCACCAATTAACCTCTTTGCAACAGCAGGATAAGTTGCTTCCAAAATATCCGCATTTGTGAAGTCATCTGTGGTTATAAACCCAATGTCAAAGGCATCATACTACAAAAGCAAAGAGTAGGGAGGGGTGTTATAAGTTGCTCAAACAATGTACTTAAAAGCACAAATTCAAGTTCGATCATTTTCTTTCAAGAACTTATTGAGTTCATGTGTTAGTGATTTAAGAATACTAACTAGCCAAATAAAAAAATAGATAAGCAATTAAGAACAACATACTTGGCGAGCTTTTACACCAATTTTATTCAAATATGTTGCGAAGATCCTAGTGGACATGCACTCCCCAAATGAAACTAGATAATCTCTTGCTCGAAAAGTTAGCTCTTTGAACATAGCAATTCCCTTGAGAAGCTGCTCCAATTCTTCTAGATGTGCTGCAAATATTTTTAAAGACCAATACTAGGTTAGTCATTTAGACAAGCATTAATGAATTATAATAATTTGAAGCCAACAAATAAACAAAGGAGACACATGGTATAGTAAAGTTTTAAGGCATTTTCTATCAATGTTTTCCCATAATTTATCATTTTTTTTCTTTTAAGTTTAAGTTGCTTACAAACCAAAAGTTAACTGCTTAAGCAACTTACGCCATGAGAATTATTCATATCCTGACATGCTTTAATTGTGCTTTCTTTTTCAAAGCACTAATCCTAAAGAAGGATGCCTAGCTTAATACCACCATTCTTAACATTTAGATGCAAATGAACATCAACATTATAGTTAATGCAACTAATAACAAACATCTCATGAAGAAACAAAAATAAAGTTATTAGAAATACTCCACAGAAATATGACAAGTATTATTTAAGTATTCATTGATTTAGATATTACAAAACTATTAGGTATTATAAGAAAAGAACTCACTTATTATAAAAGTCCTATCTATTCCAAGCTCTTCCATAGTCTTAAGATGCAGTGTTTTCACAAAGTTCAGCTCCTCGATACTCAATATGTTGGTAACACTAGAGCTAACTGCCTTTTCTCCAGCCTAACACAAAATACAAACCAATCAATTTCAAATTCTTCTTTTTTAATAAATCAGCAAAAGAAGAAACATAATAATAAATTATATTGTTTACCAATAAGAGTTTGTTTGTCGTTTTCTCCATTGCTGACAAAACAATCACCGGCTTCTCATTCGGGAAGCTAAGTATAATATCAGCCACCTTTTTCATTCTTGTAGCACTGGCCACTGACGAGCCACCAAACTTCATGACAAACGTCATTTGATTCTCTGTTTCGCCAAAACCTTGGTTCTCGTTTTCCCTCCTTTCAGGAAAATCCGCAGTCCCCCCTTTGCAGCTCACCTTTAATACTTTGTTTCTGGAAAAATTCTTCACACTAGTGTGTAATAATCTGGATGACAAAGCCACAGAAGTAGATAAATGAAATTGCTTTGGGCGTCGAGGCTGGAGATACGAAGATCTCTTGGACGAAAAAGGCTTCAAAGTCATAGTAACAGCAAATTGCAACTTTGCTTCCATGTTTAATGAGCTAACGGATCTATCAAACTATTTCGATGAATTGCAACGTGCCTAACAGCCCAGATTGAATCTTGAGTCAAAGGCCCTTTGCGAAAGCTATTGGTCTTTTTTTTTTTAAGCTATTGGTCCCTTTTTTTAATTTTTTTTTTATTATAAGGGGGAGGACGGGTTCGAACCCACGACTGCCACTGAGCTAGGGCCCCGCCCTTTAAGCTATTGGTCCCTTGTGTGGACTAATTATGTGCTAATAATTAACGTAGTGTCACGAGCCGCTTCCATCCGTAAGGTAAACTCGTGTAGTCTAACCCTTATATAGTCACATTGTTTGGTTTATCTTCCTGACCGAGAAAATAAAACCATTCTCTCCCAGATTGAATCCTTCACTTTTCGTCAAAGGCCCTTTGGAAAAGCTATTGGTCCCTTGTGTTGGCTAATTATACGCGAATAATGATCTTAGCGTCACGGGCTGCTTCTATTTAAAGGGTAAACTCAATAGGTGTAATCAAGCTCTTTATATGATTAGATTGTTTATTTATTTTTCTGACCTAAGAAAATAAAATTTGTTACATACTCTCGCTAAATTCTCGTGGCCCTCAACAAATAATAATCACAAGTGCCACTAGGCTCAACCATTAGGGGATGGTAGTTAAAGCCTACTAAGTTGGGTTTAGCAACATTTTATATTCATTTGCACAACTAAAAGTAACTTCCATTTATCTCATATTATTGATATTTTAAATTTTTTAATATTGAAATATTTTGTTATATTTAATTTAAATTTTTTAATTTTTTAACATAATATCAAAATTTATATTCAAATATGAATATAATCATTTGCGGATTGGTTACTAATATTTCATATTTTGTGTGTAGGACAAAGTCTTACCTATCATGTTGAAATCAAAGACTTTTTAGTCTTTTAGTATAGTATTAGAGTTTAGATTAACTTAATTTTATATATAAAAACTAAAACCAAGAAGTTTCAAACAACTAAACTAAACAAGGTACGTCTGGTCAATAAATTTCTTAGTTGAATCTAATAGCCCTTTCTATAGCTAGTGTAATCTTTTTAGTAGGGAGAAGGATTTTGTAGATACTAGGATTGGTGAATATATTCAATAACTTCATGAAATGAAATAGCAAGATATGAGCATTCATTTAGGCTAATGATTATCTTTTCTTTATCTTTATTTCCCTTTTCATGTTTCTTTTTTTTTCATTTTTTTTAATAATCCAAACCCCCTTTGTATTTTTTTGTTTTAATAACCCATAACTCCTACCAAGTTTATTTGACTTCTTTAGCAAGATCTTCCATATAAGTCTTCCTTATCATCTCAACTATATCTAAGAGGCTTTTTGTGTTTTTCTTTTATTGTATTTGTTTTGATTAATTTTTCTTTTCACATTGTGCACATTCTATTAAAAGGTTGTTGCTTTTAATGAAAAAAGCAACAAAAAAAAAATTATCTAAACAATTTCCCTTATGTTTTTATTCCTTTATTCTTTCAGTAGAATATGAATTTATGACAATTATAGCTATGAACCACTATGTTCATAACAAATCCAAGGTGGCCCTCTCTGTGCCAGTGTGCGTCGTATACAAAAACACCACTTTAGTTTTGGGTCCAATGAGGTAAACGGACCACCATTGTCACCATCTCAATTCAACGTGCTAAAGTACATCTCCATGCACCTTTGCTTTCCTTTTGTTAGGGTAAGTGGAGTCAAACTCATACTCTAAGCTGTTAGGCAGTAATAATCAATTATTGAATTACTACCCTATTAATATTAGTGGTTTGGATTATATTACTAAAGGTAGAGGATGCGTAAAATTTACTTCAAACAAGTATCAAGACTTACATGTGCTTAATTTCCTGCCTAATATAATAAATAGAGTATTGGAATCTAGTAGTGAAGCAAATATTCTTCCAACATCAAAGTGTAGAATCAAGGAAAGGAGAGTACAAATCAAATCATATCATCATAAAAATCTTCATCAATATTCTGATAAAAAAATTTTAAATATTCTTAAGTATTTATATTTTGTAATAATTGATTTTAAAAGAAAACATTATATAACTTTTAAAGTGATATTTTACATAGGTCCAAATACAATATTTCATCACTTATAAGTTAAGTTCTTGTGATTGATTTCACAATATTTTTTGTATCTATCATTCATAATTGAGTCATTGTAATGTTTTTTTACATTCAAAGTTACAAGACAAAAGTAATGTTGTTAAAACAAGAAGGCATGTTGAAAACATAGACAAGTCTTGATCTTTATGTACTTAAAAATGACAAAACATGTTGAAAACTATGTTCCTATATTAAAAGGAATATATATCATACGTTATTAATATTTTGACCGATAACTTCTCTATAAATAGAGATTTTTCCTCTCTTAAGATTGATTTTAGTTAATTTTGATTCATTTTAAGATGAAAGCATACCACACTTTACAACTTCCTTTTGCTTATTGAATTGTCAAAAAGATTTTGGATCCCGTTTATGCCAACTTTGACAACCATTCCACTGATGAAGACTGAATTTACTGCTTTGTGACATTCATCATTTGATAAGTCATCCAAGATAACCCAAAAACATCAAAGTTGAATAATCAAACAACCACGAGATTCTAATCAAACTTCGATTCATACAAAGTAAGAACCAAGGGAAAGACATCATGCTCAAAGATGCTTTGAAGCACAACTACAAGATATCTTCATTAATGATTGTGAATCAAGATTCAAACTTTAGCTGACAAACCCCATTTTGCTTCGTATGCAATTTCCTTAGCAATATGAGTAAGGGGTTGGTTGTCTTCACAAAGTACTTTGAATCACATCATAACATGGAAGCTACAAAATCCAAAAGCACTGCATTAATTTGCTCAAGTAACACATCTTGACCTTCCTTGCATTGTTGAACAACAATGAGAAAAATGATCAAGTCTTTTGATGGGCATAATCATTTGTTAGCAATGACAAATTCATCATACAATCATTCTGGGTCGTGGCTTCACCCCATCCATATGCATTATGAAAAAAAGAGCCACACTCATGCTTGAGTTAGACAGCTTTAGATCCTATGTTGTGACCTATGAGAAAAAGGTGTTCCACAAACCTATGCATGTGGATTACCAATTATACTCTTCATGAGAATCGGAGAATAGCACAAACGAGACAAGCGGGCATGGGCTCTCAATTTCATGCTTTTTTCCTTTACATCTTAACTGAGATTTGCTCCAGAATCAAGGGCATGCTTTCAATTTTAGACCATACATACCATACAAACCATACAAAAGTGTGCAATATTTCTCATGCTTCATACAAAAAAGTGAATTCAAATTAAATAAAAGTAATAAAAGCCTGACCTTTGCCGTCGGAGAGAGAGGCATACCTCAGCTTGGAACACATCCAAAGCAAATCATTGAAACAGCTAATTACAGTCTGCGGGATGTCCAACCCCAAGTTGTCCAGAGCCTTCATTGCGGGAAAGCAAGAGACCTGGTCTGCAGGCACAAAACATGTGTATGTTCAAAACTCTTCTTTCCCTTACCCTTACCTCGACCTACAAAATAGACAAACCAGCCAAAGTACAGGTCAAAGCAGTATTAAGGACTACTGCACAAAATAATTTGGTCTTACTCAAGTTATCTATTGCATAAGGAAGTGGATGTTTTGGGGTCCTGCCGAATCAAGGTTAATAAGTGTGTTATAAATAGTGGCTTAGGCCTCACCGAATATCTTCAAATTTTAGTTCAAAGGCAGAAAAAAGAGAATGGGGCATAAATAATAATAATAGTAGTAATAGTAATAATCATAATAAAACTTATGTATACAATAAAACTTGAAGCATCATGCTACAGGCCATGCAGCAGCAGCAGCGCAGATCATCAGTGGGCCTATCGACAGAGTCCAGAAGATAGTTGAAAAGCTTCCTCTTTCCTCTTGCCTCTTTCCATGACGCACATCGAATACCGCCAAATGCTAATGCACTTTTCACGTGCACCGGTGAGAGCGCACAGAAATGAGCTTTTGAGAGATGTTTTAGAATTAACAAGTACATTCATTTTACTTTTTTACTTATAAACACTACAATAAAGGATTGGCAACTTGAAAAACACCACCGTTGTACTTTGTCTTCCTATCTTGTGGCCAACTTGCAAGGGCAAAAGTTTCAATGATTTTTAAAGTAACATCATATTATCAAGTACAAATATTTATAGTTCTATATCTTCTTTATACGTTCATGTTCTTCTTTTATTGATGATTGATTTTGATAGAGGAAATTAAGCCCTTTATAAGAGTGAACAATAACAAAACTCGTAAATCATGATAAGCTAACAAGCAATAAAATATTATATATTGTTCAGGAGACAAGTTGGCATTTTTGCCTCGACTTACTCAACCAAAAGGCGTCCCATATTTGGGAAAATTTGATGTAGGGATAATAGAAGGAGCTACTATTGTAAGACGTTGGACAATGAAAAGATCACACAACTTAAGTAGAAAGAAAGTGTCAAAGTAGAAGTATTGCTAGCATCCCAACTTGGTTTAGAGAGGATAACTCTCAAAAAAGGTCGTGTGAAGAGCCCTAACACACTGCTCTGCTTCATTGTCATTCACAACCAGCGAAATATTAACCTGAGAAGCAAAACAACATCAACCATAAGCAAACATGCTTGCAGATGACTAACTTGGATTTGAAGGCAAATGGTGCCAGAGATATTAACATAGGACTAAAAACTACGTTTCCTCATTAATTTGATCAACAAAGGTGTTTTTTCCATAGAAATTGTTCTAGAGAAAGTCCAATAAACTTATGGTTTTAACCACTATCATACTTGTCATCCTATTCAAAAAAGGGGTAGGAAAAAAACAATATTGGATAACCATTGTTCATAAAAGAAATTCTTTTGGTCAGTCCTCAAAAGAGGATGTCTGATGGGTCCACAATCAAGAAAATAAGCTAGCATTCAGTGTTGTGCTTAAAAACCATGCTTTAGGTCTGATAACAAAATACACAACACACCATATAACAATATATATAGAATTATTCTGAAAATAACTGCGTAGAAGAGACCTTAGATGCCCCCTGAGAGATCATCTGGACATTGACTCCATTTCTTCGAAGAACACAAAAAACCTACCATAAGGCATACCAAATAATGAAAGGTCAGTATTAGAAGAGACAACTAGATAATGGTTGAACCCTATATGTGTCACAAAGGTTACTCTCTACCACTTGTTTCATCATTTAAAAACTCTGCAACATTAGGGTATCTCTTTGTAAAATGAAGCTACAAGAGTGACATTTAACATAAGCAAAAACTTCGTTTTGAAATTTGTTATAAGAGACCCAAATTACAGCAATCATTTGTTGAAACTTATTTGCAAATCACGTCCAAAATTTCAACTATGAAATCAATAAACTTCTTGCAAGGTTCAACATACAAATAAAAATAAGTAAAAAACTCTCAAAGAGATAAAAAGTCAACAAAGGCAAGAGAGACAATGTTATAGAACCTTGAAGAAGATCAAAACAAAATCGGCAATCACCCTAACAAGTTTCTAGGACAACTGAAGGGATATTCTCTGAAGTGAGTGTGCAAAACATATACAACACCTTTTCTAGTATCAGTGATGATCTCTGAACATTTCCAATAAGAGAAATGATTGATCTATGCTGGAGGAGGTTTACAACAGCAATTTTCTCAAGTTCTTCCACAACATGGTCAAGTTCCTAATCAGAAAACGATGGTATGACATGAGATGAGATTAGCAGTTGTAAAATATGCACAGCCTCTTCTACATCCCATAATACTAGTAACAGATTCGAAAATGTGCATGTTATAGTGAATTAACTTATGCATGCAACCAATAACTCAAAGGAGAGCTATAAAGTAATTGGAACCGAGAAAAGTTCAAACATAAATCATGAATGGGTGAAAAAAGTTTTAATGCATGAATGAAGATATCATACGCTTGCCTGCTGAATTAGTTCTCTACTCCAAAGCTTTGATGGATCTAGTGTCAAAGAAATACTGACTTCACTAGTTGCCACAACATCCACTGATATGCCCAAATCTTCAAATGTTGAAAACACCTACTCGGACATAAATCACACAAATTAAACAAGACTCTGTGTCATCAAGATGGAAAAGGCACCATTCTTCAAATTTCTCACCTTTGCAAGAAAGCCATATTGACCTAGCATTCTAGTGCTAACAATATCCAACATAGTTATATTCCGTTTCAAAACAATGCTAGTTAATACTGCCTGAAAGTGGAGAACAAAAGCATTAATGTCATTTGGAGTCTTACAAACAGCATCTAACAACATGCAATTGCTACAAACCTTACTCATGTCTCTTGTCTTGGTTATGAGAGTACCGGGAGCCTTAGGGTTGTAAGAGTTCTTAACCCTAACAGGAATGTCACCTTCTCTAGCAGGTCTCATGGACTGTGGATGTAAGACCTATAGAGTAAAAAAAATATATTAAAGAATGAATGAATTAAAATTTCAAGATGCTTATCTTTGTCACATTGTTTTAGCTTTTGTAAGATTTTGCTGCAACATCTTTTGGATGTTCAAGCAAATTTCACTACTTCAGGACACAACTTGATGAATGCACTCAACCTATCTATTAAGAAGAATGCTACAAAATACATTGGGAACACTTTGATACAATAGGGCCTTAGGGTAACAAATATGGGTTGCAAGACAAGTCCAAAACCATGACCGAATGGTGGACTGAGTTTGGCCTATTAGCTACCAAATAAGTAAACTAACAAAATTCATATAGTTTTCACAACTTAAATAGGTAAGAAGTTATGAGATAATAATACCTGAGCACCAAAATATGCAAGTTCAGCAGCCTCATCAAATGTCAAATATGGCACAGGTTCTGCCCCCGCATATATGTTAGGATCACATGTTAAAACACCATCAACATCCTTCCACACCTATAAAGAATTAAGATAAATTTTATATCAAAGAAAGTATAGTTCCCACCTAAAACACAAAAAAAAAAAAAAAAAGCAATGAAGAATCCTAGTCAAATTTTTTTCAGTATTGTTTATGAATTCAAGCATTTGCTGAGCAATATACTTATGTTATAAATTTTATGGGCAAATCATGTATATGAAAACTTTTATTTATCAATTTTTTTTCACAAGGCAAGAAATAAGTCTTTTACCTCTTTCAAATCCATCTCACCCACCCCTTTAATATCTGAAGCCAAGGCTTTGGAAGTCAATACTAGTACATATGTATATCTATTGACAAATACCCAAATGTAAACCCTAACTGACCTGTATCTCTCGCAATCCCAGTGCTTTACCAATGGTTGTGGCTGTCAGATCACTACCACCCCTACCCAATGTAGTAACTGCACATGATCTCCAGCCCTACAATGAGGACAATAAAATTTATAACACAATAGTCAATCCTCAAAGGAAAATGTTTTTTAATTGGAGTTGAAACTCTCAAATTCTTCCAATAAGAAGATCAACAACGTAACTAGCTAGTGAAAAGACCTTCCCAAGGAAGCCAGTAACAATTGGTATTGCAGGATCATAAACCCAATCACCAATTAACCTCTTTGCAACAGCAGGATAAGTAGCTTCCAAAATATCCGCATTTGTGAAGTCATCTGTGGTTATAAAACCAATATCAAAGGCATCATACTGCAAAAGCAAAGAAGAAGGTGGGGTGTTATAAGTTGCTTAAATCAATAATGGTTTTAACCAATGTACTTAAAAGTACAAATCCAAGACCAATCATTTTCTTCCAAGGACTTAGTGAGTTCATGTGCCAATGATTTGAGAACACTAACTAACCAATCACATAACATAATAGATAAGTAAATCATGAAAAACATACTTGGCGAGCTTTTACACCAAGTTTATTCAAATATGCTGCAAAAATCCTAGTAGACATGCACTCGCCAAATGAAACTAGATAATCTCTTGTTCGGGGAGTTAACTCTTTCATCATAGCAATTCCCTTGAGAAGCTGCTCCAATTCTTCTAGGTGTGCTGAAAATATTTTTATAGACCAATACTAGGTCAGTCATAGAGGCAAGCATGAATAAATTATAATAATCTGAAGCCAATAAATAAACAAAGGAAAAATATGGTAGGGACAAAAGTTTTAAGGCATTTCTATCACTGTTTGCCCAGTTTAATCTTTTTTTTCTTTTTTTTTCTAATTTAAGTTGCTTACAAAACAAAAGTCAACTACTTAAGCAACTTATGCCACAAAAATTGGTCATATCCTAACATACTTTAATTATGCTTTTCTTTTCAAAGCACCAACCCTAAAGAAGAATTCCTAGCTTGACACCACCATTCTAGACATTTGGATACATATGGACATCAACACTATAGTTTAATGTGACCAATCACAAACATCACATGAAGAATCAAAAACAGAGTTATAATAAATACTTAACAGAAATATGACAAGTATCATTTAGGCATTCTCTAATCTAGATATCGCAAAACACCTCTGTACTATTAGCTACAACCACAAAACTGTTAGATATTACAAGAATATAACTCACTTGCTATAATAGCCTCATCAATTCCAAGCTCCATCACAGTCCTGAGATGTAGTGCTTTCACAAAGCTCAACTCCTCAATACTCAATATGTTGGTAACACCGCAGCTGACCGCCTTTTCTCCAGCCTAATACAAAACACAAACCAATCAATTGCAAATTCTTTTTTAATAGATTAGCAAAAGAGGAAACATAACAACAAAGTACACTTTGTACCAATAAGAGCTTGTTCGTTGTTTTCCCCATTGCCGATAAGACAATCACCGGCTTCTCATCTGGGAAGCTAAGTATAAGAGCAGCCACCTCTTTCATTCTGGCAGCACTGGCCACCGATGAGCCACCGAACTTCATGACACACGTCATTTGATTCTCCGCTTCGCCGAAACCTTGGCTCTCAGTTTCTTTCATTTCAAGAAAATCTGCAATCCCTCCCTCGCAGCTTACCTTCCAAGCTCTGCTTCTAGAACAACTCTTCACACCCGTACGTAAAAATCCGGATGAGAAAGCCACAGAACTAAAGGAACGAAACTGCTTTGGGCAAACAGGCTGGAGATACGAAGATCTCCTGGACGACATAGGCTTCAAAGTCTTAGGACCGCCGAATTGCAATGTTGCCTCCATGATTAATCAGCTAATGGATCTATCAAGTTATTTCGACAGATTGTTAGGAAATTCAATCACTTCTTGTGAAAGTCTGTCAAAGATCTGAACCGATAACAAAAGCTTAGTGAAAATCTCTGCATCCAAATTCGACTTCTCGGTAGGCACATTTCCACTATTCGATTAAATTCAAAAAATGATGCGAAAACAGAAAATGACAAGTCAGAGAAGAACAACGTATGCTTGTATGAATTCACATTTCGCATTATTTCTCTCTTCTTATAGTAAAAAATTCATAACAGAAAAGGAAATGAAATCAAAGATTTAAGAGAAAAAATGGAGCGAGAGAGATCTGGAAGTAACTCGACCGAAAGCTACGAAGCTGTTCCACCGGCAGAAGTCTCCGAAAAAGCTTGCTCTTTGGTGCCTTCAGAGCTTTGGAGTCCAAAGCTCTGAAGGAAGGAAATAAAAGACGCGGCGGCGCCTCCCTCTTCCCCTTCAGAAAAAGACCGTTTGAAATGCTTCAGGACGTGTCGCTTTGTCCTCTATTTATACGGACAGTTGCATATATTTTTGTCCTTTTTCAGAAACCCTCCCGAGGTTTCTGTCAAAACTGACGGCCCAGATTGAATCTTGCGGTTCCAGTCAATTGCCCTGGGGAAAAGCTATTGGCCCATTGTGTCGGCTTATAAATTTCGCAAAAATTTTATATTTATTAGCACAACTAAAAATAACTTCTATTATATTTTAAATTTTATATATTTTATTATAATTTATTTTTTAATGTAACATCAAAACTTATATTCAAATATGAATATAATCATTTGAAAGTAGTTCCTATAATTTCACTTTGTGTGTAAAATAAAGTTTTGTATTAAAAAATAAAATTTTTAAAATAAAACTTTAAAAATAAAAATATCATTTAATTCCTAAGTTAATTTTTAAGTTGAGTTTTTAATTCTTTATATAATATTAAAGTTTAAATTCACTTTATTTTGTCTAATATAATTTTAAATTCATTGATGCTCAATGTACATAAAAATATTTATAACAGAAGAATCTCACTCTAATGAAAATTAAATAAAAAATAATAATCTTCTCTTAACTCTTATCATTATCTTATATTAACAAGTACATTGTAACGAAGAATACACGCGAAATCGGTGCTGAAAAGTTGAGCAACAAAGAGATGTGGGTCAGCCTTGACGATGAGCTCCTAGCAAGCGAATTTGATGGTGCTGCTTTGCCTATAAATTTCCGAGTTGAATCCAAGTTGGCCCTCTCTGTTGCCAGTGTGCGTTGTACGCAGAGACAACACTTCAATCTGTGGGTGCAGTGGAGTGAACGTGGTATGGGCCACCATGGTCACCGTCTTAATTTAACGTGTCAACATACATCTCTATGCGCTCTTACTTTTACTTTTGTTTAGAAAAAGGGGAGCTGGGATGAGTGGAGTCAAACCCATAGTCTGACTTGTTGGGTAATAATAATTAATTATTAGATTACTAACATCTTCCCATTGTTAGTCCAGGTTGTATTAATAAAGTTAGAAGACATGTAAAATTTTACTTCAAATTAGACCAAGACCTGGATGCGCGCTTGATTTCCTGCCTAACCTAACATTATAATAAATAGAGCATTGGAATCTAGTAGTTGAGTGTGAATTTAACTAAAAATATTCTTTTCACAACAAAGTGTAGAATTTGATGGAAGGAGAATACAAATCAAATCATATCAGTATACAAATCTTCACCAATGTTTTGATCAAACATTTTTTTTAATGTCTTTAAGTAAGTGTTTATATTTTGTAATAATTGGTTTTAAAAAAATTATATAATTTCTAAAATTATACTTTATATAGATTTGAATGCAACATTTCATCACCTATTGGTTACGTTCTCGTTATTTCACAATTTTTTTTTTGTATCTATCACTTATAATTGAGTTCATTATAATATTTTTACATTCAAAGTCACAAGACACAAAAAATGCTGTCAACACAAGAAAGCATGCTGAAAAAAATGTTCCCAGTTAATTTTTTGGCAGATAAACTCTCCGTAAATAGAGATTTTTCATCCCTTAAGATTGATTTTAGTTAATTTTGATTGATTTTAAGGTGAAAGCATACCACTTTTTACAACTTTTGTTTGCTTAATGAGTTGCCAGAAAGATTGCAGCCTCCGTTTATGCCAATTTGACAACCATTCAACTAATAAAGACTGAATTTACTGCTTGGTGGCATTTATCTTCTGATAAGCCATCCGAAATAACCCAAAAACATCAAAGTCGAATAATCATATAACCCCAGCGAGATTCTCATCAAACTTTTATTCATACAAAATAAGAACCAAGGGAAAGACACTATGCTCAAAGCTTAAGATACTCGAGAAACGCAGCATATTTCCTATGCTTTGAAGCACAACTACAAGAAATCTCCACCAATGATTGTAAATCAAGATTCAAACATTAGCTGGCATACCCCATTTTGTTCTGTATGCAGTCTCCTTAGCAATACGAGTAAGTAAATGCATTTACAGCACAACAGTTGCTTCCTCCATTTGTAAGGGGTTGGTTGTCTTTTATGAGGTACTCTGAATCACATCATACCATGGAAGCCAGCAGAATCCAGAAGCACTGCTTTAATCTGGTCGGGCAACACATCCTGGTCTTCCCTGCATTGCTGAACAACAATGAGAAAAATGATTAAGT
Source organism: Casuarina equisetifolia (assembly GCA_028551475.1). Lineage (NCBI taxonomy): Eukaryota > Viridiplantae > Streptophyta > Magnoliopsida > Fagales > Casuarinaceae > Casuarina > Casuarina equisetifolia. Next base: position 456,666 of record CM052361.1, read on the forward strand.
CCTTTAATGGCCATAATAATTAGTTAATAAATCCATCATACAACCTTTCTTTGTAGTAGCTTCACCCCATCCATATGCATCATGAAAAAGAGAGCCATACAGATATATGAATTAGAGAGTTTTAGATGTCCTATGTTGCAACCTATGAGAAAAAGTTGATCCACAGACCCATGCATGTGAATTACCAATTATACTCTGCATGAGAATCATAGAATAGCAGAAATGAGACAAGCGAGCATCAAGGACATGCTTTCAGCTCTAGCCCATACATGCTTCATACGCAATCTTTCTCATGCTTCATACAAAAAGGTGAATTCAAATTAAATAAAAGCAATGAAAGCTTGACCTTTGCCATCAGAGAGAGAAGCATACCTCAGCTCGGAACACATCCAAAGCAAATCCGTTGAAACAACTAATTACAGCCTGCTGGATGTCCAACCCCAAGTTGTCCATAGCCCTCATTGTGGAAAGCAAGAGACCTGGTCTGCGGGCACAAAACATGTGTATGTTCACAGCTCTTCCTTCCCTTACCCTGACCTCCACCTATAAAATAGACAAATCAGCCAAAGTACCGGTCAAACGAGTATCAAGGATGGAATGCTAATTAGGAGTCGAGTACATGTATTGGATAAGGAAGTGGATGTTTCGGACTCATGCCCAATTAAGGTTAATTATTATGTTATATATAATGGCTTAGGCCTCATTTCTGATTTTAAAAAAAAAATGTATAGAATAAAATTTGAGGCATCTTATTGTAGAAAAAAAAAATGGTGCTACAGGACCATATGCACCAGCACAGATCATATCACAAGTTGATAAGCTCAATCTTATTGTAAACAGACGGTAAATCATCCAGCAATTTGTTGGCTGTAAGGCATGCATATGTATTGAAAAACATACATACAAGTATACATATAGAGTAGGCGAAAAAGCTAGAAAAAAAGATTCCTAGAATCAACCTTACACAAAAATTAGTGAAAAGTAACAATTGTGATCCCTAACGTTGTTATACCATTCCTGATATGGCGTCCAAATCTTTGTAGCTTGCAAACTCTCATTTCTAGCGTTATTTTTTGGGGGCCATGTTGGCCGGACTGATATGATACAAGTAAGAAAGCTTTATGAATACCAACAAAGAAGTTTATTCATGTTTACATCCAAAATTAAACAACAAAAATTTAATCATCAAGCAATTAGTGAAAAACCTGAAAAAATTAGACGAGGACTAAGATGGGCGAAATTTACCCTTGCAGGCTGGTTTTTAGGGCTAGGCAAGGAGCTGGGACAAAGTTCCTCCTTGACACGACAGGGAAGGGTAGGCAGAGTTGGTGTCAGAGGATGAAGGCTTGTAGAAGTTGGCAGCAAAGATCCAGGAGGTGAAGATTCCAGCTCATTGTGTAGATCATTGATCCTTTGCAAAAGTTCCTTCAAGTAATCGATCGCATCCCCAAGTATTGAGGCTCTATCCATCTACGAAAAAATAAGGTTGATCATAAGAGATTATGAAATGACTACAATTTAATTAAAGTCCCACAAGGACCCAGAAAATATCATAACAAAGAAACTAGCAAATGGTCCTCGGTCCAAGAAGTTTACACATCAAGAATTATGTGGCATACATATCCTAACTTCTCGGTTTCCAAAAATAGAAAGATGACAGATCAAACCCAAACTTGAAATTGGCTGACTTTGACAAACTGTTTGAGATTTGCCGAGGTTCTTTAGACCGAGGATGATAAGGGAAGTCACTCTCAGCTATACTATGGTCGATCGGTCGGTCCACAAACTTCATTCATAGGGAATATCTAAACTCAAAACATGCTTTGTTTTGCACGCTTACTGGATGGAATTCCAATACAAAATGTAATGACCAGTACATGCTATGTAAATAAGAAAAATAAACGCTTAAATTAAGCACAAAGAGACAAAATTTAAACCTCTAAAAGCTTAAGGATGAAATTACTTCATACCTTACTTATCTTGGGCACAACAGACCTAAGCATGTAGAGCCTATCATTAAGCTTCTTCCTCCGCCGCCTCTCCGCCATCAGATTCTTCGCCGGCAGCCCCTTCTTCTTTCCCTTCTGGTCCCCACCCGTGACAGTACTGTTCGCATTAGAGTTGCTTCCACCATTTTTAACACTTTCCTCCACCTTGCCTATGCCATTCTCATTGAACTCGTCTGAATCGTAATTCAAACCCGAAACATCGATACTTCCTTCCTCAATATCCACTTCCTCGCTTTTCTTCCTCCAGCTACTCTCCAAATTCTCCGAGTTTTCACTGTATGTCGCACTGGAGACCTGTAAAGTCCCGGGCTTTTCAGCGCCTTGCCGAAGTGCCGCTCGCTTCTGAAACAGAGTTGGTTGCGTACCCACTGGAGAGAAAACCCCAAGGGGTCCTAGAACCTTTGCTCTGTTTAGAAACAGGGCACTCCCCGAGCAATCGAACCCCTCTAAACCAGCTGGGCTAAACCCGCCACTTAGCCCAGCGGTGGTGCCGCTTATCGGCAGCAAACGAGATGGTTGAAATTCGGCAGCCGAACTCAGCTCGGGAACACCAATATGTGGCTGACAATTCAAGCCCGTGAAGCCCATTAAAGCAGTGGAATTCGAAGCGGCTGGGTTGAACTGGCCGAGAAGACCAGTCTCGAGCCCCAAATCGAAGGCATTGTCAAAAGGGTTGGTGCAGACCGCGTTAATAAGCGAGGAGAAGCAAGATTTCTGCGGAAAGAAAGATGGCTGTGACTGCGAGGGGTCAAGGGTGAAAGCCTGTGACGGAGAGCAGGAAGAGGACGAGTCCAAGGGTTGCAGAAGAAGGCTATTGGCATCATTTGGATTGGAGCAGAAGCCAATGTCTCTGACATCTTGCGGATTTGGGAGGCCATGGAAATGGTTATGGAGGTCCTGACGAGTTGGGTTCAGAGCAGCGTTGTTGTTCATGTACCAGTCAGTTTCAAGCATGGACTTGTAGGAAGAGAAAGGAACACCCCCTCCCAAGTCCTCGTCCTTGCCAATCTCCCCTTCATTGTTGGTTCTGGTCCAAGACGCCGCATCTTCTTCTTCTTCCACTCCAACTCCTCCTTCCATCCAAATGACACCGTTTGCAGCATCCCTCGGTAGCATCTCCGTTTGCGTTTAGAGAAAGAGAAGGGTCGGAGAGAAAAGGGGACTGGCTTTTTTCTATGGATCAGAGTTCAAGAAATCATTTCGGTGACGAAAGAGAAGAGATTCGAGGTTTGAACGTTATGGTACAGAATATAAAATGAACGGAGGGCGCTGCCTGCGTGGGTTATCTATGTGTCTGCCCTGGCCTCAGCTAGCTACTCCTACCTAATACTTTTTTGGTTGTTTAAACCATTTTCGCCCACGTTGCTCTGTGCGAAATCTGCCTCTTTTCTTCCTGTCCTTCATAAATCGTTCTGAAGAGATATAATCGAATTTTGAGTTACCATGTTCCCCCATCTAGTATCCATAAAGTACAATTTAGCCGAACTAATTGTTCATATCCAATGTATGTTTTGTACTGCTAATACATTATTATATTTCACTTTTTATATTTAAAAATGTTCTTCTTTTTTATAAACTAATTTTAACTGAAAAATTGGAGTTTAGAATTTTAAAAATTATTTATTTAGCTTCGAATTAAATCAATTCTCATAAAAAAAAATTTTCAATATTTTTGAAACCCACTATATTTCACATTATTAATAATACTGACATATTGTTTACTTTTAAAACCTTAAAAGGTAAAATGAAATGACTCATTGTTTAATGAATATAACTAAGTTCATCATCTAAAAAGTAAAAATATTTAGTGAATTAGATTTTTTCTCATATCTTATCATAAGAAGAATGATTGCCAATATGGTATAAATGTTAAGAAAATCCTTGGTTTTAACCTATCCGATATTGTCACTTTGCTAAAAGAGCATGACTTTGGGGCATCCTCATGGGTTCTTGATTAGGTAATGAGATCGGTGAGGGGACGGGCCTTTTCCTCTTCTACCCGAAACAAGAAGCACATTTATTATGCGTACATATATATCTGCGTATGGAATTATATTCCATATACATGCATTGCTAAGTTGAGCCAGAAATTCAAAGATGAAGCCTTTCTTAAATGAGTTCACATAGAGGACGAAGTTTCTCATAATTTCGTTCTACTGCCTTATCCTCCGCGAGAGAGAGAGAGAGAGAGAGAGGAAAGTACTGGGACCAGAAGTGAAACGTCAAAATTGATAACTTCAAAACACATGCACCAGACATGCTAGGCCAATGGCTGTTCATTGTCTGTTTCTGGTTTTCTTGCCTTCTTTGTTCTTTTTATTTTCCCTTGTTTAATCCGGAGTTGTAGTTTGTTGGAAGTCTTGGGATAAAAGATTTGGTTTGCGTGTGGCCAGAAATTCTGCAGGATTGACTGGCTGAAGGTCCTGGAATCGCCGCGGCTTCCACATTGAAAGAGAAGTTGCACTTGCCATCTGCGCCATGCAATGCAAAGCAAAGCAAAGCAAAAGCCGGACTTTGGAATAAATTTTCCAGAGCAAAACCCAAGTTTCTCGTGATTCCTTTCCGTTCACCGCACCTACTCACCAATCAAACTCGAAACTCCTTTCTAACTTTTCATTTCCCTCTTCTTCATCGATTACCCTGCTTTCCTTCCACCTCTCTCTCTCTCTCCCTCTCTCTCTCTTTCTCTCTCCCCCCACTCTCTCTCTCCTGCAGATTCACCGAACTTCCAAGATCTCGACGATAAAGCAGAAAAGACCAAAACTCCATTCATGCTGTAGCTTTCTGTTGGTTCCGAGTGTTTTTCATCACTAATGGCAGTTCCAAAGACACCTTTAACCGACTATTTTGCTGTCATTTTAGATTGTCAGAAACAGTGTCGGTAAAGTTTAGATTCTTTACATGTTGCATAGAAATTTTGGAAGTTCATGTACAATACATTTGAAAATAAATATTCTTAAAGTTTTTTCTTATAACTTATGATTTTTCAATAACTTTGCTTCATTCTTAAAAAGTAATCATTTTTAAGTTAGAATAATATAATCTTTAAACAATATTTGAATATAAAAAATGTTTCATCCTGAACTTTTTAAGATGTATTTAGTATATGAAGTGTCTATTTTATTCTATTTAATATTAAACTTAAAGTATGTATAGTGTGTATGGAAGTATTAGAAATATGAATTATATACTAAAAAAAGGGTATAAATCTTAAACAGTATTTAAATATAAAAAATATTATAATACTTATAATGAAAAAGAATCTTAAAATAATAACATTAAGATAAATCTTAAACAGTATTTAAATATAAAAAAATATTATAATACTTATAATGAAAAAGAATCTTAAAATAATAACATTAAGATAGTTTACATGAGAAAAACACTTCACGAGTCAATTTGGAATAGTATAACTGGCTGCGCCTCTGGATGCTCGAGCAAACACAAAATTAAGGTTCCAGTTTCGAGCTTCTTGGTTATCATCACAGTTCTAACTCATCCGAGACTGTCCTTCCTATTCACGAGATATTCCTGTGGATAATTCGACGCACACGTGTCACACATGCAACTAATGGGGCAAGAACTGAGTGATCAAAGGTTGGGGTCCTACTCCTCCGTGCAAGGCCACCATCAAAGCCTTGAAATTTTGGCGCTACGCCCGACACATGAATTGGATGACCATGTGTTGTTACTTATCTCAATTCCCAATGGTTTCTAACACAGAAATTTATTATGCAGGAAGTTGAACGCCAAGCACAGAGAAAACCGGAGTAAAAACAAAAGGAGGAAGCAACTGGGAAGGTGACTGAAACAGGGGACCATACGAACCCGTGGGACCAACGCCATTACAGGTTTGGTAGCCACTCTCGCTGGAAACTGCTCCCGATCTGGTATTCCAATGCAGACTAGCCATGGCTGCGTTCACGTTCCAGTTGTACACGCAAACCCCAGATGGCTTTGTTGACTTTTGCTGCCATAATGTCCTTCGGCTGCTTCCAAATCAAACCTGGCCCAGTGACTCCCTGATTGGGAAGGAAACTAATTTGTTGCACATACACAATTATTATGTTAACAAATTGTTCCTTTTCAAAAAGTTTTAAATTTATTACGAAACCTTTTATGTATGAATAACTCATCTCACTCTTTATAAATCACTTTTAAAAAGTTAAAAGAGTTTTCTTAATGCCATTTCAGAGTTAGCACTTACAACTAAGAAAATGTACCTCCTAATTTTTATATAGCTTAAAACAGGCTTGTATGAAAGTTACAACTATGATATTTGGTGCTTATTATTGTGAGAGCTAAGTTGAAAGTGATCGTGATCGACATAAAATTCATGGAGATAGATTTTCTAATTCAGCATCCCATACAACATTCCTCCCTGTCCTCAAGGCTAGTCACATCCAGCCGGCCGGGGCTCTCCCCACCTCAATCTTAGAACCCAATCAAGATCAATTCAGAAGTTGTTCTTCGAAATTATAATTGTCGGAATTTCTACATGAAGATCAGTATTACATAATATAAAGAACCACCATTCCAACGAAAATTTTCAATTAATTAGTCAAAATTTCAAGTGGATTCTGCGTCGGCTAAGAATGTGATTGTCCAATATGGGCAAAGGAAGAGGATGTTGATGCTAATCATGCCATCGTGCACTTAAACAATCTGACAGCTGCGGAAAGGAACAGACGAATAGAAGACAACCGTTGGATGTTGATATTTTGAGATTGCTTTTTGATGGAAACATCGAGAATCTTGCAGCAAAAAGTCTCTGGGTTTTCTCTTCCCAAAACTCTACTGCCACTGCTCTTCTGAGCGCAGGCGATGATGAAAGAAGAGGCTACCGTGAAGGCCACTTTTTGTGATGAGTATCTTACGTAGGTTTCTTGCAAGTTTAAGCTTTTTGTTTTTCTATGTAGGTACCGTGTAAGGATGCAGTTATGTTCGAATTAGTGGGAATGATCGTTTGTATTGGAAACTTCTGCTGTCCTTCATATTTGTGAAATAGTAAGTTCTATCCCTTGAATGTTCTCTTGTGATTACTCTGTTTTATTTACGAAGTGTCTACCTGCTGTTAAGCCCTTAACCCTTCTTCTGCTCTCCACAGATCTCCATTGTTTGAGAATCTTGGCTTAACTTTTTTGAAGTTTGGAACTCTCGCCTTGAGTTTTGTCGGAGACAAGACCATGGAGAAGTCACAACCAAACCTGTTGGAGAAAATCCGAAAACCACGAAAGGAAGCCGCGGATTTCATTGCAGATGGGAAGTCACAATGAACGGCATTGACGAGAAGAGCTCCTACAGTTAAGAAGAAAGCCAAGGAACTCGCTATGTTGTGGGACGTCCCAGTTTCCTTGGTTTTTTTGGGGCCTGACTGGACGGTTGACATGTAGGTGAAGGACCAGACAAAGGCTGAAGCTGTCATCATGAAGTACGAGAAAGAAAACCTCTAAGGGCTTTCCAAACCCTAGACAAACATTGACAGCCTTGATCATTTAACCTATGAAGAAAATACAAAACAATGAGCTATGCTAAAAACAAAATACAAGCAAATGAGCATTCATAAAGTACCAACAATGAGCCATTGCACATTCCCTCCAATAATTGTTTATCCATCATTGCAAAGTTTTTCAGAGTTTCCTTTCTTTTCCTTTCCTCCAAACTCATAAAGAACGAAAATGAAGCCAATAATGAAAATATTAGATGGTTTTGGGAGTTATTTAGGCGAACTGATCAGGAGAAGGGAATCGCAAAGATTTATAGCAGGTGAATCCTCCATCGACAACTAAGTTATGGCCTGTTACATACTTGGCATAGTCTGACGCCAAATACAAGGCTGCCCGGGCCACACCAATGGCTTCACACTTGGCCCCTGCGAGCTCCCCTAACCCATTTATGATTCCAATTACCTGCTCCTCTGTTGCACCCGGGAAAAACTTGGCTATTCCTGTCATTGACATTGCTGTCGGAATTACCGTCGGTGAAATGCAGTTGATCCTGACCCCAGTCTGGCATAACTCAGTGGCGACGGACCTAACAATCCCAGGAATCGAATGTTTGGATATTGAGTAGGGATGCGTTGCAAATCCCCCCATGAGCCCACCTATGCTAGCCGTACATAGAATGGAGCCGGAGCCCTTGGGTACCATTACTCGGGCAGCATGCTTTATTCCGGCGATCACACCCCGAACATTGACTTCCATGACACGGTCGAACTCGTTGAGGTCAAGATCAGCGATGCTCTGTGGCCCTGGCACACCGGCATTGTTATATATTATGTCAAGTTTTCCATGGTGGGACACCGCGACGTCGACAGCTTCGGCCACTTGGGACTCCACGGCGACATCGCACTCGACAAAGTGGGCGGCAGAGCCCAAATCACCGGCGAGTTTTGGACCAAGCTGAGTATCAGTATCCGCAATGATGACTTGGGCGCCATGTTGTTCGAATTCCTGGGCCGTAGCCTTCCCAAGCCCGCTTGCTGCCCAGTTATTACAGCTACTTTCCCTTCTAACCTATTTTTGCGCAAAGCCATATATATTGATCTAAAACACCCAGTGATTGAAATATCTTGTGCTTCATGTGACTAAAACGAGAGTCTCATATGAAAATAATTTTCACATAATTTTTAACATATCCTCTTACCTCGAGTAAAGATAAATATTTTTCAATAAAATTTTTATCCGCAAATAAAGAGATGCTAAATTTAAATATAAGTTCTAATATATTATGATTATAACTATAGTTAAACTTCATATAAAAAAAACACTTCATATATAAAGAAAATATTAAATCATTTTAGCTTATAACCATGAATTATCTTCAATAGTTAATTACCTAACATATAACTGAACATAAAACTATTTCGTGACTTGTAATGCTCAAATATTCAAAGAAACCGAATAAAATAGACAAATTTGGCGCCTTCAATGATTGTGACGAGTAAACAAAGCTGAGCCAAAATTATAAAATAAAATAAAAATGCATTGATGACACTATGAAGTTGATAGCTTTATCTTTTCCTTGGACTTTGGTATGTTACACTATTGAATCTCCGAAATTTTTCACAAAAATAGTGAGATACAAGGTTTAAGAGATTGAATTAAGAACAGTTATTCAATCTAAGTATTCTTTCTTGAAATATTTCAAAGAATTTTCTCTAATTATATTGAGAGTTACTAAAGGTTCAAAGTGACAGGAAGAAGAAGCTAGTAGAAAGCATCAGAATTGAAAAGGGAAATTAGGTGGACAAGGAGATGAACACACCTTCCTTTGCCGCCCTTTGAATAAAACCTCGCATGTCTGAAAAGAAAACCGTCCGCTATAAGCTTGAATTCGCTGTCAAAAGCAAATAGCACCCTTCAGTTTTTACATACATACTAAAATTAAGCCGATAAAACCTAACTGGGAAAAGAGAACGGAGATTTAACCGTTGCAGACCTGGCCAATGATTGGAGCATATCGCCGGCGGTTTTCCGATGGAAGCACTAAACGGTGTTGGACTTCGCTGGATCTCGGAAACACAGGCCCTGGAGGCAGAGAAGCGAAGTATTTATTCGAGGAAGAAAACGTTTTTGCAGTTGCATAATACACGCATCTCCTGTTTTTGCAGTTGCTCGAAAGAGGAGGGAGGACGGAGAGAGAGAGAGAGAGAGAGAGAGGAGTCCTGTTTTTCAGGGCCGAGGGTACTTGAACATGGCTTGGGATCTTTGTGATCCGTCCTATTTGATGGTACTTGTCAATGGAACAATGATGGGGATTTAAAATAATGAAGTTTTCTTCTTTAATTCACACAGAATCACCACTACAGAGTTAAAGAAAAAAACAAAATTGGTTTTTCACCATGGTAGTACGGTGAAAACTTAACAGCCTAGAAAACTTCAGGTATGTAATTAGCAAGGAAGATGTCTGAAATGCATGTAGGACGTTCAGCTCTTGGTTAGTTTTGATAATGGTTATTATGTTGACTATTTTCTTTCTCTTTCTCGTATAATTTCAGGTTTAACAAGTTTTGTTGTTATTAGTTTAGACTCATTAATACTACATTGCCGGCTCCCTTTGGTCAACCGATACTATATTTATGTCAATTTCATATACAAAGTAAGAATCATCTATTCTTTAGCCATGTATGAATAACAAAGACTTGAAAAAGTATCTTAATTTATAATAGAATTTGAATAATAAATTATAATAAATCATCAAAGTTATTAAATAAAAAATTTTGACTGCAAAACTTGATATCCTTCTTGAGCATACTCACAAAAAAATTCAGAATAAATTCATTAATAGCACAATCCTATTAATGAAGTTTTAAAAAAAAATTACGACAAAGAACTTCTTTACTTAAATAAAGTCTTCCAAGCAAATTTTATATTAATTGAAAGCCGGAGGCTTATCACTTCCGACTTCTCGTAATTATAATGAGTTTTGTAATATTAGAATATTATTCACGTACCTTTCTACTTCTAATGCTATCAATGCTAATTGTAATTGAAAGCTTCAAAGCATAAAGAGGACACTGACGTAACCTACAGTACTAAACAAACATTGGCAGCCTTGATCACTAAACCTATGAAGAAACTGAGAGTCAAGGATTTACAGAATTACTTTGACAGTTTTGTAGGTAGATGCCGAGCAATTCTGAACACAAACACAATCAATTAAGCATTCATAAAGTACCAACACTGATCCATTGTTGCAGCATCTATGCACAGTTTTTCCTTCCCTCCAAACTCATAAAGAACGAAATGAAGCCTAGAACGAAATATTAGATGGTTTTGGGAAGTCATTTAACGAATTGATCAGGAGACGGGAATGCCAAGGATTTATAGCAAGTGAATCCTCCGTCGACAACCAGGTTATGGCCTGTTACATACTTGGCGTCATCTGACGCCAAATACAAGGCTGCACGGGCCACATCGACGGCTTCACACTTTGCCCCCGCGAGCTCACCAAACCCGTTCACGATTGCAGTCACCTGCTCCTCTGTTGCACCTGGGAAAAACTGGCCTATTTGGGACATTGACATTGCCGTCGGAATCGCCGTCGGTGAAATGCCGTTGATCCTGACCCCAGTCCGGCACAGCTCGCTAGCGACGGACCTAACAATCCCAGGTATTGCATGTTTGGATATTGAGTACGGATGCGGCCCAAGTCCCCCCATGAGCCCACTTATGCTGGACGTACATAGAATGGAGCCCGAGCCCCTTGGGACCATTACTCGAGCGGCATGCTTAATACCGGCGATCACTCCCCGGACATTGACCCGCATGACACGGTCGAACTCGTCGAGGTCAAGATCGGCAATGCTCGGTGGGACCGCCGGCCCTGGTATTCCGGCATTGTTATACATTATGTCAAGTCTTCCATAGCGGGACACTGCGACGTTAACGACTTTGGCTACTTGGGACTCCTCTACGACATTGCACTCGACAAAGTGGGCGGCGGAGCCCAAATCAATAGCAACTTTTCGGCCGAGCTCGGTATTTGTATCAGCAACGATAACTTGGGCGCCATGTTGTACAAATTCGTCGGCTGTAGCCTTCCCAAGCCCGCTTGCGGCGCCTGTTATTACAGCAACTTTTCCTTCCAACCTGTTTGCGAGAAAAGATACGTACTAATCAAAACATCAAGTTTCTTGAGAAGACAAATCTTATCGTCAATTTACGTGAAAAACTGCACGTTCAAAGATGAAAGATGACACGGAAAGTAGACGTCCAATCAGCTTTGAAATTATTGGGCGGTGATGATTTTCCTGTGGACCAAAATGCTTATAGGAATATGTCTCGTGAAAGAAAGTGAAGATTTGTAATAATTGGAGAACAAAGCATGCCGTAAAATTTGAAAAATTACCCATTTTGCATGCGGCAGTACAGCACGGCTGATTCCAATTCTGATTTCGTGGTATGAAAATTAGAAAGCAAACCAGCATCCTTCTCCTTTCTTTCTTGTAGAGACTTTTCTTACAAAATGTAACAAGATTTGACAAGATTCGGAGTTTGAAAAATAGAGATTTTTCAAAATCCATGGCCCGAGAACGTGCTAAGAAACTTAGCCGTCCACCATTGCTTGCAATTGGCGACAGATTACTGTTGTTAAATGTCAATCTAAATCCTAGTTTATGGCACTATTGCATGTGCTTCACATGTTGGTGACTACCTATTTCCTATCTAGTAGGTTTGCAATTTTATAATCAAGTTGGTTAAAATTGTGACTAATCTCTATATATAAAAATTTACTCCATTTATTTATTAAAATAAAAAAGAAAGTAAATTGTAGTAGTTGTAACTAGGACTAATCGACAAAAGAAAGAGTTACCTCATTACATATTGATATTGACAACATAAAATATTTATAATGTCCATTTAATTTACAGTTACACATTTCATGACATGTTCAAATCTTTAAAGAAAGTAAATAAAATAGATAAAATTTGTCAACTTCAACAAGTGTGACAAGTAAACAATAGGTTGAGATAGAATCATAAAATAAAAAAAAATAATTAAAAAAATACGTTGATAACACTAATGAAGCTAATAGCTTTATCTTTTCCTCTGATTTGGTATGTTACACCATTGAATCTCCGAAAATTTTTGCAAAAATGGTGAGATATAATGTTTAAGAGGTTGAATCAAGAATAGTTATCTAATCTAAGTATTCATTTCTTGAAATATTTCAAAGAATTTTGTCTAACTCTATTGAGAATTACCAAAGCGTCAAAGTGACTACAGAAGAAGAAGCTAGAGGTAAGCAACGGAATTGAAAACGAGAAGAGGTGGAGAAGAAGATGAACATACCTTCCTCTACCGCCCGTTGAGTAAAACCTTGCATGTCTAGAAAGCAAACCATCGGCTATAAGCTTGAACTCGCTGTGAAAAGTAAATAGCACACTTCAGGCTTCACATATATTAAAACAAAGACAATAAAGCCTAACTGGGAAAAGAGACATCGAGCTTTAACCGGTGCAGACCTGGCCAATGATCGGAGCATATCGCCGGCGGATTTCTGATGGAAGCACTAAACAGTGTTGGACTACGCTGGATCTCGAAAACACAGGCCCTGGAGGCTGAGAAGCGAAGTATTTATTGAGGAAGGAAGAAGACGCTGTTGCAGATGTATAAGACACGCATTTTCATGCAAGAAAAAGGGCGAAAGAGAGAGGAAGAGAGAGAGAAGACCTGTTTTTCAGGGCGTGGGGGATTTGAACATGGCTTGGGACATTTGTGACCTGTCCTATTTAATGATCCTTGTGAATGGAACAGTAATGCGAGTTAATATAATGAAGCTTTCTTCTTCTTTAATTCACAGGAAATCACTCCTACAGTGTCAAACGAAAAAAAGAAAAAGAAGAAAGAGACAAGGTTTATTACCATGTTAGTGGACGAAAATGGTCGAAGCATCGGTGCTGCTTCCCTATAGATCTAAAAGACAGAAAACATTACTCCCATCCAACTTTTCTAGCAGTTTCACGGAGCTTCTCACGGTGAAAACTTAACAGCACAGCAAACTTTAAATATGAAATTAGCAAGGAAGATGTCCTGCATGCATGGAGGATATTATTGAGAATGGTGTAGTATAAATTTATATTACTTAAATTTTGTTTGAAGATTCTTTCTATGAGAAAAAAATAAATTATATTACTCTTGCAGCATAGACTCTTAAGATATTACTCTTCAATGGCAGTATTATTTTGTTCATGAATAAAAATTCTCCTAAGTATATTTCCAAATTCAAAATGTAGGAACATATTAAGATAGAAGATCATTAGTTTTATATTTTCAAAGTCTTACTTAAAAATCTTATTTATAAGAAAAAAGAATCATATTATTCTTAAATTAACTTTTAGGTGAACATGAATTTTTTAATAAATATAAGATTAAAATGAATCAAAGAAAACTATTAAGAAGTTTATCTCACTTTAAAAATTGACTCATAAAGTAGAATGACACATTCACATTTAATTATATATATGCACTTATATCTTAATAATATGAGATTAGACATTTATATTTTTTCATCCTAATAATTTGATATGGATTATCTTACAGTACTTCTTTCTATATAAACTTTAGATCTATTCATATCTATAAAAATATTAAAAAAAATTGAGCTCTAATATTATGTTAAGAAAATCATTCTCATTTCAAAAATTAGCTACAAACATACAAACACTCACACCTTAGCAATATGAGACTGAACATTTATATAACAATGGAAATTAAGTATCATTTCATTTGAAAAGATAAAGGGTTGAGGTATTCAAACTAATATATGCCGTTTACTTTTTCATTGACCTATATGGAATAAAGACAGGAATACTTATCTTCTAAATGATTTGTTTATATCACCGGCCTAATGATTCACAAGAGTAGTGTTGCCTTTATAGCAAGAATTAGTCACTCATATGATTTTGATTGGAAATTCCTTTGAAAATAAAGATGGATTACGTGCGTCCTTTTACAGATTCATAAGCATAATCATTTTGGAAGAACTACTCAGCAAATAAGAATCTTTGTCAATTCTTATCACGATTTGATTATACAATCATAAGTAACAGAACTCAAATTATCATATGAAAATTTCTTGCTATAGCCGACTAGCCAGCTGTATAGCACACTAATTATGTATTGTCGTCAACGATCGAGTATATCGTGATCTAGATATGAATTCGCAAGCAAGTCATTTGCCGTACCAACCATTTATTTTATTTCCTCGGGACCAAAATAAAGAAAAGCAGGAAAACTTTTAAAAGACTACTCTAGCCCCTTAGTAGGTCTTCGAACTTTATCCTTCATTGCATTGCCTGATTCTTATCTTCTCTTCTCTTCCTAAGTTTCTGACGGATGGGTATTCCAGGAAGGAAGCTTGCAAGTTGTTTCTCGAAACACTCTTTACGATATGGTTTTGTTTTTATGAAGTCAAACTCTAGGTAGGAAACTAGTCGACCGAGCATAAACCAGGAACAGAAAATATAAGTAAATTTGTGACGAACGCCCAAGAAATGGCAAGCAGATAAGCCTGCCTATAAGAAACCTCAGTAAACCCGAAAGTTAGCCCAGATGGACCGTGCGCAAAGGAGTCATCATTCTCCCTAAACAATCATCACCCATCACTGCCCGATTAAGAAAAATGCACACGAGATTCTCCACTCACTTTACTTATCCCATCCCAAGATTTCTCCTCGTTTATGTGGATCACCGAAAGGAACACACATTATTGAACATTTCCAAGTATTTTAACAATATCCCTTCCCTTCGGTCCTCTTTCGCGTACTTCAAACGAGCCAAACGACAAACAAGTGTTCCATTACACTAACAGTCTTATATTCGACTATGAAGCATTGCCTGCGGTTATGTGGAGGAAAACGGGGACAGGTCTACGTGTGTGAACCCTAAACTAACCCAAAAAGAAAGAAGAAAAAGGTACACGTGTTGTTGGCGACCATGAAAAGACACACCGATAATCTTCTGTGCATTAGATACAAACAGATATACAATGAAGCCACTAAGGGAATAACAAGGTTGTCTTATTGAAAATTGTGGAGACAACCGTCGGACAGCTCAATGAACCTAAAAGGCAGGCTGTTTGTAGCCTTTTAATAGATATAAACCCTTTGCGACTTTGTCTTTGTTAAAGCTCTTGATCATTAAAATATCTTAGCATTATATGGTGCATAGTTGCGAACACTATGGAAAGTGGGGTTTATATTGTACTGATGTTTTACCAGGGTGAGGTTGTTTATTGAAGACAAGCATTCCTGAAGTCAGGATCCAGAGTTTAAGGCAATTCGTTAGAAGCTTCAGCCTTAACCACCTTAAACAGGTCAAGTTTGGCTGCACCCACTAAAGATGAACTAAAGGATTCGACAAGATAAAGGTCATGAGATTTATGTCGGGTGTGAAGTCAAAAATAGGGATAAGAGTAAAATTTCAGATTATACATGCAACAAAGGAAAACTATAAATGTATTATGTCATATGGTAAGTTATCATAACGATTAGGAAACAAAAGTTCTTGCCAATTCATTAATACTCTAGTAGAATTATTAGCAATTTGCAATTTGCAATTTGCAATTTTAATTGTCTAAGAGGTCTCAAGTTTGATACTCATTTTCAACACTTTTTTACTTAATTAAAAAAAAAAGTTGTTAGAGAAAATAAATTCTAAAACAACTTTCATATGTATAAAACTTCAAATAGAAAGTAATTGTTGTGGAAATTACTTTGTCCAAATTATATAAAATCCTCGATATTCTTTGTAAGTTATTGGCTATGCATTTGTTACACAATATGAAAAAAGGCTAAGGAAGAATGATATATAACTTTGTTACAACGGTATGATTAAGGGCTAAAAGACAATAGGGATGAGGCCCAAAGAAACAGACACACACGAATTAAGTACAAGTGTCTAATATTATCATGAAACTTAAACTATAATCTACGCCAACAAGATATAGATGAACATCATTTTCAATAGTTCGGAACATCAATCTCTTAAAAAGCGATTGCATGTTCAAGGAAGCTGACAAATACGAACAGAGTCTGAACATTGTTGGTATGCACGTGAAACAAGTTTGGGGCCCTGAAATGCGAACAAGAACAGCACCGAGCACAGAAAACCAGGAACCTTGCCGCTTCCATCAGAAAAGCCCGAAGAGGGGCCAGGTCCAAAACCACTGGACGGTGATAGAATCGTCGAGAGCCTAAATTCCAACTGAGGAGGTAGCAGTGAGGGCCATTGTTGAGGGGCCGGAGCTTTTGAGGGGGCAAAAAGTAGACGCGCTGGGCTCATGGCCGATGTCTAATTCCGCCTCCCTCAGAACCTTATTAACAGGCAGACAACACAACCAAACCCGTCACACGCAATTTTATGTAGTTCCCCCTTCGAAAGGAAACGGTAAAAAAGACATCTCACATTTGCCAGCAAAATAAATGAGCAATTTCTTTAAAACTTTATTTATTTTAAATAATAATATTATTAAAATGTCTTACATTATTTATACGTAAATATTGAATGTTTTGCCAAAAATATTGGCAGAAGAGAGAACTTCCGAATTTTGGCAACAAAATCGTTAAACTCTATTGTTGGTACTGCAAGATAATAAAGAGAAGCAAATGGATTGTCCCAATTTAGTGTAACATTAGGAACCAAAAGTGGAGTTGTAACGAGGAGGATATGTCATTTTTGGTCGCCGTCTATTGTCCAATCTAACGAAGCCACATCACACGAAGACTTAAGGAGGCCCAATCCCGACAACAACATCAGATCCCCTTCCCTCTGCAGATCTCTCACTTACCGTTTCCATTTCCACTGAAGGCCCTTGTCCCTTCTTCTTCTTCTTCTCTCACACTTCCCCTCCCGCCCTAGCTACTCTTGTCCATCGTATTCAATTCCAGATTCACTCTTCTCCTTTGTAAATAGGCTACCCAAATCTTTCATGTTGTATAGCAATGCATAAGGTTTTCAGCACCATCCGTAAAGATCTAAGCTTGACTGCACCCGTGGGATCTCTGCGCTTCGTGCATTGACACATAGCTTTTAGCTCATCCGCTAATGGGCACATCCCAGTCGGTACCAGCAGTGGAAGACGATGAAGACGAACAAGAAGAGGACGATAATGGTGAAACCAGGAGGTCAGATAGGGAGAAGCACCTGGTGAAGAAGGTTCTAGAGCAAGAGCCGGAGATGCTGCCGTGCCACGCATCCGCATCCCCGCTCTCTCCGCAGCTGTCGTCGCTCGGCACCCCGCGGCTCGGGCCGTCGATCAAGGTCTGGGATCCGTACAACGTCCTGGCTCCACCCCCACCTCTCCCGCCACCTCCCCCAGTTTTCTCAAGGTCGGATTCTATCGTCGAAGACGTCGATCGGGCGGTCCTAGAGGTCTTCCTAATCAGCCATGGCGAGTGCGAGCTCAACCTCCGCCCCGATTTGGTCGGCGGAAGGTGTCCCGAGGCTGATTTGACAGCCGTTGGGAAACGCCAGGCCAGGGCCTTGGCCGTCTTCCTCAACTCTCAGCGGGTGAGGTTCAACGCCGTTTACTCCTCGCCGTTGAACCGGGCTCGCTTAATGGCGATTTCGGTCTGTCAGGTAATTTTCAGATTGTGCCTTCAATTATGCGTAAACTCTGATTTGAAGCCCTCTACTAAGATAATCAGTTTTGTCCAGGATGTCCGAAATTGATTAATCTTAAAGTTGTTGAGACGTTATCTTTGTTAGTAACTTTCACAAAAATGTAGGAAACTGCAAGCCAACAAAAAAAAAAAGTTATGTACATCTAGTGATGAGCACGATTTGTTTCTCAGACATAAACTTCAAGTTTTTGGATGCATGAAATTGATAAGACCATTTTTCATGACGCGGGGGCATCAAACAGAAGCTCGTATGGTTGTTTCACTCTCGTTGATTGTATAGTCTTTTGAAAATGATCGTTGGTCAGATTATGTGTCAAGTCCACCATACATAGCAAAACCAGTACATAATTTCGAGAGACATTGACCACACTCCACGGTGGTTGGTGGTATCTTTCTTCCATTGCACTCTGGGTTTCTCTCTGTCGAATCATTTCATGGTTGCGGAAGTTGAGGGCTAGGAGGTGGTTGATGATATTTGTTTGGCTATTGATGTCAAGTCACTAGACCATGATGATATTTCTTGTTTTTAACTGTCAAGAGCAGCACGGGTGAAGTAAAGATTTATCTTTTTTAAGTAGTAGTGGGTGATCATAATACATATAAAATTCAAGGAAGTGATTACCGGAGTGCTCTTAAGGCAGTTAGGATATACAGTTGGTTGAGATGAAATAAGAGGCATGAACAAGCAGGTAGAATATGAACCAGTGAAGGTTTGAGAAAAGCAGACAATTATGTTGTAATATGTGTGTCTTCTGGTCATTAACAAAACTAATCCATGTAGCTGGTAAGGACTAATTTAAGTTGATGATGCTGGAATTGTGTGGGAAGGGCAAAAGATAAATGTGGGTAAAAGCAGTAACGGAAGCCAGGTGCCAAAGATTTTTGGAGCGGACAGTGATTCGTATGACTGACTCCAAGTAGTTGGATTTGAGGCAAAATTGAGTTAGTTTATGTTTCCAATCATATGAAGCTTTCGATGTTATTGTTAGAGTGATTTGTATTCTACTTATTTGCTTATGATTCAGTAATGCATTTCCTGACAACTACTTTCCGTAGTTTTAGAATGAATAGGGAGATAAACTTGGATATTTGTTGTGTTTTGCTGAGAATTTTATGGTTAAAACATTCTGTTCATCTTTTCTTCAGTTTGATAATCTGTTTACCTGTAAAAAATCGTTCAGGAGATGAATTTGTCTGAGGAACAAATACAAACCTCAGATGCGTTAGTGGAGATGAGTCAAGGGCATTGGGAGGGCTGCCTCCGATCAGAAGTATACACACCTGAAACTTTGAACATGATTGACAGATCCCAGCCTGATTTCTCCGCACCATCTGGAGAATCACTTAGGCAAGTGGAATTTCGGATGGTTCAGTTCTTGAATGGGACAGTCTTGGGACTGCCTGAAAAGTTAAGATTAGATTTTCCATCAAACCATCAGAATGAGAGCCAAGGATTTTCACACCACGGTTCCCATTCTCTTACCAACTCAATTCATGACCGCGATGGGCCTTCCCTCCCATCACCCCAAGGGGATTTGCTTAATAGGCACCGGCAAGGGTTTTCAAGAAAGAAGTCTGGTAAGAGCAGGCTGCAATTTGTGACCACTGGAGATCATGAGACTGAGGATGAAACATCTCCTCGGGATGCCAGCCATCGACTTCCAGGTTTAAGTGGCAGGACATCTTCTATTGGTGTGTTCACTCATTCTATACCGATCAAGTGTGTCCTTACAGGCCTTCTTGGGTGCAGTCCAATAATGTCACACAAGATATGCATAGATGATTCCTCTGTCTCAGTGTTGCAGCATTCATGGAAAACGGGTTGGCAGGTAAAAAGGTTGAATGATACTTCGCATCTTAGGCTCCTTTAGTTGGAGAATTTTGCCTTAGATGGAAGCTGCTCAGATATATCAATTATCTGCCAAATCTTGCATTATTGTCATTTATGGATAGGAGTCTGTGTATTCATGATTTCACGAGAATTGGCACACGTTGTTGTAATCTTTAATATATTTATTTCCCGATCCAACCCCAAAGAAAAAGAATTGATCAGGTGGTTGGATCTTTGGACCGGGTGATTCTTTGAATTTGTAGCATTTATCAAGAGTTGTTATCATAGAGTGAAAAATTATGTAGTTTCCTGTGTTGGAAGAAAAATAAGCTTTTTCAGAATTTAAGAACTTGACGAACTTCAACCGCAGAGGTCCATATGCTTCCTGATTTCAGTTGCTTACTACCGTTACCTTTGCTTATGGCATTATTTCATTATTTAATCATTCTAGAAGGTGAGATACTGCGAAGTTTCGAACCATTGCAACAGCTGGTTCGGGATTCAAACAACAATCAGTCTGCTATACGGTTTGAAGATCACATGCTCTTTCAATTTGTTGTTCAACTTCGCATAATCTTGTGCCATCTTGACCAGTAGTTAAGACTTCCCGTACAAATGCTCTCCCTGAGTGGAAGGGGAAACTGGGGACAAGAGATGCTTCTGACATAGGCATTAAGCAATGTTTGATCTAGAAGTTAAAAGAAATCCTTGACACTGCTTCAGATTGTGTTATGCTTCCGCCTGTATCTCAGTCTTGTTTAACCTCTAGTGGACTGTTCCATTGTGTACAGTTACGTAGAGAATTTTCTTCTTTCAAATAGAATATGAGAGTCCAAATTCAAGTGCCATATTCTATGAGTCCTTTTGATTTTATCTTGTTGTTTGTATTTATCATTCATGGATCAAGCATCATTATTCTCGTGTTCTCGCCTAGAGAAAGTGTTAAGATTAATGGTTATTTATGTGTATCTTAAAATCAATAATTAGGAGAGAAGGGTAAGACCTTTTTAACACTTTATTTCAACTATAATTTCCTTAATAGTTCTTGTACAAGCAATAGTTGATAGTTGAATTGTCAAAGTAGCCTAGTGATTGGCTATTGATCATCCTAAGATCTAAGTTTGGATAACAGTTCTACCCCCAACCCTTTTATCTGGAAAAAAAAAAAGACAAAAAAAAAATGGTAAATGGTAGATGTAGGTTGCAGGAGGAGATATACGCCTGTGGGCAACTAGGTGAAATAATCTTAGCTTGGACATTCATGTGCTTGGAATCTGGGTCTAAAGTTATTCGCAACACCATTTGATTTGAATAATCAACTTTCATGAGCTAATTGCTTAAAAGATGAAGTTGCAAGATCATGGCAAGTAGCGTAGCAGAACCTCCCTGGATTCTCACGTTAAGAAATTTTACAGATGGCACCCACCATAGCCCTGGTCAGATGGGAGCTGAAACATACGGACCCTTTGCCTAACATTCCAAGGCCACGAGCATGTGCAAGAACCACTTTCTTCTGAGCCACGGCACAAATAATAGAGTCTGTTCTAAAGAAAGCGTATGCGACAAATCCACATAAAAAATGTCCCAACAAGGGTAAAGGACGGCAGAAATTAAACCCGTCAGTATCTGTCCCGTGATATTCACCCAATAAAGTCTCTTCTTCACTTTTCAGCTGCATCTTTATCTCTATATTTATCAGGCAATTTCAGCTGAAGTTCTCTGCTACCCATGGCTACTGTCGGCAAGTTCTGTGCAGCTTTATCCATAGCGATCTTCGTTGCTGCATTCCATGGTCGAAGTTCAACTTGTGAGCCTACTAATTCAGCTTCTCCTGCTGTTTCTCCGTATGTAACTGCACCCAATATGTCCTCTTTTTTTCCTTCTCCGAGGAACGAGTGGTCTCCAAATTCTGCGGCTCCTTCTAATTCAGAGGCACTTGCGCCAGTGCCCAGCATCGGCGGGTTTGAGGGGAGGAGCTCCTCCAAGGCAACCCCGTTTCACAGTGGCATTGCGTTTCTGGGCTCCGGATTTGTTACTTTGTTACTTACAAGATTAATCTCTGTTGTATGAACATAGAAGTTCATGTATTTTGAGCGATGCATAGCTTGTAATTTGCCTCTTTTTTCCTGTTCTTGTGTTAATCCGCAGAAGTGTGGCTGGGTTTTAGGCCGCTCTTAAAAGCGATAGACCGAAAAGTTTGCCCTTTTCTCCTTACTTTCCATGCCTTAATTCTTTTACCATTTCACAAGAAGACCGTTGGCGCTGCAAGGGAACCATAATCTGCAGTTCTATGCGACATCTATGTTCTATGGTTCCAAAACCAGGTTATAAGCAGTTCATCAACAATCAAGGTAGCTGTTTATGTTAAGCAAGGAAACTCAGAGACTTCCTGTCGACCAAAATCCATATTAGACGACGGTATTACCTAAGTTATCTTAATAAAGCCCAATAAAAAACTGATTTTAAAGAAGAAAATAAATTATCTAATATAGTACTAAAACTCGCCCATTACAAATTTGGCTCTTCTGAAATGTCGCTCTTAAGGCAAGTGGATGTATTGAAATCTATATTTATATTTTAAACTGTCAATATATTGTTTGTAAACTAATTTTAAAGGATAAAATTAACATTCTAACATAACTAAATATAATTTATGTTAGAAAGCTCAATATTGTTTATTATCAGTTTTAAAATTCTTTATATATGATTAAATTGTCAATTTTTTTTAGTTTCATTTAAAATAAAAAAATTAATTTTTTAATATATTATCAAAATTCATGATGTAGATAAACAAGGTCCTTGTTGTGGTTTTTAGTTCATGTGCATGATTTCTTTTATGGTATTCATAAAATTTACAACTTTTTCTCACAACGATTGTAAAAAGGAAGGTTAAAATGTCTCGTAATTTACTATAACATCTTCTTCATATGAACAATTTTTTCCTTCTTTATAAGTTGATTACACGGAGGAAATAACGTTTCGAACAATTTCAAGAATTTTCCAATAAAGTAGTTTTCCTAAAGCTATAACTGGGTATGTTGTCGGCTAGACAGTCTTTACAGTTACATCCTTAAAATACTATGACCTTTCATGAGTAAGATGATGATTCTTCCTTGGTCTTTGGGAAAGTGATATGCACTTTTCCACTCTAAGTTGTTTTCAGCGACATTTTCTGGTATCCTATTATCTGTGTAAAGCGAACCGCATGTTTGTAATTAGAAATCCAGTACACTACTCCCCACTTATGGCCCATTTTGCCCAAGCGGTAGTCCTGGAACTCCGTCATCGGCGATTTGGCTGGGGAGCGTTGTCGTCCATGCGAAAGCTTTCTCTCAGACCCGACTGTTCCACGTTTCCCGGGGCCATCAAATCCTGCTCTGCCTTGTTATGATCTTGGTGTTAGGTTTAGAATAAATTAATAAGGGTAATTATGTAACTCTTTGTTTATGTCGTGGATAGTTTATAAAATTTTTTAGTTTTATTCTATTTAGGTCTCTTAATCTTATTTTATTTGGTTATTCTTGATACTTATATAAAAAGAAACACTATAGAAAACCTAAGTATGGGGTTATGAGATTGAGAGAGATTGATAGAAAATAGAAATTTTTTATAAGTACTGTAAGCCTTCCTTATCATAAATAAGAATTGCTCTCTAGGTTGGGACGTAAGAATTATCTCGAACCTTTAATTTTTGTGTATTCTTAACTTGATTAATATTCTCTTTGTGTGTATAGTGAGATTATTATTTGAAATTTTGTGAGTTTAGATTCATAAGTTTATTTTTTAACACTTGGCTTAGGCAGGAAAGCCCACCAACAAGCTTTGGTCTTGGGCTTGGAATCCGACCTCTTTGTGTCTTCGGACTTATTGACATGTTCGATGAAGTTCCTCATGGAAATGTGGTGTCTTGGACATCCCTGATTATGTTCAGAATGTCATGCTTATGAGGCTTTATCGCTTTTTTAAGGAGTTGTTGGTTGAGGAGAGTGAGGTTGGGGGTGATGGGAAAGGTTTTATTGATCCCGTTGCCATGGTCTCGGTTCTTTCAGCTTGTTCTCGTGTAGCCGTGAAGTGAGTCACAGGGGATTCATGGATATGTAGTCAAGAGGGGACTTGAGGGACCCTGGCAATACTTTGATAGAGGCGTATACCAAGTGCGGCAAAGGTTGGTGTGTTAAGGAAGGTGTTTGATGGAATGGCGGACAAGGATACAGTTTCTTGGAATACAACGACTGGAATGAATGCACAAAATGGAATGTCAGCAGAGGCTTTGGACGTTTCCAGTGGATGTTAACTAACGGTGATCTCAAGTACAACGCATGGACTTTATCGGCTGTCTTGGTGGCCTGTGCAAATCTCGGGGGCTTTGCATATGGGAAAATGTATACATGATCAGGTACCTTTTGTTGGATAGTTACCATTATGTTAATTGAGTCATTATTGCTAGCTATGCAAATTTTGGTCTTTAGCCCCTCTGCTCTGAATATGAGATGTTTTGATCGTTACATATAAGAAATTTTTTTGCCCAGCACAAATGTTTCATTTTTGTCATTACTTGTTCTTTTGTACTAGGTTATAAAGATGGGCTTGGAGGAGAATGTGTTAGTGGGTACCTCTATTGTTGACATGTATAGCTAGTGTAGCATTTGATTACATGAAGGAGAAGAATGTAAAGTAATGGACTGCCCTGGTTGTTTGTTATGGAATGCACGGCCAAGCCACAGAAGCGCTTGAAGTTGTCTACAAGATTATTTGAGCTGGAGTCTAAGCTAACTACGTCACTTGTATCTCAGTTCTAGCTGCTTGCAGCCATGCCGGTCTTTTGAAAGAAGGCTGGCGTTGGTTTAACTCCATGAGCCATGAATTTGGTGTAGAACCTGGTGTGGAGCACTATGCATGTGGTTGATCTTCTTGGGAATGCCGGTCATCTCAATGAGGCTTATGATTTAATCAAGGGAATGAAGGTGAGGCCTGACGCTGTAGTCTGGGGTTCCTTTCTTTAGGGCCTGTAGAATACACAAAAAAGTTGAGCTTGGTTAGATTTCTGCCATGAAATTGTTTGAATTAAATCCATCAGATTATGGGTACCATGTCATGTTTTTAAACATATATGCTGACGATGGGAGATGAGAAGATGTTTAAAGGATGAGAATACTCATGAAGAATGCCGGACTTGCGAAACCACTTGGATTCAGTTTGGTGAAACCAAATGGTAAGGTTCATGTATTTTTGGTTGGAGAAAGAGAGCATCCACAACACGAGAAGATATATGAATATTTGCGGAAAAAAAACTACGAAACTCCAAGAATTTGAATATGCACCCAATGTCACTTCAGTTCTTCATGACCTTAATGAGGAAGAGAAAGAAATGACCCTTTGAGTTCATAGTGAAAAACTTGCAGTTGCCTTTGAAATAATGACTTCTGTTTTTGGAACAATAGTTCAAATCGTTAAAAATCTCAGGGTTTGCAATAATTGTCATATGGTGATTAAGTTGATTTCCAAGATATTAATCCAAGAAAATCATAGTCAGAGATTCAAAGCGATTTCATCATTTCAGGAATGGCTAGTGTTCATGTGGGGATTGTTTGACCATAAGATACTCGTGAGATTGAAAAGAAAAGCTGATAATGTAGTGAAAATGGAGTTCACTTTTCTCGTGATCAGAGGGTTCAACCTTGTAATAAGGTTGGGATTTTCCTGGATGCTTATCAAAAAGTTGCAACAGTTAGATTAGTATTTTACTAGCTGTTGCCATTCTGTGAGCTCATACAAAGGGATTGAATACAACAGGTTCCTCTTTGGATATAGAAGTATCATGAATTATAAGTATCCTGATAAGCATAATTTGTTGCTATAATGAATTTCACAAAGTCGACAAAGTTCGCCGCAAAGTCTCTGACAAAGGCTGATGGATGAATTGAAAGATGGGGAAGAGCCACCTTGGAATCAGGTCAAGGCAAACGGAACTGATATGGAAGATTGGTTCTGTTTGTGTTGACCACAACAAGAGTGGGAACAAGCCTCCAAGCCTCCGAGCGAATTCAGCCCTTTCTTGCTTCTTTTATCATTCCTCATTAAGAAACTGTTCCTGCTGCTGCAAAGTGATCGCCAACAGTGGCTAACAATCATTCATGTTTGTGGTATTATCTTTGCCTCACTCCATTAATATCTTTATTTGATACCCTTTCTGAATATTTTATTCTTTCAGTGATAGGTTTTGAGAAGAAATTATAGATTATAGATTAACCTTCATGTTAGTTTCACTCTGTAATGTTCCCCATCTCTTGATCATCACTGTTAAAGAAAGGGTTTGACCTTTCTTACCAATAGTATTGCCTAAACACACTGACGAAGATACTGGCCATCATGACCAAATGAACATAGAGAATAAAGTCCTTCTGTTCTCCACTAAACAAATGTGTTTCGGAAGAAACAATTTCATTAGGCTCCGAAAGTATGCCGGAATATATTCTTAATGTATTCAAATCCTTTCTTTTTCTGGTACTCCCCCTCTGATCACATCACATCAGCCAACGGCGATTGGCAAGTTGCGCGTGGGAATTCAAACATGGAGTGCTGCCTCAGGCCTGGCCCGCTTAGGTAGCCGGATCGGAAAATTCTAATTAAAAATTCGATATGAGAAAGCATACCAAAGTTTGCAATTTGTGCAAGACAAAGTCTGTTGATCTTCCCAAGATATGTGAGGAATATGCCACGGCGGGTCTAGAAGAAGAACCCTGTCCTGCCTCACAATTACCGATAAACCCCCATCTGGCACCAGCTTGTCATGGAGACTGCAGCCCACCTCAGCGACTGTACTACACTATAAATATATTGTTTTCTTCCTTAAAAAGATGGAGTATGTCCTACCTTTGACTGCTGTAATTTGATGGTTTAGAATTTCTAGCATGTCAAAGAATGAAAATGAGAAATTTCACATATGAGAAAAACTGTTAATCTTTTTATTGGAATAATCTTTTTGGGTTGAAAATGCATTCTTAACACCAGATATTATTTTATTGTTAAAAAAATTAATATAATCCTCCCTTAAAACCGATTACAACAAGGTATATTAGACACATATATGAACTCATCAATTGATGAAAAATGACTTCAAGAGGTCTTTGTTTGATTAATGGTCAAGATACATTTTTTTTAATTAAGTAAAAGGAACTTGGGAGTATAAAGTGTGGAGTTTATGATTTAATTATTTAACTAATACTCCATCTTTTATAACCGATTTTAAAGGGCTGTTAAGTTACTTAAAAAAACTCAATTTTACCAAAAAAATAAAAGAAAATTTTTTTATAGACAAAATTTAAATAATACAAGACTTAAGACTTGTCATTTTTAAGAATAATTCATGTAAATGTATATAACATAGTCTTTGACATTTATCTTATGTCTGTTTCCAGTCTCTCACCTCTTAAATGGATGTCTTGAAGTTCAAAAAATCTTCTAAATTATTCCATAAATGGTAATCAAGATGATCTTATGGGTGAAAATCCTTCTGAAGGTTTCTTCTAAAGTGTTGGAATCGTAATTGAAAGCAACGCTAGGGTCATTTGGCCTCCGAGGCAGGTCTCGTGTATGAAACGCGAGGAGAGGGCGTGCTCGTTGGTCCAATAAAAGGGGAAAGCCGCATCTGTGCTGTCCAAACAGCGGAAGCATTTGGCAGCGAGAGTTTGGGAAATCAAACCTAGACTCTCTCTCTTTTGCTTTCATTTCTCGCTTCCGCCCAACTTCTCTCGCTTTCATCTTCGTTTCTGCTCTCTCTCGCTGTGCGATGGCTCTCTCAGAACAATCCTCACGCCAATCTCTGGTCCCGAGCTTCCTCTACTCGTCCTCTTCCTCGAGGACGCTCGAGAAAATGATGCTCGGCGCAAAGCCTAGCAGCAGCGGCGCTGGCCTCGCTTCGAATCTCCTCGAAGGATCGTCGCAGATGAGGAAGAGCAGCATCGTCGTTCCTGCCCCGAGTGAGCCCGGAAAGAAGATCGAGATGTACTCGCCGGCCTTCTACGCTGCTTGCACGTTCGGTGGGATCCTCAGCTGTGGTCTCACTCACATGGCCGTCACTCCTCTTGACCTCGTGAAATGCAATATGCAGGTTCGATTCCTTTAGATCTGTCGCTTTCTCCTTCTCTTTTCCTTTGTTCCGATAGCGACACCTACATGTCTTGACGGATTAGATCTCTGTGTGTGTGAATGTGTGGATTCTATAACGTTGACTTGGTTCTCGGATAGATCTGAGATTGATCTAGTTTGTTTGTATGGATTGCAGATGAGCAAGGGATTATCCTTTTTTTTACTACAATATTTTATGGCCCAAGGGCCTTCCTTTTCAGTATATAATTCTTATGTAATGAAAATTTTGGGTTTCTTTCTTGAATTTGGGTTGATTTTTAATTGTTTTCGATCCAATAGTTCCGATGTCGGGATACCAACTTTTTCAGATATTAAGTTTGATTCTTTCAGCTGATAATTTCATATTAGAGATGATGACTATGACTGTGCAATTGAGTTATCTTTATATTTTCTTTCTTGGTTTAGCTCATATTGCAGCAACTCAATTGATTTTTAAGTTACGTAAAATCTGTCAAATACTCGTTTAAGGATTACATATATTTACGAGGTAGTTGGATATGGTGCCCTGGACTCCATCTGAGAAGTAGCTTAAGTATTCTAATTCATCAGGATCAATTTTTCCACAAAGTAATGCCAGAATTTTACCTTGATTCAACGTTTATGTGTATCTTAATGACGCATATGGAGGTCATATCATCTGCAATTTGGAGCTAATAAATGATATCTTTTTGTTTACTTCCTTTGATGGTTGATAAAATAATTATGTGTAGAAGATGTTCATTGCTTTATTTGGCTCTCAAACACCACATATTAGAAAATAAGAACGGAAGAATTTTGTATTTTCCTCTCAGAAATAAAAAAACAGGTATAATATGATGTGTCACACGAATATAAGGGTATCAATTGACATTAAAGCTTCTGGTTTTTCAGATTGACCCTGTAAAGTACAAGAACATCTCATCTGGATTTGGAGTGTTGATGAAGGAGCAGGGAATCAAGGGCTTCTTCAGGGGTTGGGTGCCGACCTTGCTTGGTTACAGTGCTCAGGGTGCCTGCAAGTTTGGATTCTATGAGTTTTTTAAGAAGTACTACTCTGATATTGCTGGACCTGAGTATGCAGCCAAGTACAAGACCTTGATCTATCTTGCTGGTTCTGCGTCTGCTGAGGTCATTGCAGATGTTGCCCTTTGCCCCTTCGAGGCAGTGAAAGTCCGGGTTCAAACTCAGCCTGGCTTTGCCAGAGGTCTTTCAGATGGGCTTCCTAAGTTTGTCAAGTCTGAGGGCGCTCTGGGGTATGCATATCAATATAAATCAGTTGTTCGAATAAAATATATTACCTCCATGTGAAGAGATATTTCTGACCAATTTTCAAATTACTCAGGTTGTACAAGGGACTAGTTCCTCTCTGGGGACGTCAGATTCCATGTAAGTTGGGGTTGGGGAAGGAATTGCATTGGTAATATTTTGTTTCTGACAAACAAAATCATAGTGAAGGTTTTGAGCACTAATAAAGAAAAGAATTAACTAACGAAATATCAAATGTCGTAACAAACTACACAACTAGAATAGCATAATAAAATTGACATAAATCTCAAATGTGGCTTTGAAGGAGGCAATTGCCTTTGTTAGCATTTCTGAACATTCATTATTTATTTCTTCAACCCATATATCCCACTTTCTATTGTGGATGTTTGCTTGATGTTCTGCTGTTACTCTGAACCATTTGCCTTGATGCATTAAAGTGCATCTCAACTTCATTTCTCTTGAACTTGTTTTAGTGGTTCCATTTGCATTAATTGACTTAACTAATTTGTTCCCACTTCCTCTGCGGGCAGACAATAGAACATGGGAAGAGAAAAGTCCATTTCCTTGTAGGTGTTGTTAATGCCTTGTCTCATCCTCTGAATTTTCATTCTTACAGATACAATGATGAAGTTCGCATCTTTTGAGACCATTGTGGAGCTTCTATATAAGTATGCCATCCCTCAACCAAAGGAAAAGTGTAGCAAACCTTTCCAGCTCGGTGTGAGTTTTGCTGGTGGATATGTGGCTGGTGTATTCTGTGCTGTTGTCTCTCACCCTGCTGACAATCTTGTCTCTTTCCTCAACAATGCCAAAGGGGCAACTGTTGGTGATGTGAGTGGCTCTCCTTAGCATTTTTTGTAGTTGCTTGTTCATTCCTTCATACTTTCTCTGATCCTTTGCTTTCTGGTTTCTGCAGGCTGTGAAGAAGCTAGGGTTGATGGGTCTCATGACCCGTGGGCTTCCTCTCCGTATTGTCATGATTGGTACTCTCACTGGGGCTCAGTGGGGTATCTATGACTCCTTCAAAGTTTTCGTGGGATTGTAAGTCCATCTTACAGTTGCTCAGTATAGTTGAGTAAATTTGGTTTCATATTATTGACATTAGTTGCTAAATGTGTGTCATCTACAGGCCAACCACTGGTGGTGTTACTCCTGCTCCTGCTGTGGCTGCCACTGAGCTCGCCAAGGTGTAGAATATCAGACGATGATCAGCACAAATTTTGTTATTTTCTGGAACCTAGGAAGACATTTATAGGGGAATCAAATAAAAATAGGATTGCCGAAGCTGGTTGAATGGCTGTCAAAGCCAGTGGGAGTATTCTTTTGCATTTGGAACTCGTTTCCAATTTTTCTAATTTGGCTTTATGGAAGGATGGTTTTCCTCTCATCCTTCTGGTTGTGTCAAAATTTCATAGTTAGAGATCTATAATGAATTTTCAACTTAATGTTTAGATCATGGTTCCCCCACAAACATGGTCAAAGAATAATACCGTGGGGTGATGCGACTGATATAAGCAGAAACATGTTGTCTAATTTTTACGAAGTCTCACCGATCTGATTCTTTTCTGGTTGATGTTCTTGTTGGAGCCTTAATGTTCTGGTACTTGGTATCTTTTCCTTTTTTTTGTACGCATGCATTTCGTGTTATGTTTACCCAATGTGCGAACTGCTTCCACGTGGAAGGCAATTCTGATTGCGAGACATGGACCCGAATGATACTTTTAAGATTCCGATGGGAATAAGAGTGAAGGTCACTGATCCTCTCAGGGATATCCCCAAATTCTCTAGCGACACTGCTAGTATGCCTACGCAGCTGTTATTCTCAACGAGATTGAGAAATAACTGGATTGGGGAATTCTCTGTATTGCCAAATAACTACCATCTCCTCAAGCCGATCTTCTCATTTCTCGACGCGAAAGGCAGATGACCAAATCCTCCTAGGTTGTTTATAGCAAAATTTAATCTTCGGTGGAAGATGGCATTTCTGTGGCCCAAGTTCCATCCCAAAAAGTTATTCTTCTGTGGAGGAACTAGAGGTTAATGTGTAGGAGAAAGTTCCGGTATCAATTTCTCACATCCAAATCCACGCGTACCTCACCTAGATGTTTCTTGTTACGAATTACATCTCAAAAGAGTCAACTCTATAGAAGAAGTAAAATCTCTTGCTTGCCTTCCTATCGTAGGAGAAAGTTCCCGTGACATTTTTCTTCGGAACGGCATCTTCTTCCAGGAAAGGAAGGCAGGAGCTGAAAGATGGCACAACATTTCAATGGCAAGTAAAATAGTAAATGGTAGGAGTACATTTCCATCGTGAACACTGCTATTGCAAAATTATGTGAGTACGCCAATACCATTATTTTCAAGCCTTTAAATGCCAGATACTAGAAGTTCATAAAATAAATCTTTTTTTACAATTTTCTATCGACCAATCCATCCCCACGGATTTCACCCTCATTTCAATTAAACTCACCGGAACTCCAAAGCTTAACGCTAAACAACCAAAGAATAAGATTACTAAATCTAATATACAATGTCACTGAATCCCGTCTGTTCTTATTGGTGTCCGGGGGAATCCTCCAACCTAGGACTTTGTTACAGACAAGGAACTCAGATTCAGCGATGATCACACGAGATTGATTGTGAAGGAAACGTATGGATGGGAATCAGCATCACCAGCCAGACCAGCCATCCCTCCTCCGACTTCATCTTCAGTTTTCCAGAATGTGCTGCATTTAAGAATCAACATAACAGTATCAGGAAACTTAAATCCATTGAAT
This sequence comes from Casuarina equisetifolia, assembly GCA_028551475.1. Classification (NCBI taxonomy): domain Eukaryota; kingdom Viridiplantae; phylum Streptophyta; class Magnoliopsida; order Fagales; family Casuarinaceae; genus Casuarina; species Casuarina equisetifolia. The sequence goes on from CM052361.1 coordinate 488,805, forward strand.
CGTGAGACCACATCAGATCAAACGTTCAGGTAAGTTCAGGTAGACAATGTAGCTTGAGTTCAGTCATCTACACCAAGTAGGCCAAGGAGGCTACTTCAACCTTGTCCCTGGTATTTTTTCTTCTTCATGTAATTGAGGCTCACACATTTGCTGCCAAAAAAGATAGGCTTAGAAACTTGCCTGTTTGCACCGTCACACAACCCTTCTAGGATCGAGCGCACTTTCTTCTCACTTTTTACTGATGGAGCTAAGACACAAGCCTGCGATCATTTCAACATGCCATTCTCAGTCAAAAAGCGAATGCTTGATCATAAAGCCATCAAACTACGTCAGAACCAACGTACCAAGAAAGATGGTGGTAGGCCATATCTCAGAATGCTCTCCGAAAAAGCACGTACAGCACAAAAGTGCATCCAGGAGCTGAAAACCTACATGCAATGAGCCCAGTTGAGTGTGAAGGGAAACTATAATACTTACCACAACAGAGCAAGATGAAACAATGAGAACAAACATATTCACAGGCACCATTCCAACAATGGCAGTAAAACTAACAGCCAAAAAGAACTGCAATACAATGCAACAATCTGGAAGATTTGGCCATATATAGGCCAGTAGGGTACTTCGGGGTATCTAAAAGATAGCTAAAACAAAAAGGAAAGTACCTCTCCGTAACTGGTATAGCACCACTGCAAAAGAGAACTTCTCAAACTTTCCTGGTCTTGAATTAGTTTCTCCAACTCCTGCTTCCGACTCTCTTGTGCCTCTGGACTATGTTCAAAATCACGAATCTGAATCACATCATAAACAACAGAGAAGCCAATTAGATGTCTTCCACTGTGTCAAAACACCTGAAATTAGCAGACATTGGCAAAGTGCAGAAAAGTTTCCTAGTATTTCTGCTTTGGCAAGGATCTAGAATTTAAAAATCCATCAATAAAGCATCTGCAATTTTTACAGCATACTCACTTGAAAACCTCTTTCACGTGCGCTTGTCCTGAAATTATCCGCAACACGGCGAAAGAGTGTCACAGTATAAAGTGCATATTCATTATCCTCGAACAACATCTTGGATGACCTGGGGACCTGAAAGAGCTTAGTTTTAATCAGACTGAGGTAAGATCACAAAATATGAAAAGTATAACAATGATGTATAACTATTCCAGAGTTTAAAAGGTAGTGTTTAAATTGACCATCCTACCAACATTGTCAATGATATAACTTAAAGAAATATGCTGCCAGAAATGAAAATAAATCTCACCACATAGTTGGTCAAAGTCTCATAGCTGGCCAACCAGTCTTTCTGTGAATACTTTGGAACAACTGCAAGGAGAGTCATTAGATGTTCTGAGGTAACTATATCCTCTGGTTTCACTAGGTTTGACAGATCCCGCACAGCTAAGCTGTAATATTGAGAAAGATAGTTCAGCTAAGAACCAGAAAAAAATAAAACTGTTTAAATGCTAAAACTGGAAACAGAAAAAAAAGTAACTGAAAAATAGTACCTTCCACTTTGCTTTCGGTTTATAGCATTAAGCTGGCTACGAACATTGCTGTATTCAGCTACACGAACCTAATATAAGAAAAAGTCTTTAGCCTGAAGCTATTTAATTCAATCTAAACAAGTGCTTAAGTAAATAAATTGATCATTTGCTTATCACCAACTTTACTTCTTTGGCACGCAATTTAAGATATCTACACAATCTAAGTAGAGGGAAAAGCCTTTCAGTGATGAACTCTGGAGGAAAAGCTAAACTACATAAGGTAGAGGCCACTTACTTTGAAAGAGAAATAAATAAATCCACACAGTAGCAGACAATTTTCACAATTAAATTAAATACAATAAAATCAATAAATAATAATAGGAGAGCACATTAACAACCAAACCCAGATCAACCAGCAAGAAACATTATCTGACAAAGTAAGTGATTTCCAAAAACCACCACAACCATGAGAACATCCAAGTAAACCACTATTCTGATGGCATCAATCGTTCTTGTTTCACTCAAACAAACATTCATCCAGTAAGGTACTCCACTAAACTTATCATGAGGTGTCAGAAGATCACACTCTCAATGCTCCTCCTTAGTAATGATGGACTCTGCGCTAGTACTAACCAGTAGCCTAGTTGACAGCACCTGTAAGATAAAATTTCATAGCCAGAAGTAAACGAGGCACCCAAACACTTTTACCTTTCCTAACAGTAACCTAGCCATATAAGGAGGATCCTACACACTAAAGCTAATGCAATGAACTCTACATAAATGGGAGTTGCACACCCATAAGAACAAAACAAGGCAATGTTAAAGGTTCAAGATCAAAAAGGTATGAATGTAACCCACAGAAGGAAAATAGTCAGACCAAAAAAAGTCTGCAAGTTAAGAAGAAAAAAAGCTCCTACGCACTAAGACAGTTTGAGGGAAAGATTTTGTAACTTATTCACGGCTATGGGATTCTCTATTTGTTCCAGCTTTATTGTAGTTCTCTAGGCTGGTTACCGACATCTACCCTCCCTATTTTTTGGCTACTTTATTGTTCATTCTCCTCTGCTTCATTCATCAAGAACAAAATCTGTCACAAGAAATCATCCAGCTAAGGATGAATCCCTACAGTAAAGAGATTCACAACCCATACAAGTCATATATCACAAGCCAAATAGAGAAAAAAATGAACATTATAGTCAAGTACATTGAGCTGATGGTTTACTATAACCACCTAATAGTTGTCAAGTGCGACTTATATTTACATCAGAATTCTGATCTTAAATTCTTTATAATAGTTGTCAAGGATCCACGTTTCCTGGCAAGCGCAATTGTTCCTTTAACCGGTGCCTAAAATCACAGAAAATCAGCATATCAGATAACCGAACATTAACATTGATTACCTTCAGATCATCTTCAATCTTTGCTACTTGACCATGAATACTATCCACAATCTCCCTCAAGGGTGACATAGTTGGGTACTTGGCTTCATCCCAAACAAACCTTTTCCATCAAATAGCCACACAGCATTCAGAATCGCAAAAACACCAAAACTCTGAGCCCAAAGTAGAGTATCTTGTTGATTCTAAAGATATGGCTATTCCACTCACCTAGTGAGGTAAGAATCAACTGGTACTCCATCCACAGTTAAAGAACTGCTCTCCACGCCTGATCCTCGTTCTAATTCCTCGATCTGACGTCTGATCTTGTGCGATACTCCTTCCACGAAACTGTTTGACTGCATATTTCCAAAGTAAAACTCCAACTTTCAATTTTTGATTAATAACTGAAAGATCTATGTCGGAAAGTGCAATTGAATCGCCACAAAACGACGTTCAGAGATCACAGATTCTACGACTCAATCCAATCCCTATTGATGAATTTACAAAATCTACATTTCAAATGATGAGGAATAGCATTGACAAATCAAAACTTAAACCGGCAAAATGCTAGTAATCTCTTTCCACAAAGTTAGATTCAGATGGTGAAGGCATTACCTTTAGGAGATCATCGCTGAGGGAGAGTAGGGAGTCTAGGGTTCCAACACGGAGATTAGGAATATTGAACTGCCAAATTAAAAGCGATTTGATAAAGGATTAAAGCACGACGGTGAACAAAATAATCAAAGTATGATCTTATGAAAAGAGAAACAGATCTGGCAAGGAAAACTGAGCGAGTGCGCGAGTGAGTGGACAGAGTACTCTGTAGAGAGGAGTGTCGAAGGACTGCTTGGAGATTTGCTCTTGCAATCGGTTCCAAAGAGAAGTTGCGGAGTTCTGAACCGGAAGAGAGACCACCCAGTATCTCGTCGCCATTGATTTGAGGCTTCGCTTTCGAGCTCTGAATTTTACAAGGATAGACAGATACAGATAAAAGAGGTCTAGCAATGGCGGAGATGAAGCTTCGCAAAACTCTGACGAAGTTCTTGTACTCTAGTGCGGGTCCTATTGGAGTCGCAAGGGAAATGCCAATGAGCTCCCTCAAGGTGGCTTCAGCCCATGCAACTGCTTTTCGAAGGCATAATTATTTAATTTAAAAATGACTATTGGTATTAAATAAATTAATTTTTAAAAAATATTATGCAGAACATGTATTCTTTTAGATGTCTTATTGAATAGATTTGTTAAGCATGTTCTTAATATCGTGCCACTTTTAGTTTTTATGTCATTTAGTAATACGCTAGAGTGGTTTAATTTCAATTTTTTTTGGTAAAAATAATTGGTATCATTAAGTTGTTAAGCATTCTATTGTACATTATAACGGCGATTTAATTTAATTTTTTTAGGAAAAAAGCTCATTTTTAAGGTTTCCAATTTAGTTTGCTTTAAAAAATAAAGTGGAATCCAAATTTGTTCTTAAATATTTCTTATGACGAAATACAATTATTAAATTTATTTTGTGACAAATCCTCCTTTATTTTTCTCCTTAACAAGGTTAATTTAATGTCACAAGATTAATAATATTCATGCTTTACCAAATGAACTAGACGGCTTTTGTTATCGAAGAGTTTGTTTTCCTTAATAAGTTTGGCATCACATTTTGAAAGTCTAATAATGATGTGAACGAGCATACAAATTAAGTTAAAACTAACTCTATTGTACTTTTGTTTGTTAATTGAGTTGTATGCATTATTAAAATCAGGCCTAAAATACATATCTTTTTTCTTTTATTAAGTAAATGAGAGTGTGGGGAAATTGAGTGTCATGAATTGTCAACCGAAACTACAAACATATCAAACATACATTTCATTTTATTGAAAATTGAGGACATTGATATCATGTTTGAGTTATAACTGCAAACAACACAAAAAGTAATCCTTGAGATAACAAAACCCACGGTGATATTTCCAAGTAAAAGAAGTGCAAAAGTTCAAAAGGTTTACACTTCCTACTCCTTATTACAAATATATGGGAGTACCAAAAGTACGTTGCTTCGAATGGCGAACTGAAGCTGAACCCATCGTTATAGGTTCCTGCAGATTCTGCCCCATCGTTTAATGCTATACGACACCACTGCTGTGAACTCAGTAGAAGTCATCGAGAGAGAAGTTTTCAACAGGTCCGAAGGCTTCCAGAGATCCGATTCTGGAGTAGTTTGTCATGGATCCGCCCAAAAAATCAAGCGGCGAGTCGTTTGAGCAGGTTGTGGTGTCATAGATGAAGGAGAGACTCATATCATCCACCGCTGGGTATTTATTAGGCTCGTAATCGTGAAGGAAGACGTCGTTAACTGCATTTCCAGTTATATCATTGAGTTCTTCCTGATCAGCAGCCTTTTTAGCTTGAATGACCTGCAAAACATCAAGAATTAACGAGTTTCTAAACCCAGAATACTCTTTCACAAATCTGGGGTGTAAACTGGTGCAGCTTACGTAGTTCTGGTTTTCATTGTCTTGGTAAACCACGATGAAGTCTCCGAGTCGTAAACCATGAGCAGTCACAAAATCCCCTGAGAAAATTAGATACAGAAAATAAAAAGTTCAATCACACTCAAAAGTCTGTTTTTCAATGCCAGGATAAGACCACCGGGACCATTCTACTGAATCTTTTTCCGGTATTTGACGTAGTAAACATAGGAAAGAAGATTAGGAAGGCAATAAATCATACCGGTATTTTCCAATACATACATTCGGCTGTTGTTATTAGGCCAATACCTGTTTGGAAAACACCCAACATATATGAGGACTTAAGTAATATAGAACACACACTATTTTCAGTAGAAAATATTTCTCGTACCTAAGTTTGCCGGCTTAAAATAGTTTAGCATATTAATATTATTCAACTGTTTGCATGTTTTTACCAACAATGCTTTACGATATCAACAAATACTGATGCACTCCAGAATATCTTTGCCACGAAAAGAGAACCAGGGCTCGGACCTGTACTTGAAACACCATACGTGGCGGCCATCCAAGTCGTTCATGGTGATCGGAATCCCTTCCTTGGACTCAAGCACTGGGAGGTGAGCTTCTGCTGCTTTCTGAAATTAAGGTTTTATGAAGAAGATATATGTCAGTATACCTGAAACAGATTGCATGAAGTGAACATTGGTAAACCCATTCAGACTACCTACGCTGTCAAGCATCACCAGGTGTTAAATGGAAATGGTAAAGAAGTAAAGCACAAACCTTAGGGAGTACCATCCTCTTGAGGGAGCCTACATCACTGTTCTTAAGCTCCTTTTGGAACATGAATCTCAACCTCCTCGTATCAATTTCCTAAATCACATAAGCAATATGGAGTAATGAAATGAACCACTACATAGGAGCATGAATATGAGATAAAATGTCACCATGTCGTCTAGCCGACAGAATATAAAAGTTGAACGTTACGATACAAATCTCATCATTTAAAAATGTAAGTCCTCTATAAGGAAGTTATGCTTTTTCTAACAACGACAAATGCGGAAGTTATGTCTATCCATTACACCAACCTTGAGTAGACTTGACCAACCCATATGGAAGTAAAGTTTGGTATCTCCTAGAAACCGCTATTGAGGAAATTGTGTGGATTCTACTTTATGACCTTGAGTAAACTTAACCCGTTAACAAAAAAGTTGAGTCTTTTCTAATACCGACAATCGAGGTAACAATGACAAACGAGCTCGAGTAAACTTAACACACTAATATGCAAGGAAGTTGGATCTTTTTTAGTAATGGATATTAAGGAAAAAAATGTTGAATCTACTTTACAACCTTGAGTGAACTTGACCCACTTACATGAATGAAGTTGGGTCTTTTCTAATAAAAACAATGGAGGAAACTACGACGAAGGATCTCGAACAAATTTAACCCACATTCAGCATGACTCATCTCTTATGAGAAATATGAGTCTGATCACAGCTTAGGAATAGTTTTCTCAATCCAAATCACATCAATCCTAATTCCAAGAGAGAGAAAAATGCCATTATCATAAATAAAGTTTTACCTAGTTGAAATGAACAGAAAAAGTCAAGACTCAACGGACGATATACCATGACATAAGATGGGGTATGCAGCAACTTAAAATTTCAGAAAATTTAAAGAAAAATCGAAGCCAATTTGACCCAAATCTAGCATTCTTTCAGTAAATCCATGAGAATCGTGTGGAAAACATTCTATTCTAAAACCGAGGTATGATAATCAAACAAACCGAAAGGTACTAACCCAAAGAAACTCACCCGGGTCCAATGTCCTGAGCAAGACAATCAATTAGTGAGAAAAGTAAAACCAATTGCAAAGGTGCAACAAGAAGAACAAGAGCAGATAAAAGAAGCTTACACGAGTAGGGAGAGAGGGAAAGCCGTGGAGTGAGGAAGGTGGCACGTGCGAGGTAGAGGGAGTGAAAGAAAGAAGATTAATGGTGGATTGTCTCCTTTGTCTGGGCATCCTTTTCTTCCTGTGGAGTACTCTGAAACCTGTAACGGCAGCTACAAGGTCAAGGTCACGGGTCTCTCCGATCCGATCCGACCCGCGATGGGCGGTCTTGTCCCTCTGCACGGTGACAAGCCCAGGCTGAGCCTCTAAACCTGCCACCAAACCACAGGACGCCTCGTGTTTGTCGAGGAACGTTTGTTGGTCCATCATCATTAGCTCTCTAGGGTTTGGGTTTCTGTGAGTGCACTGCGGCTATCTGCGCAGATCGAAGAAACTAGCGCCTAATGGACGCTCGGCAATCACGAAATGGCCGGGGAGTGGTAAAGAGAATGGTGGCCTTTTGCTTTTTCTTTGCTCTTTTGCTATTTTTAGCAAGCGTTTTGGGTGATTATCCTTCCTGATTTTTGTGACATTTGTGCTTGCTGCATTCATCTTGGCCTTTACTTACACCTTTTGTTCTTATTATATAATTACACATTCTCAGCTGTGGGTTATGGTTAATGGGATCTGGAAATCCAAACCAGGGTTACAGGTTTTGATGACTTGTGACTAAACGGAGTGGCATGGCTGACAGATGTGCAATGCCGATTCCTGATTGCTTCCCGAGCCTTTCTTCTTCCTTATATCTTTTTGTGTCATGGGTTTTCGATGACAAACTAAACCAGAGCTCACAAACTAGGGTTAGTGCAGTGGCCATTGCAGGCCTGAGGCGTGGATGACAAATGTTGAATATGCATTCACAGTTGCTTCTTCGTCTCTTGTTTGTTCCTCCTTACAGACCCAGACCGGAAAGCAGAAACCATAGTTAGCTTTATGGCTCTGGTTAGCGTTGGAAGACGGGGGTAGTTGGGAGATTGCTGGGGAGGGTGACGAATGGACGGTCGAGCTGTAGCAAAGTTGGGTTCGAAATGGAGGTCCAGGTGTTGTTAAAGTTCTGAATCCTCACACCGGAAATCAATGGCGTATTTGGTCCCTTTCTCTCTCCCTCTCCCTCTCTCTCTCTCTGCAGGCTTTTTGAATTTGAGAACGCGGAGCAACGAAACGGCTATATTTGTCTTTGCCTGAGTGGGCGCGACCGCCGGAGGTTTACGTAGCGGAAACGGAAGTTCTGGGTCAGAGGTTTTGACCTGATTGATGGCATTCCTATGCTTTGATTCGTAGTGTTTTTCTGGCAGGAACATGATTGTATGATTCTGTACCTGTATCGGCGGGGATGCACAGATTCGAATAAATCTTCATTGGTTTTTACCATATTTGTCTTTCTTTGCCAGAGATAACTGCACCACTAGTTTACGTGCCCATCTCGGCTCGCCCTTCCACGTGGGAAACATGCAAAGGTTCTTAACGAAAAAGAAATGAGGAGATGACTTCCTCTCTAGCAGAACCAGAAGCTTAATGCCTTCTTTTACAGCGATTTAAGCCAATGAGAAAAGGAGGGTTATGGAAAGAAGAGAAGTCACGACGATGAACGCTTGTTTGATCTTTCAAACTTGTAGTTTACAAAGCTTAGATTACTCTATGTTCGATCATGGACAAGACTAAATATGGTTTGGGTAAATAGATCAACCAATGCAAATGTTTCAAGGGTAAATTATCAGAAAGAACTCCACTCCTGCCTTAAAATTAATCATTAAGAAGATAGATACGATTACATATATCAAGACTTTATATTAAAATCTAGATAATCTAAGGTACTCTTTTATACCCTTTATAATGCTTAGCCTACAAATGATGATGTGTTATATTAGAAACTTGAGTTCTAATATTATGCCCTTGAAATTGAAAGAAAAGTTCTCACGTATTAAAAAATATTTCAATCCAATGTATTATCAAAATGAGATATTTAAATGGAAGTTTAATTACGACAAAACTGCCTCCTTATTACGTAACAATCCCCAATTAACTTCCTATTAAGGTCCATCAATTGATTGCTAATTCGGAGGAAATCTGAGCGACATTCAACTTGGAAATAAACTTGGCACATGGAAACCAATAATAAAGCTTTCTTCCGCTAGTGCAAGTTTTTTTATCAGTAAATTATACTCATACCTAATGGATCTTGACCCCAAGACTTAACCATCAATTATTTTTTCTTGGTTGAAATATAACATACTAATATATTTGATAGTATAAAATGCACATTAAATTTTGATATTATTCATTTAGAAAAAGGGTTGTTTTTATATTTTTTTGGGCAAGGCTTTTCACTGTTGGACGAGGGTTTGGGCTTCTGGGCTCTGTGTGGTGTAGCAAATTGTCAGAAGGAAGAGTTACAAAAGATGGGTCATCGAGGATCAATAAAGCGGGTGGGTTAAGTAGCATGAATACAAAACAACGAGCCACTGAATGGAACATTTAAATCCATTGGCAGAAAACGATGGATGGGGCGAAGATTAGAAGGTTTATACAACAAACAATCGGATTGAATATATTATAGTTTTTTATTAAGCTAGACTAATTACCTGTGTTGAAAGGTTTATTTTTTCTTTTTTTTTTTCAAAGAATGTATAAGATTAAGACATTGATACAACTACTTTTGTTTATATATATATATATATATATATATATATATATATATATATATATATTCCTTTCAGATCAAAGGCATAGGTATTCTGACTGTCTTCTACCAATATATGGCAAAGATGTGTTCGTGCCAAATCTCAAGACAAACCAAAATCTTTATATATATATATATATGTTTTTGTTTACATAATAGTTGATGCTTGTTATTGGAATCAAAAAAATCATGATAAGAATAATTAATAGGATAAAAGTTTTGATTATTTGATTTGAAATGGTATTTGTAAAATAAAATTTCCTTACAGTCTATTCTATGCAATTTCAACGTGTAAATAAAATCAGAAGGTTGAAATCCCGCTTCCAGTCACCGATATTATCCTTCCCGTCCACGAGATACACACCCCGAAACCCTAACCCGCCCGATTGGAGAGCCCGAATCTGACCCTGAGAACGAAAGTTCTAAGGGGGCAAACTCATGGCGGAAACTAAGCACCAAGAAGAAGTTGCATTGCACTCAAAGCGGAAGCCCGATCTCAGCCTGGAAGATAACGAAGAGAATCCAAAAAAAGGTCAGAAACTAGAGTCTCTCAACGACGCTAACGACGATTCATCGTTTCCCCGAGAGAAAAACCAAAGCGTTAACGCTTCGGAACGCAGTGCTTCAGTAGCCGAGGAGAAAGACGGTAAGCTCGAGGCTGATTTGGTCGCCGAAGCCGACGCGGAGGAGGAGGAGGAGGAGGAGGAGTATGACGATGAGGACGAAGACGACGACGACGACGACGACGAAGATGATGAGAATGGGAATGGGGAAGCTCAGGCGGACCGCAAGGGAAAGGGGATTGCCAAGGATGCGAAGGGCAAAGGCAAATTGATAGCGGAAGAAGAAGACGAAGATGATGATAGCGATAACGGGAGCGATGCGTCGGACGCTGAAAGTGATTTGTCGGACGATCCGCTAGCGGAGGTCGATTTGGATAACATTCTACCGTCGAGGACGCGGAGGCGGACGGTTCAGCCAGGGGTTTACATTGCCAACGATCTCGGCAACGATGACGAAGATAGTGATGATAGCGATGCGTAAGCGCGAGGAAAGGAAGGTTAGTGAAAAATTTGAGAGAAAAAATCTGGTTTAGAGTGGTGGTAGGTTCGGTGAGGTTCATGCTTAACTGCTGTATTTTTTGGGGATCAATGCGGTGAGGGTTGGACTGTCGTTTTGATGTAACTCTAGGTTGATGTGATAATGGTTTTCGTTTCGTTCTAGAAATCGATGATATCTCATTTTCCGCTTTCTGAATCTTTTAGCATTTGAAAATTTTGGCAATTTTTCATATTGTCTTTGTGCTTTGGCTATTCTCTTGGTTTGGTATTGCGTATCTGCGTGCTTCCTTCTGTTTATGAGTGGATGCATATCTGGATTAATAGCAATAAGTCTGAGCTGCTTCTGTGAATAATGTGCGGGCAGAAGCTACTCTGTTTGTGATCTGGATTAGTAATATAATTGTGACGCGAATTTAATAGAATTTGTGGCCTAAAATTTCGGAGATCAGTCGATAATGATGCTTTTTCAGACTTCCAGAGTATCTCCATAGATTTTTGACAACATCTTCTCATGAAAAGAGGTGTCATCCATTCAGGGTGGGGACTAGGCTCCGGAAAAGGAATGTTAAGTGTTGGTGGATTTATAGTCTTATTCAATTATGCCCATCTCGAATGGATGAAACAGAGTTGTTCCCATGGCAGGAGCCAGTTCTGCTTAAACTCATACTGAAATCTCGAACGGTGGTGTGGTTGAGGGCAGTGCAATTACTTTTTTACTACGGGATGTCAGGACAGTAGGGAGGCCTGATTGTGGTTTACCAGAAAGAGAAAATGGGTTTTTGTTGAGAAAGAGTAGTTTGTACTTGGGTTGCAGGGCAAAGCTAGCAGTTAGTTGGTGTTTGTTGTGCGCGATTGGCCTTTCTCCAGTAGTTTATGCTAGCAAGACTTCCTTGACTATTAGGTAAAGATGAGAAACTAGTTGCTCAAGTTACTTAACTTTGTGGACTTTACCACCTGATATAGAGACTGTATTACGAGGTTGAAGTTCTGTTACATGTTGATAATGATAATAGTGTATCTCTCCTTCGTTGGGTGATTATAAAGTATTTTCAATTACCGCCAGTAATTTAGATGAATTACAAAAACTGTGAATGGGTTGGTGGTTGAAATTGCAGTGCTACTCCAAGGCTTAATTGTCACTTACTGGAGATTGGTTTGGTCAATGTTTATGTTCCTCTTAGTTTCGTGCCTGAGCAGAAACACCTAATTAGAAAGTTCTTCAATCGAAAGTATTTCCTGATCCTCCCTACGTTTCCCAGCAAGGCCAATGGTTGGAACCAATGGCATTTCCTGTAAGTCAGGCAGCGGCGGCAGGTCATGGTCCAGTTCCATCCGGGTGTTGGGTTATGTACTTCTGTCAGAAGAAATACATTTACCCAGAAGCTGGGCCCTTTGGGTTTTGAGTTCTTTTTTGAAGGACCAAGGACTCGAATTTCAAAATGCTAAAAATGTCGTCCTAGTACAGGATCGATATTGTCTGTTATGAACTGCATTGAACTATTTCTCTGTGAGAATGCCGCTACTTAAAATTGATCACGCACGTTCTTAAGGCCTCTGAGCATCACTTATTAGCTGAGATTTTTCTAATCATTCATTGTTCTTTACTTGTTCTATATGGCTTTTCTAGTTTATAAATTTGGTTAAGGGAAAGGCCCCGGTTGAGTGCATGTTACTGCTTATGATTGAATCAATTATCCATTCAGATAATGGAAGAAGAAGAAGAAGAAGAAGAAGAAGAAGAAGCAGCTACATCAATGAGCGTTTGGCTGTATTCTGGTACTTCCATCATCACAAGAACTTGAAATGGTTTAGTATTTTAGCTTCTTGTCTTATCAATGAACTTGAATCCTTAGAACGCTAACAAGAAAGCAAGGTTCATTATATTGGAAGTTTGATTAATGTAGCGTCATTCAGGATTACGGGTGAGCACGATTTTGCTTCCGTATCAAACGCCGATATAATCGAATTGGACGGTTTTCAAGATTATAGATGGGCCTACTCCCAGTTGGTTGTGCAAGGCCATTTCGGAGCCCAAGACATGAACAAGAGGGGGACAAAGCGATCGGGTCCATAGGTTCCCATCACATCGTTGACGTCGGAAAAGGTCCGAAACAGCTGACATGATGTTGTAATGTTCCCCACTCGACGTTCCATTTGCCTTAGCCTAATTTTCTTCCCAACAGTGGCCTCAACAGTAGGAAAATTCAAAACATTGGAGCTACTTTTTATCTCAACCAGTTCAGTGCGAGAGCACCATCATGGCCAAATGCTTTCAAACGCTGAAGTTCCTTGAAAACGAAAGAGAAACATGTGATGGCTTCATTCCTAATCATGTAATGTAAACTCCCAATTCCGAAGCTGGACCAGCTGACATGAGCACCGTCGATTTGCTTATCGTGGGATTGCTTTTTCCTCAGCCTACTTTATCAGAGAAAGAGGAGGAGCTGACATCAACCAACCCACTTAGTGGTCCTTCCTTCACCCCCCTCTCCACACCACCTCTCGTTTTCCTTTGCAGACCACAACCCATTGTCCTTGCTGAATACAGACATTGTCCCTGGGACCGCATTTTGGGACTTCTTAAGAAGTTTGATAGCTTTATATCAACAATGTTAGGCGTCCTAGCAGAGGACCACGATTCAGCCTCCCCATGCGTTATCATGCCGCATGCCGCCCTAAATCTCGGCTCCCATTTGATTTTTTGTGCCAAAATTTTCCAAGATTGGATAGGAAGAAAGTCTGTTGATCCTCGAGAAGTCATTTTACAAGAACCCAATTTGTTGACGATGGGTAATTGGCACTAGGTACTAGTTTTGGACTTTGAGTCATAAAGTTATATGTGGTGGTTAGATAAGCTTTCATATTTTCAAACCTTCATGCACTTCACATGGCTGCAATTCTAGTTAATCATTGAAGAGGCATATGGAGATGGCGATGATCATGACTTTTGTTAAAGGAATTTTTTCTTCTTTTTTTTCAGCCTTTCACTTTCAATTATGCTCTTCTTCTTGTAATTATATGCAAGTGGAGCTATAATTATATCGGGTTTCCACTCTTTTGAGCTAACCACTCGCTTTCATATGCTAATTGGGATCCTGTCATTGGATCATTTTCTCATTCTTATATTAACGTCATTGCTTATTACGTATTTTGTTGTTGATTGTGCGGGTAGCAGCCTAATACCAACAAAATCTGCCAGCCTAGAAACACTTTCCACGCCCATTATTTAATCCAGAGCATTCTTATTGCACATGTAATGCATTTTTAAATAACCCGAGAGCTACATTCTTGCTAAATACAATAAGTTGTTCAACACAAGGAATACAAGGCTCCCAGGAAATCAACCGCAGCTTACCATAAGCCGAGCCTTAGCCTCCATCTCTTCCCAGGCATTCTCTATTTTAAAAATTATCTTTAAAATAAAATACATCTCAATTCTGTAAAAGATAATTTATAAAAAGGAAAAACATCATGATAATTTAAATAATAAAAGTACCATTTTTAGTATAAATGCATCATTTTTTGTCAGTAGACGTAGTCTGGTTAGCAGTCCATGCTATTGAAAACCAAAAATCTTAGATTCGAATCCTAATTTTTCCCATACCCTCGTTCACCTAAAGAGAAACAAATTCATCACTTTAATTATTTTCTCCTAAATGAAAGATATCATAACAACAAGAATCAGATAGCATGTCCACCGCCTACTTGTTCTAAATGTTTGTTATGCTTTATAAGGCGAGGCATTTGGGGTCCAACACTGCTTTTAGAGCGAGGCAGGTCGAAGCTTGTCGAGGATGAAGGGCTAAAACGGCTCGGCATGGCGCATCTACAGCTCCCATGAGTTGTGAACCACGTTGTGGCATAAAATAACATATCTTCATCCAGAGAAAACAAGTCACAGGCGTTCCCCACCAGCACATGGCTGCTGATGCTTCTCTAGGAGCCCTCCACGTTAGAGAATTTAACAAAGAAGATAAGCTTATCTAAGCAAAAAGAAATGAGAGAAAGTGAAGGAAAAGGTCAGGCAAATTTTGGAAAACGGACACAACTAGATAGGGGCAACAACTAGGTGAGCTTTGCTCTGGTCTAGAAAGATCAGGGTCTTCAATCTCCTGGCATATCATGTTGGCGTAGAGCTAGATTTTGTGATTCCTAGCCTTGAGAGTAAGAATTGAGCAATCTTGCACGTATAGTACATACAAAGAGAGATTTTTTAGGTGATTTTTTTAATTGATTAGTTATGAGCGGATTTTTAGATGTGTTAAGATTCTTAAGTATAGTAAAGGTTGTATATAAAAAATCTTATGTTGGATAGAATCCGTAAACAAATTTTATGATTGACTAACTATGGTAATATAGTAATGATAAAATTACTCAATTTGTTGGGATTCTTAAGTATTATTAAAATTCTCAAGTTAGACAAGATATGTATGCATAACAATTCCTTTCAAACTCAAGTTAGATGGTTAGATCCTAAACATTTTTATAAAGGATAAAATATGAATTACCAGGTTTGTTCGACAAATTATTTGCATTTTTGTATAACTGGAGCCCATGAAAAACAAAAGTTTGTCCTTTGAAAGTTCAAAACCTTATGTTCTTGTGGACAACCCTTGACATTTACAGAGTGCTTAGTTACCATAAACCTTTCCAATGGCAAAAATCTTACCAGTAAGGCTCCTTACTGGAAGCAGGCATGACTCGTAAGGATATTAAGAGACGGGGACTGTAATGGCCATAATCAAAATCCCCATCCCTTTTGATGATGTGCTCCTCTGCCATTAACGTATGCTAGAAAAGCTCTTACCCAGAGAAGTTCTACACTTTCTGAGAAAGTGTAATGGTCCAAGCCAATGGCACAAAAATACGGATTCCAAATTTCACAGTTAACACCTTTTGAAAAAGAAAGATAAAGAGATAGTTGATGCATTGAGCTGTCAAAATTCACGTTGCAGGAACCTTTGTTTCTAGATGGAGCAATTACCAGGAAGGTGGGAACAGTAATTTGGAATAGTTAATGTACAAAAGTAAGGAAAATGACAAATAGTTCACTTAAGCCTAACGTTGTCAGTCAAGGGAATCCCAGAGAACACGGCTAGCTAGGAGCCACCTTTTTATCTCGTCCTTACCAGTGAGATATGTCCAAAGCATCTTGATACTGGTCATTTCTCCAGCAGGCCAAAACCAACAGTATAGTATGAAATTCCCAGTATGGCTTTTGTTGTTTCTTTTTGGCTCATTAATCTTGCCTGATTATGGGTTAGATGTGATAGGAGAAGCCGACACCAAATAGTTCTGAATTGTGTTGAGAAGGATGTTTTTCCTTATATTTTTCATAAATTTTATCATAATATCTTTTTCAAACTAAAGGGTTTGTTTTTCTTCTAACAAGTCAGTTTACAAGGGGAGTGCTAGCAGCATTTTTGGAAATTTAGTTTTTAAAGAAAAAATGAGTTTTCTAACTTATAATTTTTCCTTTGAATATCATAGTTCAATCCACTCAAGATTGATGTAATAATCAAGCATACGAAGAGCAGAAAACAAAAGTACAGGCACTGTCTATTCTGGGAGGGAAGATATGATCTCAGTTGAAATAGTTTTTATTTATTTATTTAAAGAAAATGGGAATAATTACAATCCTGAAGATAAGGACGGAGACAAGCATAATTGCTCATGGGTGTTGAGGCCAGGTGGGGGCACGCAATTGTACATCCATTCTATAATTGCTGGTTCTATGAAGGCGCACTGGTCCATAATTACAGCACTGTTTAGATCTAAGATGTAATTTGGGTCTTATTGGCTTGATAGGATAAACTCAGAACGAGGAAAATCAGAAAGCATTATGCTGCAATGATCAAGGATCAAGCACATGCAACCAAGATCCTCTTATGGATTTCAACACTAAGAACAGTCCCAAAGTTAGAAGGGTTTGCTTCACATCTTTGACTTGAAAGGAAGCTATAGGCCTATGGACCATGAAATTCCAAAGGATGGATGCCATCAGTTTCGGATATTATTTGGGGTGGATAAACGAACGTATGGCCTTGAGTCAAAGTGATACATGGTTGGAAATGACGCAACCCTTCCCCAAAGATAATCTCTACGAGCTAATGGGTATTCGCTAACATCATCATATACAGCTGCAAGACTTCTAAGCCACATTGCTTTTCCTCTAAAATGAATTTTTTGTTAGGTAAATGGAAAAAAAGGGGTAAGGCAATGTAAATATTTGAAATTATTCATATCTAAAAAGTTGACTCATAAACATAGAGGTTTTTGGGATTCATAAATAAATTTAGATAATATAAAATTTTATTATATAATTCTTAATACAGATTATAGGCTTTTGTATCAAGTTTTAAACATAAGGTATGATTTCAAAACTAAGACTTTGATATCATGGGACGGTCAAACCAGGACCTGCAATTCCTTCTTTTTGGTTAGAGCTGAGAAGCACTTTTACATTTGTTTAATTTTCGATAGTGGGGCATCAAAAGTAATCTTAATCTTGTGCATTCAAATTCTTTTTGCCTTTGGGGGCCGGATTAGTAAAGCTAATGGCCACGTAGAGCCAAGCGCAGAATTTCCATCAAGAAATTCTTAAGAATTTCAGTGACAACCCTGAATAAAAAGTGATGAGGTGGGGTTGATTAAGTGGCTCAAGGAGTGACCTGAGCTTATCGTTATTTGTTTGTTTTTTAGTTCTTTTTTCCCAGCCTCATAAATTGGAGATTTTTGTTTAGCTAGTTACGACAAAGCCAAAAGTTTTGCACTCAAATTTAGACCCCACTTTGTTATTTGCTTACATATGCCAACCTATTATTGTTATTTTATAAAAATATCAATAGATCAGTAATCTAATAATTAGTTATTTGATTAAATCAAAGCACTTGTATTTTGTACAAAAACCCATTAATATTGAAGAAATACAGTAAGAAGAAAATATTAATTGTTTAAAACTTAAATTTGGGTTTGGCACCATACCCCGAATCTACTTTTACTTAAAAAAAGAAGAGATTTATAAAAGTGAGAAACTTGTGAAGACCAATAACCCATATTCTAGTGGCTTCCATTAAATTTCAAGGAGAAAATCTAGAGTGAACCCCACCAAAATACTCCCAACCGCTCACAACATTGACAAAAAAAACCGAAGGACCTTAAATTCTTGACATGAAAGGGAAAGATGGGTAACCTTTTTCTTGGTTTTCTCCGGAGACACAAACACGAACACGGCAGGTACTTTGGAGAGAGTGTTTGTTCACCTAATAAATTTGAACACAGCTTGAGTCCATGCAACATGCACAAACATACCAAACTACACCCATTATTACTGCATTATTCCAAAATCCCATCAGACCCCGAGGCTCTGGGCAATCAGTATCCGTTCCATCACTAAATGCCCCCGGCCATGATTGATCAGAGTAACAGCCAATAACGTGGGTCTGTACGGTGCACCATAACATACTGAATCCATCATTTATGCAAAGCCTCTTTATGATTCCGTAGCTCTCACATTTGGTATTACGGACGCATTTAAAGCCCGTCTTAGATTTTATCGAAATCGTTTTTAATCATTATGGAGAGCCTTGATTCGCTTGTACGAGTGGAAAATAAAAGCATGAAAAGCAGGGGAAAAAATCTCTGACACACAATTGATTCCGACCCGAGAGTGGGGAGTGCGACTTACTCGCCGGTATAGACGAGCACGTGTCGATGTGGGGGGGGGGCATTTGGGGCCGGAAGCGGGGAGTGTACACACTCGCGAGAGTCGGATGGTGTTTTGGTAATTTGATTGGAATACCAGTGTCGTTTGTCTGACAAACCATTACTGACCTCTTTAGCGAGACTTTGGCAGAGGAGGGCTGTCTTCGAAACCAGTGATAAGGACACATGCATGTTCGCTCACTCCACGGACGAGATTCTCTTGCTTTTCTGGTCAGTCAATTCTGGCCGTTGGATGGTGGAACCCCGGTTAGGTACTGGGGTGGTAAAGCGTTAACTATGGTTGGGTAGCTGAAGCTCTGTGGGTGGTGCCTCTGACTTAGAGTTACGCTTTAACTCGAGGGTCTTTCTCTGAGTTTCTGAGAGAGACGGAGTGGCAGGAGAGACGAAGAAGGGGGGTTTGGGTTGGATATTTAGGTGTTCAGAATCTGATGCTGTTGATGTCGTTGAGATTTTCTATTTCAAGGAGTTTCGGATTCTGAGATCTTTGAATTTTGATCTGTTTCACAACGTATTTTGGTTTCTTTTTTCTTTTTTTCCTTTCCTCGTCTCTGTAATCATCACTTATTTGATTTGAAAGATGATCGCTGAGGAAACATTGTCTTTTACTTTCTCTCCCACTTTTATCCGTGAGAAAATTTGAGTTCTTATCCTTTGATGTTTCTCTACCCCCGTGTAGATCTAAGCTATGGGTGTGAATTTCCGTTGGCATCTTCTTCAGATCTGATCTTCTTCATGTAGATCTCAGCTCATTTGTGGCAAGATCTGCCTGTAGTCCTCCATTTTTTCCCGGGAAGTTGTTTTTTCCTTTCCCTGGAAAGCTGTAATTTTTTTCCTGGGAAAATTGTGTGTCTGTGGGTTGGATATTAGACAGGGATGAATTATTTTCCGGACGAGGTTTTAGAGCACGTGTTCGATTTCGTAACGTCGCACAGGGACCGCAACGCGGTGTCTCTTGTGTGCAAATTGTGGTATAGAGTAGAGAGATTCAGTAGAGAAAGAGTGTTCATAGGAAACTGCTATGCAATCACTCCAGAGAGAGTGATCCGGAGGTTTCCGGGGCTCAAGTCCTTGACTTTGAAGGGTAAGCCTCATTTCGCGGACTTCAACTTGGTGCCGCATGACTGGGGAGGCTATGTGCAGCCTTGGATCGAAGCCCTGGCGAATAGAAGGATTGGGTTGGAGGAGCTTAGGCTGAAGAGGATGTTGGTTGCTGACGAGAGCCTCGAGCTTCTTTCGCGGTCCTTCGCAAATTTTAAGTCTTTGGTCCTTGTTAGCTGTGAAGGGTTCACAACCCATGGCCTCGCAGCAATAGCTGCTAACTGTAGGTAAGAAAAATTGAATTTTTTGCTCTTTTGAAGTGCCTGTGGCTTATTATTTTTGTGATCTGACTTCTCTTTTTTCTTTCTGTTTTTTGCTGATCTTCATGACTGTTTTGTGGATTTCAAATTGATATAAATGGGATTTTTTTTATTATTTCCTTTTTTAAGCATACTTACTGATATAATATATCACTTTGCAAGTTGTGGGTTGAAAGCCCCCTTGTTGTACTGAACAGGAATCACCTATTTCGTGATGCGGGAGGTTGTTTCTTGTTTTGAAGATTATTTGATTGATAAGAGCATTACTTTGATTTCTCTTATGGTTACTCGATGGATAATGTTATATGCTCCGGGGTACTTCAAAGAATGAAGTGCCAACCATGGAATTTTTTGGCTGTTTCTTTGCATATGGTTTGGAGTCCTCTCTGTAAATGGTTAACTGAACCACTTGCTTTTGAATATATCCATCAATAAACATTTTCTGCTTGGATCTAGTGTGCCTCGGAATATTATCATTGGACAAAGCCTTGTTTCATTTATATTCGGGTTTCTGGACTGTGGCTCTAGGGATGATTTCTTTGAGACTAATGATTATTCCAAGGGGCAGAAAGTGGAGGGGAAGGAGAAGAGAGGGGCGATGACTTTTCCTGAAAGAGTTAATTCGCTGTAAATTATCTGGTGACAATGAAAGGCAGGAAGGTTACATAGGCTTGATAATAGTATAGTATGCGTTAAATGGTTTTCTTGAGAGTTGGTTGATAAAATTATCTGGTTTTTAATTTCCTATTTCATTCTGTTTCCTTTCCAGGTTTCTTAGGGAGTTGGACCTTCAAGAGAACGAAATTGATGATCTCTCTGGCCACTGGCTTAGTTGCTTTCCTGAGAGCTGCACATCACTGACCTCCCTGAATTTTGCATGCCTCAAAGGAGAAATTAACTTAGGGGCTCTTGAGAGACTTGTAGTAAGATCTCCTAATCTCAAGAGCTTGAAGTTAAACCGTGCAGTGCCCTTTGAGATGCTCCAGAAAATATTGACGCGAGCGCCTCAACTAGTAGATTTAGGGACAGGCTCTTTTGTCCACGATCCTGATTCTGAGACCTACAATAAACTGAAGACTGCCATTCTGAACTGTAAATCAATTAGGAATTTATCTGGGTTTCTGGAAGTTGCTCCTCGCTGCCTACCTGCCATTTACCCCATCTGCTTCAACCTGACCAGCTTGAACCTCAGTTATGCTGCTGGGATTCATGGCCCGGAGCTAAGAAATATGATTCGTCACTGCATGAAACTTCAGCGCTTATGGGTATAGTCTTTAAACTTTGTCCAAATTACTCTCTTTTATGCGAAATGACTGACTTTATTTTCCATGATTACTTCCAGATACTGGATTGTATTGGAGACAAGGGTCTTGAAGTTGTAGCTTCCACTTGCAAAGAGTTGCAGGAATTGAGGGTTTTCCCATCTGATCCCTCTGGAGTTGGTGATGGTGCTGTGACTGAAAACGGCCTGGTTGCTATATCCAGTGGTTGCCCAAAGCTTCACTCATTGCTGTATTTCTGCGAGCAGATGACTAACGCGGGTCTGGAAACTGTAGCAAAGAACTGTCCAAACTTTATCCGCTTCAGGCTGTGCATCCTGGACCCCACAAAACCAGACCCCGTGACAATGCAGCCATTGGACGAAGGTTTTGGAGCAATTGTCCGGTCATGCAAGCGTCTCCGGC
Organism: Casuarina equisetifolia; assembly: GCA_028551475.1. Classification (NCBI taxonomy): domain Eukaryota; kingdom Viridiplantae; phylum Streptophyta; class Magnoliopsida; order Fagales; family Casuarinaceae; genus Casuarina; species Casuarina equisetifolia. Next base: position 510,526 of record CM052361.1, read on the forward strand.
GATTGTCAATGTCCGGCCTTCTAACAGACAAGGTTTTCCTCTACATTGGAGTGTATGCTGAGCAGCTTGAAATGCTTTCTATAGCATTTGCTGGGAACACAGACAAGGGAATGCTCTACGTGTTGAAAGGCTGCAAGAAACTTCGCAAGCTTGAAATCAGGGACTGCCCCTTCGGTAACGAAGCACTTCTAACGGACGTGGGAAAGTATGAAACAATGCGATCCCTTTGGATGTCGTCCTGTGAAGTTACTCTTGGTGGCTGCAAGATCCTTGCAAAGGAAATGCCAAGGCTTAATGTGGAGATAATAAATGAACATGATCTGATGGAGGTAGGGCCTGAGGATGGGCATAAGGTGGAGAAGATGTACCTGTATCGAACGCTGGCCGGGCCAAGGAATGATGCACCAGAATTTGTGTGGACTTTGTAGGTGCATGGGGCGGGCTGTGCTTTAGATTGTGTGATTTATTTCCTTGTTCTTCAAGTAGTTGTACTTTATTTAGACCATCTGATTAATGGATTCTAGCACGTTGTGAGTTAGTGTTATGTTATTGTTTCATTGGAAGGAGATTTGCTATTTGTAACTTCGTTATTATAAATAGATTTGTCAGTATTGGCAAAATTTATTTCTTCTGTTACTTAATGGCCAGAAGAGTTTGTTTTGCTGCGAGGGACAGAAGTGGCCTAGGGCGTCATCATCATATATAGTCTTAAATCAGAGTCACTTTTCTTAGGTAAAGTTCAGTCTGTAAACATCAGAGTAGCTCTAGTAAGCACCATGGAAAAGCCAGGTATTTTCTCATTATTGCCTACGGATTTGGTAATGCTGGGGGCTTCAGTGATGATCTATTTGCTACTTGAAACTTGTGCTGTCCAAAAAAAAAAAATTCCTACTATTGATTATATCAGTTTAGTGAAGGATAAAAGAGTTTTTCATGGTTTCATACTTCATACTTTTTAATAACTTGAGAGAAATTCTAAAACAGACATAATTATCACTTTTACTTGTCTGCCTTAATTTTAATTATGCACTTGCACCAAAAACAGTTTCAATGCACCTTGAGGTTCATGACGAACCGCGCTCCGATTCCTCACACCATGAAAGTGAGGTGAAAAATCCAAATGGTAGAGAGGTTTAATGCAAAACCTATCATGGCCTATAAGGAGAGGTTGGCCCGGGGTCTTCTTAATCTTCTTTTTCGTTTACCTGGTTTGAATGGTCACCCATGGAGGATTGCAAGGATCCCCTACGTTAATAAAGGTTAGGGCCTTATGATAAAGAGAGCAAATACAGTTGCAGCGCAGAGATGACAGGAAGGAAAAACATCTGGGATGTGATATTATTGCTATTACAAGAAAAGGTATCACTCAAATTTATTAAGTAATAAGTTCTGAAAGGAATTTGCAGGAGGTCATCATAGAGGTGCATTGCAGTAATTAAAACTGAGATTGTAGAGGAATTGCCTGCGGAAGGAGCCTTGAAGACCAACATATTGTATAGTGACTGAAGCCAACATAAAAAGTATATATATATTCACACTTCAAACACCGGGCATAGAATCCCGTAAACCACATCATATAACTTTTACAAATCCATGGAATAGGCGTAAAGAAAAGGGAATTACCAAGCCTCCACATAGATTTATGTAATCCCAGAAAATGTTGCAGCCAACTTAAGTGAGAGTTCACTCGTATCATCAAATAAACAAAAAATGCACTCCTCCATCACACGGCAATAGCAGAGCGTGGCCAAATTGCAAGTGCAGAACGAAACACTTATTTGTTAATCCACATCATACAAATGAAACGTCATAATTTCTATACGTCAATAATTTTTAACATCTTCAGAAAGATTGTCTTGTTCTGCAAATATGAAGATTTAACACCATAACATCTACAAACATATGCGTATAGCAGCAATTCACAAGTGGAAACAAAAGCATTTGAAGAAGAGCAAGCATGCTTGTCTGAGATGATCTAGTTGGACAAGCAGAGTCTTAATACCAATTTATCAAATATTCTGGTTGACTATATAAATGATTGTGATCATGCTCGAAATGTAACAGGCAAGAATCTTTCAAAACCAAATAGACAATCCATTCAGCCACCAATCTGCTCCTTTTGATGGAAAGCGTATATACAATTTTGACCGGGCATGAAGCTAGGGTGTAAGAAACAATACACTTTGGGGCTGTCACTCTTCCTCATAGAGTCTAAAATATCTATTTCATCACTGTCTACATGTTATGGTCCTAAAGGTAATTGAGCCTACCATGTCAACAAGCTTAGGCCTTTTGGCTCAATGGTTGGGTTCGTTACATTTGGTATCAAAGCCAAACCTCACATCTTGAATTCAAATCCTAGTGGGTGCACTTGGTTGTATGTAGCTCGTTAGGGACATGGGGGCTTGATTGTGAGAAGCTTATTGGCTGGTATGAGGGAGTATGAGGGGAAAGAAGGCCTTAGCAGCTGGGCTAATGGAGCTGCGGAGTGTAACCGCTGAGAACGTTGGATTTAGGAAGCGTGGAATGTTACGGTCCTAAAGATAATTGAGCCTGCCATGCCAACATGCTTAGGCCTTTTGGCTCAATGGTTAGGTTCGTTACACTACATTCTACTTTCAATTTTAAATCTGTTTCCATTGCTTCCACTACGAACAAACATCCACATTATGGTCATTTTATCCAAGTCGATTGAAAAACTTAGTACTTATACATATTTCTAGAGTATACCATTGTTCATCTTCCCCTTCTACACCAAAAAAAAAAAAAAGAAAAAAGAAAAATATTGAATGATCTTAAATTCGTGACATGTAAAGGAAAGGTCGGTACACTTTTTCTTGGTTTTATGTGGCTAGATTGAATGGACATGAAAAGAATAGGTACTTTGGAGAGAGTGTTTGTTCACCTAATAACTTTGAAATACAGCTTGAATCCGTGCAACATGCACTAACATACCAAACTAATAACTTTTACAATACCATTATTACTTCATTGTTCCAAATCCCATTAGAGCTTGAGGCCCCTAAAGAGAAAACCTCATTTGATCGAAAGAAAAGAGCCAACCTAGCAGTACCCTTTAACTATTTAACTACTCAAAGAGCGACCTTCCATTGAAATTATGCATAAATCGAATTAATAAATATATTGGAAAAAAAATCAAGACAATCATACCTAGATAGTTTAATCTACTAATAAGCTGCTAAAAACTAAGAATGTCTTCAAGTGAAGGATTATCATGATGTGGTTGTATTTGCTTGTCATACTAAATACTAGTCTATGTAATATTAGTCTCCATAGGATTCTCAACTAACTCCAAATGATCTCATCTCATAAAAAACCAAATCTAGAATGTATTTTTTGTGACTCAAGTACATACTGCAACCCTCTTGAAGGATCTCTATGCCAAGAACATATTTAAATTCTCTTAAATCTTTCACATGGAAAACAAAATAAAGATGGAGTTGTAAAGATTTAACACCACCCACATCATCACCATTTATCAAGATATCATTTACATAAGAAAATGCCATTACTAATTGCCCATCTTTCCATTTAGTAAACAAAGATTGATTGTATAGAACCTTAAGTAATTCTTTTGTGAATTTCTCATTCTACTATCTAGATGCTTGTTTCAAACTATGAATAGATTTTTTAAGCTTGCATACTTTTGATTCCCTTCAAATGAACTCCTAAGTTCTAGTCTCATGTAAACTTCCTTCTCTAGATCCTCTTGTAGAAAAGTATTATGGACATCATAAATAGTCTAACTTAATCATAGGAGAAAAAGTCTTGCAATAGTTATTGCCCTTTCTTTGTCTATATTCTTTAGTCACTAGTTATGCCTTATACACTTAATATTATAGTTTGTGTAATACTTAATTTTGTAAAGTCACTTGCACCTTATCAATTTTTTCCCAAAAAGTAAATCCATAAATTCTTACGTAATGTGGGACTTTAACGCTTTCATATCTTGATCTATAACATCTCTCCATCTAAGATCTCTAACTACTTGATGATAAAAAATAAGCTTAATGTTTGGAGAAATCTAAGCAATGAAATGCTGATGGGGTATAGGGAAATAAGTATAAGTGATGAAGTTTGAAATAAGATCTTAGATGTGTATACTATTTAGAGACATAAGATTATCACAAACATAATCCTTTATTTGGATAGGAGGTTTAGTTTTTCCAGGAGATCTATGGGCTGGTGGAGGCTCAACAAGAAGTATAGGAGATAAAGGAGATATAAAGGTTTTTGGATTATAGAAGAAATTTGAAAGTAGTGACAAGGAAGGATCTAAAATATCAATAGAAGGAGAATATACAATGAAGGTCAGGGATGAGATTATCGAATGAAAGGTGAAGAGCTAGAAAGTGTAGGCTATGATAAAGCAAATGGAGGTGACTATAGTATAACATGTGGAGCAAAGGAAGATGCATTAATGGGAATCCTTACTAAATAATGTTTAGAGTGCTCACTAGTTAATGATGTTGTGGGGATGAGCGTTGGAGAATGTGGCATAGACTTAACATGAGAAATATAAAACATATTCATAAAAGTGAACATCTCTACTTATAACAAATTTCCAATCCTTATTATTATAAAATATGTAACTTTTTTTTTATTGGGATACCCTATAAATATATTGGGACTAGTTTGAAAGGCAATTTTTTTCTTTATGAAAAAAAGTGTTTAAATTTAACTTAAAATTAGATGTCATATTACTAAGTCAAAAATGCCATAAATAAAAGTCATTGTCATTATATGCTAAATAAATAGAAAGAGTCAAAACATTCTTGGAAAAGTTCTAATAGTACTTTTCCTAGAATGTGAAATAAAAAAAAATAAAGTTCATGCCTAATATTCTTAATCCTCCTGACCTTATCATCCTAAAGGTCCCAAGACACATAAAAGTTGTACAAAAAACCACTAATCAATTATTCTCAATGGTAAATTTGGATATTAAAATTAAATTAATTTTAAAATAAGAAAATAGTATGTGAAAAGATTGCTTGTAAGTTGCTTGATAATAGGTCTTAATGAACTACCACAAAGAAAACCTAAAAACCAGACCAGTAAGGGTGTCGAAGCTAGAGAATGGAAATCAAAGCATGGTTCCGATTCGAAGCATAAACCATGAAACAATCAAAGATCATACGAAATGACACACAATTCTTCTGTTTGCCCACTCACATGAGGAAAGCTAACTAAACATTCGTGTTAGGACTTAAGAGAGACAATTGGAAAGACTCTAATAGAAAAACATTTGATTACAATGAAAGCCATGGAGAGAATCTAAGACTATTTGGACTATCTTGGCTAACAAAAGAATATCATATATATAGATTTACAAGAATCCTAATCTAGTAAATTACACTAACACTAGGATTAGTAATATGATTATTATCAAAACTAGGATATATAAGATAAGTTATCCAAATAACATAATGTTGTTATTATTTGTAACAACTTTATCCTGTAGTGTAGGCTGTTATTATCCTCAACAATAATATTAAGTTGGACTTTGGTTATTTACTATTTAGTTGGGTTTAATTAGGTTTTATTTTATTATTTCTTTTAGATAAGATTTAAAATCTAAAATAGTCAAAATTTAGTTATATTAAGAATCCAAAACTTTGTTTTGAGTTAAAAGTTGGGTTTATTTAATAAGTAGTGACAAAGAAAAAGTAGTAATTGATTTTGAAATTGAAATTTGGTATTAGCCTCCATTGAAGAGAGAAAAGGTTTAGATCTTATAATTTTTTTTTATTGATTTTCTATCTTTGGTGTTTAAGGTTTGGATCTTATAAATTTTGTACTGATTTTTTTATTATTGTAAGAAATCTTGTGATTTTGGTTTTCAGTATTAACTTTGCACACCAAGAGCCCCTTGGGGCGTTACCCACATCATGTTAAATTAGGAATCCTCGACAAGTTGTTTTTTTTCTTGGAAAGTTGTAAATTTTCTTTTCGGCAAAAATTGTGGGTCTATGGGTTGAATGTTAAACAAGGATGAATTATTTTCCTGATGAGGTTTTAGAGCATGTGCTCGATTTCGTAACGTTGTGTAGGGATCGCAACGCCATGTCTCTGGTGTGTAAATCATGGAATAGAATAGAGGGATTCAGTAGAGAAAAAGTGTTCATAAGAAATTGCTATGCAATCAGTCTAGACAGAGTGATCCGAAGGTTTACGGGGCTCAAGTCCTTGACTTTGAAGGGGAAGCCTCATTTCGTGAACTTCAACTTGGTGCCTTGGATCGAAGCCTTGGTGATTAGTAGGATTAGATTGAGGAGCTTAGGCTGAAGAGGATGTTCATTTCTGATGAGAGCCTCGAGCTTGTTTCGCGTTCCTTCACAAATTTTAAGTCTTTGATCCTTGTTAGTGTTACACCTTCACGGGCAGCAATGCAGTGGGAGTTTTTCACAAATCGAAACGAAGAAAAAGGCTTGCTGAACACTTGATTCTATTCAGTTTCTAGAGGAATACAAGTTCAAGAAAAGGTTTCCTCCTGAACGACCAAGACAAGGTTCAAACAGCACACATAACAAGCAACTGTGCTGCACTTAAGTAAAACAGAAAGCTAATACAACACGCCATTAACTGGAAACGAAAATATAGCAAACAATACTCAAAAGGTTTAGTAAAAACTATAAGAAAATATGATTAACTATAGTTACAACACGCTTCTTTGCACAGATAGCTTGTTGTCTACGTTACTTGATTAATCTCACTGCTCTACTCTAGAAAAGAAACAGAACATTTGAGTACACTTGTTGGAAATATTCTTTTTAACCAACCCGTGTCCCCATTACGTGTTAGTTTTAACACCCTTCCTTAATGGGGATCACGGTTACTCCAATAAGTTCCTTGAGCTTTTCAAAGTGTGCTGTGCCCAAAGATTTTGTAAGAATATCAACAAGTTGATCTTCACTTTTGCAGAATTGTAGACTGATTTCACCTTCTTCAACTACCTCTTGAACAAAGTGAATTTTGATCTTGATATGCTTGGTTTTGGATTGTTGATTTGGGTTCTCTGCCATAGAAATAACAGATTTGCTATCACACAAGATAGTTGTTCCTTTGAATTACTCAAGTCCTATTTCTACTAGCAACCTTCTTAACCAAACACATTGGCTAGCAGCTGCAGAGATAGCAACATACTCTGCTTCTACCGAGGATAATGCAACTGAGAATTGCTTTCTTGATGACTAGCTAAAAAGCCCTGACCCAAGAGTAAAAATGTAACCAGTGGTGCTTTTAGAGTCACTTATGTTGCCAGCCTAGTCACTATCTGCATATCCGTTAAGCTTTATCGGTTTTCCAACTTCATATAAAATTCCATGATTCATAGTTCTCTGGATATAGCGTAAAATGCGTTGAGCCTTGCAAAAATGAGACCTCATGGGCTTTTGCATAAACCGTGACAGAAGGGAAACTGAAAACAAAATATCTAGCCTTATTGCTGCCATATACAAAAAACTTCCAATGAGGCTCCGATAAATGGTTCCTTCAACTTCACCAGAATCATTTACTGATGCAACTTTCTCTCCAGGGACTAATGGAGTTGACATAGGTCTAGAATTTACCATGTTGAACTTAATCAGAAACTTCTTAGCAAACTTTGTCTGCGAGAGAAAGATTCCTTTGTTTGTCTGTGTGACTTCTAACCCAAGAAAGTAATTCATCATACCAAGATCATTCATTTCAAATGATCTAATCATCTCATCCTTAAACCTTCTAACCATTTTATCATAATTTCCAGTGTAGATCAAATCATCTACATATAGAGAGATTACTAAAATAGAATTACCTTCCTTTTTCAAGAAGAAGGTTGGTTCACTGAGGCTCCTTGAATACCCATGCTGTATAAAGTGAGAACTGATCTTGCTAAACCATGCCTTTGGTGCTTGCTTTAGCTCGTAAAGAGCCTTCTTGAGCCTTAAGACTTTCCCTTCTTGCCCTTTAACTTGGAACCCTTGAGGCTGATCAATGAATACTTCTTCAGACAGCTTTCCATTAAAAAAAGTAGCCTTCACATCTAGTTGAAAGATCTTCCAATTCTTTTGTGCTGCTAAAGAGACAATCATTCGAATAGTTTCCAACTTTGCTACTGGAGCAAAGGTCTCTCCATAATCCACACTAACAATTTGAGCATACCTCTTCATAACCAACCTAGCCTTCAACCTTTGTATCTCTCCATTTACATTCAGTTTAGTCTTAAAGATCCACTTAACTCCAATGGATCTCTTACCATTTGGGAGGTTGGCCAGCTCCCAAGTTTCATTCTTTTGGATGGTTGAAATCTCTTCCTCTATGGCTGCTCTCCAGCCTTCATCTTGGGCTGTTTCCTCATAAGAATAGGGCTCTAATGTTGAGAGGTTACATCACTCATATATATCTTCAAGAGATCTCATCTTGATTGGAGTAACATCAGATGGTCTTCTACTATCAAGAACTTTTTCAGGTAAAGAGATTTCTGGTTGAGGAGCTGAGCTTGTACCATGAACCAGTGTTGTTGGTTCAAAAGTTTCAGGTTGATTGCTAACTTCATTTCTCCACAGATTCGGAATAGTTGCATCTTGGTACTCTTCCTCCTTTTCTTCCCAATTCCATGAACCCAATTCTTCAAACACCACATCTCTTGTAACCATAAGTTTGTTTTGATCAATGTTAAAAACTCGATATGTTTTCGAGTTCAGGCTATATCCAAGCATCACTCCTTTTTCAGCCTTCTTTTGCAACTTGTGTCTTGTATGACTTGGAACATGCTCATAGCATAGAGATCCAAAGATTCTTAGGTGTTCCACTAAGGGCTTTGATCTTGTCCAAGCCTCCCATGGAGTTTTACCCTCTACTGCACTTGTGGGACTTCAGTTGAGGATATAGACTATTGTATTAACAACTTCTCCCCAGAACTCGTGAGGCACCTTCTTCTCTTCTAGCATGTTGTGTGCCATTTCCATTACAATGCGATTTTTCCTCTCAACCACACCATTTTGTTGAGGGCTATAAGGTGTGGCTAGATGTCTCTCTATTCCAGCTTTAATGTAGAAAGTGGTAAACTCCTTAGAAAGAAATTCCCCTCCTTGATCTGATCTCAGCTTTTTGATTCATCTGTCTATCTCAATTTCCAGTAGGGTTTTAAGCTGCTTGAAGTAATTAAAAGCTTGAGATTTCTCTTTGAGAAAGAAGACCCACGTCATTCTTATGGAGTTATTAATGAATAGAAGGAAATATCTATTTCCCTGACTGGTGCTAGTTTGCATAGGACCACATATGTCCGTATAGAGTAAATCCAATGGCTCTATCTTTTTATTCCCATAATTGATTGGGAGAGGAAGTTTATGACTCTTCCCCATTTGGCATCCTCCACACACAACTCCATAAGCTTCTATTCGAGGCAGCCCCTTCACTAGACTCTTTTCATACAACTTCTTTAGAGCCTCAAAGTTCAAATGACCATATCTTTTGTGCCATAACTAGATTTCATCTATCTTTACACTCATAGCTTTTGGTACGGCTGATGGTAGAGAATAATGAAGCTTAAGTGGGTAGATTCTAGTGTTCATCATTTCTACTTTTGCTAAGGACTGTGTAAGATCATTCTTATCAAAGATTGAACATTTTTTGTTTCTAAACACAAACATATAGCCATTCTCATCCATTTGTCCTACACTTAGAAGATTAGAACTCAAGTTTGGCACCAACATAACATCTCTAATAGATCTTTCTCCTTTAGAGGTGTGAATTGTGATATTTCCTTTTCCTACCACTTCAATATGTTCCCCATTTTCAAGCTTAACTCTAGTTTTTACAGATTTATCTAGATAAGAAAAAATCTTTTCATCATATGTCATGTGGTTGCTACAACCACTATCTAGATACCATAAATTTTGTTCCTTAGACACTGCAATATAAGGAATTGTGGCACAAAACAAGACATGTTCAGTCTTTTCTAGGAGATTAGCTTGTTAAGCTTCTTTCAATCTACAATTTTTCTCAAGATGACCAAACTTTTGACAGAACCTACACTGTGGTTTTCCCTTCATCCAACAAAATTTCTCAAGGTAGTTTGTTCTTTTACACGCCTTGTAGTGAGGATAACGTCCCTTGCTTTCTGGTTTAACCTCAATACTTTTCTGTCCATCATCATCCCTATTGGAGAGATCAAGTTTGGTTTTTAAGGTTGACTCAATCGGAACTAGCTCTTTACCTCTAAAGGTACGTTTCTCAAAGGCTTCAAGAGATCCTATGAGTTCACTAATTGACATGATAATAAAATCTTTGGTCTCTTCTATGGTAGTTATGGCAGAATCAAATTTGGGAGTTAAGCTTGTGAGAATATTTTCAACCACTCTACTTGCAATCACTTCATCTCCTAGGGACTGGATATGAGCAATAATAGAATTTACTCTACCATAATACTTTTATGCTCATTCATTTGAAGTAATTCTAAATCTTTTTTTAAAGCTTGTATACGGACACGATGTACCTTAGGATTACCAATGAATTCATCCTTTAGCAGTGTCCATGCCTCATGAGTTATTGTGGCCTTAGAATTCTCTCAAAAACCTCTTTTGTTACAGTTGACTGGATAACAATTTGGGCCTTCAAATCTCACTCATGATGCCTTCTGAATCATTCTCTATCAACAGGTGAGAAAGTCTTTTCATCTATAAATTTAGGCTCCCCCTTATCAATAAGATCCCACACTCCTTGTAGCTTGAAGTATGGAGACATACATGTGGACCAATACAAGTAATTTCTGCCATTGAAAATGTGTAATGGTAGTTGAGAGTTAGGAAAAAGTTGATTTGTTGATGAGGCAGATCCATAAGAAGATGAACCAAACGAAGTAGATGAGGAAAAAGGGGTTGAGGCCATGACTATTTGAATCGGTTTAAGTTTGTGGAGGTAAAAAGGATGAACCTGGAGCTATGATACCACTGTTACACTTTCACGGGTAGCAATGTAGTGGGAGTTTTTCACAAACTGAAACAAAGAAAGAGGCTTGCTGAACACTTGATTCTATTCAGTTTTAGGAGGAATACAAGTTCAAGAGAAGGTTTCCTGCTGAACAACCAAGACAAGGTTCAAACAGCACACATAACAAGCAACTGTGCTGCACTTAAGTAAAACAGAAAGCTAATACAACATGCCATTAACTGCAAACGAAAATACAACAAACAATACTCAAAAGGTTCAGTAAAGACTACAAGAAAACATGATTAACTGTAGTTACAACATGCTTCTCTATATAGATAGCTTGCTGTCTACGTTACTTGACTAATCCCACTGCTCTGCCCTAGAAAAGAAACAAAACACTTGAGTACACTTGACTCAACAGGTAGATGTCGAGGATTCAGAGGCAGTGGCCTCGAGGCAATAGCTGCTAACTGTAGGTAAGAAAGATTGAACTTTTTTATCTTTTGAAGTTGCCTGTGGCATAATCTTTTCATGATCTGACTTTTCTTCTTCTTTTTGTTTATGCTAATCTTTTTAATTTGGTTTTGTGGATTCCAAATTGTTATAAATGGGATTCTTTTAATTGTCTTCTTTTTCAAGCATACTTGTTGATTTAATACATCACTTTGCAAGTTGTGCATAGAAAGTCTCCTTCTAGGACTCACTTATTCCGTGATACTTTGATTTCTCTTGTGGTTGATTGATGGATAATAAAATGTGTCTAGTGATTCTTTAAAGAATTAAGTGCCTAAGCATAGAATGTTTTGGTTGTTTCTTTGTAAATAGTTTAGTGAAATACTTGCTCTTGAATCTATCCATCAAGACATTTTCTGCTTGGATCTAGTGTGCCTTGGAATATTATTAATGGACAAAGCCTTGTTTTCCTATTGTCCTCGGGTCTCTGAACCATGGCTCTTGGGATGATTTCTTTGAGACTACTGATTGTTCTAAGGGGCAGAAAGTTGATGAAAAGAGCTAATTTGCTGTCACTAATATGATGACAATGAAGGCAGGAAGGTTACACAGACTTGATAATAGTATAGTATGCGATAAATGGTTATCTTGAGAGTTGGTATTGATAAAATGCAGTGTTTTTTTAACTTCTATTTCATCCTGTTTCCTACCCAGGTTTCTTAAGGAGTTGGAACTTCAAGAGATCGAAATTTATAGCCTCTCTGGCCACTGGCTTAGTTCCTTTCCTAAAAGCTGCACATCACTGACCTCCTTGAATTTTGCATGCCTCAAAGGAAAAGTTAACTTAGTGGCTCTTGAGAGCCTTGTGGCAAGATCTCCTGATCTTAAGAGCTTGAAGTTAAATCGTACAGTGCCTCTTGAGATGCTCCAGAAAATATTGATGCGAGCGCCTCAGCTAGTAAATTTAGGGATGGGGTTTTTTCCCAACTTTCCCATCTTTCTTGGTAATGAGACTTTAGTAGAACTGAGGACTTCCTTTTGGAACTGTAAATCAATTAGGAATTTATTTGTTCTCGAGGTTAGTCAACGTTGCCTACCTACCATTTACCCCATCTACTTTGACTTTACTAGGTTGAACTTTGGTATTGCTTCTTGGTTTTCTGGCCCAGAACTAAGACACATGATTCGTCACTACACGAAACTTTAGCGCTTATGTGTATAGTCCTTAAACTTTGTCCAAATTATGCTATTCTTTTATATGAAATGACTTGACTTTATTTTCCATAATTACTCGCAGATACCGAATTGTATTTGAGATGAAGGTGTTGAAATTATTGCTTTAACCTACAAAGAGTTGTAGGAATTGAGGGTTCTCCCATCTAGTCGCGCTGGAACTTTACCTGGTTGGGGTGTAACTAAAAAAGGCCTGGTTACTATATCTAGTGGTTGCCCAGAGCTGCATTCATTGCTGTATTTTTGCGAGCACATGACTAATGCGACTTTTGAAACTATAACGAAGAATTGTCCAAACTTAATCTACTTCAGGTTGTTCAACCTTGGCCCTAAAAAACCAGACCCTATGACAAAGCAACCATTGGACGAAGGTTTCGGTGCATTTGTCCAGTCATGCAAGCGTCTTCGATGATTGTCACTCTTCGGCCTTGTAACCGACTAGGTTTGCCTCCACATTGGAATGTATGCTGAGCAATTGGAAAAGCTTTCAATGGCATTTGCTGGGGACAAAGAAAAGGGAGTGCTCAACGTGTTGAATGGCTACAAGAAACTTCGTAAGCTTGAGATCAGGGACAACCCCTTTAGTAACGCAGCACTTCTAAACGTGGGACAGAATGAAACACTACGATCCCTTTGGATGTCGTCCTGGGAAGTTACTCTCAACGGTTGCAAGATCCTCGCTAAGAAGATGGCTTAATGTGGAGGTAATAAATGAACATGATTTGATGGAGGTGGGGCCTAGAGATGGGCAAAGGGTGGAGAAGATAGACCTGTATTAAACTCTGGCTGATGCACCATAATCTGCGCGGCCTTTGTAGGTGCATGGGGGCTGTGTTTTTAGGTTGTGCGACTTATTTCCTTATTCTTGAGGTAGTTTTGCTTTATTTAGATAATCTGATTATTGGATTCTAGCACATTGTGAGTTAGTGTTATGTTATTGTTTCATTAAAAGGGGATTTGCTATTTGTAACTTCGTTATTATAAATAGATTTGTGTCAATATAGGCAAAACTTATTTCCTCAATGACTCTGCCGCATGTATCCGTTTCTTTTGCCGCCAAGGTGCGAAGTGGCAAGACATTCATCATTATACCTGGGCTTAAGTGGGAGTCATTTTTCTAAAGCAAAGTTTAACCATGTAAACTTGGAGTAGCTGTTTAAACTTTTTTTGTTTAGGAAAACTCAAGCATATTCTCATTGTTGCTTTTGGATTAGGCTTCAATACAGGAGACTACACCAATCATTGGGAGATTTATTCAATAGGTTGTGGAGCAAAACATAAAAAACCATCAATGATTTATTTTTTATTTGAAACTTTTGTTATCAAAAAAATGAAAATTATCTTTATTGACTATCTCGGTTTATTAAAGGATAAAAGAGTTTCGTAGTCTCACACTTCATACTTACAAATAACTTGAGAGAAATCTTATAACGAAAAAAAAAATTATCTTTATTCCTAAATTTTGATTATGCACTTGTGCTAAAACCAATTTCTAAGCAGAAGTATGAAAAGCCTTGCTTTCATTTATCAAGATAAGAAATTGAAAAGTTGAGAAAGATAAGAAATTGAAAAGTTGAGAGACCCAAATGGTAGAGAAGTTCAATGCAAAACCTACCATGATTTATAAGTAAAGGCTAGCTTTGTGTCTTCTTAATTTCTTCTTTGTTTGCTATGTTGGAATAGTCAACCATGGAGAATGCAAGATCAATACCCTTTCTAATAAAGAAAGCAAATATATTTGCAGCGAAAAGATGATACAAAATAATGTTGGAAGTCTTAAAAGAAGAATTACTTGTCCCACATTGATTATTAGTTTTAGTTAAGTTTTGGTTATCCTATCTCTTTCTATGGATTGCTTAGAGTCCATTTTATAAGCCTTCTAGTTTTTATAATTTGGTTCTCTACCCAATGTGAGACAAGTAAAAAGAATTATTTGTCCCATATTAGTTAAAGAACCAAAGCTTAGATAATACTAATAACCAAGTTTTGGTTAACATGTGTGTTTTGACTCCTTATTAACAAATTATGCCAAAATTTCTTAATAAGTAAAAACATCTTAATGTACTACTCAAGATTATAAAATATTGAATTCTAAATGGAATTTGCATAAAGTTATCATAAAGGTGCATAGCAATGATATAGAATTATATAGGGCACAGAATCCCATAAACCACATCATATAACCTTTACAAGCCCATAGAATAGGCATAAAGAAAAGGAAATTACTAGGCCCCCACAAAGATTTACGTAAGTACCAAAAAGTGGTGCACACAACTTAAGTGATAGTCATTCGTATCATTAAAGAAAAAAAAACACTTATTTGTGGATCCACATCATACAAATGATTTCTATATTATGAGAATTACTTGTGAAGGTTTGAAATTTTTGACATGAAAGGAAAAGATCAATACCCTTCTTATTAGTTTTTATTAGAGTGTGAAGATTTATTCTAAAACCTTAAAAATGAAAAAACTTTGGTACTTATAAGATTAAAAGTTCATCCTCTTGCTTTGATGTGAGAACAATATACTAACTTTTAACATTTTTCCTCACATAAAAAACTTTAATACTTATAAAGAGAATGACTTATCTTTCATAGGAAGAAATCTAACTTTATGGAGATGGAGGATTACAAAACAAAGACATGTTTTTAGATATCATATTAAGGTGTGATAACATATTTCAAAACTTAAAATATTAGGTAGAAAAAATTTAATACTTAAGAGGTTAAGCATTCATCTTCTCACTTTTAATATGATGAGACAATACCACATTTCATAATTATGCTTGACTTGATCGAACATACATGAACAAGGTAGGTACTTCGAAGAAAGCATTGGTTTCCCTAGTAATTTTGAAACAAAGCTTGAATTCATGCGACATGCACCAAAGTACCAACAATAAAAACATTGTTACCGCATTATTCCAAATCCCATCCAAGACTGAGGCTTGGGCAATCATTGGCCGTGGTTCACCGAGCGGCCCTGATTAATTGGAGTAACAGCGAAGTGATGCAGCCAATAACGTGGGTCTCTAGGTGCACCATAACAGACTGAATCCATCATTTATGGATTCCCGCCGGGGGGAGGGGGGGGGGGGTGGGGGGTGTGAGAATCTGAAGATTCTGATCCGAGAGTGGGGAATATGACGTACTCTCCGATACAAAGACCACGTGTCAATACGATGGAGATCTTTTAGAAATTACACGTAATGTAGTTATTATCTCATTTGCAGAAAGATCTGCCTATATTCCTCCATTTTCTTCCCGAAGTTGTTTTTCCTTCCCCCGGAAAATTGTGGGTCTGTGGGTTGGATGGTAAACAGGGATGAATAATTTTCCGGAAGACGTTTTAGCGCACGTGTTCCATTTCGTAACGTCGCACAGGGACCGCAACGCAGTGTCTCTGGTGTGCAAATTATGGTGTAAAGTGGAGGGATTCAACAGAGAAAGAGTGTTGGTAGGAAACGGCGATGCAATCAGTCCAGAAAGAGTGATCCGGAGGTTTCCGAGGCTCAAGTCCTTGACCTTGTAGGGGAAGCCTCATTTCGTGGACTTAAACTTCGAGCCCCATGACTTGGAACCTTGGATCGAAGCCTTGGCGAAGAGGGGGATTGGGTTGGAGGAGCTTAGGCTGAAGAGGATGTTGGTTTCTGATGAGAGCCTCGAGCTTGTTTCGCGTTCCTTCGCAAATTTTAAGTCTTTGGTCCTTGCTAGTTGTGAAGGGTTCAGAAGCCATGGCCTCGAAGCAATAGCTGCTAACTGTAGGTAAGAAAGATTGAACCTTTTTCGTCTTTTGAAGTTGCCTGTGGCATATTATTTCTGTGATCTGACTTTTCTTTTCTATTTATGTGTTTGCTGATCTTTGTGGCTTGGTTTTGTGGATTACAAATCGTTATAAATGGGATTCTTATGATTGTCTCATTTTCTAATGATACTTGCCGATTTGATATATCCCTTTGTAAGTTGTGCGTAGAAAGTCACCTTGTTGTAATGAACAGGAATCACTTATTTCGTAATACCGGAAGTTGTTTTTTGTTTTGAAGACTGTTTGATTGATTAGAGCATTACTTTGATTTCTCTTGTGGTTGTTCGATGGATAATGTCATGTGCTCAGTGATTCTTTAAAGAATTAAGCGTCTAACAATAGAATGTTTTGGCTGTTTCTTTGTAAATGGTTTACTGAACTACTTGTTTTTGAATCTATCCATCAAAGACATTTTCTGCTTGGATCTAGTGTGCCTTGGAATATTATCAGTGGACAAAGCCTTGTTTTCTATTATCTTTGGGTTTCTGGACAGTGGCTCTGGGGATGATTTCTTTGAGACCAATGATCATTCGAAGGGGCAGAAAGTGGAGGAAAAGAGAAAAGGGACGGTGACTTTCCCGAAAGAGCCAATTTGTTCTCACTAATCTGGTGACAATGAAAGGCAGGAAGGTTACATAGACTTGATAATAGTATAGTATGCGTTAAATGGTTATCTTGAGAGTTGGTTGATAAAATGCTCTGTTTTTTAACTTCCTATTTCATCCTATTTCCTATCCAGGTTTCTTAGGGAGTTGGACCTTCAAGGGATCGAAATTGATGATCTCTCCGGCCACTGGCTTAGTTGCTTTCCTGAGAGCTGCACATCACTGACCTCCCTGAATTTTGCATGCCTCGAAGGAGAAATTAACTTGGTGGCTCTTGAGAGCCTTGTGGCAAGATCTCCTAATCTCAAGAGCTTGAAGTTAAACCGTGCAGTACCTCCTGAGATGCTCCAGAAAATATTGATGCAAGCGCCTCAACTGGTAGATTTAGGGATAGGGTCTTTGGCCCACTTTCCTAATAATGAGACCTTCGAAAAACTGAAGACTGCCTTTCAGAACTGTAAATCAATTAGGAATTTATCTGGGATTTTTGAGATAAGCTTGTGTCTCTTCCTACGTCCCATGCGCCCCATCTTGTCCAACCTGACCCGCTTGAACCTCAGCTGTGTTCCTGCTGGGATTTATGGCACAGAGTTAGAAATTATGATTGGTCTCTGTGTGAAACTTCAGCGCGTATGGGTATAGTCCTTAAAACTTAGTCCAAATTACTTTCTTCCTTTATGCAAAATGACTAACTTTTATTTTCCATAATTACTTGCAGGTACTGGATCTATTGGAAACGAGGGTCTTGAAGTTGTAGCTTCCAGTTGCAAAGAGTTGCAGGAATTGAGGGTTTTCCCATCAAATCCCTCCGGAGATGGTGATGGTGCTGTAACTGAAAAGGGCCTGGTTGCTATATCTAGTGGTTGCCCAAAGCTTCATTCATTGGTGTATTCCTGCGGCCAGATGACTAATGGGGGTCTTGAAACTGTAGCAAAGAACTGTGCAAACCTTATCCGCTTCATGTTGTGCATCCTTGACTCCAGAAAACCAGAACCCCTGACAATGCAGCCGTTGGACGAAGGTTTCGGAGCGATTGTTTGGTCATGCAAGCGTCTTCGTCGATTGTCAGTCTCCGGCCTTCTGACCGACCAGCTTCTCATTTACATTGGAATGTATGCTGAGCAGCTGGAAATGCTTTCTATCGCATTTGCTTGGGGCACAGATAAGGGAATGCTCAACGTGTTGAATGGCTGCAAGAAGCTTCGCAAGCTTGAGATCAGGGACAGCCCCTTTGGTGACGAAGCACTTCTAAAAGTGGAAAAGTGTGAAACACTGCGATCCCTTTGGTTGACGTCCTGTGAAGTTACTGTCGGTAGCTGTGATATCCTTGCGGAGAAGACGCTGAGTTTTAATATAGAGATGGATGTTGAGACGGATATATTAGAGTTATTCTCTATCGAAAACATCTGTTGTCAAAAAGAATTCTCTCTGCTTACCATCGCGGTTTACTAAAGGATAAAAGAGTGTTTCATAATCTCATGTTTCATACTTATAAGTAACTTAAGAGGAAGATTAAAATGAAAAAAAAAATTCATTTATTTTTATTCCTTAATTTTGGTTTTGCACTTACACTAAAAACTGTTTCTAAGCACCTTGAGGAGCATGAAGAGCCCTGCTCTCATTCCTCAGGACAAGAAAGTGAGAAGCTGAAAGACCCAAATGGTAGAGAGGTTTAATGCAAAACCTATCACGGCCTATAAGGAGTGGATGGCTCGGGGTCTTCTTAACTTTCTTCTTTGTTTCCCGCGTTTGAATGAGCACCCGTGGAGGAATACGGGAATCCCCTTCATTGATAAGGGTCAGGTCTGAAAGAGGGAGCAAATAAAGCTACAACATAGAGATGAGAGGGAAGAAAGACACCTGGAATATGATATTATTGCTATTACAAGAAAAGACACTACTTAAAATTACTAGGTAATGAATTGAGAATGGAATTTGCGGAATGTCATAAGAGAGGAACTTTGCAGTAATTAAAACTGAGGCTGTAGAGGAATTGCTTCCAAAAGGAGACTTGAAGACCCACGTAAATTGTATAGTAACTTGTGAACTTGTGAATTTTTACCTAGGAGAAAATTGGTAAAGTGTAAGTAGGTATACAAAATTAAGTGTCATGCAAATGGTAGCATTAAGTGTTTTTAGATACTGCTCATGTTTTATGTAATGTCACTTAGGAGGTGAATTCACAAGTTCTCATGTAATATTGGACTTTAAAGCTCTAATATCTTAATTCATAATATCTCTACATCTAAGATTTCTAACTACCTCAACGGAAAAAATAGGCTAAATATCTAGAGAGATCAGAGTAATGAAATGTTGATTAGTTAAAGAGAGATAGGTATAATAAGATCTGAAATGAAATGTTGCACATATAAAGTATTTGGAATAATAAGATTATTACAAACATAATCTTTTTCTCTAAGAAGGAGGTTTAGCTTCTCAAATAAATCTTTGAAGTGGTAAAGGCTCAAGAATTAGTGTAAGAGTTAAGGGAAATATGGAGGTTTTTGGATTATAAAAGAAATTCTGAGGTAATATCTAAGGAGAATCTAAAATATTTCTAGAAGGAAAATCTACATATGAGGGGTTGAGATGAGGCTGTGGAATGAAAGGTGAAGCTAGTGGGTGTAGGGTTATCCTAACCAAATGATGTTCAAAGTCCTCGGTAGCCAATTATGTTGTAGGGATGATTGTTTGTAGGAGAAATATATCGTAACAAATTCTTTTTGAAATTGATTATAACAAATTCTCTTTGAAATTGATTTGAAAATAATTATTTTGAATACACCCGTAATACCTGGGTCTACAAATACACCTACAATATCTTGGGGGTATGAGGGTGCTGGTGAAGCCACGAACGCCTAGTGAAGTCACCTCAAGGTGAACGTGAGAATCCTCTACGAGTTGCTTTTCCCTCTCCCTGGAAAGTTGTAATTTTTTTTTTTTAATCCCGGATAATTGTGGGTCTGTGGGTTGGATGTTAAACAGGGATGAATTACTTTCCCGACGAGGTTTTAGAGCATGTGTTCGATTTTGTAACATCGCACAGGGAACGAAATACGGTGTCTCTTGTGTGCAAATTGTGGTATAGAGTAGAGAGATTCAGTAGAGAAAGAGTGTTCATCGGAAACTGCTATGCAATCAGTCCAGAGAAAATGATCCTGAGGTTTCCGAGGCTCTAGTCCTTTACTTTGAAGGGGGAACCTCATTTCGAGGACTACGACTTCGGGCCGAATGATTGTGGACGATATGTGCAGCCTTGGATCGAGTCCTTGGCTAATAGTGGGATTGGGTTGGAGGGGCTCAGGCTGAAGAGGATGTTGATTTCTGATGAGAGCCTCGAGCTTGTTTCGCGTTCCTTCGCAAATTTTAAGTCTTTGGTCCTTGTTGGCTGTGAAGGGTTTACAAGCCGTGGCCTCGAAGCAATAGCTACCAACTGTAGGTAAGAAAGATTGAAATTTTTTTTATCTTTTGAAGTTGCCTGTGGCATAATATTTTTGTTATCTTTGTGGCTTCGTTTTGTAGATTTCAAATTTGATTGTCTCCTTTTTCAAGCATCCTTGCTGATTTGATGTATCACTTTGCAAGTTGTGCCTAGAGAATCCCCTCGTCGTATCTAACATGAATCACTTATTTCGTGATACTTTAATTTCTCTTGTGGTTACTTGATGAATAATATTATGTATTCAGTGATTCTTTAAAGAAAGTGCCTAACCATAGAATGTTTTGGCTGTTTCTTTGTAAATAACTTATTGAACTACTTACTCTTAAATCTATCCATCAAAACATTTTCTACTTGGATCTAGTGTGCCTTGGAATATTATCAATGGACAAAGCCTTGTTTTCTTGTTGTCTTCGGGTTTCTGAACCGTGGCTCTTGGAATGATTTCTTTGATACTAATGATCCTTCCAAGGGCAGAAAGTGGATGGACAGAGCTAAAATTTGCTGTCACTAATCTGATGACAATGAAAGCAAGAAGGTTACATAGACTTGATATAAAGAGAAAATATTATTTAAAGCTTTTCATTTCATTAAAAGGACTCTATATATAAAGGTTTTAGAATTAACTTTTTTATAAGATTTATTTAATTTTTTTTTATTTTTACGATTAGATAAAGTTAATTTTAAAAAATGACATCTCATTTTAAAAAATTACTACAGGAGTGGAGTCTTATGTGAAGTCCTTATGTATGTTAGTATAGACTTGTATATATTACACCACAAAAAAATAAGACTAATAATTATATATAGAGAATTTTATCATATCAACATTAAATCATTATTATGCATTTATCATGTTATACAAATTGTGTTCTTCTACATTAATGTCAAGTCTCCAAAGTTCATGATTAACTTCATGTGCCCGTATTTCTTGTTGATTTGTGAGAATAGTATAGCATGCCATAAATAGTTATCTTGAGAGTGGGTTGATAAAATGCTCTGTTTTATAACTTCTATTTCATCATGTTTCCTACCCAGGTTTCTCAAGGAGTTGGAACTTCAAGAGATCGAAATTTATGGCCTCTCTGGCCACTGGCTTAGTTGCTTTCCTGAGAGCTGCACATCACTGACCCCCCTGAATTTTGCATGCCTCATAGGGAAAATTAACTTAGTGGCTCTTGAGAGCCTTGTGGCAAGATCTCCTAATCTCAAGAGCTTGAGGTTAAACTCTGCAGTGCCTCCTGAGATGCTTTCGAAAATATTGATGCTAGCGCCTCAACTGGTAGATTTAGGAACAGAGTCCTGGGATGGCCTTCCCTACGCTACTGATAATGAGACCTTCGAAAAACTGAAGACTGCCTTTCAGAACTGTAAATCAATTAGGATCTTATCTGGGAAGTTGGGGTCGAACAGTTTTAGCTTCGTATTTCCCATTTGCTTCAACCTTACCAGCTTGAACCTCAGATGTACTTCCTGGTTTTTTGGCCCGCACCTAAGGGAGATCATTCTACTCTGCACGAAACTTAAGCGCTTATGGGTATAGTCCTTCAACTTTGTCCAAATTAGTCTCTTTCTCTTATGCAAAATGTCTGACTCCGTTTTCCATAACTACTTGCAGATATGGGATTGTGTTGAAGACTACGATCTTGAAGTTGTAGCTTCCACATGCAAGGAGTTGGAGGAATTGAGGGTTTTCCCACGTAAACCCCTTGGAACTCCGTGTCCCGGTTTAACTGAAAGGGGCCTGGTTGCTATATCTAGGGGTTGTCCAAAGCTTCACTCATTGCTGTATTTCTGCGGCCAGATGACTAATGCAGGGCTTGAAACTGTAGCGAAGAACTGTCCAAACTTCATCCACTTCAGCTTGTGCATCCTTGGCGACAAAAAACCGGACCCCGTGACAAAGCAGCCATCGGACGAAGGTTTCCGGGCGATTGTAACGTCATGCAAGCGTCTTCGGCGATTATCACTCTCCGGCCTTCTAACCGATCAGATTTGCCTCTACATTGGAATGTATGCTAAGCAGCTGGAAAGGCTTTCTATCGCAGTTCCTGGGGACACCGAAAAGGGAATGCTTAATGTCTTGAATGGCTGCAAGAAACTTCGCAAGCTTGAGATCAGAGGCAACCCCTTTAGTGACGTAGTACTTCTAAACTTGGGAAAGTATGAAACAATCCGATCACTTTGGATGTCGTCCTGTGAAGCTACTGTCACTGGCAGCAAGATCCTTATGAAGAAGATGCCAAGCCTTGATGTGCAGATGGAGACGATACTTGAACGGGTCGGGCCTGAAGATCGGCCAAAAGTGGAGAAGATGTACTGTATCGATCGCTGATCGCTGGTCGGCGACTGAAGACGGTGCATAAAAGGTTGGGAAGACGGGCTTGGATCAATATTCGAGCGCTGGTCGGGGCGAGTAATGATGCACCAGAAGCTGTGTAGATTTCTTAGTTGTCTTTCTTTTAGGCTGTGCGAGTTACTTCCTCAGTCGGCAAGCAGTCGTACTTTATATAGACCCTCTGATTAATGGATTCTAGCACGTTGTGAGTTATTGTTTGCTGCTGCTTTTAACTTCGTTAGTATAAATAGATTTGTGTCATTGTTGGCAACATTTCGTCTGCGACTCTAGCGAGATGAGTCTGTTTATTATGCTGCCAGGGATTGAAGTAGCCAAGGCGTTCATCATTATATCTGGGCTTCAATAAGAATCATCTTTTCAAAAGCAAAGTTCAATTAGTGTAAACTTCGAGTATCTCTAGTAAGCTCCTTCTGTAGAAGGCAAGCATTTTCATTATTGCATATGGATTAGGCAATGTTGGGGATTCTATAAATCGTTGAGATCATATGGGTTGTACAGCATATATTACACAACATGAAAAATCATTGATGATTTATTCTCTATTTGAAACTTTGTTGTCAAAAAACTCTAGTTACTATCTCAGGTTAGTAGAGGATAAAAGAGTTTGTCATAGTCTCATGCTTCACACTTATATAAGTAACTTGAAAGAAATCTTAAAATGGGGAAAATTATCATTCATCTTTATTCCATAATTTTGATTATGCACTTGCACTAAAAGCAATTTCTAAGCACCTTGAGGAGCATGAAGAGCCCTGCTCTCATTCCTCAGGACAAGAAAGTGAGAGGCTGAAAGACCCAAATGATGGAGGTTTAATGCAAAACCTGTCATGGCCCATAAGGAGAGGATGGCTTGGGGTCTTATTATTTTTCTTCTTTTCTTTGCCGGGTTTGAATGGTCACCCATGGAGGAATGAAAGGACCCCCTTCGTTAATAAAGGTCAGGACCCTCTGATAGAGAGAGCAAATACAGCTGCAACAGAGAGATGACAGGGAAGAAAGACATATGGGATGTAATACTATTGCTATTACAAGAAAAGGAACTACTCAAAATTACTAAGTAATGGGTTCAGAATGAAATTTGCAGGAAGTCATCAAAGAGGTGCAGAGCAGTGATTAAAACTCAGATTGCAGAGGCATTGCTTGCAAAAGGAGCCTTAAACATCCACATAAACTGTATAATAACTAAAGCCAACATAAAACACGAGAAGTAAATATAATCACAGTTCAATCAGAACTGCAATATTCATGATAGCATCTATTGATAGATTAAAGGGAAAACACATAAATTACATGGGGCATAGAATCCCATAGACCACATTATATAAACTTTACAAACCCGTAGAACAGGCATTCAAAAAAAAAAAGGAATTACCAGGCCTCCACACAGATTTATGTAATCCCAGAAAATGGTTCGGCAACAACAAATTGCAAGCAAACTTAAGTGATAAGTAACTTGAGTCATCAAAGGAAAAAACAGCACTCTTCCATCAAACAGCAGCAGCAGAGCGCAGCCAAACTGCATGTACAGAAAAAAAAAAAAAACACTTGTTTGTTGATCCATCATCATACAAACGAAAAACCACAATTTCTACAAATATATAGATTTT
This sequence comes from Casuarina equisetifolia, assembly GCA_028551475.1. Classification (NCBI taxonomy): domain Eukaryota; kingdom Viridiplantae; phylum Streptophyta; class Magnoliopsida; order Fagales; family Casuarinaceae; genus Casuarina; species Casuarina equisetifolia. The sequence continues at coordinate 534,957 of CM052361.1, forward strand.
AGCATCTTCAGAAAAAGTGTTTAATCTACAACTATGAAGATTTAACACCACAATATCTAAAAACATACGCATGTAGCAGCATTTGAAGAATAGGAACCATGCTTGTCTCAGACGATCTAGTTGCACAAGCACAGTCTGAATACCAATTTATAACACGATTCGGTTGAATATTGTGAATCAGAACAAGCAAGAATTTTTCAAAACCAAATACACACACCATTCAGCCACTAATCAGCTCCTTTCAATGGAAAGCGTTTATCATTTTTCATGAGAAAAGAAAAGATCGAGTGCTATATACAAATTTGACCGGCGCATGAGTTTAAGGTATGGTTAAATATACAATTAGGGGTCGTTTAAACCCGTTTCCAGTACTTCAATTTTGCAAACAAACATCCATATTAAGGCCATTCTATCCAAGTTGATTAAAAAAGTTAGTACTTAAAAACATTTCTAGAGCCTATCATTGCTCATCTTCCCAATTACAAAATCCCACATAAATGCAACATCTTCGTGTTTGTCTCGCCAACAAGGTTCGCCATTAGACATTAAAACTTGCCACATTATTCAAATTCCTTGCATACCTCCATGGCAGACAACATTTCAGATGCTCCAACTCGGAGATATGAATATAAATAGAAAAACCCAACGGGGAGCCACATTAGCAGGGCTTACCAGCCTCGCAGGAAAGAGGAGCAACCGGCCTGGTCATCGTACTGGTGATGCTCGTAGTGGTAGTGCTGGTATTGCTGAGGTAGGGGCTGCGGCGGTGGCGGGTACCCTTGTGCGAAGTACCCTTGGTACCCTTCGTAAGGACGACCCTGAGGCGGTGGCGGAGGTGGAGGATATCCCGGACACCAAGGTGGCGGCGGTGGCGGGTACCCTGCGCTCGGTGGCGGTGAGGGATATCCCTGTGGTGGAGGTGGATATCCATGCGGCGGCGGAGGCGGGGTTGGTGCCGATGGCGGATACGGAGACTCGTAACCTGTCTCGTTCGTTACATTGAATTCAACCAAAACAAACAGGACTCACGCAATTAGAATCACAGCCAAGCAAACAGAACAGGAATTCAATTTAAGAAAAAGGAGGTTAGATCAACCTGGGGGAGGATAGGGATCTTGGGGAGCTTTCTGGTAACTCATATCCGGGCTGAGGAGGAAGGAGAAGTCTTGGCAGACAGTTTCCGAGGAGTGGACGCTTTAGATTCCTAGGCAACTTCGTGCCAATAGGAGCTTTCTGTCCCTTTTCATGGCCTGTGTTTTTGCGTGTGTACCGGGAAAAGACCCATGGGCCTTTCGCTAGATTTCGGAAGCCCAAGCTTCGGATAATCTCGTTAAAACTTTTCAAAAAAATAGAATTGTTCGGGAATATAAAGTATATTATAAGCATTCTTTTTTCTAACATGAAATTTTATTGTCTAATATTTTTCTCATTTTCCAAGCCAATATTTTATTAAAAAATAATTAATTTCATTTTTGGGATTGGACTAGAATATATGAAAGAAATACCAACTTTAATATTATGTGAAAAGTCTATATTTATTTATTCTCAAAAAGTTTCATTGAAAAAAATAATTGTCTAACTTTATAAGGTATATTACAAATACCTTCATCTTCAATATGAGACTTTATTATCTAAGATAAATTATCTTTACTATTTAATTTAATAAAGTCATCTCAAATTTAAAGTAATTTTTAGTATGGAGGGACTACATGATAAATGTCATTTAAAAAAAAAAAATTAAAAAAATCCTCATATATAACAATAATAATATTTAAATCAAGATATTGATAATAAAGAACTCATTAACATGTTTTTGATCTGCTTGTTATTCCAATTTTGAGAAAATTATAAAGATTTAGTTTTATACTAACAAAGCATTACACTTTAAAATTTAAACTTTAATATAATATTAAAAAATTTTGTTTACTCTCTTAAAACTATTTATTAGGAAGAAAGTATCTAACATATAATGAGAATACTATGTTAATATATTAATAATACAATATACTTAATCAACCTTTGTTTGGAGTCCTTGGCTTAGACCAGCATTACTTGGTTTGGTCTCCCGGTGAGGTAAGAGATCTCGACACTTTATACAGTAATGCACGTATCTTCTAGGAGGTATACAATTTCTCCCTTCATATTCGGTTTGTGGTTGTTGTTTTCTTCCTTCTTCATCATGTCGTGTCTGTATGTCCACAAAATGAATATAAAAGGCTTTTTTAGAATTAGTATGTGGGGTTTTTTCAAATTCTTTATTGACTTAATAATGTTCAGGTGCAGAACCATTACAATCTTAAGATTTATTCGTATTATTTATACAATATGATTATGTGATCATGACCAAACAAGATAACACGGTTACGCAACCGAGCTTCTGACCCATTTACCGCGTTGCCCCATAAGTCCTCGAACCATTTTAGATTCCTATAAATTAAACGACGTGCTGATCCAACTGCTGCATAGGAGGAATACTTCCGAAACTAAAACCGGAAAATTCCAACACTCGATCGGCGTGAAGGCTTAGCGGCATCTATGGCGTCATCGTCCTCGTCTCTGAGCAAACAAGAAACAAAATCTCATGTTGGAGTGGCTTCATCGACAGCTTCTGCACCGCCGTTAGACATCGGAAGCGCTGAGAAATGGCCAGGGACTTATGTCATGGGGCAACCGGCAGTAGCCACATGCCATCCAGACAACAAGAAAGCTGCCCTTTCGGGTGCCGGCGATCAAGCTCAAGAGTACCGGCATCCTTACCTGCAGTTCAGCCCTGTTGAGAAGCCGAGCAACAGCCCAATGGAAGCCATTCTGGACAAGTTCAACTCTTGGGGCGCCATGGCTGAAACACTAGCCCACAACATCTGGCACAACCGTATGTTCAATTCTTACCCTTGATACAAAAATCGTTTTTTTCACAAGTTAATTTCTAAGAAAAAATATTTTCTCTTTACCTGGAATCAAAACCAAAGTTTAATATTGCTTTGGTGATTAACATCATTGTTTATAGTCAGGACAAACTCATCTGTATCTGAGGCTGCAATGGGTAAGATAAACCTGACGGCCAAAACAATCAAAGGAGGTGGGTTTGAGTCTTTATACAAGCAGACATTTACCACCTACCCCTACGAGAAGCTGAAGAAGACCTTTGCTTCTTACCTTTCAACCTCAGCCGGACCAGTTGCCGGAACTCTGTACCTGTCCAATGCTCATGCAGCTTTCTGCAGCGACCGCCCCTTGTCACTCACTGCACCATCCGGCCAAGAAACATGGAGCTACTACAAGGTAATCTTAATTTGCAACTCCAAAAGAGTGTGCTTTCTTTCGTATCACTACATCAAAAGAGTTGATGAACTTTGTTCAAGTTCAAATGCGTCACATCTTAAATCTTTTCTTGGCATCTTTTTTTAAGATGAAAGAATTTGTCCCTCTTTATATGCCAATATAAATACTATATGTTAGACACGCTTCTTTTCTACTTTGCTTATGACTGATTGCCTGTGGAACAGATTATGATACCTTTGGCCAAGATTTGCACCGTTAATCCTGTAACCATGAAGGAAAGCCCACCGGAAAAGTACATCCAGATTGTTACAATTGATGGACATGATTTCTGGTTTATGGGTTTTGTTAATTATGACAAAGCCTGTAGACATCTCTCAGAGAGTATCTGGAGCTTTGCAGTACCTGGGATCGCCGTAAAAGCTGAGGATGCCTAACTCATTGCCTTTCTTCAGGCTTGGAAGAATTTTCTTGTCACAATCACTCGATTTTCTCTTTTTACCACAATACCATTCTTTCGGCGGATTGTGACCTTTTACTAATAACATAGCTCTGAGCTCCATTTCATAGACAATTTGTCTTACCGTTCTGTGGTTATTATATATGTTATTCTTGTTTAGAGTTAGAATCGTGCAGACGTAGAAAGATGCATGCGAAACTATAACGATCCTAAGACAAATTCTGCAATTGTTGAAGCAGCTTAAATCAGGCTTAAATGATAAATAAGACAATAAACAAAGTAGTCTTCTCTCATAAGTTAAATATTCCTCTGCATGGCTATATGTTGCACATTCTAGTTAATTATAAAGTTCTCAACAAATGTCCTAACTCAGTTACCAAAACGAAAAGGAAAATAATGGGCAACGAAACAAAATGGCAAGGGCGGGCCATGCCCCAGTCTCAAGAGCTATTTGTTAACAGGAAAACTCTCATTTAGCGTTTCTTCTTGCTTCCTTTGGCAGCACCGGATTTCGATGGAGTGCTGACCAGGTACACAAACAGGACGATAATGGATATCACAGAAACTAGAGACCCATACTTTGCCAGCAATCTCTGCAAAGAAAATTTTGGAATTTGTGTGAGAGAAAGCAAAATAGGTTCTAGATAATTCTGCAAGTCCAAGAAGAAAAATGCAATTAATGCTCAGGAGGCTCCTGTCGTGTGCTGTTCTACACAAAAAGAACAAGTCCGGGTGCCGCACAGAAGTCCTAAAGAGGCCAGGGGTGCACGGGAACAGAACGCAAGGTCCCCCAGACTGAGAGATCAACACGCTAATTTATTAACCTATAGGGTTCATTATAGGCTCATCCTTAATGGTCAAGGAAGGGCAAGATACCAAACACATGCAGGACAGAACACAATAAATATTGTATTTCAGTTTGGAACATCCAAAATCTAGACAGTTGCGAGGTAAAAGGAAAGATTCATACCTTAACCTGTTAAAATTGTGGCCCCAAGTGAACATAAATGCATTGCAAAAACAAAGGAATGTATTAGTTAACATAGGCGAGGGGTAATACAAAATCAGAGAGCTGAATGTAGATTTTATATCCAGGAGAAACTCACCCACTCAAACTTCTTCTCAGGAGATCTATCAGCAAGAATATCTAGGGGCAAAATTGGAGTCGAGTAGGCCTCCTAAAATAAGTAACAGTCAGAATATCAAAATCATTCATCATCAAAAGATCATTTTCTTGAACAATGTTGCAGATACAGACCTGTAGAGCAGCCTTTGTAGGAATGCGGAATGTTATGACAGCTGGGGCACTGTAGAACAAACCCTTTGTCTTGGCCTCCAACTCAAATGAGTGAGTTAGAAGACCCGCACTGCGAAAAGCACAATAGGGAGTTATAACAAATGAAAAATATACACAATGCAGCGCGCGCGCGCACACACACATACACACACAAAATAAGTAGTCTATTTGAGCCAGCAAATGTCAGTAAAGACTTCACTTACGCATCAAGCCTTTCCCATGACATTGAAGTGTTACCACTGACAACATCAAACACGTCTGGAGACCAGCTATTGTCAGTAAGACTTACATCATATGCAGTCCTGGAAAACAATTAGGCAACACAAGGATTTAAAGCTAAAGAATTTAATCTAAGCAACACATTATATGAATAAGAAGAAACTGCTAACAGTAGAGAATGCTATCTTATAAGTTAATATCTTGTCGGAGAGGACATAAATATTCGAACTGTAGGGATACAAATTCAAAAAGAATCCTGGAATAAATGAGACTAATCCAATTACTCCTTGTGTACGCATGAGTTGGGGGATGGGGGTTTAGAATTAAATCTGAATCCGCTGCCCACACATAGAGGAGTATTAACAGCAAGGTCACAAACAAAATCAGACTCCCATATATCACCAAGGGCACACTTTGCCTTGTTTCCCCATCCAATCAACCAAAGCACTCACTTCTTTTCTTTTCTTCTTTGTGGTGTGGTCCATTACAAAATCACCGCTTTCTACCACCCATCGACTAAATTCAATCAAATTGTGCATTGCACACAAAGTAAGAATTTGGGAAATTCAAAAGCATCACAGAAAAGACTTTTTATTCCACAGCATTAACCTCCAGCGCCCAAACTTCCTTTCACATTAATTCCTTTACCATAAGCTTCGGCACCACTTGCAAAACAGCCAACTAACACAGGCTACAACACAATCTTCACGCTTCCTCTACATTCCATCCATACACTACACCTCCTGTTCCACTAAAAAGTCATCCCTCTCTCTCTCTCTCTCTCTCTCTCGCGCGCGCGCGCATGTAATGGCAAATAATCAAATTGAAGAAGAACTAGGTACTAGATAAAAACACAACCACGGTATATCCTCGTACTTCATACAACCACGAAAATCCTAAGGAGTCAAACTATACTTCCATTTCTCTCCTTCGATCCATCTTTTGGGCAACTAGGAAATTTAATACAAAGAATATCAGATCGGAAATTAAAAATGAGCATTTCCATCCTAGGACCAAACGAAACAACGCATGCAAAAAATTTCGCTTCCGATCTTTACATAAACATGCAAAAACTCAGATCTAAAACAAACAAACAAATAATCAAATCGGGCTGTGCAAAACGGATTGGGGAAAAGCATACGAAGATCCTTGGTTGTAGATGTCGATGGAGACAGAGACGCGTTCGGCGCCGGACTTGAGCCTGGTGAGCGAGGCCTTCTTGTGAGCCAAGATGAAGGGCATGTCAACTGTGCCGCCCAGCCCGCAGGAGACCAGCAGAAGAACCACCAAACCGGAGATCAGGGCTGACGGAGCCATCGTTGGTAAGGTCGTGTTGGTTTGGGAGATTCGATGGGGAATTCCGGACCTCGCAGGGTGTTCCGGGAAGAGGCGCAGACTCTTTGGAATTTATCTTGGACAGAGTCCTGAACGGAGTAGCTACAACTACTGCGCCTCGTACCGTGATTGGGGTCTAGTATCAGATTTCAACTCATGATTTCTCATTAAATTAGTTGGAGGCTCCGGCCCAACCCGCTTCGTATTTGGGTCTGCCCCAAGCACCCGAAACTCCAAATGGAAATTAAACTACTAATTGATGGGCCGAATCAATTGTTAGTTTAGTGATAAACTAACAAGATTTTAATTTCTTTTACTTTAATTTTGACCTTCGGATGTCTGAATTTTGAGTGTATGAGTAAAAGAAAAAGAAAAGCTACTAGTTTATTGATAAAAAAGTATAAATTATTATAAATTTTATTAAAAATTTACTAATCATCATCAATTTTGCATAAGGTGGTCAATTTTTTTAATAATAATTTATAATTTATGTATGACATTTAGCGAGTAATATTATAGAAGAAGATGTATGTATGAACCATCAGTCATCTTGCAAAGATGGAAATAAATCCTTAATATATAAAAGATTTTATTCAAATTGAAGCAATGAAGAAAATTTAAACAATATTCATGTATATCGAGGAGAACCATAAATTCCAGTCACAGACATGATCAACCAGTTTTATTTTCACTGAACTAAGTGATTATTACGCACCCGAATGATATAAGAGAGAAAAAAAAAGAAAAAGATCCAAAGCCTTGAGCTCATGGTTTCTCTGAAAGATTCAAAGCAATCCAAGAAGGAAAGATACGGAGGCAAAGAACGCAGTTTTGAGCAGAAAACTACTCCGTCGACTGCCAAAAAAGTATTGTGAAGGCATCTGCAGAAGAAATATGAGTATTCATAGAGGAGGAAACCAAGGCTTGGAAGGCAAAAACCATGGAAGCAAATTGGGATCAATAGCGAGGGAGGAGGAAAACATACATGAATACATGAATCTCCAGTCCTCACCTCTGAGACTCGATCAATCACAGTTGATAAAGAAGAGAAGGCCTAACATGAAAGAGAAGAACCTGTTAGTTAAGCCAGAATGACCGCGTGGGAACGAAATGAGGTTTGTCGTGGAATATCAATCCCTTTAGCCTCATGCAAGTTGCAGGCAAGTCATTCTTGGCTACCAAACAAGATTCTTGTCTCCATGTTAAGCTTCACTTCTTAAGCTTGTACCACGAACTAAACAATATCCTCCAAAACACAGAATGTATAGAAGTTTAAGACTTAGCATGAAGATAAAAACCTGTTAAATTAGCTAGAATGACTTGCCTGGGAACCAAACAAGGCTGCTAGAAAATATTGTTGGAGATCCGGTGTCAATATTCCTGATTATTCTCCCACATTATGTGCAATATTTATATTTTGGAAAATAGGATTTGTACAAATAGGAATTATTTTTGTCATTATATTATTTCCTTTCTCATGTACACATCATTGTATTATAAGTAGACCTAATTATTCTAGGTCATATTCACTTTTTTCATGAATACAGAAGTTTTTCCATATTCTCTGTTTTCTGCTATTCACTTCCTGTCATGGTATCAAGAGCCTTCGTTTTTCTTCCTTTGGCCTAAAGCTTTCATAATTTTTTTTTCTCTTTCCTTTTCTCCGGTTTCATCATCACAGTTTCCTTCCCTTTCACCTAAAATCCTTTTCTCTTTCATTGTCTTGTCCAAGTTTCATCCTTGGAATTGTAACACACCTTTACGTTCTCCTTCCTTTCACCTAAAAGTTTTTTTTTCTCTTTCCTTGGAACCCGTAAACAACCTTTAAGTTTTCCTCCCTTTTCACCTAAAAGCCTTTCTCTTTCCTTGGAACTCGTAAACCATTTTTTGCATCCTTTGGCTAAAATTTTTTTCTCTCTTTTCTGACCGGTTTCCTTACTTGGAATTCGCACAACACCCTTTTGCTTCTCTTGGCTTAACATTTATGCCATTTTTCCTGTTGCCGTTTTTTTTTTAATCTTTGCTCTGGTTTCATCTCTTGGAACCCGTAGATCAAGTTAGAATCCTTCGGCTCGGCAAATCCGTTTCCTTCACCTTTTTTTTAATCAAGCCGTCAAAACCTTACCTTCACCCTTTATCTTATCATGTCCATGTCTGATCAGCCCCTTGTTGACGATTGGAAGGAGGACTCGAGTCCTCCCATCACCAGCCTTCCTCAATCTAGCTTACCCCTTTCTGGGCTAGATCTGACTATGTCTGCGCCCCCACATAGGCCAATTATTCCTCCTGTCATGGACTCGACCCATCCTGGGGTTGGGCCTTATGCTAGTCTCCATCCGAGTCTTATGTCAAGCTGGGTTCCTTCCGGGTCAAGTTTTCAGCTGGGCTCTAACCCGCCTCCAGGTTTTGGGAATGCTTCATCGGGTTTCAGGATTTTGGATCCCTACCCGATTAGCAACCCCTTTAGGTTACGTTATTTTGGTGCTCCTTATGGCCGCCCCAAGCTCGGCGACCCATTATTCACCAGTGCCGCTGACGGTCCTGAACTCCGACTTGTTGCTCAATCGCTTTCTGGAAAATCTGATTACTCTTCATGGGCCAGAGATTTTCGTCGAGCACTTGTTACCAAGGATAAGGAGTCATTCATCGATGGTTCCTTCCTTTGCCCAACGGATGAACGGCTAGCTCGCTACTGGCACCGATGTAACCAGCTTGTTCGGTCATGGATTGACAATTGTCTTACCAAGGATGTCTCTGCCAGCCTTCCCTACACCGATGATGCTAAATGCATGTGGGATAACCTTGCTGAGATGTATGGCAAGATCGATCGTGCCAAGCGTTTCTCCCTCCTTCAAGCGGAGAACGAATTGAAACAAGGGGATCTTTCAGTTACCGCTTGTTTCAATCACTTGTCTGCCATTTGGAACGAGCTTGACGCTGCCAAAGAACCTCTCATTGGGCCAGATTCCACGCTTCAACAATATCAAAGAATCAAGGAAAGCACGCGGATCACACGGTTCTTGCTTATTTTAAATGATTCTTACTTACCTTTGCGTTCTTAGATCCTTGCAATGGAACCCGAGCCCTCTCTTCGTCGGATCTTCTTCTTGGCAGTATAAGAGGAGAATCAAAGACTTGCTAGCTCCAAATATCTCCGAGTAGGAGACTCGGTAGTGTTAGCTTCTCATGCTACATTTGCTCAGTGCAACATCACGGCTGCACAAGCCCTAGGAGGTGGCCCCTTTTCTCTATTAGGGTTTTTGCCTAATGCCCCTCCTTTTAGATCCACTAGTCAGTATTCTGATCCTAGATCTGATGGTCCAACGCTCCCCTTACCTGCAACCCTTTTGGGTGGCTCACATACTGCCATTTCAGCTCCGGTCTTTAAGTCAGCTAAGTCCACTGGATCCACCTCTAATCGTGGCAATTATAATGGTAAATATTGTGATTATTGTAAATGCAAATACCACACTCGGGACACTTGTTGGAAACTCCATGGTAAGCCTGCTACCCAAGATTCTAAGGCCCGCGATGCTTCCACCAATCAAGTTTGTTCCGTAGCTGTTGAACCTTCGCATCCGACCCTTTCTGATGATCAATTCCAAAAGATCATGTTTGCTATTAATCAGCTCGGTGCTTCGGATAAATCTGCCAGTTTTACAGGTACTTCTTTTTGTTTCATGAATACTCTTTTGACTAACAGTTGGATTATTGATTCAGGGGCCAATGTTCACATTGTCTGCAATGACCGCCTCTTTGCCTCTACCCTTCCTTTACCAAAGCCTCCCATTTCAGTCCAATTACCCAATGACATTGTTACTCTCGTTACCAAAATTGGAACTGTTTCCCTTAGCCTCTCCATTACCCTCCATAACGTCCTCTTCATCCCCACTTTTCACTTCAACCTCATTTCTATTTTCAAAGCTTGCCTTGACAATTCTTGTCGAGTTACTTTTGATACTGACGTTTGTCTTTTTCAGGCCAATTCGACTGGAACACTGATGGGCTTGGGTAGCGTTCACAATGGGCTTTATTTTTGGACTCCACTTTCCTCGCTTTTCAATTCAAAATCTTGTATTTCAATTCCTCAAAGTTCCTATTGTAATTCCAGTTTTCATAATAATAAAGTTTATCTTTCTCATCAACGATTGGGTCATAGTGCATCTTTTCCCTCACCTACTTGCCATGTTTGTCCTTTTGGCCAAACAGTCTCGTAACCCATTCCCTTCAAGTTCCTCTCGGGCTTCTTCTCCCTTCTCTCTTCTCCATCTTGATGTTTAGGGTCCCTATCACACCCCTCATCGCGATGGTTCCCGTTTCTTTCTCACCATTGTTGATGATTTTTCTTGCAGCACTTGGGTTTTCTTGATGACTTCTAAGACTCAAACTCTACCCATTCTTACACATTTTCATCGCTTTGTCCAAACTCAGTTCAAGACTTCTATCCAGCGTTTGCGTTCAGACAATGCTCGCGATTTCTTTAATCACGAATGTTCCTCATACCTCTCCTCTCATGGCATCCTTCATGAGAGTTCTTGTCCTTATACCCCTCAACAAAATGGGGTGGTTGAGCGTAAACACCGTCACCTCCTTGAAGTTGCCCGTGCCCTTAAATATCAAGCCTCCATTCCTGAATGTTTCTGGGGCGATGGCGTGGTCACTGCAGCCTACCTGATCAATAGGATGCCGACTCGCATACTTGATGGGCGAACCCCCTTTGAGCTTCTTTTTGGGAAGGCCCCAGATATCAATCATCTTCGGGTCTTCGGCTGTTTATGTTATGCTGCTACTGTTGGTCCTCGGAACAAGTTTAGCCTTCGCGTGACTCGTTGTGTTTTCATGGGCTATCCTTCTCTTCAGAAGGGTTATCGGGTTTTGGATCCCTCTACTGGCTGCTTCTTCATTAGTCGTGATGTGATTTTTCATGAGGATTTGTTTTCGTTTGCTTCCCAACTTACACCGGCTTCTCCAGTTCCAGCTTCTCCTATGCAGCCCTTTCTGGCTGACGATGATCTGGATTTGTCTGCATTTTTTGCTCCCTTTGAGCCTATTGTTGCACCTTCGGCTCCACCTCCTGTCAGCCTAATTTCTCCATCTGACTCAGTTCCTCCCATCCCATCTGCAACTAGTTCGGGACCATCTTTAAAGGATTCTTCATCTTCAGACCCTCATGTTCCCACCTCTAGGGTTACATCAGAGGACTCATTGGCTGTTGTTCCTCATCTGACCTCCATTGCTCCTCCTTGTCGCTCTGGGCGTGCCACTCGGCCCCCCACCTGGATTAAGGATTATATTTATTCTAGCACGGACTCTTCAGGTACTCATTAACCCCATTGTTGCTTATGTCAGTTTTACTCACTTGTCTCTGGATCATTTTTGTTGCATCAGCCGCATTTCTGAGGATCAGGAACCTTATTCTTATGCTGAGGCTGCTCGAGATCCTCGCTGGCAACGTGCTATGGAGGCTGAGCTTCTTGCTCTTACTGAGAACCACACTTGGGAGCTTGTTCCCCGACCTGCTTATCGTAAGCCTATTGGTTGCAAATGGGTTTATAAGATCAAGTATCGTGCCGATGGATCTGTGGAATGTTACAAAGCTCACCTTGTTGCTAAAGGCTTCACCCAACGCCCTGGTTTTGACTTTGTGGAGACCTTCTCTCCCGTTGCCAAATACGTCACTGTTCGCTCTTTCCTTGCTTTACTGCTATTCGTAATTGGTCCCTTCATCAAATGGATGTCAATAATGCATTTCTTCATGGTGTCTAGATGAGGAAATCTACATGGACCTTCCACAGGGATTACGCAGCCAGGGGGAGAATCGGGTATGTCGTCTCCGTAAATCCTTGTATGGTCTCAAACAAGCCTCCCACCAATGGTATGCTAAATTCACCCAAGCTCTTATTGCGGCACATTTTCGCCAGTCCAGATACGATTATGCTCTTTTCACTTGGACACGAGGTAACTCATGCATCTATCTTTTGATTTATGTGGATGATATCTTGATTATGGGAAACAATGAGACTGCTGTTAATGATTTCAAAAAGTATCTACATGCCACATTTCACATTAAAGACTTGGGTAACCCCAAATATTTCCTTGGCATTGAAATAGCTCGCTCTGAGAAAGGTATGTGTCTAAGTCAACGCAAGTTTGTTTTAGAAATTATTTCTGAAGCATGATTATCAGGATGCAAACCAGCCATCATTCCCATCGAACAAAACTCAAAATTGACGACAATTGAGTATGATGTGGGTATGTCACCATTGGATGAAGATCCTTTACTTAAAGATCCATCAAGCTATCAACGTCTTATGGGAAAACTCATCTATCTCACGATGACTCGACCTGATATCAGCTATGCAGTACAGATTTTGAGTCAATTTATGACCGACCCGAAACAATCACATATGGAGGCCACCTTGAAAGTAGTTAAGTATTTGAAGGGATGTCCAGGATTAGGCATATTTTTATCTCGAAAGTGTGACTTAGAGATGCGAGCTTATTGTGATGCTGACTATGCCAACTGCCCGATGACCAGAAGATGTATTACTGGTTTCTGTGTTAAATTGGGAGATTCTTTGCTATCTTGGAAGACAAAAAAGTAGTCAACTGTTTCATTATCTTCGGCTGAGGCTGAGTATCGAGCAATGGCTAAAACCATATGTGAGGTGGTTTGGATGCGAGGTTTACTTCGAGACCTTGGCTTAAGAATGAAAAATCCAACCACATTATTTTGTGACAATGATGCAGCACTTAAACTTGCAGCCAATCCGATGGTACATGAAAGAACAAAACACATTGAGATTGATTGTCACTTTACCCGAGACAAGATCCAAGAAGGAATTATCAAGACTAGAGGGATAAGAACTACTGAACAACCTGTAGACATTTTTACCAAGCCCTTATGTCAGAGACAGCACATGTATCTCTTAAGCAAACTTGGTGCCTTAGACATTTATAGGCCACCAGCTTGAGGGGGAGTGTTGGAGATCCGGTGTCAATATCCCTGATTATTCTCCCACATTATGTGCAATATTTATATTTTGGAAATAGGATTTGTACAACTAGGAATTATTTTTGTCATTATATTATTTCCTTTCTCATGTACACATCATTGTATTATAAGTAGACCTAATTATTTTAGGTCATACTCACTTTTTTCGTGAATATAGAAGTTTTTCCATGTTCTCTATTTTCTGCTATTCACTTCCTGTCAAATATCAGTCACTTTAACCTCTTGCAAAGACTAGGCAAGTCATTCTTGGCTATAAACGAGATTCTTATCTTCATGTTAAGCTTCACTTCTTAAATATAGGAACTTGCAGATGGAGAAAAAAAGACCTAGCATGAAAGGAAAGGACTTGTCAGTTTGGTTTTCATGCTAGTTGCCTTGGCTATAAAACAGGCCCCTCCAAGAAGCAAGCAAGTAGTCCTTGGCTGCCAAATAAGACCCTCCTCTTCATGTTAGGCCTTTCTTCCTCTTACTCCGCTTGGGTTCTGAAGTGAACAATCATCTGTATAAATAGAAAAAAAGCCAATGGCTTGGCTTGAGTGGGAAATAAGAGACGGAAAGAAAGAGAAAAAAAAGAGCACTATTCTGGCAAAGTCAATTGGATGAAAAGTCTCAAATTTCATGGCAACCCAAACCATTGGGTTGCCATTTCCATTAGGATAATGTTTTGCCAAGATTCGAATAAAAAGAGGCAGGAGAAGGATCTTGCAAAGTTTTAAACTAAATATAGGCAATTGGTCTAAGTCTTCCTATTTGTGACATCGGCAAAGTCAATCATGTCACTGAAAAATAGAAAGAAACGAGGTCAGAGGCCCATGCATGGGCGGCACAGGATGACATAAGAGATAAGACATACACGGTGACTGAAGCCCGAAACGAGCTTGCTCGGCTTGTTTGCATGTTGACTACCTTTACGTGAATGGACAAGCTTTTAAACTGATTGTGTTTTGCTTAGTCAAGGAAATATTATCAACGTATAAATTTTATTTTTTCAGATTTATTTCTCACCAAAAATTGAATGCATGTGATTCTTACACATTATCAATATTTTGACATAGTATTATCATAATTCTTTTAGATATCCCCCATTTCTAGTAACGGGTTTTCAAGAAGAAGTTCACATGAATGAGCAAGTTAAAAAATTTTGGATCCACTTCTGTTTTTCTTAGATCCCTTTTATGCCTATTCTTCACAAAAATTTGATGCCTATTAGATTTTCATATGATAAGAATAATGATTGAATCAAATTATCAAGGTCTTGTCTAATGTCTTTTTTACATTTTCAAGTATTCTCATTTTGTAGTGATCGGTTTTGAAGGAGGAAGTTGCACATTTTATATTCCTTTTATAAACTATGAGAGCTTATCATTTGACACTTGTATCATTGAGAGAAGACTACAAAGATAGTACTTTTATTCTAAGAATTCCGTTACATCTATGTACGTGTGAATCAAGCCATCCTTTCCAAGCATGACAAGTCAAATCAAGATGAGCTTGCTGATGCACATCCATTCAAGGAGCTTCAAGTCAATCCTATTGGTGCATTTATTCATTGCAAGTGGTCTTGAGCTTTCTTGCGGTAGAAATTCTTTCTCCACTGTTGAGCTTTCACTCAAGAAGAACAAAGGTTGTTCTGGGTCCCTCTTAGAGGAATATATTCCATTATGGAGCAAAAAAATGATGCTCTTGATGAAACGTACCCAGATGGCAAATTGGCGAGATGGTGGCTAATTGCGAGGCACCCGAAATCCAGTCTCTGTTCTTTCACTTCTATAAATAGAAAATGCAAGGCTTTAGGTTAAGCAGGAAAATTTCAGAAGAAGTGAGTTCTAACGTGAAGATTAAGGACTTATTTGATAGACAAGAATGACTTGCCTGTTATTTGTCCAAGAGGTACAAATGTTTGGCATTAACTAGACATTAGCCTTGTTCAATTCCATGCAAGTCAACTTGGCTAAACTGATAAACTTTTCTCTCTCATATTATATTTCCATTCTTTAATATCAATCTTTTGAGATGATAGATATAACTTGGCTTATAGTCTAAACTATTTATGAAAAAGAAAGATGTAACATGAAGATAAGGGCATTGTTTGACAGCCAAAGATGACTTGCCTAATACCTATAAGATGTTAAAATGATTTTCAAACCTTATTTGGCTCTCATGTAAGTCATGGCTAAACCAATAAGATTTTTTCTTTCATGTTAGGCATTTTTTTCTATGTTAATAAACTTCTAATGCATTTTGTTGTGCAGCTAGAGGGTTGTAATGGAGAAAGAGTACCATTTTCATAATATATTTGGAGATTATTTCATTTGTGTTAGAAGCTTAAGAGGAAGTGATGCCTAGCATGAAGATAAGAAGTTTGTTTAATAGCCAAGGATGACTTGCCTAGTATGTGAAAAAGGCTAAACATATTACTATGAACCTTATTTGCTTTCTATACAAGTCACCTTGGCTAAACAAACAAATTCTTCTCTTTCATGTTAGGTTTTCTCTTTTTTATAGCAAGCTTTTTATATAGTATTCACAATGGAGCAAGAATCCTATTTGAACAATATTTTTATATTTTTCCTATTAAAAATAATAGCTATCATATTCTACAATATCTTGGTTTAACATTTTTCTTATATTTTTAGTTATCTCCCTTTCTTAGTTATCAATTTTCAAGGAGAAAATTGGATAATTTCTAATGTGATATCATTGCTTAGATTCAAGTGTATATTGGATCACCAATTGAGCCTATACTCCAAATTACTTAAGAGAAAAGACGGTCAAACACGAAAATAAAGGTCTTGCTTGATAGCCAAGTATGATTTTTTAATACTTGTAAAATGTTAAAATAAATTTTAGCACCTTATTTGGCTTTCATGCAAGTTGCTTTGGTTAAACTGGTACTCTTTTCTTTTCATGTTAGACATTATTTTCTCCATCAATATATTTTAGATACATTATGTGTTTAGAAACTAGAAACTTATAGGGTAGAAAAAGCACTAGTTGCACCTTGTATTTGGATATTGTTCAATTTGTGGCCAAAGATTAAAAAGAAATGATACTTAGCATAAAGGTAGGAATGTTGTTTGGTAGCTAAGGGATGACTTGCCTACTACTTCTAAGAGGTTACATATATTAGTATTGTCTACAACCTTATTTGTTCCTATGCAAGTCACATTGGCTAAATAGAAAAATTCTTCTCTTTCATGTTACATCCTATATGTTTTATCAACAAGCTTTTTATGCAATGAATATAATATAGCAAGAATCCTAAGAAAGGTGAGAAAAGAGTTACCATTTTGTTTGGAGGATAAGAGCAATAGGATGGCCAGGGACAGCTATGAAAGCTATCTCTTGAAAGAATGTTATGTGTTGATGCTTTGGTGTCAATGAGTTTCCTAAATTTATAGTTAATCACTTTGTAAATCATATTTTATCAAGAATGACTTTTTAACCTCTTTGAAACCTTTTTAACTATGTGTTCTAGTTTAAATGAAATAGTTTAGTTTGTTTGATCAATGTAACCCATTGATAAACATAAGTTTTTCTTAGATAAAATATTCTTAACTTTGCTTAGGTTGGAGCAAACCATATAGCTTCTTCATTTTAAAAAAGAATTAAAATTCAATGCATGAAAGGGCTTCACTTTTTATAAGTACATGTATAAACAAAATAGTCTAAAAGAATTTATGTTTCAAGAATCTTTGGTAATTTTGGCAATCTTATGATCTTTCTCTATGTCATGCACATAATATTCGTAGTTTGAAGTGTTGGAAGAATGGCATAAATCACGTAGCAAAAACACACAAAAATAAAAAAACAACATTGAAGGTTCATGTGACTTGAAATTTGCAACTTTCAAATAATATTGAGCATCTTTATCAACTGATTTCCATGGTAAGAGTTTATATAAATAGAAAAGTTTAGTATATATGTCATAAGTAAAGCTCACCATCACATTCCAAAATAGCATGTATTCAAACAATAATTGTACACATTAACTCACAAATTACATCAAAATAGGGAAAAAAAAGAACAAAATTTGCCTACAACTCACAAATAACTCAATTCAACCCCCCTCTTCGATTAATCTTTGGTCAAATTGTATGAACATATGAATTCATGGTTAGAGCCTTAGAGCTCATGTTCCTCTAAATGGTTTTATCCAAACTTTGAGTGTGCTTTCTCACATCTCCACCCAAATCTCTCCCAGAGGGAAAGACCCCCGTACCATAGAACTTAAGCAGAAACCACTTTTGTAGGAGGAATTCCCCAGACTGTGCGTTCCATAATCTTCTCTCCGAATCCATCGCTGTGCAGCAAAATGAGCGTGACATAGAGTATCTAAACTGAGGCCGTCCAAAACGATTAACTATTGACACCGTTCAGGACGTCGCCATAATCTTGGGCCGCAGAGGTCGTTGTCAATCCGAATTTTCTGACATCCAATGACTTGGAAAACCTTGATAAACAATTGAAACTGTGTACTAATCAAAGCAAAAGGTTTCACCGCGCATGCAGAAAAAGGAAATGAACCAAGGCAGTGAGATTTCAATCCGAGCTTACAGAATAATTTATTATAGCACCACTATGAGGAACTAATCACTTTAAACTCTTTCAAAGACCTGGCAAGTCATTCCTGGATACCAACCAAGTTTTTTGCCTCCATGTTAAGCATCACTTCTTAGGCTTGGTCCTTGAATTAAGCAATCTTCCACAAAGGCATACAAGGGCAGAAGTTTAAAACTTAACATGAAAGATAAAAACCTGTTAGTTTAGCCAGCATGACTTGCATGAAAACAAACCAAGAATGCTTGCAAATATCAGTCGCTTAAACCTCTTGCAAGGGCCAGACAAGTCATTCTTGGCTATCAAACAAGATTCTTATCTTCATGTTAAGTATCACTTCTTAAGTACTAGAAGCTTGTTGATGGAGAAGGAAAGGC
This sequence comes from Casuarina equisetifolia, assembly GCA_028551475.1. Taxonomy (NCBI): domain Eukaryota; kingdom Viridiplantae; phylum Streptophyta; class Magnoliopsida; order Fagales; family Casuarinaceae; genus Casuarina; species Casuarina equisetifolia. The sequence goes on from CM052361.1 coordinate 553,499, forward strand.
CCAGCATGAAAGGAAAGGACTTGTCGATTTAGCCGGGGTGACTTGCATGAGAACCAAACAAAGTACAAATTTTAACCTCACGCAAATTGCAGGCAAGTCATTCTTCTCTACCAAACAAGACTCTGGTCTCCATGTTAAGCATCACTTCTTAAGCTTGTACCATGAATTGAGCAATATTTTCCGAGATATAAAACATACAGAAGTTTAAGACTTAACATGAAGAGAAAAACTTGTTAATTTAGCCAAAATGACTTGCATGGAACCAAGCAAGCCTGCTATAGAATATCAATCACTTTCACCGCTTGCAGAGATCAGGCAAGACATACTTGGCTACCAAGCAAGGTTTTTTTCTCCATGTTCAGCATCACTTCTTAACGTTGGACCTTGAATTAAGCAATCTTCCACAGAGGCATATAATGTACAGAAGTTTAAGACTTAACATGAAAGAACAAAAACTTGTTAATTTAGCCAACATGACTTGAATGGGAACAATCCAAGGCTGCTAGAAATTATCAATCACTTTAAACCCTCGCAAAGACTAGACAAATCATTTTTGGCTACCAAACAAGATTGTTATCTTCATGTTAATTTTCACTTCTCAAGTATAGGAGCTTGTTGATGGAGAAGAAAAGGCCTGGCATGAAGAAAAGAACTTGTCAGCTAAGCCAAGGAGACTTGCCTGAGAAACAAAAAAAAGGTACAAAGAATGCCCCTCATTTTAACCTCATACATGTATCAGGCAAGTCATCCTTGGCTTTCAAACAAGACCCTCACCTTCATGTTAGACCTCTCTTCCTTTTACTTCGCTTGGGTTGTGAAGTGAATGATCATCTGTATAAATAGATACCCAAGTCAATGGCTTGGCTTAAATGGGGAATGAGAGACGGGAAGAAATAGAAAAGAAGAGCATTATTCTGCACAAAGTCAATCGGATAAAAAGTCTTACATTTCGTCGCAACCCATTGGCCTAGTTTTCAGATGGAGGCATCCAATTGGGTCGCCATTGCCATCAAGATCATGTTACGCTGAGATTCGAATAAAAAAAAGGCAGGACTAAGATCTTGCAAGTTGCAAACTCTAGCCAAAGTCAATCAGTCAGTCTTCCTTTTTGTGCGAAGTCAAACTGATCGGTTTTCGTCATGGCATCTGGAAAGCCAGCCATGTCATTGGAAAATAAAAAGGATGTCATCAGAGGCCCATGCATGGGAGGTACGGGTTGAGATTCGAGATAAGACATACACCACGACCAAACCCCGAAATGAGCTTGCTCGGCTTGTTGGCATGCTTGGATAGCTTTACATGAACGGACAAGTTTTCGAACTGATTAATTTGCATGGTCAAAGAATATAATGAACATAAAAATGATCTCTTTACACTTATTTCTCCACAAAAGTTCGATGCATGAGATTTCTACACGTTAAGGATAATAGCCATTATACACTGCCAGTACCTTCGCGTGTCATTTTCTTTATTTGTTCAGGCATCCCTCTTCTGTAATGAAGGATTTATGAGAGGAAGTTAAGGTGAATGAATAACTTAATGAGTTTTTAAACTGATTATGTTTTGCTTATATCTCTCTTATGGCTATTTTTCACAAAGAACTCAATGTGTGTTAGACTCTTATGTGTTAAAGAATAATGATTGTTTCATACTATTAATATCTTGTTCGGTACCTTCTTTAAAGATTCAGCTGTTTCCTTCTCATAATCCTTTTCAAAGGATGTTGTATACTTCCTAACCATTTCTAACACTATAATAGCTAATCAAGTGAAACTTACATCATTGAGAGAAGGCTCCAAAGATAAAACTTCTGTTCTAAGAATTCCATTATATCTATGTACGTGTGACTTAAGCCTTCCTTTCCTAGCATTACAAGCCAAACCAACTTGGGCTTGATGACGCACATCCATTGAAGGAGCTTCAAGTCAATCCTATTGGTGCATTTATTCATTGCAAGTGGTCTTCTTGAGCTTTCTTGCGGTAGAAATTCTTTCTCCACTGTTGAGCTTCCACACAAGAAGAACATAGATTGTTCTGGGTCCCCTCCTAAAGGAATATATTCCATTATGGACAGTGAAAAATGATGCTTTTGATGAAACGTACCCAGACGGAAAATTGGCGAGAGGGTAGCTAATTGCGAGGCACCCGAACTCCAGTCTCTGTTCTTTCACTTCTATAAATAGAAAATGCAAGGCTTTAGATTGAAGCAGGAAAATTTTAGAAGAAGTGAGGTCTAACACGAAGATTAAAGACTTATTTGATAGCCAAGAATGACTTGCCCGCTATGCGCCCAAGAGGTACAAATGTTTGGCATTGTCTAGACATTAGCCTTGTTCAATTCCACGCAAGTCAACTTGGCTAAACTGATAATCTTTTCTCTCTCATGTTATACTTTCCATTATTTACTATCAATCTTTTGAGATAATGATATGACTTAGCTTATAGTCCAAATTATGTATGAGAAAGAAAGATCTAACACGAGAAAAGAGTAGTAATTTCAATTGTTGGACAGGAGCTTTAGGATGGCTATGGAGAGCTTTAAAATTTTGAAAGGGTGATATTTGTTGACGTTCTTAATCTTAGTGAGTTTCCCATGTTTACAATTAGTCACTTTGTAAAGTCATGTTTTATCAAGAATGACTTTTTAACCTTTCAAAACCTTGTTGACCTTTTGTTCTAATCAATATGAAATTGTTCGGTTTGTTAGATCAATGTAACCCATCAATAAGGACAAGGTTTTGTTAGATAATTTTTTTCTTAAGTTTGCTTAGATTAGAACAAAACCATATAGTTTCTTCATTTTATAAAGAATTAAGATGCTATCCGTGAAAGGACTTCACTTTTTACAAGGTACATGTGTAAAAGAAAAAAAAGAGTTCAGAAAAATTTATGATTTAAGAATCCTTGATAATTTTGACAATCTTTTGTTTTAACTCTATTTCATGTAGTGATTAATTGGACTAAATTAGATGACTGTATGGAAGATAAGATACTTTGAAAAAATGGCAAACAATCCACAAATATAAAATCTAGGTGACCTAAATATAATCATTTGTTGCAAGATTATGTATTACACGTAACACAAGTTTGATAAGGCTTGGGCTTGAGCCACAAAACTGGTCAAATAAGTTAAAGCTGACGCAAATTGTGATATGGGCTTGAAATGAGCCTCATGCAAGTTGTCTTGGCTAAACTAATAAGCTCTTTTCTTTCATATCAGACACTTTTTTCTATGTTAACAAACTAATGGACTTCTTGTACCTCTTATACCTAAGGTTTTTTTTTTTCTTCATCACCAAACTTCTTATACTTTATGTATTGTGAAGCTAGAGAGTTATGGTGGAGAAAGAGCCCATTTACACCTTGTATTTAGGGACTATTCAATTTTTGGTTGAAGATTAAAAAGAAGTGATACCTAGTGTGAAAATAAGAATTTTGTTTGATAGTCAAGGATGTCTTACTTGCAACTTGCAAGGGGTTAAAATATTGATATTTTTGTGGCAACCTTACTTGGTTCCCATGCAAGTCACCTTGACTAAACCAACAAACTCTTCTCTTTCATTTTAGGTCTTCTATTTGTTATCAACAAGCCTTTTTATGTAATAAATAAAATGGAGTAAGGATACTAAGCATAAGAGAGGCAAGAAAAAAAGTCGCAGTTATATGTAGCAACTAAGTTTCCCATGTCTATAGTTAATCACTTTGTACATTCTTGGTTTATCAAGAATAGCTTTTCAAACTCTTTGAAACCTTTTTGACTATGCATTTTGATCAATATGGAATTGTTCGGTTTGTCAATCAATGTAACCGATTGATAGGCATAAGTTTTTCTGTCATAAAATGTTCTTTAGTTTGCTTAGATTTGACCACTACTATATAGTTTTGTCATTTTCTAAAGAAATTAAAATTCACTATGTGAAAGTATTTCACTTTTTAAAAGGTATATGTACAAAGAAATAAGTTTACAAAAATTTACGATTGAAGAATCCTTAATTATTTTGACAATCTTATGGTTCTCCTTTATGTCATGTTGGTAGATTGAACTAAATTGTATGAATATAGAAAAGATAAGGTATTTTTTTTAAAAAAATAAAATGGTATACAATTCACATATATTAAATATATATCTTTGAAACATAATTATTAGTTGCAAGATTATGTATTATGCAGAACCCCAATTTGATGGGACTTGGATCCTATCCTTAAACCGGTCGAATAGGTTAAAGCTGAAATAAATTGCGATGTAGGCTTGACACCAATTTGCTAAATAGGTCCAAAACCGAACATTCATCCCAAGTATTGAATTCTTTAAGACCATTGGATATGTAACATCCATATACCAGCCTGTGTCTGTCATTGGTAACGTCTGACACATATGGGAAGGTACCTCATTTCTTGGAACCATGCGAGAAGATTTCAGATTTTTTACCAACTACGGTGGCGTCGATGCAGATCCATGGACAGCCACTGAAAAGTTCTGTTTGTTGATTTAGTTGACTCTTAACCTTACCAATCTTCATTTGGACATAATATTTGTAGTTGGAAGCGTTAAAAGAAAGACAAAATTATGTAACAAATACACGAAAAAAAGAAGATCAAAGATTTATGCGAGTTTGTATTTGAAACTTTCAAATTCCATTATATTGTGGAAGTTTATTAATTGATTTCCACAGTAAGAGTTTATGTGAACAGAAAAATTAATTACAGCTTCCCATCACATTCCAAAATAATAGGTATTTAAACAAAAAATATTACATATTAACTCACACATTATACTGAAATAGGGAAAGAGAACAAAATTTGCCTGCATCTCATAAATAACCCAAATCAACCTTCTTCTTGGGTTAATCTACTAGAAAAATAAGAATGCAAATAAAAAGTCTAGCTAAAGTAGGCTTTATATTATGACATAACAAAATGGTTCAAGTTGGTACAAACTATTGATCTCATGTTACGCTGAGATTCTAATTAAAAAAGAGGCAGAACTAAGATCTTCCAACTTACAAACTCTAGCAAAAGTCAATTAGTCCCATTCTTCCTTTTTGTGCGAAGCCAAACTGATCGGTTTTAGTCATGGCATCTACAAAGTCAATCATATCTATAAGAAATGAGCCTATCTCTTTGAAAAGCCTTGTAAAGAGCAAGAATACCAATACTAATAAAACTTAGGAACTCAGCATCTGAGACCAATATGGGATAGTCTCCAACACCCCTTGCATGTGTAGCCTACCAAGAACAAAAGTGGAGATACACTCACACCTAAACGACAATCACAACAAGGACCAGCTGGGTAAGGGAGGGCCACCATTAGGACCACCCATGACCAAACATGCTATAATATCATATAAGAAGCAGACTTATCTTTCCAAAAGGCCTTATAAGGAGTAGGGATACCACTACTAATAAAGTTGAGAAACTCAACATCTAAGACTGATGTGGGACATTTTCCAACAATGTCATTGTAAAATTAAAAAAAATGTCATTAGAGGCCTATGCATCGGAGGTGTAAGATAAGATTCAAGATAAGACATACAACCTAACTAAACCCCGAAACGAGCTTGCTTGGCTTGTTGGCATGCTTGGCTAGTTTTACACGAAGGGATAAGTTTTGAAACTGATTAATTTTTATGGTTAAAGAATATAATAAACACAAAAAGATTTCTTTTACAACTATTCTCCACAAAAGTTCAATGCATGTGAGATTTCTACAAAAGGATAATACCTGTTATGGATTGCTAAGACCTTTGCATTAGATTTACATAATTTGTTCATACATCTTTCTTTTGTAATGAAGGATTTATGAGAGGAAGTTAACATGAATGAATAAGTTGATGAGTTTTTAAACTGATTATGTGTTGCTTAGATCTCTTTTATAGTAAAACATTCATTGTATGTTAGACTTCTAAGTGCTAAGTTTAATGATTGTTTCATATCATTAATATCTTTTTCAAAATCTTCTTTATATATTCATATGTTTCTTTCTCATAATAATCCTTTTTTAAAGGAAGTTGTATATTTTCTAACCTATTCTAATACTATAGTATCTCATAAAGTGAAACTTACATTATTGAAAGAAGGCTACAAAGATAGTACTTTTGTTCTAAGAATTCCATCAAATCTATATGCAGGTGAATAAAGCCCTACTTTTTAAGTGTAATAAGGCCAACCAAATTAAGCTTGATGAAGCACATCAATTGAATGAGCTTAAAGTCAACTTATCAGTACATTTATTCATTGCAAGTGGTCTTCTTTTGTTTTCTTCCAGTAAACATTCTTTCTCCACTCTTATGCTTTCACATAAATGAAAATCATAAATTGTTTTGGTCCCCTCTAAAAGAAATATATTCCATTATGTCTAGCAAAAAGTGATGCTTTTGATGAAACTTCCCCATACAACAAATTGGCTAGAAAGCTGTTAATTATGGGACAACAAGAATCTAGCCTTTATTCTTTCATTTCCTATAAATAAGAATTGCAAGACTTTATAGTGGAGCAGGAAAACTTGAGAGGAAATGAGGTTTAACATGAAGATTAAAGTCTTATTTGATAGCCAAGAGTGACTTGCCTATTTTGCTTCCAAAAGGTACAAATGTTTGGCATTGTCTAGATATTGAGATTGTCAAATCCCAAGCAAGTTGACTTCGTTAAACTAATAAACTTTTATTTCTCATGTTACACTTTCCCTTCTTTTTTTTTTAATCTTTTGAGATATGAATATAATTCAGCTTATAGTCCAAATTGCTTATAAGAAAGAAAGGTCTAACATAAAGATAAGGGCCTTGTTTGATAGCTAAAAATGACTTGCCTAATACTTATAAGATGTTGAAATGATTTTGGAACCTTATTTGATTCTCATGCAAGTCGCTTTGGCTAAATTAATAGGCTCTTTTCTTTCATGTTAGGCATTTTTTTCCCTATGTCAATGAAATTCTAACACATTAGGTGTGATGAAGTGGGAGAGTTGTAGTGGAGAAAAAGCACCATTTTCACCATATATTTGGAGATTGTTCCATATGTGATAGAAACTTAAGAAAAAGTGATACCTAGTATGAAAGTAAGAATTTTGTTTGATAGTCAAGGATGACTTGCTTGTTACTTGCAAGAGGCTATAGATATTGATATGAACCTTATATGGTTCCCATGCAAGTCACCTTGGCTAAACATACAAGTTCATTTATTTCATATTAGGTTTCTCTACTCTATAGTAAACTTTTTATGCATAGTATTTGTTGGAGCAAGAATACTATTTAAGCAATGTCTTTTAGATTACTCATGAAAAAGATAGTGGCTATCAAATTTTACAATATATTGGTCTAATATTTTTCTTATCCTTTCAAGTATCTTTCTTTCTTAATTGTCAATTTTTAAGGAGAAGATTGAATCATTTCTAATGGATATATTAGTTTAGATTCAAATGTGTTAGATCCTATAGCAACCTAAAAGTGGGGGGAAAGGGGGTGAATAAGTTTCTAAAAAATTCTTGTCTTTTTCACTTTAACTAAGTGAAGTAATTAATAATTATATGACATCAGTAAAACATTCACATAACACAGCAGATCATGTGGATAAATGGAATAGGTCAGTGGATCTATAATGCAACCTCTGCCAACAAGGAGAAAAATCACAAGAACATTTATTTTTTAAATGCAAGTTCATAAACTACATTTAGAAGGCTTTGTTAGGCATGAATAGATTAACTTAAAGAATTGAATACTAGAAAGCTTAAATATGTTGGATGATCAAGATTATCAAGAGGAAGAGTTTTGCAACAACCTTTCTTAGTATATCTTTCAAAGCCATATTGTATCACATTTAGAGAGAATGAAATAGAAGAAGATTCAATGATAAAAGTCTAGATTGCTCAACCATTATTGCCAAAATCAAGAAGGATGTGAGAGAAAAAAATTCATCTATCATAGGAGTTAAGCCTACAAATTATAATAAATTCTTATAAAAGCTTTGGAATTTACCAATGTAGTGTTTGAGCCTAAATGATGATATTTTGTAACTAAACAATCTTATAATTTTTTACGGTGATATATATATTTTGACCATTCACAAAAAAAAAACAAAAAGGATTTTTGGTAGGTGGTTTAGCCCAAGCCACCTCAACTTCTATTCCACCTTACTTTAGCAACATGTTAGAGTCACTCTTCCAATCAATTCAACAATTGATTATAAGAGATATTCAACCATTTACAAGGGATAATTAATTCGTTAATCCTAATTACTAGTTTTTTTTAAAAATGTTACAAATTTGGAATTAGGCTTCTACAAGATATACAATATTCAATTTATAAGCCTCTAACAAATGCTACAAAATTTGGAATTAGGCTTCTACAAGATATACAATATTCAATTTATAAGCCTCTAACAAATGCTACAAAGCTATTATATAATGATTTGGACAAAAGGCCAAATTTTGTTCAAGCCTTAGTACTATTCACTTGCAAAAAATCAACTCAATAACAATTTGTATTGAAGTACAAAGTAATTTTCTAACAAGTAAATAAAAGTATAAGTGAACTCAAAATATAGTAACCTAATGAAGATTCAAATCGCAAGCTAGATGATCTTGAGTGAAGAATGAGAATTTCTTAAATGAAGCTAAGCTTTCTGTGATTTTCGGCCAAACTTTTTCTAATAAGGTTTTTGCTTTTAATAACATTAGAAAGACTAATCATTCACTTCCAAACAACCATTATGACATCTCTAGAGCAAATCACATTTTTTTTTCCTATTAAAGCTCTCTTTTTCCTCTTCTATGCCTGATTTCGAGCTCATATAAGAGAAGGGAGACAAGACTTGCTTTATGTCTCAATCCCATTCAAAATTGTGCTCCAAAATGCTATCATTTTGTCAAGATTTAAAGTTAATTATTTGTAGCTCCATGGAGGTAAAACAGGTCATGGGTTAGGTTTCTGGGTTTCATTTAAATCCTCCTCAATCCTTTTCAATCTTGAAGTAAATCTTTGTGGGTATTTCACAAATCAAAGAATTGACTTCTTGTTTAATAAACCACTATGATTTTGGCTTCAAAAATACTCTAATTTTCTTCCAATTTATCTTTTAATCAATTAGGTCATAGGTTGCAAATAACATCTTAATGTTTTCAATTTAATTCTTTTTAAGTAATGGGTCACAAATTTTTATTTACAAATTTATTCAGATCTACACATTTATGTGCTTTTTATTATCATTGGAGTGTTTTCTGATGGCAGATTTAATTGGTAGGTCATGGGTAATGTCGAATAGGTCAAGTAACTAGGTTTTTACTCATTCGAGTTTTGGGCTAAGAAGCAGGTTGCATACTTACGGGTCACTCGGCTGGTTCATGCGCATAAATCTCCTGGCTGTGGAGAAGTGAGTTGCATCCAAGCCTTCTGGGTTGGGTCATGCAAACAAGGTTGCATCTAATTCACATTGGGCTTTGCTATTTTGGGTTGTGTGTGTTGTGTTAACTAGATCTAATGCTTGATCTCACAAGTCGATGCTTTTTAGCTTAGGTTATGCAATGTGTGTGTCTAGGTACATAATTTCAGGTTTTTGGTTTTTGACTACACATAAATAGTCTATTTTTCCTACAAAATGATCCAACATTATTTTTCTTATTTAAATCAATAAGCAAATAATAATTTTTAATTATAAAATTTTCATATTATAATTCCTATTTCTCATCATCAAAATATTAATATATTCTAATAAAGTATATACCTTATCATCAATTAAGCTTATATTTCAAACTACTCAAGAGAGAAAGGTTTAACATGAAAAGAAGGGACTTCTTTGATAGCCAAAGATGTTTTGCTAATACTTGTAACATATTAAAAAAAAATTGTAGAAACTTATTTGGCTCTCATGCAAGTTGCATTGACTAAACTAATAGACTCTTTCATTTCATATGAGATATATCTTTTTTTCTCTATCCATAAACTTCTAATACATTGTGTCTTGAAAGTAGAGAGTTACAAAGTAGAAAGAGCACCATTTGCACTTTGTACTTGAAAATTGTTCAATTTGTGTGGCAAATATTAAAAAGAATTGATTCCTAGTATGAAGATAAGCACCATGACCGAAGTCCGAAAGGAGCTTGCTGGGCTTGTTTGCTTGCGTGGCTAGCTTTACGTGAATGGACTGGCTTTTGAACTCGAATTAAGATCTTGCAAGTTGCAAACTAAAGTCAATTAGTCCCATTCTTCTTTTTTGTGCGAAGTCAAACTGATCGGCTTTGTTCATGGCATCTGCAAAGTCAGTCATGTCATTGGAAAATAAAAAGATGTCATCAGAGGCCCATGCATCTACGGTACAGGATGAGATTAGAGATAAGACATATAGCATGACTAAACCCCGAAACGAGCTTGCTCGGCTTGTTGGCATGCTTGGCTAGCTTTACACGAACGAACAAGTTTTGAAACTGATTAATTTTTACGGTAAAGAAATATAATGAACATAAAAAAGATTTCTTTTACAACTATTCTCTACAAAAGTTTGATGCATGCGAGATTTTTACACGTTAAGGATAATAGTTGTTATAGACCTTCGCATTGCATTTACACAATTTTTTCAGACATCCCTCTTTTGTAATGAAGGATTTATAAGAGGAAGTTGAAATGAATGAATAAGTTAATGAGTCTTTAAACTGATTATGTTTTGCTTAGATCTCTTTTATAATAAAACATAATATGTATTAGACTTCTAAGCGCTAAGTATAATGATTGTTTCATATTATTTATATATTTTTCAATATCTTCTTTATATGCTCAGATGTTTCTCTCTCATAATAATTCTTTTTAAAGGAAGTTGTATATTTTCTAACCCATTCTAATACTATAATATCTCATAAAGTGAAACTCACATTATTGAGAAAAGGCTACAAAGATAATACTTCTGTTCTAAGAATTCGGTCAAATCTATATACGCATGAATAAAGCCCTACTTTTCGAGTGTAATGAGGCCAGCCAAGTTGAGGTTGACGAAGCCATTGAAGAAGCTTAAAGTCAACTTATCAGTACATTTATTCACTGCAAGTGGTCTCCTTTAGTTTTCTTTTAGCAAACATTCTTTCTCCACTCTTGAGCTTCCACACAAATGAAGATCATAGATTGTTCTGGTCCCCTCTGAAAGGAATATATTCCATTATGTCCAGCAAAAAGTGATGCGCTCGACGAAAGTTCCCTATACGGCAAATTGGCTAAAGGGTAGCTAATTATGGGGCAACAAGAATCGAGCCTTTATTCTTTCATTTCCTATAAATAAAAACTGCTAGGCTTTATATAGGAGTAGGAAAACTTGAGAGGAAGTGAGGTTTAACATGAAGATTAAAGTCTTATTTGATAGTGAAGAGAGACTTGTATGTTTTGCTTCCAAGAGGTACAAGTGTTTGGCATTGTCTAGATATTAAGATTGTCAAATCCCATGCAAGCTAAACTGATAAACTTTTCTCTCTCATGTTACACTTTCCTTCTTGACTATCAATCTTTTAACATACTAACATAATTTAGCTTTAAGTACAAACTGCTTATGAGAAAGAAAGGTCCAACATGAAGATTAAGGGCCTTGTTTGATAGCCAAGGATGACTTGCATGATACTTATAAGATATTGGAATGATTTTGAAACCTTATTTGATTCTCTTGCAAGTCACCTTGGCTAAACTAAGAGGCTTTTTTCTTTCATGTTAGGCATTTTTTTAACTATGTCAATGAACTTCTAACACACTAGGTGTTGTAAAGCGGGATAGTTATAACAAAGAAAGAGCACCTTTTGCACCATATATTTGGAGATTTTCCATATGTGATAAAGGCTTAAGAGGAAGTGATACCTAATATGAAATTAAGAATTTTGTTTGATAGCCAAGGATGAATTGCCTGCTACTTGCAAGAGGCTATATATATTGATATGAACCTTATATGGTTCCCACACAATTCACCTTGGCTAAATAGACGAATTCTTTTGTTTCATATTATGTTTCTTTTCTTTATAGTAAGCTTTTTATGCATAGTATTTACAATGAAGTAAGAATTCTATTTAAGCAATGTTTTTTAGATTGCTCCTATGAAAGATAGTGGTTGTCCAATTCTACAATACTTTGGTCTAATATTTTTCTTATCTTTTAAGGAATCTCTCTTACGTAATAATTAATTTTTAAGGAGAAGATTGAATCATTTCTAATGGATATCATAGGTTTAATTCAAGTTTATACCTCATCACCAATTAAGCTTATACTCCGAACTACTTAAGAGAGAGGAAGGTTTAACATGGAAATAAGGGACTTCTTTGATAGCCAAGGATGATTTGCTAATACTTATAACATGTTAAAATGAATTGTGGAACCTTATTTAACTCTCATGCAAGTTGCATTAGCTAAACTAGCAAGCTTTTTCATTTTATATTAGATTTTTTTTTCTCTATCAATAAACTTCCAGTACATTATGTGTCATGAAAGTAGAGAATGACATGGTAGAAAGAGCACCATTTGCACTTTGTACTTGAAGATTGTTCAATTTGTGGGGCAAGTGTTAATAAGAAGTGATTCCTAGCATGAAGATAAAAATTTTGTTTGGTAGCTAAGAATGACTTACCTAATACTTCTAAGAGGTTATAAATGTTAATATTGTTTGGCAACCTTATTTGGTTCCCTATGCAAGTCATCTTGGCGAAATAGAAAAATTCCTTTCTTTCCTGTTTGGTCTTGTCTTCTTTATCAACAAGCTTTTTATACAATAAATACAATAGAATGAGAATCCTAAGAGAGGTGAGAAAAGAGTAATAATTTTAAATTTTGGACAAAAGCCTTAGGATGGCTATGGAGAGCTTAAAAGTTATCTCTTGAAAGGTTTTTATTTGTTAATGTTCTTAATATCAATGAGTTTCCCATGTTTACAATTGGTCACTTTGTAAAGTCATGTTTTATCAAGAATGACTTTTTAACCTCTTCAAAACCTTTTCAACTTTTTGTTCTAATTAACATGAAATAGTTCGGTTTGTTAGATCACTGTAACCAATCTATAAGCACAAGGTTTTTTTGATAAAATTTTCTTAAGTTTGCTTAGATTAGAGTAAAACCATAGCGCTCTTTGTTTTAGAAAGAATTAAAAATCTATATGTGAAAGGACTGCACTTTTTACAAGGTATATGTATAAAGATTTTTTTTTTCAAGAGTTCTTAAATTTGCTAAATAGAGTTTTTGAGTCTAATTTAGGATGTTTTAACTGGAAAATTGTATTTTCTTTAATGATATATAATATTTGACCTTTCACCAACAAAAAAATAAAAGTTCATCAAAGTTTGTGATTTCAGAATCCTTGATAATTTTGACATTCTTATGGTTTACCTCTATGTCATATTGTGATGAATTGGACTAAATTAAATGACTATATGGAAGATAAGATACTTTTTGTAAAAAATGGCATACAATCTGCAGATATAAAATACAGATGACCTAAATGAAATTAATGTATATAATAATATACAAAGCACAAGTTTGATGGGATTGGGCTTGAGCCTCAAAACCGGACAAATAAGTTAAAGTTGACACAAACTACGATCTGGGCTTGAAACTAGCCTGCTAGGGTCCAAAAACCGAACATTAGTCCCCAAGAAGGAAAAAAAAAAAAGGTATTATAAACAAGAGTTTCATTGGAGGAATTGCCAGGTTATGACATTTTTAAGAGCACTGGATATAGGACATCCGCGTACCAGCGTGTGCCTGTCATTGGTAACGTGACACAGATGGGAAGGTGCCTCAATTCTTGTAACGATAATTGATTGTGGAAAGGTTGCAGATTTTTTATGAACATTGGTGGGGTCGATGCAGATCATACACAGCCACTGAAAACTTCTGTATATTTATTTAGTTGACCATCAACCTTATTTACTTTAATCTTTTTATATAAAGTTTTGGAAGAATGAAATACATCATGTAGCAAATACATATAAAACAAAAGAACTTTAAAAAATCATGTGGCTTGATACTTGAAGCTTTCAAACTCCATTTAATCACGCAAGTTTATTAATTCATTTTCACGGTAAGAGTTTATATATACAAAAAAGTTGAATCTATATGTCATTAGTAAAATTCACCATCACATTCTAAACTATTAAGTATTCAAACAAATTTGCATGCCTTAACTCACGGGTTAGAGAACAAAATTTGCCTACAACTCACATGACTTAATGCAATCCCATTTTTTGGACTAATCAAAGTTCAAATTGAATGAACATAGGAACTCCTATAGGTAACAACTTAAGTATGGACCATAGCAATTGAATATTATATTTTCTAAAAGAAAAAACTTGACTTTTAGAAGATAAGAAGAAGGTCAATGTGGCATGAAAGAAATTATTAACAAAATCTTATTAAAAATATACTACCCAATTTACATAAGGAAAGAATATCATTTATCCATGATATTAGAAACCAATATTCAACAAAAAACCATTCTTGATAAAACACATTAACTGCAAAATCATGCTACAAAGTGTCCAAGCTATGTCATAAAGCATTGAAGAACATAACATGTCAAATTTCAGTCACAAGGTGAATTAATTGGTGGAAACTTTTATACCGTATGATAGTAAGTTGGAATAATAATTGAACTAATTGATTATTATCATTTTATTTTGTTAAGTCAAGAGTGTTTGAAAGTCTCAAAAGTTAACTCATGAGTTATAAGAAACTTTTTTTTATTTAAACTTAACCATAGAGTTCTTCTTTTTTGGTATGAGATTCATGCCCTCCAATAGGAAGTATGGAAAGTCAAATCCTATATCTTAAGCGTTTAGCAGCCAACTATTAGTTTATTGGTCTACTGGCAGAACTAATTGATTACTACATGAATACAAAAGATTTGAAAAAGAAAAAAAGAGAGAAAAAAAAAAAAAAAAGATCCCCTAGCTACAACCTCATTCAGCGATCAGGTGAAGGAAGCTTATTGAAGTTAAGGTCGCATACAAATTGTTCTCTGAGTCGTGGGAAGCTCATTAAGATTGAGCTCATGTGAATCCCTCTTGTCCACCAGAAGAGTGTAGTTCCTCCACACCCTCTACCTTCAAGGCGGATCTCTGTTTCTTCAACAAAAAAAGTCCAACACTGGAAGAAGATTAACCCAAGAGTTCCGGCAAGTAATCCAAAGCTGTCCGTTTGGTGGATGGTACCACGTGCGAGGATGATGGCAAATCCATTTTCTGAGTTGAGAAGAATCGACTATCATCCATCACCTCGCTCTTATTCGAATTTTACATGAAGATGTTCACAGTATAAATGTCTAATTCTTCATTACTAAAAAAGGGTCCTATAGTATTAGTTTAAATACAATGGATGCCTTCACTTTTTTTGAGCTAATTTTTAAGTCGGAAACAATAAATGAGTGCGACATGGATTATCTAAACTGTGAGGCTATGTATTCCCTCTCCATCCAAAACGATGAGTTTTGACATTGTTCATGACATGGCCATAATCTTGGGCAGCCGAGGTCCGCGTTGAACAAGAGGAAATGAAACTCGATTGAGGTCGTTGTCGAACCAACTTTTCTGACATCCACTGATGTGAAAACCTTCACAAATAAATATAGTGTTTAAATCTAAATGATGATGTTATAATTAAATAATTTTATAATTTTTTATAATAATATATAATTCTTGACTTTTCATTAAAGAAAAAAAACCTTCTCAAACAACTTGAAATTGTGTATTAATAATCTATCACAAAACCACTATGTATTACGAACTCTATTATATTCTAACAAATTCTCTCATGCATGGAATCTTCTTATATGGAAAAATTGTGATGTAATATTTTTATTTAGTAATCTTATCAGTTGTATATATATATATATATATATTTTTTTTTTTTTTTTTTTAAAGCCAAGTCTCCTTATACATGTATTTTTTTTAATGGAAATGTAAGGGTGCATTAATAAAAAGTAATATAAAAAAAGAAAGTCATACCTTCGAATTAAAAAAATTATGAAAATATAAAAATTGAAAGCCTTCAAATCTCACTCAAAATAATATTTTCCTATGAAAATTTTTTATTTTGAAACAGAAAAGTTCTCCCTCATATAATTTTTCCCTTATACATGTATTTTTATTCATTGCTTTTATTAGTTGTATTCATATCGAAAAACTTGAGGCGGTAAATATAATTTCTTTTGCTTTCAATTGTTCTTTTTTCTTTTCATCTAACCGCATAAGGTTTCCCACAAAATAAAAATCGTCTTCCACCAAAGAATCTAGGTAAAAATTTGGATCTTAAATTACGACCAGGTATCAAATCATAACCATTCGACAGTCAAGCAAAATCTATGGGCAGAAATCCAACAAAACAAGAAATGCCATATTATTTGTGCATTACATCTAAGACTCTTAAGACCATAACGGTAAAGTTTCTAGAATGAAGCCGCCGAGAAAGCTTGAATTGAGCAACATTCTCCAAGACATTGAACGTACAGAAGTTTAAGGCTTAACATGAAAATAAAAACCTGTTAAATTAGCCAGAATGACCTGCCTGGAAACCAAACAAGGCTGCTGGAAAATATCAATCACTTTAACCTCTTACAAAGACCAGGCAAGTCATTCTTGGCTACCAAACAAGATTCTTATCTTTATGTTAAGCTTCACTTCTTAAGTATTGAAGCTTGTTGATGGAGAAGACAAGAGCTAGCATGAAAGGAACGGACTTTTCAGTTTGGTTTTCATGCAAATTGCCTTGGCTAGCACAAAAGACCTTCATCCAAGAAATAGGTAAGTCATCCTCTTCATGTTAGACATCTCTTCCTTTTACTTCGCTTGGGTTGTGAAGTGAACAATTATCTGTATAAATAGAACTGAAGTCAACGGCTTGTCTCGAACGGAAAATGAGGGACCGAAAGAAAAAGGAAAGAAGCGCATTATTCTGCACAAAGTCAATCGGATAAAAAGTCTCATGTTTTGTGGCAAACTATTTGCCTAATGTTCAGATGGAAGAATCCAATTGGGTCGCCATTGTCATCAGGATCACGTTCCACTGAGAGTCGAATAAAAGAGGCAGGACTAGGATCTTGCAAGTTGTAAACTCCAGCTATAGGCAACTAGTCCAAGTCTTCCTATTTGTGCGAAGTCAAACTCATGTATTTTCGTCATGGCATCTACAAAGTCAATCATATCACTGAAAAATAGGAAGGAAGGAGGTCAGAGGCCCATGCATGGGCGGCACAGGATGAGATAAGAGATAAGATAAGCACCATAACCGAAGCCCGAAGGGACCTTGCTGGGCTTGTTTGCTTGCCTGGCTAGCTTTAAGTGAATTGAGTGGCTTTTGAACTGATTGTGTTTTCCTTAGTCAAGGAAATATTATCAATATAAACTGATTGTATAAAAATATCAATGTCTTGTCTTATATCTTCTTTACATTTTCTAGTATTCTCCTCTCGTAGTGGTCGGTTTTGAAGAAGGAACTTGCACATTTTCTAAACCTTTCATAAACTACGACAGCTAATCATTTGGCACTTATATCATTGAGAAACGGCTACAAAGATAGTACTTTTATTCTAAGAATTCTTTTAAATCTATGTACGTGTGGAATAAGCCTTCTTTTGAAGCCTGATGAGCCAAACCAAATTGAGCTTGACGATGCACATCCATTGAAGCACCTTAAAGTCAACCATATCCGTACATTTATTCCCTACAAGTGGCCTTCTTGAGCAGGCATTCTTTTTCCACTATTTAACTTTGACACATGAAATCCTAGAAGGAATATATTCCGTTATGGATGCTCTTCATGAAACTTCCCCATACAGCAAATTGGCGAGAAGGTAGCTAACTATAAGGCAACCGGAATCTAGTCTGTATTATTTTCACTTCCTATAAATAGAAACTGCAAGGCTTTATGTCAGAGCAGAAAACTTGAGAAGAAGTGAGGTCTAACATGAAGATTAAAGTCTTATTTGATAGCCAAGAATGACTTGTCTGCTATGCTTCCAAGAGGTTCAAATGCTTGGCATTGTCTAGACATTAACCTTGTTAAATCCCACGCAAGTCAACTTGGCTAAACTGATAAACTTTTCTCTCTCATGTTAGACTTTTCCGTCTTTACTATCAACCTTTTGAGATATTGATATGATTCAGCTTTATAGTCCACACTACTTATGAGAAAGAAATGTCTAACATGAAGATAAAGGCCTTGATTGATAGCCAAGGATGACTGGCCTGATACTTGTAAGATGTTAAAATGATTTTGGAGCCTTAATTGGTTTTCACGCAAGTCAACTTGGATGAACGAATAGGCTCTTTTCTTTCATATTAGGCATTTTTTTTTCATCAACAAACTTTTGGCACATTAGGTCTTGATATGCAAGAAAGTTATAGTATGGAAAGAGCACCATTTTCACCATACATATGAAGATTGTTTAATTTGTGATAGAAGCTTAAGAGGAAGGGATACCTAGCATGAAGGTAATAATTTTGTTTGATAGCCAAAGATGACTTGCTTGCTACTTGTAAGAAGTTATAGATATTGATATGACCTAATATGGTTACCATGCAAGTCACCTTGGCTAAACAAACAAATTCTTCTCTTTCATGTTAGGTTTTCTCTTCTTTAGAACATGTTTTTTCATGTAGTATTTACAATGGTGCAAAAATCCCATTAGTGCAATATTTTTTAAATTGTTCCTATTACAAATAATGTTGATCATTTTCTACAATTGGTTGGTCTAATATTTTTCTTCTAGTTTTAGGTATCTCCTTTCCTCGATTATCAATTTTTGATGAAAAAAATGGATCATTTCTAGTATGAGATCAAACATCAAGTTCAAGTGTATACCTTATCACCAATTTAGCCTACACTCCAATATACTAAAAAGATAGAAAGGTCTAACATGAAGACAAGAATCTTGTTTGATAGCTAACAATGACTTGTCTCATAATTGTAAGGTATGAAAGCAAATTTTAAAACCTTAGTTGGTTCTCATGCAAGTTCACCTTGGCTAAATTGATAGACCCTTTTATTTCATGTTAGACATTGTTTTCTATGTTAACAAGCTTCCTATACATTATGTGTAGTGAAGTTGGAGAGTAATAGTGGAGAAAAAGTACATTTGTGGAGTGTATCTAGAGATCCTTCAATTCATGGTCAAAGATAAAAAAGAAGTGATACCCAACATGAAAATAAGAATTCTGTTTGATATTCAAGAATGACTTACTTGCTACTTTCAAGGGGATGTAAATATTGATATTGTCTGACAACTTTACTTGGTTCCCATGCAAATCACCTTGACTAAAACAACAAACTCTTCTCTTTCATTTTAGGTCTTATATTTGTTATCAACAAGCTTTTTTATGTAACAAATAAAATGGAGCAAGGATATTAAGCATAAAAGAGGCAAGAAAAAAAGTTGCAGTTTTGTGCAATAGCTAATTTTCCCATGTTTATAGTTAATCACTTTGTAGATTCTTATTTTATCAAGAATAGCTTTTCAAACTGTTTGAAACCTTTTTAACAATGTAATCCAATCATTATGGAATTGTTTGATTTGTCAATCAATGTCACCCATTGATAGGCACAAGTTTTTCTCTCATAAAATATTCTTAAGTTGGCTTAGATTTGAGCAACACTATATAATTTCCTCATTTTCTAAAGAAATTGAAATTCAATTCATGAAATTACTTCACTTTTTTGAAGGTATATCTACAAAGAAAAAAGTTTACAAAAATTAATGATAGAAGAATCCTTGATTATTTTGACAATCTTATGGTTCTCCTTTATGTCCTGTAGGTAGATTGGAGTAAATTGTATGAATATAGGGAAGATAAGGTAGTTTTTTAAAAATAAAGTGACATACAATTCACATATATTAAATATATATGTTTGAAACATTATTATTAGTTGCATGATTATGTATCATGCAGACCCCAGATTGATGGGCTTGACACCATTTTGCTAAGTAGGTCCAAAACCGAATATTCGTTCCAAGCCAAGATGTTGATCCAAGCACAGCCCCGAAAAAAAAAATCAGAAAAGAGAGTTTCATCGGTAGAATTGCCAAGTTTTGAAATCTTTAAGACCATTGGATATGTAACATCCATGTACCGGCCTGTGTCTGTCCTTGGTAACGTCTAACACATATGGGAAGGTACCTTATTTCTTGGAACCATCCCGGCTAGATTTCAGATTTGTTACGAACTTCGGTGGCGTGGGTGCAGATCCATGGACGGCCACTGAAAACTTTTGTTTGTTGATTTAGTTGACTCTTAACTTACCAATTTTCAGTTGGACATAGTATTTGTAGTTGGAAGTGTTGAAAGAAAGACAAAATAAGGTAGCAAATGCACACAAAACAAAAGAAGATCGAAGATTCATGTGGACTGGTATTTGTAACTTTTATATTGCATTATATAGTGCAAGTGATTTCCACAGTAAGAGTTTTTATCAACAGAAAAATCAAGTATATATGTCATAAGTAAAGCTCACCATCGCATTCCAAAATAACAGGTATTCAAACAAAAAATATTACATATTAACTCATAGATTATGTTGAAATAGGGAAAAGAGAACAAAATTTGCCTACATCTCATAAATAACCCAAATCAACCCTCTTCTTGGGTTAATCTACTAGAAAAATAAGAATACAAATATAAAGGTTGGCTAAAGTAGGCTCTTTATTATGATCTAACAAAATGGCTCTAGTTAATACAAAATACTGAGCAAAGGCTAGTATTATATAACTAGCAACCGACGTTAAAATACTATTTTAATATTACAACTTGCTTATAAATTCAAACGGTTGGCATAACAGCTTTCTTATCCTTCTCTCTTTTTCTGCTTTAGCTGCTAATTCTGATGGGCTTCTTGGTGATTTTTTCTTCTTCTTGGACGGTGCCTCCCTTCGCTTGTTTCTTGGGTCGACAGGCGGTGGTGCACTAACCTATGTGATTGCATGCCCAGACGGCTCCCCATACTGACTTGGATAATATCTCTTGAATGCTGAATGTGTATTGAGCCAGATAGTTTGTTGTCCTGAGAATTTGTTTAAGTTTGTTTCTCCATAACGTGGTTGTGGTGTGTGCAAAACATGCGAAAACCTTTTATTGTGCATGGCTATTGGTTCTGGCAATGTGTTCAATAATGTTTTCAGTGCACCTTGTCCTATTTCTTTAATTCTCAGACTGCTTCCTGCTACTTTCTCCATCGACATTGCTGCTGTTTCAACAAATCTGTGATCCAACTATATGAACCTAGGAACTCTTATTATAATGACGAAGATAAATTTACCAGCCGTGAGCTTATGGTTCCTCTAAATTTACCTAAAGAAAGTATTACAAAAGAGAGTTTCATTGGAGGAATTGCCAGGTTTTGACAGTTTTTCGAGCATTTGATGTATGACATCCGTGTGTCAGCGTGTGTCTGTCCTTGGTAACGTGACACAAATGGGCAGGTGCCTCATTTCTTGGAACAACAATTGATCGTGGAAAGGTTGCAGATTTATTATGAGCATTGGTGGGGTCGATGCAGATCCATAGACAGCCACTGAAAACTTCTGTCTATTTATTTAATTGACCATCAACCTTATCTACTTTAATATTTGTATATAAAGTTTTGGAAGAATGACTTACATCATGTAGCAAATACATATAAAACAAAAGAACATTAAAGATTAATGTGGCTTGATACTTAAAACTTTCAAACTCCATTATATCATGCAAGTTTATTAATTGATTTTCATGGTAATGGTTTATATATACAAAAAAGTTAAATCTATATGTGATTAGCAAAACTCACCCTCACATTCCAAACTATTAAGTATTCAAACATATTTGTACGCCTTAACTCACGGGCTAGAGAACAAAATTTGCCTACAACTCACAAAGGACTCAATTCAATCCCTTTTTTGGATTAACCAAAGTTCAAATTGTATGAACAAAGGAACTCCTATAGATAACAACTTAAGTATGGACCATAGCAGTTGAATGTTATATTTTCTAAAAGAAAAAAGCTTGACTTTTAAAAGATAAGAAGAAGGTCCACGTGGCATAAAAGAAATTATTAACAAAATTCTATTAAAAATATACACCAGATTTACATAAGTAAAGAATATCATTCACCCATGATATTAGAACCCGATATTCAACAAAAAACCATTCTTGATACAACAAATTAACTGTAAAACCATGCTCCAAAGTGTCCAAGCTATTTCATAAAGCATTGAAGAGCATAACATGTCAAATTTCAGTCTCAAGATAAACTAATTGGTGGAAAGTTTTATACTCTATGATAGTAAGTGGGAATAATAATTGAACTTATTGATTATTGTCATTTTTATTTTGTTAAGTCAAGAAGGTTTGAAAATCTTAAAAAGCCTAAAACCTAATTTAAAAGTTAACTCATGAGTTATAAAAAAAATTTTATTTAAACTTAACCACAGACTTCTTCTTTTTTGGTATGAGATTCATGCGATTAAATAGAAAGTACTGAATGTCGAATTCTATGTCTTAAGCATTTAGCAGCCAACTATTAGGTTATTAGTCTACTGGCAGAGCTAATTGATTATTACTTGAATTAAAACAAATAGAAAAATAAAAGATCCCCTAGCTACAACCTCGTTCAGCGATCAGGTGAAGGAAGCTCATTGAAGTTAAGGTCGCATACTAATCAATTTAAGGCAGTAAATACAATTTCTTTTGCTTTCAATTGTGTTTTTTTTTTTTCATCTAACCGCGTTAGGTTTCCCACAAAACAAAAATCGTCTTCCACCACAGGATCAGGTAAAAATCTGGGTCTTAAATCACAACCAGATATCAAATCACATAACCATTCGACAGTCAAGCAAAATCTATGGGCAGAAATCCAACAAAACAAGAAAGAAAAAGAACAAGAAATGCCATATTATTTGTGCAGTACAACTGAGACCCTTAAAACCATAAAGGTAAAGTTTCTAGAATGAAGCCACCGGGAAAGCTTGAATTGGGCAACATTCTCCAAGGCATTGAACGTACAGAAGTTTAGGGCTTAACATGAAAATAAAAACCTGTTAAATTAGCCAGAATGACCTGCCTGGAAACCAAACAAGGCTGCTGGAAAATATCAATCACTTTAACCTCTTACAAGGATCAGGCAAGTCATTCTTGGCTACCAAACAAGATTCTTATCTTTATGTTAAGCTTCACTTCTTAAGTATTGAAGCTTGTTGATGGGGAAGAAAAGAGCTAGAATGAAAGGAACGGACTTTTCAGTTTGGTTTTCATGCAAATCGCCTTGGCTAGCACAAAAGACCCTCATCCAAGAAATAGGTAAGTCATCCTCTTCATGTTAGACATCTCTTCCTTTTACTTCGCTTGGGTTGTGAAGTGAACAATTATCTGTATAAATAGAAACTTAAGTCAACGGCTTGTCTCGAATGGGAAATGAGAGACGAAAAGAAAAAGAAAAAGGAAAGAGGAGCATTATTCTGCACAAAGTCAATCGGATAAAAAGTCTCATGTTTTGTGGCAAACTATTTGCCTAATTTTCAGATGGAAGCATCCAATTGGGTCGCCATTGTCATCAGGATCACGTTCCTCCGAGAGTCGAATAAAAGAGGCAGGACCAGGATCTTGCAAGTTGTAAACTCTAGCTATAGGCAACTAGTCTAAGTCTTCCTATTTATGAGTCAAACTCATCTATTTTCGTCATGGCATCTACAAAGTCAGTCATGTCACTGAAAAATAGGAAGGAAGGAGGTCAGCGGCCCGTGCATGGGCGGCACAGGATGAGATAAGAGATAAGAGATAAGATAAGCACCATAACCGAAGCGCGAAAGGAGCTTGCTGGGCTTGTTTGCTTGCCTGGCTAGCTTTAAGTGAATTGCCTGGCTTTTGAACTGGTTGTGTTTTCCTTAGTCAAGCAAATATTATCAATATTAACTGATTGTATAAAAATATCAATGTCTTGTCTTATATCTTCTTTACATTTTCTAGTATTCTCCTCTCGTAGTGGTCGGTTTTGAAGAGGGAACTTGCACATTTTCTAAACCTTTCATAAACTACGACAGCTAATCATTTGGCACTTATATCATTAAGAAACGGCTACAAAGATAGTACTTTTATTCTAAGAATTCTTTTAAATCTATGTACGTGTGGAATAAGCCTTCTTTTGAAGCCTGATGAGCCAAACCAAATTGAGCTTGACGATGCACATCCATTGAAGCACCTTAAAGTCAACCATATCCGTACATTTATTCCCTACAA
Source organism: Casuarina equisetifolia (assembly GCA_028551475.1). NCBI lineage: Eukaryota > Viridiplantae > Streptophyta > Magnoliopsida > Fagales > Casuarinaceae > Casuarina > Casuarina equisetifolia. The sequence goes on from CM052361.1 coordinate 577,698, forward strand.
GTGGTCTTCTTGAGCAGGCATTCTTTTTCCACTATTTAACTTTGACACATGAAATCCTATGAGGAATATATTCCATTATGGATGGCAAAAAATGATGTTCTTCATGAAACTTCCCCATACAGCAAATTGGCGAGAAGGTAGCTAATTGTAAGGCAACCGGAATCTGGTTTGTATTATTTTCACTTCCTATAAATAGAAACTGCAAGGCTTTATGTCGGAGTAGGAAAACTTGAGAAGAAGTGAGGTCCAACATGAAGATTAAAGTCTTATTTGATAGCCAAGAATGACTTGCCTGTTATGCTTCCAAGAGGTTCAAATGTTTGGCATTGTCTAGACATTAACCTTGTTAAATCCCACGCAAGTCAACTTGGCTAAACTAATAAGCTTTTCTTTCTCATTTTAGACTTTCCCTTCTTTGCTATCAATCTTTTGAGATATTGATATGATTTAGCTTTATAGTCCACACTACCTATGAGAAAGAAATGTCTAACATGAAGATAAAGGCCTTGCATGATACTTATAAGATGTTAAAAGGATTTTGGAGCCTTAATTGGTTTTCACGCAAGTCACCTTGGCTAAACTAATAGGCTATTTTCTTCATATTTGGCATTTTTTTCCGTCAACAAACTTTTGGCACATTAGGTCTTGTGAAGCAAGAGAGTTGTAGCACAAAAAAGCAACATTTTTACCATACATATGAAGATAGTTCAATTTGTGATAGAAGCTTAAGAGCAAGTGATACCTAGCATGAAGGTGAGAATTTTGTTTGATAGCCAAGGATGACTTGCCTGCTACTTGCGGGAGGTTATAGATATTGATATGGGCCTTATATGGTTCCCATGTAAGTCACCTTGGCTAAAGAGACAAATTATTCTCTTTCATGTTAGGTTTTCTCTTCTTTATAACATATTTTTTCATGTAGTACTTACAATGGAGCAAGAATCCCATTGGTGCAATATTTTTTTAAATTGTTCCTATTACAGATAATGTTAATCAAATTCTACTATTGGTTGGTCTAATATTTTTCTTATATTTTTAGGTATCTCCCATTCTAGATTGTCTAACATGAAGATAAGAATCTTGTTTGATAGCCAACAATGACTTGCCTCATAATTGTAAGATGTGAAGGTGAATTTTAGAACCTTAGTTAGTTTTCATGCAAGTTCACCTTGGCTAAATTGATAGATCCTTTTGTTTCATGTTGGTCATTGTTTTCTATGTTAATAAGTTTCCTACATATTATGTGTAGTGAAGCTAGAGAGTAATAGTGGAGAAAGAGTACATTTGCATCATGTATTTGGAGATTCTTCAATTTGTGGAAAAAGCATAAGAGGAAGTGACACTTAGCATGAGGGTAAGAATTTCATTTAGGAGCAAAGAATGACTTGGTTGCTACTTGCAAGATGTTACAAATATTGACATTTTTGGCAAGCTTATTGCTTTCATGCAAGTCACCTTAGCTAAACTTACAAATTTTTCTCTTTCATGTTAAGTCTTCTCTTCTTTATCTACAAGGTTTTTATGTAGCATTTACAATGAAGTAAGAATCCTATTTATACTATATTTTTGAAATTGTTCCTATTAAAAATTAGTGATTATCATATGATGGAATATCTAGGCATAATATCCTCATTCTTTATTGAGAAACTTTAAAGAAAAAAGTTGAATTATTTCTAACAATTAACATTAAAACTTAGGTTCAATTTTGACGCATCATCACCAATTCATCCCACAATCCTACTTAAGAGAAAGAAAGGTCCAACATGAAGATAAGAGCCTTGTTTGATAGCCAATGATGATTTGTGTGGCACTTATAAGATGTTAAGATGATTTTTTTCAATCTCATTTGATTCTCATGTGAGTTACCTTGGCTAAAATAATAGACTTCTTTTGTTTCATGTTAGTTTTTTTCTTTTCTTCACCACCAGACTTTTTATACCTTATGTGCTGTGAAGCTAGAGAGTTATGGTAGAGAAAAAGCTTATTTGCACCTCAAATTTGGAGATTATTTAATTTTTGGTTGAAGATTAAAAAGAAGTGATTCCTAGTAGGAATATAAGAATCTTGTTTGATAGCCAAGGAGATTTGCTTGCTACTTAGAAAGGATTATAAATACTGATATTGTCTGGAAACTTTAGTTGGTTCCCATTCATGTCGCTTTGACTAAACCAACAAATTATTTTCTTTCATTTTGAAGTCTTTTATTTTTTATCAATGACCTTCTTATGTAATAAATACAATAGAGCAAGGATACAAGCATAAGAGAGGCAAGAAAAAGAGTTGCAGTTACGTGGAGCAGGTAAGTTGGCTGTGGAGACCTTTGAATTGATGTTCTTAACCTCTATTAGTCCCATGTTTACAATCAATCACTTTATAGCTCCTTGTTTTATAAACATTGGCTTTTTAAACTCTTTGAAGCCTTTTTAACTATGTATTCCAATCAATATGGAATTTTTTTTTTCCTGTCAAATTAGTGTAACCCATTGATAGGCACGTGTTTTTCTTAGATAAAATAGTCCTAAGTTTGCTTAGAGTTGAGCAACATTGTATAGTTTCCTCATTTTCTAAAGAAAGTAAAATTCAATATGAGAAAAGACTTCACTATTTATAAGGTATATGGACAAAGAAAAAGGCTTACAAAAATTTATGATTTAAGAATCCTTGATTATTTTGACAATCTCATGGTTCTCTTATGTCATACATGCAGATTTATACTAAATTGCATGACTATAAGAAAAGGTAGTTTTCTTTTTACAAAAAATCTTAGACAATTCACATATATTAAATATGTGTTTGAAACATAATTATTGGTTGCAAGATTAGGTATTAAGCACAACCCCACTCTAATGGAGCTTGGGTCTGATCCTCAAACGGGTTGAATAGGTTAAAGCTGACACAAATTGCAATGTGGGATTGACACCAATTTGCTAAATCGGTTCAAAAACAGAACATTAGTCCCAAGCTGAGATGTTGAACCAAGCATAGCCCAATATATATATATATGCCAGAAAAGAGAGTTTCATCGGTAGAAGTGCCAAGTATTGAAATCTTTAAGACCGTTGGATATGTAACATCCATGTACCAGCCTTTGTCTGTCCTTGGTAACGTTTGATACATATGGGAAAGGTACCTTATTTCTTGGATCCATTCCGGGAAGGTTTCAGATTTGTTACGAACTTTGGTGGCGTTGATGCCGATCCATGGACAGCCACTGAAAACTTCTGTTTGTTGATTTAGTTGACTCTTAACCTTACCAACTTTCATTTGGACCTAATATTTGTAGTTTGAAGTGTTGGAAGAAAGACATAAATCATGTAGCAAATACACACAAAACAAAAGAAGATGGAAGATTCATGTGACTTGATAGTTTTAACTTTCAAATTCCAATATATTGTGCAAGTTTATTAATTAATTTCCACGGCAAGAGTTCACATAAGTAGAAAAATTAAGTATATATTTCGTAAGTAAAGCTCACCATCACACTCCAAAATAACAGGTATTCAAACAAAAATTGTACACATTGACTCATAGATTATACTGCAGAAGGGAAACGAAAACAAAATTTGCCTGCAACTCACAAATAACCCAGTTCAAACCCACTTTTTGGGTTAATCTATGGTCTAACTGTATGAACTTAAGAACTCTTATCTATATGAATAAACTCACGTATTCATCAAAATGTCAAAGATAAATTTTCCAGCCTGGAGTTCATGGTTACTCTAGATGGTTTTACTCAAACGTTGAGTGTCTAATCTCCCATGTCCACGCCAAAGCTTGCCCAGAAGGAAAGACCCCCGTGGCATAGAACGCAAGCAAAAGCCACTTTTGCCGCAGGAATTTCCTAGACCGTGCACTTCATAATCTTCTCTTTGAATCCATAGTTGTGCAACAAAATGAATGCGACACGGAGTACGTAAATTGAGGCTATATATACCTCTCCGTACAAAACGATAACTTTTGACCCCGTTCTTGACGTCGCCATAATCTTCGGCGGTAGAGGTCGTTGTCGAACTGAGTTTTCTAACAACTTGACAAACATCTTTAAACTGTGTATTCATCAAAGCAAAATGTTTCACCAAGGATGCTCAAAAGGAAATGAACCAAGGCAGCGAGCCTTCAATCCAAGCTTGCAAATCAATCTATTACACAAACACTATGTGAAAGAAGGGAAGGATCGGTGGCCCAAACATTTTGGATTCATTAGAGAAGAGAAAGAGAAGGAGATTAGAACTCTACACTTGTGAAATTTCTTAAATCAATTTCTTCGATGATTATAGAGATAAATTCATGCATCTATATATAGACAAAAAGAATTATAATTGAAAATAATCTACAAAATCAAATCAAATGTATTGTACATAAAATCAAATCAAATCTAATCTAGAGAATTTTTGGGTTACAACATAGATAGATTTTGACGGGATTTTCGCTCCACGATGGTTAGGGCTGCTGTGGCACTTCATGTTGACATGATTGATGTGTTAGGTACTAATGTGACATTTTTAACTATTAATAGGCCCCCACAAGCTGAAGGGCCAAAATACACCATTAGCTTGGATCAAGAAGTCAAAAGTGAGCTGAAGACAATCCTTGGTAAAAATGTTAGTAGGTGTCAGTAGAGATGAAGGTGCTAATAAAGAAAAGCGTGAAGTCTTCCATGAGACTTCTAGTGGTTAAGAGAATTAAATACTCTAGTGTATTTAAAGAGAAAGTAAAGAAAGAGATCATCGATTGTTAAGAAGAAGACAACATTCTTCTCCTTTATTTTAGGTCTTCTCTTTTTTAACAATAAGCTTTTTATCCAATAAATACAATAGAGCAAAAATCCTAAGCATAAGAGAGGCAAGAAAAAGATTTGCAATTATATGGAGCAACTAAGTTAGCCATTGAGGCACAAGTTTTTCTTAGATTTGAGCAACATTGTATGGTTTTCTCATTTTGTAAGGAAAGTAAAATTCAATCCACGAAAGGACTTCACTTTTTAAAAGGAATAAGCATAAAGAAAACAGTTTACAAAAATTCATGATTGAAGAATCTTTAATTATTTTGACAATCTTATGGTTCTCCTTTATGCCATGTAGTGATGATTTGGACAAAATTGTATGACTACAAGGAAGATAAGGTAGTTTTTAAGAATAAAAAAAATGACATACAATCCACATATTTAAATATATGTGATCGATGTTGAGTTATGTAGACTAATATTTTTGTGTCAGTTTAATAAGCATAATATTTATTGATTTAATTATTTTATGGTAGTATGCTAATATTGTACTTATTGGCGAAGCAAGCTATTATTTCCATTACCTTATACTTACATTATGCAATATTGCTCATGATAGAAAATGATCTTATTTATGGGAATATTATTTGATCATTCATGGAAATAATATTGGTTGAGACTTTTATCACTTATGGCCTATAAATCTATTTAAATAGACCTTGTACTTTGATGGAGTTTTAATCTCTATTGCTCAAAATTAATAAGGCCAGAAAATGAGCTAAAAAAGGAAAGGTTCACATGAGATTAAGGGCTAGCCTGCAAGCAAGAGGAAAGGCCCATGCATAAAAGAAGTTAATGTGATGAGAAAAGCTCAACCTGCACTTAGTTCAATGAAATAGGCAAAATGCTGTCATGTTGCCTAGGGGAACAAGAAGGAAGGAAGAAAAGGAAAGGAGCTGCACGCAAAGAGAGAGAGAGAGAGAGAGAGAGAGAGAGAGAGAGAGAGAGAGAGAAGAGGCAGAACAAAAATGAAGTGCTATGTTCGACCGTTCTCCCTTTTCCAATCTGTCAGACGACCATTCCAAATGAGAATGTTTGACTATTGCTTAAAAGAATGAAAAACGAGCTTCAAGAAAAAATAGGTTTCGGCACACTTATGAGAAATTAGAAGAATCTCTAAAACCTTTGAAGAAATCTATTCATGCTTTCTTTATTTCACATTGCTTGATAGATTCTCTTCTACTTACTACCAAATTTGTGCTTGATTGTATTCATTTTATTATCTTCATAGTTTATCTCAAAAACCTAGAACAAAAACATTTTTATTATTTGGGGGTTTCTTATTAGATACCTCACTAATTTTAAAATCAGTATATTTGTGTAAGGATTATATCTTCTTATAACACTTGTATTAGGAAATTCAAGGAATTGTTGTGTTGGATAGCCTTTCATGGTTTTTTAAAGAAGGTGGGTTGGATGTTTTGTCCATATTTATATAATAATAGAGGAACCCTTTGATGGGGAGGTCAAAGGAGATAGGTTAAAAGCATTTTTCAGTCACTTAAACATTTATGTTATTGATTGAGTTGTTTGATTTGGTGTTTGCTTGGTATTAGGCTATAATTGTTTCACAGACTCACAAAATGATAGATACTAAAATCAGCTACGTATATATGGCTTAACTCCTTGATGGAATAGGTGGTAGTGAAAAGTTGTATGCCATAGATTGATTGCAGATTTTCGCCTACATTGGTTGAATATGTGTGTTCTTACTTGATGACCATTAGCAACACATGGTTAACCAATTGGAAATAACATTGGTTGTTTGATAGCTGTTACTTGTTTTAACATATTTATACAATCTACATCATATACATGACAACAGGTACAACTTTGGTTCTATTGGTATTGATATTCTAGTTAATAGAAAACAGAAAATCAGAGATTAAATTAAAATATCTCAAAAATCTAATTTACCTCCTCTTAGATTGCTTTAGGAACCCAACAATTGAAGCACAATTATTCATTTCCAGATAATGTATTACGCGAACCCAAGCTTGGGCCTAAGCCTTAAATAAGTTAAAACTGATACAAAACAAAAGAACATCAAAGATTCATGTGAATTGATATTTGCAATTTTCAAGTACTATCATATTTTGCAAGTTTACTAACTGATTTCCACAATAGGAGTTTATATAAACAAAAAAGAAAAAAGTATATATGTCATAAGTAAAGTTTATAAGACCAAGCTCTCCTGTCGCCTTATCCAATGTGGGACTGGATATTTTAATCTTTCAACACGTGCCAACTCACTGGCCTATTTTTCAGATGGAAGCATCCAATTGGGTCGCCATTGCCATCAGGATCACGTTACGTTGAGATTCAAATTTAAAAAGAGGCAGGACTAAGATCTTGCAAAGTTGTAAACTCTAGGTAAAGGCAATTAGTCTAATTCTTCCTTCTTGCGCGAGGTGAAACTGATCTGCAAATTCAGTCATGTCACTGGAAAATATGAAGGGATGTCGTCAGAGCCCATGTATGGGAGGTACAGGATGAGATTCGAGATAACACAGACACCATAACCAAACCGCGAAACGAGCTTGCTCGGCTTGTTGGCATACTTGGTTAGCTTTACATGAAAGGACAAGTTTTTTAAACTGATTAATTTGGATGATCAAAGAAATATAATAAACATAAAAATTAATTTTCTTTTTTTAACACCTTTCTCCACAAAAGTGATGGACGCCAGACTTCTGCAGGTTAAAGATAGTAGTTGTTATAAATCGCCAGTACCTACGCATAGTATTTTCATCATTTGTTCATATATTCGTCTTTTGTAATGAATGATTTATGAGAGGAAGTTCACTTGAATAAATAAGTTAATGAGTTTTTAAAATGATTATGTTTTGCTTAGATCTTTTTTGTGCCTATTTTCCACAAAATATTCGATGCGTGTTGGACTTGTATGTGTTAAGTACAAAGATTGTTTCATATTATAAATATTTGATCAATATCTTCCTTATATATTTAAATATTTCCTTCTCATAATAATCCCTATTAATGGATTATAGCTAAGCATGTGAAACTTACATCAATGAAAGAAGGCTACAAAATAACACTTCTTTTATGAGAATTCTTTCAAATCTATGTACACGTGAATTGACCCTTCCTTCCGGAGAATAATGAGCCGAGCCAAGTTGCGCTGGAGGAAGGACATCCATTGAAGGAGCTTGAAGTCAACTTATTACTACTTTTATTCACTGCAAGTGGTCTTCTTGAGTTTTCTTCAAGCGGAAATTCCATCTCCACTGTTGAACTTCCACACATGAAGATTATCGATTCTTCTCGGTCCCCACTAAAAGGAATATATTCCTTTATGACCAGCAAAAAGAGATGCTCTTGATGAAACTTCCCCACACGGCAAATTGGCTAGGGGGTTTCTAATTATGAGGCAAACGGAATCTAGTCTTTATTCTTTTACTTCCTATAAATAGAAACTGCAAGGCTTCATTTCTAAAGCAGGAAAACTTGAGAGGAAGTGAGGTCTAACATGAAGATCAAGGTCTTATTTGATAGCCAAGAATGACTTGCCTGATATATGTCTAAGAGGTACAAATGTTTGGCATTATCTAGACATTAACCCTTGTTAAATCTCAAGCAAGTCAACTTGGCTAAACTGATAAGCTTTTCTCTCTCGTGTTAGACTTTCCCTTCTTTATTATCAATCTTCTGAGATGTTGATATGATTTAGCTTATAGTCCATACCACTTATGAGAAAGAAAGGTCTAACATAAAGATAAGGGCCTTGTTTGATAGCCAAGGATGACTTGCCTGATACTTATAAGATGTTGAAATGATTTTAAAACCTTATTTGGTTTTCAAGCAAGTCACCTTGGCTAAACTAGTAAACTCTTTTCTTTCATGTTAGGCCTTTTTCTCTATGTCAACAAACTTCGAATACATTATTTTTGTGAAGCCAAAGAGTTGTAGTGGAGAAAGAGCATCTTTGGCACCATATATTTGGAGATTGTTTAATTTATGATTGAATCTTAAAAGGAAGTGATACCTAGCATGAAGGTAAGAATTTTGTTTGATAGCCAAGGATGACTTGCCTGTTACTTTGCAAGAGGTTATGTATATTGGTATGAATCTTATGTGGTTCTCATGCAAGTCACCTTGGCTAAACTAACACATTCTTCTCTTTCATGTTAGGTTTTCTCTTTTTTATCAACAAGCTTTTTTATGTAGTATTTACAATGGAGCAAGAATCCTATTTGTAATTTTTATATTGTTCTTGTCAAAACTAATGATTGTCATATACCACAATATTTCACTCTACTATTTTTCTTACATTTTTATGCTTGTGTCTTTCTTAATTTTCATTTATAAGGGATAAAATTAGATCATTCTTAATAAAATATTAATGTTTAGGTTCACAAATGATATCTTATCAACAATACAACCTATACTCCAAACTACTTGAAAGAAAGAAAGATTTAACATGAAGACAAGGTTCTTATTTGCTAGCCAAGGATAACTACCTTAATACTTGAAAGATGTTAAAACAAATTTTAAAATATTAATAGGTTGTCGTGCAAGTCGTCTTGCCTAAACCATTAGACTCTTTCCTTTTAGTTAGGCATTTTTGTATCCATCAACAAACTTCCAATACGTTATGTGTTGTGAAGCTAAAGAGTTATAGTAAAGAAATAACATCATTTGCACCCTCTATTTGGAGATTATTCAATTTATGGTCCAAAATTAAAATAAGTGATACCTAGCTTGAAGACAAGAATTTTGTTTCATAACCAAGGATGACTTGTCTATTACTTGCAAGAGGTTATAGATGTTGATATTGTCTAGCAATGTTATTTGATACCTAGCATGAAGGTAAGGATTTTGTTTGGTAGCTAAGGATGACTTGCTTGCTACTTGCAAAAGGCTATATAATACTTTACCTTTTACCAAAAAAAAAAATTATAGATATTGATATGAACCTTAAATGATTCTCATGCAAGTTACCTTGGCTAAACAAACATATTGTTCCCTTTCATGTTAGGTTTTCTTTTCTTTATAGCAAGCTTTTTATAAAATATTTACAATGGAGCAAGAATCCTATTTGAGAAATATTATTTAGACTGTTCCTATTTAAAATATTGGTTCTCATATTCTATGATATTTTGGTCCAATATTTTTGTTATATTTTGTTGTATCTCCCTTTCTTAATTATCAATGTCCAAGGAGAAAAGTAAATCATTTCTAATGTGATATATTAATTCCAATTCAAGTGTATACCTTCTCACCAATTAAGCCTATACTCGAAACTATGTAAGAAAAAGGAAGGTCTAACATGAAAATAAAGGTCTTTCTTGATAGCCAATGATGAGTTCCTAATACTTGTAAGATGTTAAAAGAAATTTAGAAGTTTATTTGGCTCTCAAGCAAGTGACATTGGCTAAACTGATAGACTATTTACTTTCATGTTAAATAGTTTTTTTCTCCATCACTAAACTTTTGCTACATTGTGTGTTGTGAAAGTAAAAAGTGATAGGAGAGAAAGAGAACTATTTGCAACTTGTATCTAGAGATTGTTCAATTTGTGCTTCAAGATTAACAAGAAGTGATTCCTAACATGAAGATCAGAATTTTGTTTGGTAGCCAAGGATGATTTTCTTTCTACTTCTAAAGTTTACAATATCATTATTGTCTAGCAACCTTATTTGTTCCCCATTCAATTCACCTTGGCTAAAAAGATATATTCTTCTCCTTCATATTTGGTCTTGTCTTCTTTATCAAAAAGCTTATTATCTAATAAAAACTTCCACTACAATATGCATTGTGGAAGTAGAGAGTTATTGGTGAGAAAGAGCACCATTCGCACCTTGTATCTAGAGATTTTTCAATTTGTGCGTCAAGATTAGCAAGAAGTGATTCCTAACATGAAGATAAGAATTTTCTTTGGTAGCCAAGTATGACTTTCTTCCTAGTTCTAAGAGGTTACAAATATTAATATTGTACCACAAACTTATTTGTACCCCATGCAAGTCACCTTGGCTAAAAAGATAAATTGTTCTCTTTCATGTTACACCTTGTCTTCTTTATCAACAAGCTCTTTATGTAATAAATACAACAAAACAAGGATTCTAGGAGAGGTGGGAAAATATTAGCAATTTTGTTCAAAGGACAAGAGCTCTAGGATGGCTGTAGAGAGCTTCAAAAGCTCTCTCTTGAAAGGTGTTATTTTGTTGATGTTCTTAACTTCAATTGGTTTCCCATGTTCATAATTAATTGCTTTGTAAAGTCATGTTTTACTAAGAATGGCTTTTTAACTTCTTTGAAACCATTTTAATTGTGTTCTAGTCAATATGAAACTGTTTGGTTTGTTAAATCAATGTAATCCATCGATAAGCAAACTTAAGAATTATTTTATTTTTTTTATATTCATCAAAAAAAATATTGTTAAGTTTGCTTATATCGGAGGAAAACCATATAGTTTCTTCATTTTAAAAAGAACTAAAATCCAATTCCTGAAAGGACTTCACTTTTTATAAGTTACGTGTACAAAGAAAAAAAAATATTTTATGATTCAAGAATTTTTGATAATTTTGACAAATCTTATAATCTTCCGCTATTTTATATAGTGATGAGTTGGACTAAGTTGTGTTACTATATGGAAGATTAAATCATCTTTCACAAAAGTGACATATAATCCACATTTATTAAATATGTTGGATCCAAACTTAATTATTCGTTGCAAGATTACGTATTATGCAAAATCCAAGTTTAATGGAGCTTAAGCCTCAAACCGGTCAGCCAAGTTAAAGCTGACGCAAATTACGATATGGGCTTGAAAAGTTCTGTTTATTGTTTAGTTGACCATCAACCTTATCTGCTTTAATATTTTTAGTATAAAGTGTTGGAAGAATGACATAAATTATGTGGCAAATACAAATAAAACAAAAGAACATCGAAGATTCATGTGACTTGATACTTAAAACTTTTAAACTCTATTATATTCTGCAAGTTAATTAATTGATTTCCATGGTAAGATTTTATATGTACAGAAAAATCAAATCTATGTGTCAACAACAAAGCTCACCATTACATTCCCAAATAATGACGGATATTCAAATAAAAATTGTATACATGAACTCAAATAAAAGGAGAACAAAAATTTGCCTACAACGCACAAACAACTCAACTCAATCCCCTTTTTTGGATTATTCAAAGGTCGAATTTTATGAACTCAAGAACTCTTACCAATTATGTCGAAGAATCTCCTTGGCTTGAGCTTATGGTTTCTTTCAGTGATTTCACCCAAACTTTGAGTGTTTAGTCTCTCGGGTCCACCCAGGGCTCTCCCACAAGGAAAGACTCCGTGGCCAAAAAAGGAAGCATAAACCACTTTTGCCGGAGGAATTTCCTCGACCGTGCGTTCCCTCGTCTTCTCTCTGAATCCGTCCGTGTAGCATAATGAGTGCGACACAGAGCATGTAAACTGAGGCTATGTACTCTCTCCATGCAAAAGGATGACTTTCGACACCGTTTATGACATTGCTACAGTCTGGGTGCTAGAGGTCGTTATCGAACAAAAGAAAATGAACCTCCCGGACCGACTTTTCGGACATCCTACGACGTGAAACCCAGGACAAGCAACTTGAAACTGTGTATTTAATCAAAGAAAAAAGTTTTGCAGCGGATGAACGAAATGAAACGAACCAAGGCTGTAAGCCTTTGGTACAAACTTACACACTAATCTACTATAGCACCAGTTATATTACGTATTCTATAATATTCCGAGCAATCCTCCCATACATGGAATCAGTTTAAGCGGAACATGGTGTAATATTTTTATTCATTGCTTTCCTTAGTTGTACATATATGCATTGTTTTCTATAGATGAGTATCCTTGTACATGTATTTAGAAGGGTATATATACATTTTAAAACTTAAGCTAGTGAATACCATTTTTTTTATATGAGTATGTAAGTTTATTCACAATGTTAAAAAAAAAAAAAACAAGGTTAAAAGCCTTCAATTATCATTAAGCAAAATGTTTGCATGGGGGTTTCATGCTTCTAAACAAATGTGTTCTCTCTCACATTAATTTTCTTATTTTTGCCAATATGATTAGGATATCAATTGTCCTATTTTAGAATTTTTATGTGGCTACTTAGTCCATGTATAATAAATACACTTTAACAATGATAACTTAAAAATTTTTATAACCAAATCTTTTCCCTTTATTACTTTGGTCATTCATTACAATTCAATGTTCCAACCTATGATACATTGTCAAAGACTATGCTATCCAAAAATATTGCATCATATTTGTTTTGTCCAAGTAGACTTAAAGAATAAGTGAAACCTATTCTCAACATGAGTCTAGCAAAAGTTTCTGTAGAAGTTGACTAAAGGGTGTCTTTGAAACATAAATTTTACAATGGAAAGTCTGTCTCTATAAAAAGCTAACCAATTAAGTTGTGTTTGTTGATGTTAATAGTCCAAATCAAATTATATCATTCAACCATATCACTAACTCGGCATAACTCCTTCTATGTCCCTTTGAAGTAGTAATCAATTTGGAGAAGATCAATATTAAAGCAACTCATAATAGGAAAAGACCTTTTCAACTTCATGTGATATTACATTTAATGTCAAGATGCATTAACTAGATAATACAATTTTTTTTCACTTCCAATTGTTTATTTTATATCTAATTGCCTTTAGTTTTTTTGACACAACAAAATTAATCTTCCACCACGCGATCTAGCCAAAAACTTGGATCTTAAATGACAACTAGATATCAAATCCCGAAACCAGTTCGATAGTAACAGCAAAATCTACTAGCAGAAATCCAACAAGACAAGAAAGGGAAAGAACAAGAAATAGCATATTATTTACAGAGTACAACTAAGACCTACAAGAGTATAAACGGTCAACTTTCTAGAATGAAGTAGCCGAGAAAGCTTGAATTGAGCAATATTCTCCAGGACACAGAACGTATAGAAGTGTAAGACTTAACATGAAGAGAAAAACCTGTGAATTTAGCCAAAATGACCTGCGTGGAAACCAAACAAGCCAGCTAGAAAATCTCAATCACTTAAACCTCTTACAGAAACCAGGCAAGTCAGTCTCGGCTACCAAACAGGATTCTGATCTTCATGTTAAGCTTCACTTCTTAAGTATATATACTTGCTGATGGAGAAGAAAATGAACTAGTATAGACGGAAAGGACTTGTCAATTTGGCCAAGTTGACTTGCATGAAAACCAAAAAAGGTACAAGTAATGCTACTCATTTAACCTCATTCAAGAAGCGGGCAAGGCATCCTTGGCTATTAAATAACACCCTCATCTTCAAGTTAGACCTCTCTTCCTTTTACTTGGGTTGTGAAGTAAATGATCATCTGTATAAATAGAAACTGAAGTCGATGGTTTGGCTTGAATGGGAAACGAGAGACGAGAAGAAAAAGAAAAGGGGAGCATTATTCTGCACAAAGTCAATCAGAGTAAAAGTCCTACGTTTCGCGGCAAGCATTGACAAACTAATCACTTTAAACTCTTGCAAAGAGCAGGCAAGTCATTCTTGGCTATCAAGCAAGATTTCTGTCTCCATGTAAAGCATCACTTCTTAAGCTTGGACCTTGAATTAAGCAATCTTCCATAAAGGCATACAATGGGCAGAAGTTTAAGACCTGAGACAAAATAAAAAAACCTGTTAGTTTAGCCAACATGACTTGCATGGGAACAAACCAAGGAGGCTTGAAAATATCAATTACTTCAACCTCTTGCAAAGGCCAGGCAAGTCATTCTTGGCTATCAAACATGATTCTTATCTTCATGTTAAGCTTCACTTCTTAAGTATAGAAGCTTGTTGATGGAGAAGAAAAGGCCCGGCATGAAGAAAAGAACTTGTCATCTAAGCCAAGGAGACTTGCATGAGAACCATAAAAAGGTACAAAGAATGCCACTCATTTTAACCTCATACAAGTATCAGGCAAGTCATCTTCGGCTATCAAACAAGACTCTTATCTTCATGTTAGACCTCTCTTCCTTATGCTTGGCTTGGGTTGTGAAATGACCGATCATCTGTATAAGTAGAAACCTAAGTCAATAGCTTGGCTTGAATGGGAAATGAGAGACAGGAAGAAAAAGAAAAGAAGAGCATTATTCTACACAAAGTCAATCGGGTGAAAAGTCTTCTATTTCATGCAAACCCACTGTTCATTTTTCAGATGGAAGCATCCACTTGTGTCGCCATCGCCATCAGGACCTCGTTATGCTGAGATTCAAATTAAAGAGGCAGGACTAAGATCCTGCAAGTTGCAAACTCTGGGTAAAGGCAATTAGTCCAATTCCTCCTTCTTGTGCGAAGTGAAACTGATCTACAAAGTCAGTCATGTTACTGGAAAATATAAAGGGATGTCGTCAGAGCCCATGTATGGGAGGAAAAGGAGAGATTCGAGATAACAGACACCATGACCAAACCCCGAAACGAGCTTGCTCGGCTTGTTTTCATGCTTGGTTAGCTTTACATGAAAGGACAAGTTTTTCAAACTGATAAATTTGGATGATCAAAGAAATATAATAAACATAAAGATAAATTTTCTTTTTTTAACACCTTTCTCCACAAAAGTGATGGATGCGAGACTCCTACACGTTAAAGATAGTAGTTGTTATAAATCGCCAGAACCTTCGCATGGTATTTTCATCATTTGTTCATATATTCGTCTTTTGTAATGAATGATTTATGAGAGGAAGTTCACGTGAATGAATAAGTTAGTGAGTTTTCAAAATGATTATGTTTTGCTTAGATCTCTTTTGTGCCTATTTTCCACAAAATATTCGATGCGTGTTGGACTTGTATGTGTTAAGTACAAAGATTGTTTCATATTATAAATATTTGATCAATATCTTCTTTATATATTTAAATATTTCCTTCTCATAATAATCCTCTTTAAAGGATTATAGCTAAGCATGTGAAACTTAGATCATTGAAAGAAGGCTACAAAATAACACTTCTTTTCTAAGAATTCTTTCAAATCTATGTACACGTGAATTAACCCTTCCTTCCGGAGAATAATGAGCCGAACCAAGTTGCGCTCGAGGAAGGACATCCATTGAAGGAGCTTGAAGTCAACTTATCACTACTTTTATTCACTGCAAGTGGTCTTCTTGAGTTTTCTTCCAGCGGAAATTCAATCTCCAATGTCGAACTTCCACACATGAAGATTATCGATTCTTCTCGGTCCCCACTAAAAGGAATATATTCCTTTATGACCAGCAAAAAGAGATGCTCTTGATGAAACTTCCCCATACGGCAAATTGGCTAGGGGGTTGCTAATTATGAGGCAAACGGAATCTAGTCTTTATTCTTTTACTTCCTATAAATAGAAACTGCAAGGCTTCATTTCTAAAGCAAGAAAACTTGAGAGGAAGTGAGGTCTAACATGAAGATCAAGGTCTTATTTGATAGCCAAGAATGACTTGCCTGATATACATCTAAGAGGTACAAATGTTTGGCATTATCTAGACATTAACCCTTGTTAAATCTCAAGCAAGTTAACTTGGCTAAACTGATAAGCTTTTCTCTCTCATGTTAGACTTTCCCTTCTTTATTATTAACCTTTTAAGATGTTGATATGATTTAGCTTATAGTCCATACTACTTATAAGAAAGAAAGGTCTAACATGAAGATAAGAGCCTTGTTTGATAGCCAAGGATGACTTGCCTGATACTTATAAGATGTTGAAATGATTTTGAAACCTTACTTGGTTCTCATGCAAGTCGCCTTGGCTAAACTAATAGACTCTTTCTTTCATGTTAGGCCTTTTTCTCTATGTCAATAAACTTCGAATACATTATTATTGTGAAGCCAAAGAGTTGTAGTGGAGAAAGAGTATCATTGGCACCATATATTTGGAGATTATTCAATTTGTAATTGAATCTTAAGAGGAAGTGATACCTAGCATGAAGGTAAGAATTTTGTTTGATAGCCAAGGATGACTTGCCTGCTACTTTGCAAAAGGTTATAGATATTGGTATGAACCTTTTATGGTTCTCACGCAAGTCACCTTGGCTAAGCTAACACATTCTTGTCTTTCATGTTAGGTTTTCTCTTCTTTATCAACAAGCTTTTTTTATGTAGTATTTATAATGGAACAAGAATCTTATTTGTAATTTTTTAGATTGTTCGTGTCAAAAATAATGATTGTCATATACCACAATATTTCACTCTACTATTTTTCTTATATTTTAATGCTTGTTCCTTTCTTAATTATCATTTCTAAGGGAGAAAATTAGATCATTTTCAATAAAATATTAATGTTTAGGTTCAAATATGATATCTTATCAACAATACAACCTACACTGCAAACTACTTGAAAGAAAGAAAGATTTAACATGAAGATAATGCTCATAAGATGTTAAAAAAAAATTTAAATATTAATAGGTTGTCATGCAAGTCGTCTTGCCTAAACCAATAGACTCCTTCCTTTCAATTAGGCATTTTTTTTATCCATCAACAAACTTCCAATATGTTATGTGTGTGAAGCTAAAGAGTTATAGTAAAGAAACAACATCATTTGCACCCTATATTTGGAGATTGTTCAATTGGTGGTCCAAAATTTAAAATAAGTGATACCTAGCATGAAGACAAGAATTTTGTTTCATAACCAAGGATGACTTGTTTGTTACTTGCAAGAGGTTATAGATGTTGATATTGTCTAGCAACGTTATTTGATTCTCTTACAAGACACTTTGGCTAAACAAACAAAATTTTCTCTTTAATGATGGATCTTCTCTTCCTTCTTAAAAAACTTTTTATGCAATAAAAACAATGGAACAAGAATCCTAAGATAAGGGAGAAAAGAATAGGGATTCTATTTTAAGGA
Organism: Casuarina equisetifolia; assembly: GCA_028551475.1. Classification (NCBI taxonomy): domain Eukaryota; kingdom Viridiplantae; phylum Streptophyta; class Magnoliopsida; order Fagales; family Casuarinaceae; genus Casuarina; species Casuarina equisetifolia. Next base: position 595,315 of record CM052361.1, read on the forward strand.
TAGGAGCAGTTGACTAGCCATAAAGAGCTTTGAAATCTCTCTCTTAAAATAGTGGTATTTGTTGATGTTCTTAATCTCAATGAGTTTTCTAGTGAGATTCATAATCTACAATTAATCACTTTGTAGATTCATGTTTTATCAAGAGTACCTTTTTAACTTCTTTAAAACCTTTCTAACCATGTGTTCCAATTAGTATGGAAATTTTTGGTTTGTCAAATCAATGTAACCCATTTAGAAGTTTTAGAACGAATGTCTAGAAAAAAAAAAAAAAAAGCTTACAAAAAACTATGATTCAAGAATCTTTGATTATTTTGAAATCTTATGGTTCTCCTCTATATCACATGGTGATGAGTTGAACTAAATTGTATGACTATACGGAAGATAAGATACTTCAAAAAAAAATAACATATGATCCACATATATTAAACAATATGATCGAAACATAATTATTCATTGTAGGATCAAGGTTGGGCCTGATCCCCAAACCGATTAAATAAGTTGAAGCTGACACAAACTACGGTATGGGCTTGAAACCAGTTTGTTAAGTCGGTCCAAAAACCGAACATTAGTCCCAAGAAGACTATTGAAAAATATTTTTTTAAAAAGAAGTACCACAAAGGAGAGTTTCATCGGTGGAGTTGCCAGGTTTTGAGATCTTTACGAGCATTGGACAGGTGACATCTGTGTACCAGCCTGTGTCCGTCCTTGGTAACATGACACATACGGGAAGGTGCCTCATTTCTTGGAACCATAATTCATCGTTGGAAGGTTGCAGATTTGTCATGAACATTGGTGCGATTGATGCAGATCCATAGACAGCCACTGAAAACTTTTATTTATTTATTTAGTTGACTCCTAACCTTATCTACTTCCATTTGCACATAATATTTTTAGTTAGAGTTGGAAGATCGACATAAACCATGTAGCATTTACATGCAAAGCAAAAGAACACAAAAAAATTATATGATTCCAACAAATAATTTTTACGACACTAAATACGTAAATTTATATCTATGAAATGCCAAGTCTAAAAACTTTCCTAAAATGCCTCATTAATGGATTGAAACATACAAAGAAAGTACAACTCTAAAACTATGTAAAAAGTTTAGATTCATTTTTGTTCAAAAAGTTCATCAATAGAAAAGATTATTCAATCTTGTAAAATACATTACAAATGTTCTATCATCTAATGTAGGATTCTATTTGTCCAATAGCTTTGACTAATGTAACAGTTTACAAGATGACATGTGTATGTGAGATTTTCTAAAGTCTCGTATTTATAAACAATATAAGATAACTCTAATGATAAAATGACAACTTAAATTTCAACTTCATAACAATACAAAGTACTTGGCTTAATCTCTTTTTCTACAAAATTAATACAGAAGCATACAAATCACTTTTCCGAGAGTCAAAGTCCAAAAAGATGATTTGGGCAGATCAAGGACTGAGATCCTTTATGGGAGAAATCGTAGGTTGGAACACCAATCAAACCACGCTAGATTTAAAAAAACAAAAGTGGAGCATCCACGGTCCACAAAGATTGTCCCCACCAATGCCTTCTTACGAAAGCCACGTGCTCACCGCTGGATCGATCTCAACGAACTCGTACGATGATGAGTTCCTCTAGTTGTAATAAACAAACATTTACGTACATGTTTCCTGTTTACGCTGCTAAAGTTTTCAACGGGCTCCTTTGACAACGCCGAGACTTCTACGCCTCCGCCATGTGAGATATGTCTCGGACTCCGAGCTTCCTATTCATAGATTCTCTCCCTCTGTCCCTGAGATGGCGATATTACCATTTAGCACGTTCATTTGCACCCCGGTGGAAGCTTCAAACACCTCTCTCACGCCGACATGCTTTGTGTAAACAGTAAGAGAGATTTCAAGCTTTTCTCTTATGTTTTTTTAGTACTTAGCTCAGTTGCTCTGATCTCTGTCTCTCTCATGGACGTACAGGTGTTCTGTTTTTCTTTTGGTACTGGGTTTTCATTGCTGAATATGAACCTATCAAGTTGTATTTGTTTTCTGCTTATCTTTTAGTACTGGCTCTTTATTATTGAATATGAATCTTCGCTTTTTTAATTGTCCCTTTGTTTCCACCGCTTTCGGTGAACGATCTTACCCAATCTTTTGCCTTTCAATCCACCCCAACTAATGTTTCCTTCTTTATTGATTCTCCACCCGCTTCACTAGAGCTAATCTCTAACGTAGCTTTGGTCTTGACATAGCTTTGGTGTTAGATGCCTGACGCCTATTTGCATCATTGTTTCAGAGACCTATTCCTCTAATGGAGCTAAAATATAGAGTTGATTGCATACTGGTTTTTGCGTAGGATGTTCTGTTTGAAAGCATTTCCCATCAAGAAAAATGGGTTGCACTTCTTCTGTATATGCTATTGGAAGGAAGAAGAAGAAGTTGATCCCCGAAGTCATGGTGTTCGTTCCCTCAATGCGAATTCCGGTACAGTCTGATCTCCAAAGGCCACTTAGAGGGCTAATTCCCAAAGATCTTGCTGATAGGTTGTCTTGCATCCGGAATCAGATTGTGTTGGTGGCAGAAGATACTGGTCTGTTGACATGCCTCAGTACTAGTGCTGAATTATTTCTTTTGCCTTGATGTTCTGTTTGGTTGCTGCGAAAAATAAAGGAAAATAATTGGTCCTAGAGTTAATAAAAAATATTTGGGAGCCTACTTTGACTGCTTTGCTCGGTTCAGATGAATAATGATTTCAGCTTTCGGAATCCAGAAATAGTTATAGATATTCTAGTAGAGAAAGTTATTCTGTCAGCAACCTAATGACTAATCATAGATTGTGGCTCTTGCAGATGGATCAGCTATAACAGAACTACGACGAGCACTTGAGGAATACTTGTCTGTTTTGATTGGACTCAGTAAGAAAGGTATTAGAAGTTATTATTCTCTTCTCTCTCTCTTTCTCTCTATCGCTCTAATGGAAGATAATCGCTATGCAACAGAGTATGGTCTTGAGAGACTAGTAGAATTCAAATGGAAGAATTTAGGAAATGGACGGCAGGTAAGACAACCTGCAACTTATTCTTGAATCTAATGTGTAAATTCATCTTCCTTCCAGTATGGTGATTGAGCGTCCAAAACTTGATAAGCAGGAAACATGTGTGGCTAACTCCTGGTTTGAATTGCTATCTGTTGTTCATCTAATGGCGATGCTCACCTTGTCAGAGGCTGACTCGTTAATGATCCCTAAGGATCATTCTGGTTCTGGTATAAGGGTCGTATCTTCAGGTTCGTACCTATCAATAGGATTTCATCTTTTTTCTTCAATTCTTTCTGGAGCCAAATGAATAGTCACCTGAATCTCTACCATCAGATTGCAAGAGGGATGCTGTTGATTTGTTACTTAAGGCAGCGGGGTACTTAGATTTCTGTGTCCGGGAAGTACTGCCTCGCATCCCGCCAGATATCAGGTACTAAAGCAGCTTACGAAACTCTGCATCATCCTCTAGACATGTCTTTCATCAATCTTTTCCCGGATCACTCAAGAAATCACATGCACATACCCAGGGAAAATTTGTCGAAAGATCTGCAGAATGGTGCATTAGAAGCAATTTCCTTTCAGGCACTAGGCCAGGTATGATGTCTTTTCTAAAGTGATTGTTTTCATATCAGATGTCTTTGCTAGAATGACTACTTTGTACAGATAATTGCATCACAAGCACAAGTCTAAGAAATTAAGAAGCAAACTTCCTTTCCTTTCACAATACATACGAAGTGTTTCTTATCTTGGCGCTAAACAGTGAAATTCTCGGAAGCTTTGAAATTTTTTAGCATAAATGGCTGAGAGTTATATAGACCACCCACAGAAATCATTACACCTAGAGGTTTATCCACATACTTGGTCCTTTTTCCTCTTTTTATCGTATTGTATCTTGTAATCATTCTAGCAACAGCTCTTTTATGTACAAAGTAATCGAACCTAGTTCACAGATTTTCATAGATGTTGATCTTGAAAACACATTCAGGGAACTGAAATTCAGCTTGGGTTAGCTGTTGAATGTCAAAAGGCCACTCTATCAGTGAAGAGGAGGTTAGCATGTGAGCAACTCAGTTATTTTAGCCAGGTAATCTTTCGATAAGCAAAAAAAAAAAGCTGATTTCATCATCAAGCTCCTACAAGATGCTTTATTATGTGGTAGAAAATATATCTGCAGAACCATGTTTGATGCAAGTTCATTTTATGGTTGCCTAAAAGGTTCTAGACAACCTTTTACTGTTTGTTTACGAATCAACCTTCACCACATTAGCTCTCTCATGGTTTAGTTTGTTTTCCCTATGAATTTGATCAGGCTTATCACTGCTTGTCAGGAGGCGACATGGACACCAACAATGGGTGCGGAAAGAAATATCTCCGGTTCATCAAATGGAAGTTCCTTGAAGCAAAGGTTCTAATTCAATCATCAAAAAATCTCCTCAGAATATATTCTCCTGGCCGAGTTCCGTAAATGTTTTGTATCTGATTCTAGCTATTTTCTTTACATCATCAGGCTGCAGCTTACTACTACCATGGTCTGATCCTTGAGAAGGGTAATGAACCGACCTGTCATGTTAGCGCTGTGTGCTGCTTTCTTGCTGCAGAACAGCTTCTGTCAGAGAGCAAGAAGGCATGCTTGAGCTTTTCCCTTGCAGCTCCTGTCACTAGGTTGGGTTTGATTACTTGTACAACTAGTTCATATGTTATGATCAATTGCACTCTTATTTTTCTTGAAGAAACTTTCTGTTTTTCTTTGCTCAATCCTTCTTTGTTTTTGTGAAGGATTCCTCCACTGTGGGGGTCGATGAAGCATTTATTTCAGAAAATTCCAGAAGTTGCATCAAGGAAGTCTCAGATGTATGGCTACCTCTTAGAAGAAGAGAAGTAAGTTTCTTCCATTGAATATTATCCCCTGTTATCCAAATCCATTTTGTTCCATTCGATTTCCTACACCAAATAATTAAACTGGTGATGGTGCAGAGCTCTCCAAGCATTGCCTGACCTACCAGAATTTCGACTGTCGTTGAGCCCTGATGACTACCTATTACCCGAGATGGATCCAGCTTGGGATAGTGAAAAATGGGAAATTCAGAGGCAGCCCCTGAAATATCATCTCAATGATAGTGAAGATGAGATTGAGATTGAGACTGAATGAACACTTGCACTACACCTTATTTTTCTCTGTACTTGGATACCAAATTTTCTGACTGAAGTCACCTTTTTCTGCAATGTAAGATAGTTTGACGGAGAATGGGCACAAGGTATGATTGAGTGTAATCTTACTATCAAAGCCTATTTCACTTCTTTATCCTCTTGGCGAAGTATGAGGGTTTACTTTTATTGAAAGTAGTCTAAGTTCTTCCCTTAAAATTTACTTTTTAAGAGAGGCATGTCAATGCATAAGGACGGTACCAGACTAAAGTATTTTTATCAAGTTATTTGTCTCGAGCTTGAGAAAATGACAAAATCCCAGTCTACACCTAATCGGATGAAATCACAAAGACTTAACCCAAGAATAATATAATGTTGCACTTGAACATAAACTCTAATATTATATTAAAAAACTAATTTTCTACTTTAAAACTGAATATTAAGAAGAAGATAAATAATATATATAGTCATGATACCAAGCTATTGACATACGAAACCACTACAATTTTTAAAACGCCCCAATCATGTGAAATATTTCCTAGAAATGATAAGCTATACAAAGCCAAAAGGAGCATATGCAGACAACCCCTGCATTAAAGGGAAAAGGCAGAAAGAGCCATCCCAACATTATTAATACAAGTGGTAGCTAGTAGGGCTTGTCTTCTAATCTTCGTTCTCTTTCGGTAATTTCACTCTGTAGCTCGAGACATGAGCTTAGAGGCAGCAATAATTGTGAGGAACAAGTAGGCCAAGAAGGCCAAGTAAGAAAAAACCATTGCCACCAACATTCTGTCGCAAAACTTGCTCACCCGTCCGCACACGGGCATCCAACCCATCTTGTCTTCTCCATAACGACTAATATAACCCGCAGCAGTTGCCGCAGCGCATCCAGAGATCATCAAAATCATCATCACCTGAATTTACACAAGAATCAAAACCTAAAGATGTAATGAATTGCACAAAAATTTCATAAAAATGTGATTAATGATAACCTCTGTACTTGTATATATGCAAGGAGGACAAATACATATGTTTACAACAATTTACAATCTTAAAATAGGATAGTCCGTCTTATAACCCATAAATAATAAGAGGTATATTCCTATCATTAATAAGATCGAGATTATTAATCTCCACTTCCCACGTGGGCTAGCATTCTTAACACACTCCATCTATACCCATAACATGAATGACAGTTGACGATGTTTAAGGTGTAGAGCTCCACGAGAGGAAGTGGACTAAACTCTGATATCATTTTAGAACAAGGAGACCCATCTCAAAATTCAAAGGCAATAGAAAGAATAAGCTAAGATTACAAATCTATATTTCCCATGTAGGATAGCATTCTCAACATTCAACAATGAGATACCATCTCTTTCTTTAATCATAATGATAATATACTAAATGACGTTCCATCTCAAGGTCTTGATCATTTTGCATTTATATATACAACTTTTGACTACAAAGCAGATAGGTTGAGTATAGCCCTTCATATGCACAAGTATGAGAATAAAAATTGCATATAACAATGGAAACTGCCGAAATTTGCTTACTGTATCATGTAAGAATAGGTAGAAATAGTTTGTGCTTAAGCGGCTCAGAGGGTAAACGAAGATCAATGACAATGCAGAGAAGAAACACACCACGATCTCTGCACCAAGCAAGAACCTGTAAGAGAAGCAAGCTTAAATGGGTCAAACTCAGCCACTCGAGTAGGAAAGATTCAAAGTTTGAATCTTTCAGATGGGTATTATCAGTAGGATTAGATCGGTGTTTACCTCATAGCGGAAGAGTAGGAATAGCGGGCTTTGAAAATGAAGCCAAATATCACGACTGATTGACGGCTGGTGACCATCACTGATATAGAAGCCACCGTGAAAGCAATGACTAATAATCTGAGACCGACTTGGGTAATGAAGAATCTTCTCTGTGGTGACCTTGACAGCGCTGGAGATTTCGTCTCAAGCGTGAACGAGCTTCTTTCTTTGTCCATTGGAGAAGCCATGCCAAAAACACCTCTTTTTGCAGAAAAAGAGAGTGCTTCAAAAGGCAAGGAAAATCAGAACTCTGCGGACAACTCTGAGAGAGGATTGGGAAACAGAAACAGAGAAACTCAGTTGGATTTGGAAGTTTGAGATGTGGTAACTGAGACCAACCCAATCTTCGATCAGGAATAGGAAAGAATAGGGCTCAAAACTCTCTCATACAGATGAATGACTCAAAACCTGTTCATCCAAAGGAACAGCTAAAAAGCTCGTGAGGCCAGAAAAGATGAGAAATTAACGAAAGGGTAGGAGGTATTTAAGCTAAATCAGTAAGAAGATGAACCAGTCAAGGGGGCGCAGGTCGTCGTGTCGACCAGGGACACAGGTCTGGGATTCTTGTACTGGGCTGCGTGGGGTTTAGAATTAAAGCCCACGCAGAGGTTGATTTGGACTACTCGGAGACCTTTACGGCTATACTGTGATGGGGACGCAGTCGGGGGGTAGTTTAGTTACTTTCAGTTATAAATAACTTTGACAAGTAAACGAATATTGTGTTTAAATTTAGACTCTTAATATTATATAAAAAAAATTAACATAATATTATAATCTAAATTTAAGAGAACATGAAACTCACAATGCAAAATGGTTTGTAAGAAAAAGATGTCCTTAAATAAAACCGGTGGTCCAAAATTGTAATAAAAGTTTACGAAGAATAGTGTGATAAAAAGCTTTATATTGTATAAATTCTCTTTGAATCCTTCTTATAAGAAAAAACAAATATTTGTCATTCTTAAATTGATTTTGAGAACATAGTTAAATTTCTTTAGAAATAATTTTTATTTTTAATATATATGTCAATGACATATCATATTAACCAATGACATAACATTTACTATGGACCTAGATAAACAAATAAATTAATATATCTTACTCTAGCACAGAAGAAGGAGGAGTTTCAAACCCATGAGATGAACTTGCAAGTGAGGAACTTCTTGACTTTTTGCTATTAAGCCAAGAGGATACCCCTTAAAAAAAGATATATGTATTGATAGTTTAATAGAAGTTTTTGATATACAATGAAATTAAGTCTTAAAATTTCAAGATCATTTCTCTCTCATTCTCTCTCTCTCCAAATTCCCAATACAAATTCTTCTTATAGATATTCATCACCCTTAGAGAATTGAGAACAAAAACTCAATGTTTCCAAAGTATGAAAAACTATACTAAAACCCTATAAGGATGGTGCGGCTCGTCCCAATAATGAAAAATATTCCGATGAACGTTAGATAAGATGTCTCTTTCTTGACGATCAAAGCTCACCAAATATCAGCTCCCAATTAAGAATTCGTTTACGATTGACTTTTCTGAAATATAATTGCAGGGATGTCGAGCTGACGGTAACTTGCTGCGCTGCCGGCGTCTCCTCCGAGTAGCCATAATCGTCATCACCGGCTCTTTCAAGTGCTCTAGAAGTTAGCACGCAACTTTTTCTCGAACATTTCTTACTTTTTGAACATGCTTTGGAAAAACGCTATTTTTAAGGTAAAGCTTGGTGAGGTTATAAGTTGTAAAAAGAAAAAGGTATATATTTCTTTCTTTTCATTTTCAAATTTTACCCTCAAAATCAAGTGATCATATTGATGATGGGTCTAGTTCAACTTGTGTTTTATTCTATTTGGGGTTGAAAGACTAATGGCAACCAAGAAGGAGGTGAATTAGTTGGTGATATTTGTCTGTTTTTTAAGTCCTTTGAATTTTCGGTTGCTGATTCCTTTAAATATTGACAAATTAGCCTTTTAAGTTGCGTGTTATAGGGCAAATGGCAATATTATAACATAACAACAAACAACAAGTAACAAGGAGAGATGGCGAAAGCCAGAAAAAGTTATACAAGATATTACGCGGTTTTGTATTTGTTAATCGATTCAAGAATTCCTCAACAACAATCAACCAATCCTTACAAATACAACCTCTTTTTACATGAAAATTTTGATACAAATCGGGTGTACAATCAGGCATTCCAAGCCTCTAATTAAGTTGATTCCAACTCAATTTAACATACAAACAACTACCACACAAAAGTTTATTATTTTATATTATTAATAAATTAGATTGTTATTATTTTCAAATTAAATTCTTATTGAAAGATCAATTTTAGGAGAAGAAATTAAAATACTTCTAATATAGTATTAGAATTTAAGTTCAATTACAACCTCCTATCAATTCTAGAATGAGTTCTCATTATTATGTTTCGTTGCTATTTTAAAATAAAAAATTCATTTATTTTTTATGCTGTATATGGTTGCTTTAAAGAAAAAAGAAAGAGGAAAAAAAAAATCAGTAAACACAACTTAGTAGAACCAGAGAATTATGTTATATATTTATAAAAACCAAGACAATCGTTAACATTAAGATAACATCCAGCGATTGCAATCTTTCAAGCATACAAGTAAAAATTTCCTCACGTTTCCTTCTTGACAAGTTCATATACGTATAATGTCGATTAACTTGTAAGTTTATTTGCTCTCATGTTTATCAACTTGGAGTTTATTATTTGTGTTTTTTCAAGGCGGCAATTAAACATGAAAGACCAGTTCAACAAGTCCAAATCAGATAGTCATAATCATGGGAAGTATGGTTCTTGGTAAATTCAGCAATTTTCAGTTGTATATTATTCTTTCGATCTCTTCGGCAGACCTTTTGATCCAAAGCAACGTCTCCTCGCCAACCGAAAGGTTCCACTTAATTAAGAGACCATCTTGTCTCTTTCTCTTATGTGAATGAACAATGTGAAAATTCAATGTAGACTCCCAGCAACATATTGACAGGAGTTTAAAAAAATTGCTTGCCGATTGAATACGCCACAAATTGCTTAGGTTCCTTAGGAAATAGATCATGTGAAGTAGCTTTGCTTCTTTTTGGACTGCTTTTTGTCTCGTAGTCTAACTAGACTCGAGTTAATTGAGAGCCATTATTGCCGGCCCAAGTGTTTGGGTAGTTTGAAGAATGGAGAATGAGTGAGTTCCCCAAAGAAGCATCGACTGTTGTTATATGGTACTAAGTCAAATTTTGAGAAAGAAATAGTAGAATAATTTTTATTTTAATAATGATCCAATATTTTTGTGTTAATCAAAACTGTAAATTCTAACATGTTCTAGAGTTATGATTCCAACGCAACACTCCCCACTTGATTATGTACTAAAAATATCCTCGTAGTGCCTCCATGCTTAGTGCATATGATTGTGTTATAAATTGTTAGAATTATTAGTCTTTCCAAAACTGCCGTGGAAGTTGATGTGAAGTACAATGTTAAAGAATGTGCATGACCTATGGAAGTTGAGTTGTGTCCAGTCAAACACGAAAGAAAATTCTTGAAAATTAATGTGAAGTGTAAACATAAAATAAGTTACATGACCCATGAAAGTTATTTATGTCTAGTCAAACACTAAAAAAAATATATATTTAAAGTTCAAAAAAAAATTTATTGGAGGCTTCACAAAACTTATAAAACTACACATAATAATATAATTTTGCCTATAAAAAAACTAGACGTGTAACATTAAAAACCATTCAATCAAATCTAATTAAACTCAACACAAAACTATGTTCTACTTTGTGTAGTTGTAGCAAACCCGATGACCCTGCGATTATAGAGGTTAATCTATTCTTTTTGATGTCTTTGTTTCATTTTTATCTCTTGCTTTAGATTAGCTTTCTTATACCTTCATAACTTTGGCTATAATTTGAAGTTCTCTCTCATCTTGTATTATAATTTCTCTCTCTTTCTCTCTCTCTTCCCCCCATAACTTACCAACCTCCTCCTTTTTATTATTGATCTTTGCATTTTGACTCTTTACAATTATGCTTTCATTATTATTCTCACTCAATCAAACTAAACTAAAGAACTCAACAAACTCATATTTTCTTCTAAAATAACAAATGCCTTATATTACTTAGATCCTGTCATGATATTTTTTGTGTGAAAAAATGACGAGTTAATCTTTGTTAATCAAAATTCACCACTTCAAAGGGCAAAAACCTCTCTAAGGCACTTTGTTAGACAAAACTGTCCCACGAAAAAGGAATAGAGAGATCTAGACAAGCCTTTGGAAGCTAAGTCCACATGGGGCGGCTTGAGGAATTCTCACTTTAGATTGGATGACATGTGTCTGGGCCTAGGCATGATTCAAAAGGTACAAAAAGCCCCTTCTACTTTACGGATCATCGCCGAACTGTCAAAACTATCATCATTGACTGTAAAAAGTTTCTTTGCCTCATTATAAATTGCGTTTGCTTTGTGGACTAAAAGTTAGCGATCATTTTGCCTTTTTTCTCTCTTCAAACCGCAATTCCTGGTCGCATTTATATTATACTTTTCTCCCCTAGACTTCTCGGGAGTGCCAATGATCTTCCCACGCCAAGCCAGAAACACTATTTCTTTTTTCACAAAGATTGAACAATCCTATAAAAATTAACATCAAATTATTAGGAAACTTGACTTCTCTTACATGATAGAAAAGTATAACAAAGTTCACTTTTACTTTCAAAGCTTGCTTTAAAACTAGAGGAATAAATTCATGTATAATCAATAATTTTAACTCATATATTAATAATGTAATACTAAATATTAACATGAAAACACATTTCTTCATTATAAGGATTTGATTCATATTATCTTGTAATATTATTTTTTATGCAGCTTTTCAACTTATCTATATCCATATAAGTATTAAGAGACAACCTGAATTCTAAAAGTTAACTCTAAATATAAAAAGAAAAATAAAAAATTACAAATAACCAAAAATTTAACTCATGTCTTAGTTTTATGTAATAACAAAAAGACTTCCACTTATAAAAAAAAACTATAAACTAAAATATTGACAAAGAGTGCTTATTTAGGTTATTTTTAACACGTCTTCTCATTTTTAGCATGTGAAAGCATGCCTAACGTGAACCTAATTCACAACTTCTTTTCTTTTCCACACAAACATCAGTTTTTTGAGCCCAAATCCCTCTTTCATTATTCTTCTGCCATTTAGATGATACTTGAATATAAATCCAATTTGTTAAAAATAACAAAAACCCAATTCATAAATATTTTATCTTTCTACCTAAAAATTAGTTATTCGAAGCCAAATTCCTCCCTCATTATTGTTCTGGTATCTAGATGATACGTGAAGCCAAATCCGTTTTTGCTGACTTTGTCACCGATCGAGTCCCACAGAAATCTGTAGAATTCAAAGTTCGTGAGTGGGCGATTCCACTTGGTTCTAGGAAACTCGTCACTGTTACGGCAGCTGTTTACAAATGGACGACTGTCCACGAAATGTAGCAGTCATCCCATTTTGCACGTCTTCTGATTGCTGCCTGACAGAGATTTTGCACGAAAGGTAATGACTCCCATAAAATGCCGAATATGCAAGACAGATAGAATGGTCCGAGAAAGTGCCGCGGGGACCGTCCTAAAACCTTGCATTCATCGCTTTCCTTTGCTTGACTTGGTTTGCCCGCCTCTTTCGTTTGGACCAACTGGGAAACAAACAAGACAAAGCGAACACGAACAAGCATTGGCTCGTTCATTTAAGAAAGAAATTTAGAGTGAAATTACAAAGCTCAATCCTTTTACCCAAGTAAGTTTGAGAAAAGAAGGGATATTTATTCCATATAAGGGAGAGTACAACTTTACATTGATTTTGGTATGCTCATTTATAGTAACAGTTTAACCTTTCATAAGTGTTATTTTTATTGTGTGAATTTTATATTACCTATATCTATAAAGATACTAAGAGAGCCCTATTTCAATACTATACGATAAAGCTTAATCCTTGAATAAAAAATAGTTCAAGAAAAGAGAAATATTTGATGTTGTTAACTAGTATAAAAGCTCATACTTTAATAATTGTTAGATTTTCTAATAAATGACTCATATTTAGTTCAAAACTTTAAGGTATTATAAATTACTTTTTACATTTCTCCCATGGGACTTAAAGTGCCTCATTTCCTTGAGTTTGGGGCAACATCTCTAATGAAAATTTTAGTCCATGAGTGAAAAAGTGAAAAATTAAACTTAAATTCTTAATGTATTTTTTAACAAAATGGATCTTGAAATTACCACTACAATAGTAACATAGGACATTTTCACACTAGTTTTAGCAAGTGAACAAAATATTATTGTAAGTTAAAATATTAAACATAGATAACCAAAAATCAAAAAACAACTTCTTTACAAAGAAAAAAAGATCACGGTTATCAATCTAGTTTCCTCTCATTAATTGATAGAATTTAATAAGAAATATTTTTAAGTCTAAAATAAAAATATTAAATCTTATATACATATATATATATATATATATATATATCATATATCATATATCATATATCATCAATGTTTAATTTCTTATACTCTTTTCTTTTATAATTCTTTAGAAAATAAATTAATTCTTATGATATTTATCTTCTTCCGCGTATGAATAAGAATCACCGGTTCCTTCCAGCCTTCTCCAGTGCTTCCCTCCGTGTGAACTGCTAGAGTGGGGGGGAAAAGGACTCCAGATTTCAAGGGGAATATATTTAACTTGGATATCATGGACTCTTTAGCCTTTTGATGAGATACGTGGTGATTATTTATATATTTAATTGAAAAGAATTATACAATATATGTCATATATATAAATATTTGTTTGTCTCGTTTTGCTTTAAATCTCGAGGAACGCCAGCTAAGTTCTCTGCTGCGGCAGTGGAATCGAGCTTGGTTATTCCATCCATGGCGGCCACCGGAGCTCCTTTTTTTCTCGCGAATTCATCTCCGGTCTTCCGGCGGAATTCGCCTTCTCCATCCGTCGGAACGTCCAAACGGAAGCGGATTTCCGCTTCGGGCTCGTTCCGGCGATTTGCCGTGTCCACGGAACAGCCACGAACGAAGGCACCAACAGAGACGACGACGACGATGGGGAGTCCTTCCCCCGGGAATAGAAAGATGGAGAAGCGAGAACAAGCCGGGGCAGTAGTGCCAACAAGATTTGAAGATCCGGCGGTAGAGCATGGGAGCTTGAAGGATTATGTTGAGCGGTCAAAGGAGTTGCTCGGCAAATCTGACGGCGGACCGCCGCGGTGGTTCACGCCCCTGGAGTGCGGCCCTCCGCTGACCGGCTCTCCTCTGCTCCTCTTTTTGCCTGGTTTGCCTTTTTCGCCCATCTTTTTTTATTCATTTCTTCAATTATGCTGTTTTATCTTTTCGGTAATCATTGGCGGATAATTACCGCCACTTTTGCTATATTTGTCTCTCTCGTTAAAACGTTTTCCCGGGAATCTATATCTTCTTACTTTGAAGACGAAAAACGAGAGTATTACGGAATTGGGTTCCACGTGGAATGCTTGTGATTGGGTAAGGAACTTCAGAGAATGGGAATCTGTCGGCCTCGGAAAGTGGAAGCCATTATCCTTTTCACATTGATAGTTTTGCTGCACAATAAATAGATCGTCGGTCGAGATACTAAGGTCCATGTTAATGTACAAGGTTATTTACCATTCTACTTGTGAACTTTAGGCTAAATCATGAAATTGAGTTTGCTGCAAGTGTCGAAGTAATAAATTAAGATCTTTAGAATTTCCAAGAGATCTTATATTTAAGATTTTCAACTTTTCAACTATTACTTTAAATTTAATGATTTGAGGTTTTTTCATAATCATATTTTGGTTTTTTCAGATATGAAAATATTATTAGCCTGAATAAATTATAATTAATTTTCTAATATTACAATAGATACAAATGTTCTATCATAGAGTAATTTTTTAAAGAAGTCAAATAATCATTATTTACGGATAAAATTCTTTTTTTTTCTTCATGTTATTTACTTATATATTATCTCTTCGTTTTCATTAAATTTATCTGTCCTTGCTTCCCCTCCCTTCAACCTTCTTAGCCAATTGTCAATTTTTTTTTTCTTTATCATATTTGCGAAATGATTTGAATTTGTACTTGCTACTCTATTTAGATTAATTAAATTTTCTGTTTATTTCAAGTCTTTTTATCTTTGTTATTATGTTTTTCTTCTAGATGGGATAATACTCATTGAGTGTGATTTGTACTTTGAAACTTTGTAGGGATTATTGGCGTTGGACTTGGACTTATTAAGCAACACCAGAGACTTGGAAAGTAATTATTCACTCTAACTTCAGTTCTCTAAACCAGGATTAATGATGTATTTTTTATTTACCTTTGAGTTGTTGCATATAGTTCGTTACGGAGAGCTTGAAAGCAAGTTGTGATTAACTTATCTACTTGCTATCGACCTCCCACCAGAGCGCCACCCCCCTAAACCCAAAAAAAAAAGTGAAAGAAAAGGAAAAAGAAAAAGAAAAAACCGTCAGCTAATAACATATCCGATGTTGCCTCGTTTATGATTTTCCATTTTTTACCTTGGATGTAGGATTTTTGAGGTATGGTGCTTACACATTCCAATTATGGATCGAACACCGCTTTCAGGTCCTTTTCTCTCTCTCTTGACCTTGTTCCTATTTATTACCTGCAGCTCATGCATTCCCTATTGCTAGAACTTTTGCACTACTCTGGTTTTAGTTTACAACATGAGACTAAAGGAAGTGCCTGAATTCCCTATGGGAAGTGAGCTCACATTTAATAAAGGCACCATGAAGAGATGGATGGAGAACGAGCTCACATGTCTCATATGAAAAATCTAGCAAATGTTTAGGGTGTATTTTCCTTTGGACATGAATCTCACTGTGAAATTTCTTGTTTCAGAATTGGTGAAGCTAGTTGAAAGAACAATTGGGTCTGAGCACCTTCGTTCACCTAATAGACCCATATATCTTGTTGGAGAATCATTCGGTGGATGCCTTGCTCTGGCCGTGGCAGCGTCCAATCCAGATATAGATCTCGCGCTAATTTTGGTTAACCCAGGTAAAATGTAGACTGATTTTAGCGTTTTCGCTGCCATAAACTCAATACTTAGTGTGAGTCAAGCTGATTATATCAACAAAAATGCGTAGCCTCCTTGATACTCAAGGGTGGAATCTTTAAAGTGGATGGCATTCACTTGATGAATTCTTTTGCTCTACTCTTTCTAGTGTCTAATTAGTGTTTTGTTCGCAGCGACATCTTTTAGCCGGTCTCAACTTCTACCGCTAATTCCAGTATTGGATATTATACCAGACCAACTCCCTTTTAACCTATCTTCCATGTTGAATCTGATGACAGGTTTGCTTTCCTTATTCTTCTCACTTCTTAGAATAATAAACTAGTTGCAAATTAAATGCTTATATATGTGCATACTCAATTGACACCACCAATTTTATGATGTCCATTTAGGTGATCCTTTGATGTCGGTTATGGATAGTGTGGTGAAGGGACTTCCTTTTGAACAAACAATTGGAGAGCTATCAAAGGATCTTTTTGCAATTTCATATTATCTCTCCGTAAGGTTCAGCTCTAGAACATGAGTAGACAAGCAATATTGATGAGGTTCACCACTTTTATGTTGCATTGTTGAAATTACTTGCAGTTCTAAACCTTTCACATAAACTTATAAATAACATACATAGACGTTGCTGAATTTCTCCGAAGTTAGTAAAAAACCAAATTGCTTATTCCTTTGATTAGCTTTAATGGTATCTAGTAGGGCACATGCCATTTTTTCGCACAAGAATTTCATTCGAAGTCTTTGTTTTCATACACTTAAAAATATTCAAGAAGTTATGATTTTCATAAAAAAAAAAAAAAAAAAAAAACATAACACAGGACTGAGACAAATGAATTCCACCATTGAATTTGTGAAGGACTCCTTTCTCTTCAGGTCTGTTTGTACCTTCCGTTACATACCAATTTTGAATATTAACGACTCTGGACTTGTTCGTAGTCCATATAGAGATTCTTGGCTTATCCTTACTCCACTTTGTTTCCACGTTAATTATCTTTCGCCATATGTTGATTTTGTTAAAATTGTTGATAATTAAATTCTCAGGTTCTGTCAGAGTTCTCACCTAGAGATACACTTCGATGGAAGTTGCAAATGCTTAAGTCAGCTTCAGCACTTTCAAATTCGCGCCTCCATGCTGTGAAAGCTCAAACAATGATAATTTCAAGGTCTTATTCTTTGCTAGATTCCAACCCTTTAACTGTACTTGAAGACTAAATCTCCAGATAATCTCGTACTTTCCTAAATGATAGAACTGGAAAAGCCGACAAAAGGTAGCCCACTGCCACCTAGAAAAAGAGTAGAGCTAATATGAAAAATATATGAATTTATTATTTAGTTCTTGATTATTTTTGTTGGCTTTAAAGATAAATATGCGTCGAAGAGTGTAGTAATTATTTTACTGAAAAACCTTTCTCCTTTAGTAGCTTATTGATGGTGGTCATGAATTTTTGAAATCTCAAGTGAACTGCTACCGTGCTAACAATTCCTCGCAATATTTGGAATTCAGCTTAATGTACGATAGATCGTAATGAAACTCCCATTTGATGTAGAAAGGGAAAAGGAGGCCAAAAGGAAGACGAGGAATCAATCATTAAAATATGCCGATACATGTAGGATATAAATAGTTCCATATTTGGAGCCTAGAGCTCAAATTCGCCACTGCAAAAGCAGAGAGTTGACCCCAATTAAGTACGTCGACTTTTAGGTCACAAATCTTGTCCGATTGATCTGCGTCTTTGCAATACAGGCTTACTTTTTAACTGCTTGTGGAATCAGCATTATTTATGATTCAAGTTGTTGGTTAAACCTCAATTCAGAGAATTAATAGAAATTTTTTTCCATAAGACTTATAATACTTCTCTTGTTCTGATCTTGTAATTCTTTTGAGAATGATTCAGTTTGAGCTTACTCTTTGTCGTTTTAGTGGAAAGGATCAGTTGCTACCTAGTGAAGAAGAAGCTGAAAGACTATATCAAGTACTCCCGAATTGTGAGATTCGTAAGTTCAACGACAGTGGTCATTTCCTCATTTTGGTAAGATCTCTTTCTTCTCGTCCCCTTTCTTTCCACACTTTTCCTCTTTTTGGTAGCACTGTATATTCGTGTTAGCAAATGTGCGAACGCACTTGCAGGCGTCCTTGAATGCTTGTATTATTTTATATACTTGCGGAGAATGTAAGAATACTGAATAATTGAATATAAATAATGATTTTTCAACCTCCCCCTGCTTTTCTGCAGTTCCATGACACATGATTAGGCAAAGAGTTCAATGGATAAACAAAAGCAACAGAGAATAAATACTTCAAATTGATAAACTATAATTCCTTGCAATTTAAAATTTGTTGTTAAAAAAATGGAATTAGAGAATACTGTCTTGGCTATTTACATTGTCATAGTGAATTTAATTGAAAAAAGGAAAAAAAAAAAACATTCCTTTTGAGGAAAAATCCTTTCCTTACTATATGAAACAAAAAGAGGAATGACACTTATACTACACGATTAAGGTTTTATATTTTGTTAACAAAAGATGGATAAACAACTTAAATGATAGTTATCTTATGATGGTAATGTGTGTATACTTTTCTTTTTCATTAGATTATCATGTATCAGCTTTTGTATGAACTTGATATAAAACTACTTATTTTGTTACATATGCCTTGACTTTATATTTTGTATAAAAATTGCCATTAGTTTCTACGTTCTTGAATTATGTTATCTGAGTTTCAGTTATGTTACACTTCATTCGAACCTTCGTTTCTGATATGAATAGAAGTTCTACCCATGTATTGTAGGAAGACGGTATTGATTTGGTAACTATTATGAAGGGTGCCGGTTTCTATCGCCGCGGAAAGCACATCAACTATGTCACGGATTTCATGCCACCAACGCCTACCGAGTTTGAAAAAGTAAAGGATGAAAACAAGTAGGTCATATTTTGACAGAAACATACAAAACAAATACTTTGTGTGGTAAAAGCATGTCCAAGATCCTAGGAGCTTGACCAGTCCATCCATACCTACATGTGGTGTGGGTGTGTGGGTGTCAGCCATAGAATTTTGATTGGATTATTTTGTCTTCTAATAACATTTAAACTTAGCGTATAAACCATGTGCATAAACCCTAAATAAATTAGACAGCCCATTGTTTCATCCTAGAGATCAGGTTGGAGGAAGATTGATCCCATATCCTGTTGCGTGTCTCATTGATCATATCCTTAATAAAGAATGCTGAGCAGTTTGTAAACTGCACTTATTATTCACTCATGATAGAAAATATTTTAGACTTTAATATCTAACATTTTGATGCTCCTAGGTGGATCAATATTATTACTAGCCCCGTGATGCTGTCAACTTTAGAGGATGGAAAAATTGTGAGAGGCCTTGCTGGAATACCTTCGGAGGGTCCAGTCTTGCTAGTTGGCTATCACATGTTACTTGGACTTGAACTGGTTCCGTTGGTTACCACAATCCTTTCGGAAAGAAATATCCTTGTGCGGGGGATAGCACATCCAATGATGTTCCAGACAAATAAAGACAAATCGGTACCTTATTTTCCAATGTACGACACATTCAGACTCATGGGTGCGGTGCCTGTCTCAGCGTCCAACTTCTACAAGCTTATGTCTTCGAGGTCTCATGTCTTGCTGTACCCCGGAGGCATGCGTGAGGCACTTCATCGGAAGGTGATATTTACCTTGGTCTATTCCATTTTTACACGCACAAACACTAACATCATAGCTAAGTCACAACATGGTGATGAGGCACTTCATCATGATAGTTGAAGAAAAAAAGTTCGTAATATGGTGTGAAACGTGGTAAGAATTCTCAGCATTGCTTGGCCAAAACTCAGGCATGTTGGGCTGGGATTAAGGTCAACCCCAGGGGATGTAAAGGGCCCAGAGTTGTAGCCTATCAACTTTCTTGCTTTCAAAGTCGATTCAAGCTCGGGAAAGGGCAACTAGCCATGTTTATTTGTGGGGTCTACTTGGTTCGATTTTACCTGCCCAACTTTCCTCATTTTGTCAAATTGTTATAAGAAGAGACTGGCGGTGAAGTAAATGGAGAGTTAGTTTTTTGTTTCACCCGCGTGAGGACAAAAAATAAAATATGTGGATGAGTTAGTGGGAACACTTTAACTATGATCGAATCTACCCCTTTGATTACTACAAATTCGCTCTTTCACCTTTCTCACTATGATACTCATGGATTTTACACTTTAAGGTTAACAGATGAATGATGTCACAAAGCATAATTTTTCTTCCTCCAGTGTGCTTTATGCGTTTATTTGAATTGAAGCGTATGAACTCGGAGGGTTTGTATGCATTCCGTTGTGTGTGTATTTCATGGCAACAGAAACAAGATGTTCTTTTAGAATTTGCAATTGTAAGTCTTTTTAAAGTCCTTGGCTCTTTGCACTTTCTAGGGTGAGGAATACCAGTTGTTTTGGCCAGAACAGTCTGAGTTCGTCAGAGTGGCAGCAAGATTCGGAGCCAAAATCATCCCTTTTGGTGCTGTTGGAGAAGATGATCTAGGCCAAGTAAGCTAATTCTTCGAATTGAACTACTCTTGTTTTATTAGTTCTTAGTTACATCTACATCTGCTAGTAAACCGGATAACGCATATACTCAAAATGTAAACATTGAACCTAAATCTCTATGGATATGATTGTTAATTAATCATGATACATATATATATATGTGCTTGTGTGTGTTTTATGATTTTAGTTTCTTTGTATTTTGAAGAGATTTATAAGTTGAATAAATATAACAAAAGGGTTCCTTGCCACAACTTGTAATATACAATTAAGGTGTATATTGACGTGCGTCTGAATTGATGTTGGACATTAGCAAACTGGAATCTTAATTTGGGAAAAGTGGGACATGGTAGTCACTTTGAAGAAAAGTTTAAACTTGGGACATGTACCTTACCATTATTTGGTTTTTGTGGCTAGCTTACTTTCAGATTCAAATTTTGCCACTGGATTTGATTGGTATCTACTCTGTAATAAGCAACTTTTGTCTAATTATTGGTAGGTGGTTTTGGACTATGATGACTTGATGAAGATTCCTTACTTTAGGAGAGAGATAGAAAGATTGACCGAGGGGGCTGTAAAGCTAAGGTATGATAAATCCTCTTCTGTTTGTTGGCTTCCATTATATCTATTTGTTTCATTAATGTTTAATGTCAAATTTAGTATTTGCTTGAATTTGCCTTTTCCCTTTTCTCTTTGGATATTAATATGTTATTGTATTATAGGACTGACGCAAATGGAGAGGTGGGGAACCAACAAGTACACCTTCCGGGAATTCTACCAAAATTTCCTGGTCGATTCTATTATTACTTTGGGAAGCCCATTGAAACAGAAGGTACAACCATTTCATGACTAATATCTTAAGTGGCTATGGACATAGTAATTGCCCTTAAGTTTGTCTAAAACAAGATATTTCTAAATTGAAGGCCTTTTTTTTTAACCTTTTTTTACCTCTTGAACTTTAAAGCCCGAGTGGCCTTTTCTCTACCTTACGTATCAACTAGATTGAAAAGTTCAAATCCACTTCGCTTCATCTAACTAAGATATTCCTCAATTGGAAACATTGAATTCTAGATTCCAAGTTCTTACTCTTCTTTGCTTGTGGAATGTTGGCCGAACCTGCATTATTGTGTTATCATCCTATCGGAAAAATATATGAATCATATGTTCTTATATGTTATTGAATTATGCATCTAGCTAAGTATGAAACAAGATATATAGTAAAATATACAGCTTTTGGTTTGTAGATGTTGTGGGCCACATAGCTGCTATGGGTCTTGTGCCCAACCTTTTCTTTAACTCCATTAGATATTTTTTAAGTCTTGATAATAATAAATTCTACCTTCATTTAAGTTAAAGTTATTAGAAGTTTGAGCTTTCATATATTAAAATTTAGACCACAAATTTCTTCTTTTATTTCCTTTTACTTGGTAGAGTAAGTTGCAAGTTGATTAACCTTAATCTTTAATTTTGTCTTGAAGGGAGGAAGCAAGAATTAAGAAACAAGGACAAGTCCCAAGAATTATATTTACAGGTTAAAGATGAAGTTGCAAGATGCATTGCTTATGTGAAAGAAAAAAGAGAAAATGATCCCTATAGAAATTTATTATCGCGGTTAACTTATTATGCTACACATGGATTCACATATGAAGTTCCTACATTTAAAATTTGAAGTTTTTCAATCAGGAGTTGAATTTCATTCTTGACATGATGTCGCTATAGTGTACAACATAAACATTGGGTGTGACGATGGCTTCAGTTTTCCTCCATCAAATAAGAGTTTAGGAAAATTTATTTTGACTGTGATATGGAGTTACATGTGTAAATAGGCCTCTTGATTGGGGTGCTCCTTAAGATAAAGTGCAGCTCTTGCAATTTATTGAATTTGAACAAATATGATAGAATGGCTCTTGCAAACCCGTTTCCGCGTGGATGCATAGCCGGGATCTGATGTCGCCATCAGTCGCAGAGGCCAAAGGGAAGCTGATTTGGGTTTCGAGGATCAGCCGGTCAGCCGTCCAAACACATGATCCTCCCGCTTCCGCTCGTATCAGATTGACACAAAAGCCTATAATTCCACACAAAATGCAGAATCTACGAAACGCCATGGACGTTTCACACTTCCGAAAAAAGCTTACTCTGACTTCGGCGTCCCTGCTTCCCTTTCGTTTTCTGGACTCGGTCTCTTTGCCTAATTTGTTTGAGACGAATTGGAAGACAAACAAAAGCGTGTGAAGAACAAGCATGTCTTGGTGCTCCCATTGTTTCCGTGACTGCAAGTGTTACTTATAGTGCGAGTGAAAAGACAATGTTAGAAGAAAGGAGAATATTAAATTCGGATACTAATCTGCTACGCTTTTGAAATTTGATATTGAAAAGGACTGCTTCTTGCTCATTATTTGTCTCGCTGCGCTTTAAATCTCTTGAGCACTGATAGCCAATGCTCCGTGCTGTAACAGAGGCATCGAACTTGGCCATGTCAGCCATGACGGCCACTGGTGATCCTCTTTTTTACGTCAAATCATCGTCGGTGTTCCACCGGGATTTGACATGGCCATCAGTCGGAAAGTCCAAAACAAAGCAGATTTCGGTTTCGAACTCGCCTCAGCGGTTATCCATGTCCACGAAACGTTGTCCAACGACATCAGCTACAGAGACGAGGAGGGAGAGTACTTTCTCTGGGTATGGAAGGTTGGAGAAGCATCAAAAAGCTCGGGCAGTAATGGCGACTAGGTCCGAGGATCCGTCGGCGGAGCGTGGGAAATTGAAGGACTTCTTTGAGCAGTCGAAGGAGTTGCTCAGCAGATGCGACGGCGGGCCACCTAGGTGGTTCACTCCCCTGGAGTGCGGCAGTCCATTGCCTAACTCTCCTTCGCTTCTCTTTTTGCCCGGTGAGGCTTTTACGCCAATCTTTCTTCGTTGATTTCCGTGGGTGTTATGTCTGTTCGGTTCAGCAGTGATTAGAAGATTATTACTCTCTCTATTTTTTTTTTCTTTTTTAAATATGAACATATGCTAATGATTCAAACTTAAGATCAAGAGTCTTACTTGTGAGCCAAATATTTATCAATTATTATTTTATTTGTTAAAAGTGAATGTTATCCAACATTTGAGGTAAGAGATGATGGACCATTGACTTTATAATTAATTAAAAAAATTATTTTATTCATTAAAATTTTAAAATAGACTCTCACACTTCTAATATGATATTAGAGTAAAAAATAAACTTTCACTTTGTAATTTTTATGTCCCAAAAGTTGAGTTTATATTCAAGTGTCATCTTTGTATTAGTTTCAAATAAAAAAAATATTAAAAATAAGTATTGTCTCGTATCAGAAATAAATAAATAAAATCTTGTTTTATATTTTTGTTTTTGTGGAGCTAATACTCATTAAACATTTTTATCACTTTGGAAGTTTAAGGGATGATTGAGGTTGGACTTGGACTTATCAGGCAACATCGAAGGCTTGGAAAGTAAATATTCACTTGAATTTTATTTTCTTCAAAATGATTAGTATTTAATTTTTTGTCCCCTCAAGTTATTGTGTACAACTTTATGTTTTATGAAGGATTTTTGAGGTATGGTGCTTGCATATTCCAATTACGGATCGAACGCCATTTATAGGTACCTCTCACATACCTTATTATCTATTTACTACCTGCAACTTACATGTGTTCCCCATAATTTTGTATACTTATAATAATTACTTACGTATAAAATTATGATTTTGTCCCCACCACTAATTTTACAAACCCAACACTCAAAGAGATTGGTGGTGAACAGGCACAAAATCGGTCACATGAAATCTGGCAGATGTATATGGTCTATTTTTCTTTTCAAGCATGAATCTCATCGCTATGAAAATTCTTGTCTCAGAATTGGTGAAGCTAGTTGAAAGAACAATCAGGTCTGAGCACCATCGTTCACCAAATAGACCCATATATCTTGTTGGAGAATGTTTCGGAGGATGCCTTGCTCTGGCCGTGGCAGCTTCTAATCCTGATATTGATCTTGTGCCAATTTTGGCTAACCCAGGTAAGAAGCTGGCTGATTTTAGAGCTTTTCCCTGCCATAAAGTCAATAGCTAGTGTAAGTCATACTCAAGTGAGAAAGCTTTAAAGTAGATGACCTTCACTCTTTCTGGTGCCCGACTGGTTGCTTTGTTTGCAGCTACATCCTTTGGCCGGTCCCAACTACTTCCGCTAATACCATTATTGGATATCATACCAGACCAGCTTCCTCTTAGCCTTCCCGACATATTGAGTTTGATGACAGGTTTTCTTTCCTTTTTCTTCGTGTTTCTGAGAATATGTATGTATACTTGACACCAGCAATTTTACAATGGTCGTTTAGGTGATCCTTTGAGGTTGATGATAGACAGAGTGGTAAAGGGACTTCTTTTTCAACAAGCAAGTGAAGAGCTATCACAGGATCTTGTTGCAATATCCTCTTATCTCTCCGTAAGGTTCAGCCTTAGAACATGCCATTAATATTCTCTCGTCATAGGTTGATTTTCTCAAAATTGTTTATAATTAAATTCTCAGGTTCTGGCGGAGTTATTACCCAAAGAAACACTTCGATGCAAGTTGCAGATGCTTAAATCAGCTTCAGCACTTTCCAACTCGCGCCTCCATGCTGTGAAAGCTGATATATTGATAATTTCAAGGTTCATATTCTTTGCTACAATCCAACCCATTAACTTTACTTTAAGACTAAATTCAGAGAATTTATAGAAGTTTTTTCCATAAGACCTATAGTACTTTTCTTGTCAGTTAAGCTTTGTCGTTGTGGTTTTAGTGGAAAGGATCAGTTGCTTCCCAGTGAAGAAGAAGCTGAAAGACTAAATCAGACACTGCCGAAATGTGAGATTCGTAAGTTCAATGACAGTGGTCATTTCCTCTTTCTGGTAAGATTTCCTCTTTCTTCCCTTTGAGCTTTAGATTTGTTTCCTCGTTTATTATATGAAGAGAAGTTCCACCCATGTGTTGTAGGAAGATGATATTGATTTAGTAACTATCATCAAGGGAGCTGGTTTCTATCGTCGTGGAAAGTACATCAACTATGTCTCGGATTTCCTGCCACCGACGCCGACTGAGTTCAAAAAAATATTTGATGAAAACAAGTAGGTCATATTTTGTCAGAAACATACAAAACAGACACTTTCAGTGGTAAAAGCAAGTTCAAGATCCTAGGAGCTTGACCAGTCCATCAGTCCCTATATGCGTTGAGGTTGTGTGGGTGTCCCTAGAAAATTGATTGGATTAGTCTGTCTTCTAAAATCTAAATAAATTAGACAGCCCATTTGTTTCATCCTAGAGATCGGGTTGACCCTATATCCCGTTGCATGCCTTGTTGATCATATCCTTAATAAAGAATGCTGACAGCGAATTTGACAGTTAAGTAGGACATCATCTTTTGTAAACTGTTCTGACTAGTCACACATGATAGAACATATTTTAGACGTTAATATCTAACATTTCGATGCCTCCTAGGTGGTTCAATGATATTACTAGCCCCGTGATGCTGTCAACTTTAGAGGATGGAAAAATTGTGAGAGGACTTGCTGGAATACCTTCGGAGGGTCCTGTCTTGCTAGTTGGCTATCACACTTTACTTGGACTTGAAGCTTTCCCGTTGGTTACCATAATTTTTTCTCAAAAAAATATCCTTGTGCGGACACTTGCACATCCAATGATACTTCAGAGAAACAAAGACAAAGTATTACCTGAGTTGGCAATTTTCGACACGTTCAGAATAATGGGTGCAGTGCCTGTCTCAGCGTCCAATTTCTACAAGCTTATGTCGTCAAAGTCTCATGTCTTGCTGTACCCAGGAGGCGTGCGTGAGGCTCTTCATCGGAAGGTTATATTTACCTTGGTCTATTTTTTACACAAACAATAACATACATGGCTGAATCACCATCTTGCAGTTTTCTTTTCAGTTGAAGAATAAGAAAGTTTGCACTGTACTTTCTAGGGTGAGGAATACCAGTTGTTTTGGCCAGAACAGTCCGAGTTTGTCAGAATGGCGGCAAGATTCGGAGCCAAAATCATCCCTTTTGGTACTGTTGGGGAGGATGACATAGGCCAAGTAAGCTAATTCTTCGAATTAAGCAAGTCCTGTTTTATCATATCAGTTCTTAGGTACGTCTATATGAATAGAAATGTGGTTTTTAGCTGCCACTAAAACTCATCACACATAGATTCAACACAGGGTACCACCTTTCCTCCAACTTGTCCAAAATGTAAACGTTGAACTTTAATCTCTATGGATATGATTGTTAATTGATCATGATACATATATATACACATACTCATATGCATATGTTTTATGATTTTAGTTTGTTTATATTGCGAAGAGAAATCTTCATTTGGGTACGGTGGGATATGGTAGTTGCTTTGAAGGAAAGTTTAAACACAACATATATATCTTACCAGTATTTGCTTTCTGTGGCTAGCTTACTTTTAGATTCACAATTTGCCACTGGATTTGATATGTATCTACTCTCTAATAAGTAACTCGTTTCTGATTATTGATAGCTAATTGTGGACTATGATGATTTGATGAAGATTCCTTACTTTAAGGGAGAGATAGAAAAAGCAACAAATAAGAGTGTGAAGTTAAGGTATAATTAAATCCTTTTTTGCTTGTTGACTTCCATTATATCTATTTGCTTTGTTAATGTTTAATGTCAAATTTATTATTTCCTTGAATTTTCCTTTTCCATCTTCTCTTTGAATATTGAAATGTTCTTGTATCATAGGACTGATGCAAACGGAGAGGTGGTAAATCAGCAAATACACTTTCCAGGAATTCTACCAAAATTTCCTGGTCGGTTCTACTATTACTTTGGGAAGCCAATTGAAACAGAAGGTATAACCATTTCATGATTAATATCTTTGAATGTTTATGAATCTCATAATAAGCTCTTAAGTTAATCTAAAACAAGATATTTCTAAATTGAGGCCTTTTATTCTTTTTTTTTTTTAATCCTTTGAACTTTAAAGAGCAAGTGTCCTTTTCTCCACTAGATTGACTAGTTCTAATTTGTTTCATTTATTCAATTTGCTTATTCCTTGAGTGGAAATTTTGAATTCTAGATTCCAAATTCTTAGTCGCTTGTGGAATATTGGTTGAAGCTACATTATTATGATATCATCTTATTAGAAAATATGAATAGTATGTTCTTATGTTATTAGATTATACATATGGTTAAGTATGAAATAAGATCTATAATATAGTATACAGTTTTTGGTGTGTAGATGTTGCAAGCCGAATAGCTATTGTAAGTATTGTTCCCAACTTTTTTTTTCAACTCCATTAGATCTTTTCTAAATTTCAGGATAATGGTAAATTCTACGTATACTTAAGTGACAATCATTGGAAGTTTGAGTTTTTGTATATTAAATTTCAGACCATAAGTTTTTAATTTTTTTTTTCTTGATAGAGTAAGATGTAAGTTGATTAACTTTAATATTTAATTTTGTTTTGAAGGGAGGATGCAGGAATTAAGAGACAAGAACAAATCCCAAGAATTATATTTGCAAGTCAAACATGAGGTTGCAAGATGCATTGCTTATTTGAAAGAAAAAAGAGAAAATGATCCTTATAGAAATTTATTATCACGGTTAATTTATGATGCTACCCATGAATTTACACCTGAAGTTCCAACATTTGAACTTTAAAGTTGTCTGATCATTGAAGATGAATTTCATCTTTTCCATTCTCTAGTGGGGGCTAGTGAGCTTTTCTTGAGATGTTGTAGCCATAGTGTTTGATATAAACGCTGGGTGTGGTGATGACTTTGTCCACCGTCGTGGGATCGACCTGTAAACAAGAAAGATGTAAACTTGAATTTCAAGTTTAAATATGTTAACCTTTTTTTTTGTGGATAAAGGTGTTAGTGACATTATAGATTAAATAATTATTTGAATCCATCGTCTCTTAAAATATATTTTATTACTAAGGTTTGGTGGCAACTGTTGAAAGTCCATATCGCGCTTCTTCAAATGATTACTCCGTAAAGATTTAACAAAGGTAACAATTCCATATAAAAATGTCACATCTAGAAGCAAACAAGCTTCCACCACTATCAATTGGGAAAGCAGAGTGCGAAGTGAAAGCAGCCTTTGCTTGCTTTGAATACTTCTTTTGCTATGTATTTGTCTCTCTGCGCTTTAAATGTCTCGCGAGGAGCGACAGGCACTGCTCTGTGCGGTTGCAGAGGCAGCGAGCTTGACATATTAGCTATGGCGGCCCCCGGAGATCCTCTTTTTCGTGTCAATTTGTCGCCGGTGTTCCGCCGGGATCTGATGTCGCCATCAGTCGCAAAGTCCAGACTGAAGCAGGTTTCGGTTTCGAACCCGTCTCCGCTGTTCGCCACTTCCACAAAACAGATTGCAAGGATAGCAGCTACGGAGACGACGGAGAAGACGAGGAGGAGAAGGACGAAAGATAAAGTCGAGTGAAAAAGACAGAGTTAGTAGAAAGACAAATATTAAATTCCACAGATATTGTGGAGTGGGTTGGCTCTTAAAATACTGCAACGAAAAGGACATTTTTTGCAATCTATTTGTCTTGCTGCACTGTAGGTCTCGAGAACCGGCAGGTAGTGCTGTGTGTTGTAGCGGAGGCAGCGAGCTTGGCAATATTATCCATGGCAGCCACCGGAGATTCTCTTTTTTACGGCAATTCGTCGCCGGTCTTCCCCCGCGATTTGGCGCCGGCATCGGTCGGAAAGTCCAAAACGAAGCAGATTTCGGTTTCCAACCCGTCTCCGCGGTTCGCCATGTCCACTAAACAGCTTCCAGCCACGGCACTGACTGGGACAACAAGGAGGAGTCATTTTCCAGGGCATAGAAGGTTGGAGAAGCGTGAAGAAGCTGAGGCAGTAATGGCAACGAGATCCGATGATACGGCGGTGGAGCGTGGGAACTTGAAGGAGTACTTTGACCGGTCGAAGGAGTTGGTCGGCCGATCCAACAGCGGGCCGCCTCGGTGGTTCACGCCCCTGGAGTGCGGCAGTCCTTCGCCTAACTCTCCTTTGCTCCTCTTTTTGCCTGGTTAGCCTTTTATCCTCATCATTCTTCGTCCATTTCCGTGAGTGTTCTGTCTCATCCGTTCGGCCTTGACTGGAAGACTCTTCCTCTCTCTTTTGCCTTTTCTTTTTGACCTTTTGCGCCTCTTTGCGAAAAGATCTTCCCGGGAATCTGTATTTTCTATGAAGAAAAAATCGAGAATATTGCAGAGTTGCGTTTAAATTAAAAAGACGATGTACGAACTCCTATAGGCGGTTTAAAAGCTGATTTATTTATTTATTTATTTATTTGTACTCATTTGTTTTATCCATGGGCCGACTTAGAATTTCGCAGGAACTCTTTTAAAAATAGATAGAATTCATATATAAACGACTAAGAGCATGTGATAACTTTTTTAGTCTAGAAATCGGGATGATGTGGTAAATTAGCCGCTTTTTATTTTTATTCTTAAACTACATCTTATTTCATTGATAGACTTCATGTTATTACTACAGATTAGTATTTTGATGCTGTTATATTTTCTCAAATTCCAACTATTTATTTTGCAATTCTAATGATCGAGATTTTCTCATGTTAAATGTGAAAACAATATCAGAGTAAAAAATGTAAATTATTTGTTAGCGAAATGATAAAAATATAGATTCTACCATTCAAGTAACTTGGAAAATTCAAATAATTTCAATCTAGAGATAATATTATTTTCTTTAACTTTTTACTTATTTGTTATTTGGTTACCATCGTTAAACTATATTTCAGAGCAATTCCCTTTGCTTCCCTTCTCTTCAAATACCAATGATTTGTTGCTCTTATGTATTAGTGTAAATGAGTTGAATTTTTCACATGCCACCATATTTAGATTCATTAAGCTCATGCTTTCATTTTAAGTCTCTTTTATTATTATTATTATTATTATTATTATTATTATTATTATTATTATTATATTTCAATCTAGAGGAGATAGTACTCATTAAATGCTATTGTCATTTTGGAACTTGTTAGGAATTACTGGGGTTGGACTTGAACTTATCACGCAACATCAAAGGCTTGGAAAGTAAATATTCGCTTGAATCACAATCTCGATTACAATGATTAGTAATTTAACTATTTTTTTATTTGAGTTGTTGCATATAATTGGATTTTTTTGAAGGATTTTTGAGGCATGGTGCTTGCACATTCCAGTTACGGATCGAACACCATTTACAGGTCCTTTCTTTACCCTTGTTATTTATTGCCAACAAATTTTCATGCATTCCATTTGCTAAAACGTTGGTGTAGCGGTGATAAAATAGTGTATCATCGACCAACGCAATAGTCTTGCTTTCTAAGAGAAGAGAGGAGGATTGGCTAATAGATATCATTTCCAGAAGAACATCAAATTTAATGTAACATGAGAAAATTTCACAATATCTATAAAAGAAACAATTTCTTTATTTGCTTTGTTCCATTTCTTTCTACAAGATTTTCTTCTACTCTGTTTTTTTTTTTTTTTAATTTTTAAAATCTCTCTCGCTTTCTGTACAAGGTTTACGTAAATGATAGAACCAAAACCTAACTCAAAATCGATGAAACCATAGTTTTGTGAAATTATAATTTTTCCCTTATATGTTTGTCCCCTCCACTAATTTTGACAAACCTAGCACTTAGGTATGGAAAAGTGGGCTGGCATTTGATAAAGTTATCATGTAGAGATGGGTGGTGAACGGCCTCAAAATCTGTCAAACGAAAACTTTCGTCTGTTTTTCTTTTCGAGCACGAATCTCTTCACTATGAAATTTCTTGTTTCAGAATTGGTGAAGCTAGTTGAAAGAACAATCAGGTCTGAGCACCATCATTCACCTAATAGACCCATATATATTGTTGGGGAATCTTTTGGCGGGTGCCTTGCTCTCGCGGTGGCAGCTTCTAATCCTGATATTGATCTTGTGCTAATCTTGGTTAACCCAGGTAAGATGTTGGCTGATTTTAGTGTTTTTCCCTGCCATAAAGTCAACAACTAGTGAAGTCAAGCTGATTGTAGAAACGAAAATTCTTAGTCACTTCGGTACTCAAGTGAGGAAGCTTTAAAGTAGATGGCATTCACTCTTCCTGGTGTAAAATTGGCGTTTTGTTCGCAGCTACATCTTTTAGCCGGTCTCAACTGCAACTGCTTATTCCATTATTGGATATTATACCAGACCAACTCCCTCTTAGTCTCCCTTACATGTTGAATTTGATGAGAGGTTTGCCTTCCTTTATCTTCTTCTTGTTGCTACAAAAAACTAGTTGCAAATTAAGTGCATATGCACATGTAACCTCACTTGATACCAGCAATTTTACAATGTCCATTTAGGGGATCCTTTGAGGTCGATGATAGATAGTTTGGTGAAAGGACTTCCTTTTCAACAAACCATGGGAGAGCTATCACAGGATCTTGTTGCAGTTTCATCTTATCTCTCAGTAAGGTTCAACCTCTGAACATGAGTGGACAAAGCAATATTGATGAGGCTGACCATTGTTATGTTTTAGTGGTGAAATTACTTGCGGTTCTAAACTGCTCACATGTTATAAATAACATAGACGTCTCTGAATTTGGTCCTGCTTAGTGAAATAAACAAATGGTCTATTTCTGTTCATAGTTTTGATGTTAAATAGTAGTGCATATACCCACTTTTCTTATAAAAATTCATTTAAGTTATTGTTTTTCATATTTGTTTGTTTTCTAACAGTTTGAAATATTCAACATGTTCTGGTTTCATAAAAAATATAGCACAGAACTGTGAGAAATATATTCCACCATTGAACATTTGAAGGACTCTTTTTTCACCAAGTCTTATAATACCTTTTACATGAGGCGGTTGCCCTCATTTATGCTTAAGCGCCTCGCTAACAGTGTAGTATCATATCCCATTGATTATAACTTTTAAGATTAACGACTATGGACTTCTTTTGGAGTCCATATAGAGATTGTTTGCTTATCCTTTCTCCATATTGTTTCCACGTTACTATATTCTCTTGTCATGTGTTGATTTTGTGACTAATATTGACAATTAAATTCTCAGGTTCTGGCTGATTTCCTTACCCCTGAAACACTTCAATGGAAGCTGCAAATGCTTAAATCAGCTTCATCACTTTCCAATTTGCACCTCCATGCCGTGAAAGCTCAAACATTGATAATTTCAAGGTTCTTATTCTTTGCTACAATCCAACCCCTTTTAGCGCACTGGAAACTAAATCTTCTGATAACGTCTAACTTTCATAAATGACTGAATTGTTAAAGGCTGACAAAAGCAACCCTTTTTAACTTGAGAAAAAGTGAAAAGCTACTCTGAAAAAAATAAGAAATAAAAAAATTTAACATATGCTCCTTTATTATTTTTGTTGACTTTTGAAGAGACATGCTTATTCAAAGAGTATAGTAATAATTGTCTGTAGCCGTATCTTCATAAAATGAAGTTAAAGCAATCAAACCAAGTTTTCTTTAGGTCAAAGAGATGTTAGAAAAACCTTTCTCCTCTAATTGCTCACTAATGATGGTCATGAATTTCTGAAATTACAAGTCAACTGCTGTTTGAATGGTTCTGTACAATCTTTGGAATTGAGGTTATATAAAACAGATCGTTATAAGACTTCCATTTGATATAGAAGGGGGAAAAAGAAGCAAAAATGAAGACAAGGAATCACCATTAGAGTATGCTGAATCATGTACGATATGATCACTGACTGGACTGAATTTAGCCTCCTCTTCCTTCTGGCTGACAAATATTTCCATATTTGGAGCCTAGATATTAATTTCAACACGACGAAAGCAGAAAGTTGAACCCAATTAAGTACTTGTTTTCTAAGTCATAATCTTTTCCAAATTGCGTTGATGTCTTTGCAGCATAGAGTTAAGCTTCTACAAGGTTTTCTCGTTTGGTGGAATAAGTGTTATTTATTATTTGGGTCATTATGCGTGAGCTTTTATTTATAGAAATTATTGCAAACATTTTTACCAGGATCATAATGCTTTTTTTGTTTTGACCTTGTAATTCTTTTAAGAATCACTCAGCTGAGTTTACTCTGTCATTTCAGTGGAAGAGATCAGTTGCTACCTAGTCAAGAAGAAGCTGAAAGACTATATCGAGCACTACCAAAATGTGAGATTCGTAAGTTTAATGACAGTGGTCATTTCCTTTTATGGGTAAGATCTCTCTCTCTCTCTCTCTCTCTCTGTTCCACCCCCCTACGTTCTCCTCTTTTCCTCTTCTTGGCAGGAACTAAGTCTGTTCCTTTTCACCCATATGCGAACGCACTAACAGATATGCTCTGAGTGTGTGTGATTTTACATACTTCTAGAGAATGTAATAATCCACTGAATCATTGAATCATATCTACTGTTAGTTTCGATCTCTTCTTGCTCTTCTGCAGTTCCATTAAGACACAAGTAGGCAAAGAGTTCAATGGATGAGGAAAATCAGTAGAGAAATTACTTTAAATGTCATGGATATTTATATTGAAAAGGGAAAAAGAAAAAAAGATGGAAATTCTCGTGTGGAAGAATGCTTTCCTTACAATATGAAACAAAAGGAACTAGTACTCAATTCTAAGGTTTATATTTTGCTATGAAATAATGGATGGTAAAACTATTAATTCTTTGACTTTGTAAATTTAAAGGTCTATGTAAGTGTGCGTGAGTGTTACTTTTCCTTACCACTGGACGATCAGGTATCAAACTTGGGGTGAACTTGACATAAAACTATTTACTGTGAAACAGATTCTATAACTTCATATTATGTCCCCAGACTGCTACATTTATTCCTTTTTGTTTCTACATTCTTGGAATATGTTTTTTGAGTTTAAGATATGTTACTCTTCACTTGAATCTTGCTTCTTTTGTTTCTAAGATAAATACAATTCTGCCCATCTTTGGCAGGAAGATGTTATTGATTTGGTGACTATCATCAAGGGTGCTGGTTTCTATCGTCGGGGAAAGTTCACCAACTATGTCACAGATTTCATGCCACCAACACCTACGGAGTTCAGAAAAGAATGTGATAAAAACAAGTAGGTCCAATTTTGTAAGGAAACACACAAAACTCATATTTTCTGTGGTAAAACCTGACCAGGCCATCAATCCTTGTATATGGTGAGGGGTGTGTGAGTGTCAGTCATAGAAATCTGATTGGATTATTCTGTATTCTAATAACATTTAAAGTTACCATAGAACCATGTGCATAAACATCTAAACAAGAATGATAGCCCA
This sequence comes from Casuarina equisetifolia, assembly GCA_028551475.1. Lineage (NCBI taxonomy): Eukaryota > Viridiplantae > Streptophyta > Magnoliopsida > Fagales > Casuarinaceae > Casuarina > Casuarina equisetifolia. The sequence goes on from CM052361.1 coordinate 630,189, forward strand.
TTCTTTTATCCTAGATTTCAGGTTGTAGGAAGATATGACTCTGTATCCCTTTGCATACCTCATTGACCACATTCTTAATACAGAATACTGACAATGAACATGGTAGCTGGCTGAAACATCATTTTTGTAGAGTTTTGTAATTATTCACTTGTCATGGAATAGATTTTTGACATTAATGTCTCACGTTTTGACGTTCCTAGATGGATCGATGCTATTACAAGCCCTGTGATGCTGTCAACTTTAGATGATGGAAAGATTGTGAGAGGTCTTGCTGGAATCCCTTCCGAGGGTCCAGTTTTGCTAGTTGGTTATCACATGTTACTGGGACTTGAAGCTGTTCCCTTGGTTAGCAAAATATTTTCGGAAAGAAATATCCTTGTGCGGGGGCTGGCACATCCAGTGACGTTTTGGAGAAAGAAAGATGGAGGATTGCCTGATTTATCACTATACGACTCAATCAGAATAATGGGTGCAGTTCCTGTCTCAGCGTCCAACTTCTACAAGCTTATGTCTTCAAAGTCGCATGTCTTGCTGTATCCAGGAGGCATGCGTGAGGCTCTTCACCGTAAGGTTATATTTACCTTGGTCTATTCCACTTTTACACACACAAACACTAACATCATAGTAAATCACAATTTCGCAGTTTAATTTCTTTTAGTAGAAGGAAAAAGTGTGTTCTATGGTCTTGAAGTGTAGCAGGAATTCTCATCATCACTGATGTCAACCCTTGCTCAACCCCAGGATGGCACCTTTGGCCCGGAGTGCAACCTAGCCCTAACATGTCCCTAGCCAAGCTTGCTCGGGCCTGGTTAGGTTGGAACCAGTTGTCAGATTGACTAAATGTCTAAACTCAAATGCATACGGTTGAAATAAAAGCTTTTAAAAGTAAATAAAGTTTACAACTAGGACAGAATATGCCGTATTTTTAAAGCTAGAAAAATCATTTCTCAACGTCTATGATTCAGTTGGTCTGAACCTTGACGAACATTGTGCTTGGTAGAACATGGCATATCTCTCGAGCTTAGCTTACTTTGAGGTGAGATCTGGTGTTCTTAATCAAGGCTGAATTCAGTCTAAGAAGAGTGCAACTTGACACATTTTTTGGTGGGGTCTGCTTGGTTTGCTTCTAACTGCCCAGCATACCACGTTTAGTCGAATTAATATAAAAAGGATGCAGCCAGTGAAGTGAATGGATGGTTAGATTTCATTTCCCTCACGAGGACAAAATAATATTGGGATGGGTTAATGATAGCACTTTTAAGTATGATCGAATTCATCCCTTTAATAGCTACAAATTCCTCTTTCCTCTTTCTCACTCTGATATTCATGGAAATTTACCCTTTAAGATGAACTGCTAAATGATCTTGTAAAGCACAATTTTGCTTCCCTCCCTTCAGTGTGACTTATGAGTTTATTTGCTTTGAAGTATGTAGACACGGATGGTTTATTTGCATTCTTCGTTTGTTTGTGAATTCCATGTCAAAAAAATCAATATGTATCGTTTAGGATATACAATTGTAAGTAGCTTTGAAGTCCTTGACTCTTCTTCTAGGGTGAGGAATACAAGTTGATGTGGCCAGAACAGTCTGAGTTTGTCAGAATGGCAGCAAGATTTGGAGCCAAAATCATCCCTTTTGGTGCTGTTGGAGAAGATGACATAGGCCAAGTAAGCTAAATCTAAGAATTGGACGAGCTCTGTTTTTTTAATTATTTGTTACATCTACACCTATATTTATGTTCACATCAAGGATAGAAGTGTGGTTTCTAGTCCGTTCGAAGAACACATCCAGCATGTTCTCCTCATTGGGTACCTTCTTTCCAACTTGTCCAAAATTTATCATGATTTTAGTTTGTCTTGTGAAGAGAGCCATAAGTTGAGCTAGTGTAACATAGGGGTGCGTTACCACAAATTGTGATGCAAAGTAAGGGAACATTGTACGTGTCAAAACAAGTGTTGGACATAAGCAAACTGGAATCTTTTTTTGAGAACAGTAGGACATGCGAGCTTAATTTCAGATTCACACTTTTGTTGTTGCATTTGACTGGTATCTACTCTCTAATGAGTAACTCATTTCTATTTATTGTTAGGTGGTTGTGGACTATGATGACCTAATGAGGATTCCCTACTTTAGGGGTGAGATAGAAAAAAGAACAAACGAGGGTATAAAGCTGAGGTATATTAAATCCTCTTGAAATTTTTTGACTTCCATTTCATGTACTTGTTTCATTAATGTTTAGTGTCAACTTTACTTTTTGCTTGAACTTGCCTTGCTTCCTCTCCCTTTGGATATTAAATTTTTCTTGTATTATAGGGTTGATGCGACAGGAGAGGTGGCAAACCAGGACATACACCTTCCGGGAATTCTACCAAAATTTCCTGGTAGGTTCTATTTGTACTTCGGGAAGCCTATTGAAACAGAAGGTATGCACATTGCATGACGATATTTTTGGATGTTTGTGAAGCTAGTAATAAGCCCTCAAGTTAGCCTAAAGCAAAAAATTTCGTTTGAAGTATTAACCTTCATTAATTATTTTATCTTTTTTATTTTTTATTTTTTTATCTTTTACTCATACCCAACTGAATGTTGAACTTGGGGCTAAGAGATCCAGGCCACCTTGGCTTAATACTAGGCCAAGAAATCGCAACAAGTTAGCCTAAAGCAAGATATTTCAAAATTGATATTTTTTTTTTTTTAACTTAAGATGCGGCTTTCCTTTTCTGCACCCTAAACATCTCCTAGATGGGAGAGTTCAAATCCACTCCAATTCAACCAACTTAGGTATTCCTTGATTGGAAATGTTGAATGCTTGATTCCAAGTTCTTTCTCTTCTTAGTTGTGGAATGTTGATCAAATCTATATTACTATGATATCATCTTGTTAGGAAATGTTGAAATTTGGTGTGTGCCTTCCATTGTTGATATATAGGCCTATTTGTTATTTGTATATGTTCTTTTCACTTATAAATTAGTTTTAAGAGGAAGTATTTTAACATGTTGTCAAAACTCGGAGTTTCAAAGAAGGCACCCTTTCGCTTCTCAATTGGTAATCCTTATAAAAAGTATTTTCTTACAATGAGAGAAGGGGACATGTTAAAAACTGATGTGTATTGCACATTACCAATATATTAGCTTGTGTTCCTTCTTTGTAGATGTCTTTCTCCCTTGACAAGATGGTTTTAATACAAAAAGTGAGGCTTCTAATATAAAACATGAATAATATGTAAGAACATATCACTAGAAAATGCATCTGGCTAAGTGTAAGGCGAGATATATGGTATGGTATATAGTGTTTGGTGTGTATATGTTTTGTGCCACATTAGTTGCTCTAGGTATCGTGATCAACCCCTTTCTTCCCACCCAACATAGTTTTCCTTTAACTCAGGATAATGGTAAGCAGCAACAATCGTTGGAAGTTTAAGCTTTTACATACTGAAATCTACATTGCAAGTTCCTTCTTTTGTCTTCTTTTTTCTTTCTTCTATTCCTGGGAGTGTAAGATCTCAATTGATTGACATTAACTTTAATTTTGTTTTGAAGGGAGGAAAGAGGAATTAAGAGACAAGGACAAATCTCAAGAATTGTATTTGCAAGTCAAACGAGAGGTTGAGAGATGCCTTGCTTATTTGAAAGAAAAAAGAGAAAATGATCCTTACCGAAATTTATTATCTCGATTAACTTACCAAGCTACACATGGATTTATATCTGAAGTTCCTACATTTGAACTTTAAATTTTCTGAATTTCATCTTCTCCACTCTCTATTAAAAGGAGGTGAACTTTTCATGAGATATTGTAGCCATGGTGTATAATAAAAACAGTGTGTGGTGGTGGCTTTGATTTTCCTCCAATACGAAGGTACTAGTCTAAGAAAATTTATTTGGACTGCAATATGAGTTACTAATACATATCACACTATCAATAGAGGTGCAAATGGCCTTGTGATTGGGGTGCTATGTAAAATGTAATGGATCTCGCATAATTTATTGAATTTAACCAACTAATGTAGAATGGAATAATAGAAAAAGATGGGATTTATTTGAACAGATTTTCTATTTGTTTCTTTCTTTTTTTTCTTTTTTTAAATTGCTTGAATCCCATCCCAGAACTTGTGAAGAGCTTACACTTACTTCTGCGATCGTGCTATGCTTTCCTTTTCTAGGCTGGGTTTCTTTGCCATTCGGACTTCTATTGCTCTTTCTTTGTCTCGCTTCGCTTTAAACGTCTTTTGAGGACTGACAACTAAGCTCTGCGCGGGAGCAGGGGCAGCGAGCTGGGCAGTATCATCCATGGCGGCCACCGGAGATCCTCTTTTTAGCGTCAATTCGTCGATGGCATTCCGCCGGCATCTGATGTCGCCGTCAGTCTCTAAGTCCAAGCCGAAGCAGATTTCGGTTTCGAACCTGTCTCCGCGGTTCGCCATGTCCAAAAAACAGCTTCCAGCGCTGCTAAGAGGGGGAGGACGACAAAGTGCGGATAAAGACGACAAAGTTAGAAGAAGACAAATATTAGATTCGGAGATTATGGATTAGCTATAGGCTATTAAAATACTACGACAAAGAGGACTTTTTTTGTAATTTATTTGTCTTGCTGCACTTTAGACCTCCGAGAACCGGCAGGTAATGCTCTGTGCCGTAGCAGAGGCAGCGAGCTGGCACATCATCCATGGCAGCCACCGGAGATTCTCTTTTCACGTCAATTCGTCGCGGGTCTTCCCCCGCGATTCGACGTCGGAATCGGTCGGAAAGTCCAAAACGAAGCAGATGCCGGTTTCCAACCCGTCTCCGCGGTTCGCCATGTCCACGAAACAATTTCCAACGACAGCACCGACAGGGACGACAAGGAGAAGTCCTTTTTCGGGGGATAGAAGGTTGGAGAGGCGTGAAATAGCTGAGGCTGTAACAGCAACGAGATCCGATGATACGGCGGTGGAGCCGGGGAACTTGAAGGAGTACTTTGAGTGGTCGAAGGAGTTGGCCGGCCTATCCGACGGCGGGCCGCCTCGGTGGTTCACGCCCCTGGAGTGCGACGGTTCTTTGACTAACTCTCCTTTGCTCCTTTTTTTGCCTGGTTAGCCTTTTAAGCCCATCATTCTTCTCTATTTCCTCTGAAGAAAAAGTCGAGAATATTGCGGAATTACGTTAAATTAAAAAGATGACGTACTGACACTTGTAATTGGCTTAAAAGCTGATTGATCTTCCCTGTTTCTTAGCTTAAAAAATATGAATTATTTGTTAAGGAAATGATAAAAATATGAATTCAAATAATCTCAATCGAAAGACAATATTATTCTTTAAGTTTATTACTGATTTATTATTTGGTTACCATCATTAAACCTTAGTTCAGATAACTTTCCTTCCCTTCAAATACCTTTTGTGAAATGTCAATTCGTTGCTTTGTTTGTTAGTGTACATGAGTTGAATTTTTTTTACGTGCTAGAATATTTAGATTCGTTAAGCACATGCTTTTATCTCAAAGTCTCTTTTGTCGTTATTATACTATTTTTATTTTAGAGGGGATTAGTCATTAAATGTGATCGTTACTTTGGAACTTTTTAGGGATTACAGGGGTGGGACTTGAACTTATCAAGCAACACAAAAGGCTCGGAAAGTAAATATTCGCTTGAATTACAATCTCTTTACAATGATTAATAATTTAATTCTTTTTCCCTTGGGTCGTTGCATATAATTGGATATTTTTGAAGGATTTTTGAGGTATGGTGCTTGCACATTCCAGTTACGGATCAAACACCATTTACAGGTCCTCTCTCTATGCTTACTCGTTATTTATTACCCACAAATTTTCATGTATTCCATTTGCTAAAGAGTTGGTGTATCATTGATAAAATAATGTATCATCAACCGCTGCAATAATCTTGGTTTCAAAGAGAAACATGATGATTGGCTACTATATATCATTCTTACAAGAACATTAAATTTAACATAATTTTAGAAAATGTCATTATATTTGTAAGAGAAACAATTTCTTTATTTGCTTTGGTATATTTCTTTCTACGACTTTTCTTCTTTTTCTTCTTCTTCTTCTTTTTCCTTTGATACTCTCTCTCACATCCTGTACAAGTATATAGCAGTTGCGTAAATGAAAGAACCAAAACCAAATTCAAGAAATTGATGAAACCATAATTTTGTGAAATCATAATTTTTCCCTTATATGTAAAAAATACGTTTTTGTCCCCTCCACTAATTTTGACATGGCTAACACTTACGAATTGCAAAGTGGGATGATATTTGATAAAGTTAGCAAGTAAAGATGGGTGGAGAACGGGCTCAAAATCTGTCACATGAAATCGAGCAAAGGTATATGTTGTATTTTTCTTTTCTAGCATAGATCTCATCAGTACGAAATTTCTTGTTTCAGAGCTGGTGAAGCTAGTTGAAAGAACAATCAAGTCTGAGCACCATCGTTCACCTAATAGACCCATATATATTGTTGGGGAATCTTTTGGAGGGTGCCTTGCTCTGGCCGAGGCAGCTTCTAATCCTGATATTGATCTTGTGCTAATCTTGGTTAACCCAGGTAAGAAGTTGGCTGATCTTAGTGTTTTTCCCAGCCATGAAGTCAAAAACTAGTAAGTTAAGCACATTGTAGCACCGAATATGCTTAGTCACTTCGGTACTCAAGTAAGGAAGCTTGAAAGTAGATGGCATTCACTCATTCTAGCGTCCAACTGATGTGTTTTTGCAGCTACATCCTTTAGCCGGTCTCAACTGCTACAGCTGATACCATTATTGGATGTCATACCAGACCAGCTTCCTCTTAGCCTTCCCGACATACTGAATTTGATGACAGGTTTGCTTTCCTTATTCTTCTCATTTCTAAGAATGATTACCTAGTTGTGAATTAAGTGCTTATATATATGTATCATCACTTGAAACCGGAAATTTTACAATGTTCGTGTAGGAGATCCTTTGAGGACAGTGATAAACAGTGTGATGAATGGACTTCCTTTTCAACAAACAATTGGAAAGCTATCGCAGGATCTTGCTGCAATTTCATCTTATCTCTCAGTAAGGCTCAACTTTAGAAAATGAGTAGACTTGATGAGGCTCACCATATTTATGTTATATTGGTGAAGTTATTTGCAGTTTGGAGTCATTAACATAAGCTTTTGACTTGTATAGATAGGCGTCTCTGAATTTGGTCCAAGTTAATAAAAAAAACAAATGGCTTATACCTTTGCTTAGCTTTGATTCTGCATAGTAGTGCCGATTAAAGAAAAATGGGGCACCCATTTTCCATATAAAAAAATTAATTTGAATCATACTTTTTTTTTCCATTTTCTCTCGTAGTAGTATTGTTTTACAACACTTTAAAATATTCCACAGGTTTACAGTTTTGTACAAAAAATAGCACAAGATTGAGAAAAATAAATTCCATCACACAATATGTGAAGCACTCTTTTTTCAGCAAGTCCTGTAAATACCTTTCGTTTACATGCCATAGTGGCCCTCATATAAGTTAACTGCCTTGCCAGCTGTGTAGCATCATATCCTACCGTTTATAATTTTCAAGATATTAATAGCTACACTTCTCTTGGAGTCCGTATAAAGATGCCTTAGCTATGTTGTTTCCACGTTAATGCTCTCTTATTATGCGTTGACAACTAAATTCTCAGGTTCTGGTCAATATATTACCCAAAGAAAAGCTTCGATGGAAGCTGCAAATGCTTGGATCCGCTTCAGAACTTTCCAATTTGTGCCTCCATGCTGTGAAAGCTGAGACATTAATAATTTCAAGGTTCTTATTCGCTGCCACAATCCAGTCCATTGACTGTACTTGAAAACTGAATCTTCTGATGACGTCTAACTTTCTTGCATTCGCTGAATTATGTAGGTAACATAACCGAGTACTGATTTGATTTTCCCTCCCTCCCACCCAATACATAGTTCTATATTTGGAGCCTAGAGTTTAAACTGAACACTGCATAAGCATAAATTTGACCCCAATCAAGTCCTTGATTTCTTGATCATCCACATCTTGTACGAACTGCATCTGCATCTTTGAGATATAGGCTTTAACCTTTTACGAACTTTATTTTTTTTTTTTTTTTGGGGGGGGGGGAGAATAACCATTATTTATTATTGCAGTTGTTGTGCTTGAACTTCTATTCAGAGTAATTACTGCAATTTTTCTTTTATAGAAATCTAAATGCTTTTCTTGTTTTGATATCGTAATTCTTTCAAGAATCACTTGTTGGATTTACTCTCTCTCGTTTTAGTGGAAAAGATCAGTTGCTACCTAGTCAAGAAGAAGCTGAAAGACTGTACAAAGTGCTACCTCATTGTGAGATTCGTAAATTCAATGACGGTGGTCATTTCCTTTTTTTGGTAAGATCTCTCTCTTTTGGCTATTCCCCTATTTTCCCTCCTTTCCTCATGTTGGTAGGAACCCAATTTGTGTGTTAGCACACATATGAGAACGCACTTTGAGGCATCCTAGAACGTTTGTAAGATCTTATGTACTTGTAGAGTATTAAAAAGGATGAAATTCAACTCAAAAATTGGTTCATAATAAGGAGGATATTTTTTAATATTTCAATATTATTCAAGAATTGTATCTTTTTTATATGTAACTTTTATCCTCAATACTCTCTTCGCTTGCACATTGAACATAACTTGCACTTAAGATTGAACATGACAAAATAGATGTTATTCTACACATTGAGTATAACTTAAAGGCTTAAAGTTGAATAAGAGTTGGAGCAAATTAACTTAAGCTCTAATTTATTTAAAAATATTTTCCCAAAACTCATGAGTTAGAAAACTTTTTTTTTTACATTTAAATATTAACAAATGGTCATTTCTTTTTGATATTGAACTTTCATCCTCAACATAGAAAATGTAAGAATACATTCAATAATTGAATACTATCTATTATATTTTGAATCTTGTCTTTCTATTGTTCCAAACCCATGATGAGATATTTCTTTTGGCATAGTGCATTTGATTGAGGAGAAAAAAAAAAGGTGAATTCCTTGTGTGGAAGAATGTTTTCCTTACAATACAAAACAAAATGAGGATTGACACTTTTGCTATGCACTTCAGAGGTTTATGTTCTTTTTGCCAAAGAATGGATGGAAAAACTTTGAGGTCTTGGATCTTGTAAATATATAGGTTTACATAATTGTGTATGTGTTTACATATTCTTTCCATTGGATTATCATGTGTCAATATTGGTGTGAACTTGACATAAAACTACTTCTTCATATGGATACTTTAACTTAAGATTATCTGCCGAAATTAATGCATTTATTTTGATTGGTTTTAAATATGTTACACTTGACTTGAACCTTTTCGTTTCTAATATGAATAGAAGTTCCATACGTGTATGGCAGGAAGATGGTTTTGATTTGGTAACCATCATGAAGCGTGCTGGTTTCTATCGACGTGGATAGTACATCGACTATGTCTCGGATTTCATGCTTCCAACACCTACCGAGTACCAACAATTATATGATGAAGATGGAGTCAAGTAGGTCATATATTTTTTAAAAGCATGTGATGAAATCAAGTAGGTCATATTTTGTAAGAAACATGTTCAAGGTCCTAAGAGCCTGATTAGTCCATCCATTCTTATAATCTGTGTAGTGATGGGTGTGTGGGGGTCAGCCATAGAGAACTGATTGGCATGTTCTGGCTTCTAATTAATATGTAGTCGTAGGGTGGAATCATGTGCATAAACTAAATAAAAAAGATGGCCCATTGTTTCATCCTTGAGATCAGGTCAACAAAATTGACAGTTAGTAGAGACATCATCTTTGTAGACTTTTCTGATCCATCACTCATGATAGAACTTATTTTTGACATTACTATCTAACAATGCTCCTAGGTGGTTCGATATTATTACTAGCCCCGTGATGCTGTCAACTTTAGAGGATGGAAAGATTGTGAGAGGCCTTGCTGGAATACCTTCAGAGGGTCCAGTCTTACTAGTTGGCTATCACATGTTACTGGGACTTGAAGTTGCTCCCTTGATTACCAAAATTTATTCGGAAAGAGATATCCTTCTACGAGGGATCGCACATCCACTAATATTTAGAAATAAAGATGGGTTCCCTTATTCAGCAGCGTTCGACTTAGCCAGACTAATGGGTGCAGTTCCTGTCTCACCGTTTAACTTCTACAAGCTTATGTCTTCAAAGTCGCATGTCTTGCTGTATCCAGGAGGCGAGCGCGAGGCCCTCCATCGGAAGGTTATTTTTGCTTGGTCTACTCTAATTTAAGCACACAATCACTAATTCGATGGTTAAATCTCAATTTTCTAGTTTACTTCCTTTTGGTTGGAAAAAAAAAAATCAATTCTCTACATCTATGATAATATTAAATGTCAGATACCGTTGGCCAGTACCTTAACAAACATTATGCATCCTGAAACATACATCTCTCTCCAGCTCAGCTTCCACTGAGGTCCGGCCTAGTGTTCTCAATCCAGGCACAATCCAAGCTCAGAAAAGCGTAACTTGCTGGTTGGTTTGCTTCTACCTGCCCAGCTTTACTTCGTTTAGTAAAATTGCTACGAAGAGAAGACATTCGGTGAAGTTAATGGGTAGTTAGCTGGAATCGAATTCAGCCCTTTTATTTCACCTTTCTCGCTTTGATATTCATGGGCGTAAAGTGTATAGCTAAAATATTTCCTGCAGCACAATTTCGCTTACTTCCTTCACTGTGATTTATGCATTTATTTGTGTTGAAGTGCATAAACGCGAACGGCTTGTATCAATTCTTTGTTTATGCATGTATTTCATGGCAACAAAAAACAAGTTATGTCTTCTAGAATATATACAATTGTAAGTATTTTCTTAATTCCTTGGCTCTTCATACCTTCTAGGGTGAGGAATACAAATTGTTCTGGCCAGAACAGTCTGAGTTTGTCAGAATGGCGGCAAGATTCAATGCCACTTTCGGTGCTGTTGGAGAAGATGATATAGGCGAAGTAAGATAAATCTTAGAATTGTGAGAGCTCTATTTTATCAATTATTAGTTAGATCTACATCTACTTTCACATTCACGTCGAGGATAGATGTTTGAATTTTAGTCTGCTAGTAGAACGCATCAGGCATACACTCATCGAGGATAGAAGTGCGTGTACCTTCTTCCTTCCATCTTACCCAAAATGTAAACCTTGATCCTGAATCTCTATATGATTGTTAATTTATCATGATTTGCATATATAGGCTTACATGCGTTTATGATTTTACGATAAAATAGCTCTATCATGATTTGACGTGTCTAAATTGGTGCTGGACACAAGCAAACGGGAATCTTGTTTTGGTAAAAGTAGGACATCCTAGCTTAATTTTAGATGTGCATTTTTGTTACCATAAACGATTGGTATCTACTCTCTGTTAACTAGTTTCCGTTTACTGTTAGGTGGTTGGGGACCTTGATGTACTAATGAAGATTCCTTACTTTAGGGGTGAGATAGATAAATGGAGAAACAAGGCTATAGAGCTGAGGTATATTAAATCCTTGTGATTGTTTCATTAGTTTAGGCTTTGCCATTGATGGCGGTCCCTATGAGCTAATTGTTCACCACTTGATATTAGCCTTGCCCCTTTTTCTCTCTAGATATTAAATGTTCTTGTATTATACGACTGGCATGAAAAGGGAGGTGGCAAACCAGGATATGCACATTCCGGGAATTCTACCAAAATTTCCTGGTCGTTTCTATTATTATTTTGGAAAGCCCATTGAAACAAAAGGTATGACTACGAATATATTTGAATGTCTATGAAGCTAATAGTAAACCTTCAAGACAGCATAAAACAAGAAATTTCAAAATTGAAGATTTGTTTTCGTTGAATTTGACATATGAGTGCACTTTTGTCTATCCTAGGTATATCCTTGATTGGAAATTTTAAACCCACTATTTCAATAATTTTAGAATGAAAACGTAGAATGCTAGATTTTAGTTATTTCTCTTCTTTGCGGTTGAATTTCAATCAAGCCAGATTATTATGGTATCACCCCATTAGAAAATATGAATTTCATGTTCTCATATGTTACTAGATTATGCATCAGCTGAGTCTAAAACAAGATATATGGTATAGTACACGGTGTTTGGTGCGTAGATGTTGTGAGCCACGTTGGCTGCTGTAGGTACTATTGCCAACCCCTTTCTTCAAAGTCTACTGCACCTTTCCTAAGTTTTAGGATAATGATAAATTCTGCTGCTGTTCAAGCAACAATCACTGGAAGTTTAAGCTTTCATCTATTGAAATCTAGATAAAAGTTTCTTCTATTTCTTTTTCTTGGCATTGAAAGATGAAAGATGGTTAATCCTAACCTTTAATTCTGTTACGAAGGAATGAAGCAGGACTTGGGAGACACGGAAAAATTCCACGAGCTATATTTACAAGTCAAATCTAAGGTTGCAAGATGCCTTGCTTATTTGAGGGAGAAAAGAGAAATTGATCCTTATAGAAATATAGAATCACGGTCAATTTATCAATGTACTCATGGATTTACACATGAAGTTCCTACATCTGAACTTTAGATTCTTTTATCATTGGAGCTAGAATCCACCTCTTTACAATCTCTCAAAGAAGCTAATGAACTTTTCTTGGGAGTTTGTGGCCTTAGTGTATGATATAAACGTTGGGTGTGGTGGGGGCTTTGATTTTTCCTCCATAACGGAGATTAAGAGTTTGGGAAAATTTATTTTGACTGTGATTTGTGGAAATAGGCCTTTTGATATGTGTAACTAGATTGACGGAAAAACCATAGATTTGTTTGTATAGATTTTCCATTTGTTTCTTCTTCCTTTTTTATTTTTTAATTTCAGTTGCTTGAACCCCATCCCACCTTGTTACTTAAATGAATCTCATTAGTTAAAAAGTTATGATATGGATCTGGTTTCTATTTGTTAAAATTGTGTTATATCACATATTGTTTAAATGTTTTCTTGGTATTCTCTTGAAAAAAAAGTGTTTTTCTATGTTTAACACAAAGTGGAAAATGTTATTAGTGGATAAAAATTAAGTGGATTGGTTCTTCAGATGATTGCTGAGTAAAGACCAACACAAAGCTAGTAATTCACCTAAAATGCCACGTCCACGAAACAAACAAGCGTCCAACCCGAATGTAAAAGGTTACTGTAACTTCTGAGTCCCTGTTCCGCTGTCTTTTTCTAGACATGGACCCATTGGGAAAACTGAGTGCGAAGAAAAAGCAGCCTTTGGTCCCTTTGTCTAGTTCGTCCGGACTTCTTTTGATATTTATTTCTCACTCTGCGTTTTAAATGTTTCTAGAGGACTGACAGCTAAGCTCTGTTTTCTGCAGTATACGATACCGACGATTATTCATAAAAAAATAATAATAAAAAAAAATGGACAGATTTTGTACATAAATTTCGATTTGTAATAAATTAGTCAAATAACTGGTCTTTTTAAGGTTCTAATTCTCAAAATTTGAAGAGAGGTGGACCTAAAATTCAAGAGTCAAACTGTTCTAACCAAAGCAGAATGAAGTGGACGAGACATGTTTGCTTCCAGCTCCTTGAGAGTTTCTTTCGCACCACTTGATACTACTTTGATGACTGATGGTTGATGCAACTGCAGGGATGGTTGGATCTTTATATATACGCATGCATGCATGCATGTGTCTCACAACTTATCAAAACCAGGTATTGCAAGAGACGGAGGGAGATTAAGATGTTCAACTTCACGAGTTCGAACCAAATAAAGATGTTCATATTCCAGAGTTCCAAAACCCGACGAAGTCATCAAAAACGGGGACGTAAAACTATTGACATTTGAAACTTAAAAGCGAAGATGAAAAATGGAGACGAGGGGTTTTAGTCGGAGAAATCTGGAAGTTGATGGTCAGATTAAGCAGAAGCCCACAGACAAGCTAAAACCATGTATCCTGTATACCTGTTGGAGTTGTGGGTTTTTTGATGGAGCAAGCTGAACGTAATCAGCAAGAAGGCACTGACCGCCCATGGAAAAACTATCAGGAAGTAGTCTTCTCTGGCCGAGTTTATCTCCGGAAAAGATGGAACCGACTCACCTGCCATTTGAATTTATATTTTATATGAATATTGGTAATGAAGAGTAACTGGCTATTTAAAGATCAGTACCAAGCTTAAGATTTTGTATCAATTTTCCTTTTAGACTTTGATATCTACCCAAATAACAAAGCTCTTCTTAAACCGTGCTTTGTTCTATTCCATTTTTCAAGTATACCTGCCTCGCTTTCTTTTTCTTGGTTGTTATCACTACCGAATTCTGTTCGACAATCTGGAAAAACAAAGAAAGAGTGTGAAGAACAAGTATATTTGGTTCGGTTCGGTGCGCACCGAGTGAAAAAGACGCGAAGGCTCTCATAATGTGATATGATGTGTTGTAAGAAGATAATGGTATTGAAAAGGACTCTCTAGGCTATTTATTTCTCTCAATCTCTTAAGCACCAACAGCTTTGGCTACACCATCCATGGCGGCTACAAGTGATTCTCCTTTTCTCATCAATTCGTCGCCACTCTTCCGCCGGGATTTGACATCGCCATCGGCCGGAAAGTCCAAACGGAAGCAGATTTCGGTTTCGAACTCATCTCGACGGTTCTCCATGTCCACGGAACAGCTTCCAACGACAGCACAGACCGAGACCACGACGACGAGGAGGAGTCCTTTCACAGGCAATAGAAGGTTAGAGAAGCGTGAAGAAGCCGAGGCGGTAGTGGCATCAGTGTCCAAGGATCCGGCGGTGGAGCGTGGGAGCTTGAAGGATTACTTTGACCACTCGAAGGAGTTGGTCAGCATATCGGACGGCGGGGCGCCGAGGTGGTTGACGCCCCTGGAGTGCGGTCCTCCGTTGAGTAACTCCCCGTTGCTCCTCTTTTTGCCAGGTTAGCCTTTTACGCCAATCCTTCTTCGTTCATTTCCGTGATTGCTCTGTCTTATCTTTTCGATGTACGGTCATTACTCTCTCTCTCTCTCTCTTTTTCTTGTGAAAACATTTAGGATATGAAAACATTATTACTTTGAATAAATTTGATTCTTTTTTTACATAATGATTATTCCACCCTTCAAGGAACATTGACAAATCCAAATAATTTTAATCTAGACATATATATATATATATATATATATATATTTACATGAAACATGAATAGTATCTTAACAAATTTTATTAATAATAATAATAATGATGGATGTAACAATCATGTCTTGAAGAAGTATTAAAGGTATAATGTAAGCCTAATATTTAGAAAATATAAAATATAATATATATCAAACTGTCATATAAAAACTTAAAAATAAAAGTATGAAATATATTGGACAATATATTCATTTAACTCTACAGTAGTCTATAATTACCAAAGTCAAATTGATCTTTTTTATAAATAGCCAAGTATGGATGTGACAATGAACTAAAATGTTCAAAAAGTTTCACATTTTGAATTATATGTCCATATTTAATAAGACAATTTGCTACTACATTTCTTTCTCGATATACATGTTGTACTTTTGTATATGTTGGTATCATGAATAAGTACTATCGAATGACATATTATAGTTTCCACATAATTCTTCATTTTTTAAGTAGACATTAGACTAAATAAAAGAAGTCTTATTCAATTATGTAAAGCATTTGATTCCATTTTTGACATATCTTAAGGCCTTCTAACAAGGTATTTGGCTTGGAGACAATATTATGCTTTAAACTTTTTACTGATTTATTATCTAGTTACCTCGATCGAATTCAATTGGTTTCTTTATGGTATTTGTATGAACGATTTGAATTTGGGTATATGATACTCTATTTGGATTTGTTAATCTTGCACTTTCATCCTAAGTTTATTTAATCATTATTGGTATATGTTTCTCTTAAATGAAATAGTAAACAATAAATACTATTTTCATTTGGGAACTTTTTAGGGATTATTGGGATCGGACTTGGACTTGCTAAGCAACATCAAAGGCTTGGAAAGTAAATATTCACTTAAACTTTAATTCTCTTAACAATGATTAGTAAAGCAATTATTTTGAGTTACTACTTATAACTAATTGTTTCATGAAGGATTTTTGAGGTATGGTGCTTTCACATTCCAATTGTGGATCGAACTCCATTTGGAGGTACTTTCTTGACATTGCTCACTAGTCATTACTTACAACTTGCATTAATTCCAATTGCTGAATAGTTAAGCATGAAAAGAGAGACGTGGAGAACATGCTCAAAATGTTTTTGTGACGAGAATTAATTTAATATGAAATATTTGTCACCTTCTTATTAGTGAATTTCAAGGAAGAAATTAAATTTTTAATTGATACTAGAGCCCATTATTATGGTGAACAAGCTTATAGAAATTTTGATTGGAGGTGCTAAAATTCTCACATTACCTGCAACATCTCCTCTTTATAAATCTTTTTTTTTTTTGGCCTCCGGGGGGGTGGGGGGGGGGGGGGGGGGGGGGGGGGGGGGGTGTTAAGTAAAGGGGTTTAAGAGTATAAGATATTAAACTAAGGACCTGGGTTTTGGGCAGCTAGTAGTCGACCATTAGGCTATTGGCTTATTAATCTTTTTACAAATCAATTTTAATAAGAAAATAAATGTTTTAATAATGTTGTAGTATATTTTTCTTTTGGGGCATGAATCTAATTACTTTGAGATTTCTTGTTCCAGAATTGGTGAAGCTTGTTGAGAGAACAATTAGGTCCGAGTACCATCACTACCCTAATAGACCTATATATCTTGTTGGAGAATCTTTTGGAGGATGCCTTGCTCTAGCAGTTGCTGCTTGTAATCCTGACATTGATCTTGTGCTGATTTTGGCTAACCCTGGTAAGAAGTTGGTCGGTGTTAATGTCTTTTTCTTTCATAATGTGGACAATTAGCGTAAGTCGCATTGATTGTATTTGTTAAAAATAATTATTGTTTCACATTGTCAATATCTTAGTTTATTATCACTTTTATATGTTTAGTTTTTATCCTCTCTCAGTAATCAATTTTAAGAAAGTTAGAACTTCTCAAATAATATCAAACAAAGAGTTATGAATGTAACATAGGTTTTTCTTAGATTTTTTTTTTTAAAAAAAAAGCTCAATCACTTCAATACTCGAGCAAGGAAGTTTTAAAGTAGATGGCATTTGCTTGTTCAATTCTTTTGCTACTTCTTCTAGCGCCTAATTGGTGTTTTCATCTCAGCTACATCAATTAGCCGGTCTCAACTACAACCGGCAATTTCATTCTTGGACTCTATGCCAGACCAGCTCCCTCTTAGCCTTCCTTACATGTTGAGTTTGACAGGTTTGCTTTCCTTACTCTTCTCATTTTCAAGAATAATTAACTTTAAGTGTTTTTGTTAGCATTAGCATGCATTGGCTTAATTTGCAGCCCATATTCTCATTTAACCTAACAAAAAAAAGATTCTCGCCTGATACCGGAAACTCTATAATGTCCGTTTAGGTGACACTTTGAGGGTGATGATAGATAGTGTGGTGAAGGGACTTCCTTTTCAACAAACAGTTGAAGAGCTATCAGAGCATCTTGGTGCAGTTTCATCTTATCTCTTTGTAAGGTTCAGCTTCAGAACATGAGTAGAAAAGCAATATTGATGAGACTCACAATTTTTATGTACATTGGTGAAATTATTTGCAGATCTTCACTGTTCGTATAAACCTTCAAATAATATAGATAGTTTCTGTATATAAGTTTCCAAGTTAATATTTGCTTGTCATAGCTCAATTTGTGAAAAAGGTGACCATTGAATTCTCAGGTTCTGGCCAATATCTTGCCCAGAGAAACACTTCGATGGAAGCTACAAATGCTTCAATCAGCTTCAGCAGTTTGCAATTCGCGTCTTCATGCTGTGAAAGCTCAAACATTGATAATTGCAAGGTTTTTATTCCTTGCTACAATTCAATTCAATTGCATCTAACCCTTGGAAATGACCAAATTGCTCAATGCCACAAAGCTGACAAAAGCAAAACTACTGCTAGTTAGGAAAAAGAACAAAGAAGCTACTATAAAAGCGAGCATAAGTTTAGCATCTAGCTTTCGGTATTCTTGGTTGGCTTTTGAAGATACATCCTTGTTCAAACAGTGTAGACATTTCTTCATAGAATGAAGTTTTCTTTGCATACACTCTGTTTTTTGCTTGTGTTGATCTTCCAGTTCTTTCAAGAATGACTTGTTTGAGTTTAATCTGTGTCGTTCTAGTGGAAAAGATCAATTGCTGCCTAGTGAAAAGGAAGGTGAAAGACTCTATCGTGCTCTGCCAAATTGTGAGATTCGTAAGTTCAATGACAATGGTCATTCCCTCTTTTTGGTAAGATCTCTTTCTTTCTTCCGCTTCTTCTTAGGAACTGTATGTGTGCGTTTGGAAGCATATGCGAGCACACTTGTCGGCGTGCTTCAATATAGGAATGCTGAATAATTGACCAATAACTAACGTTTCTTCAATCTCACATTGCTTTTGTGCAGTTACATAACACAAGATTATGGAAAACAGTTCAATGGATAAGCTTTTGTGTGAACTTGACATAAAACTAGTTATTGCATTTATTATGATTCGTTATGATTAGTTTCCATGTTCTTGAATTATATTCTTTGAGTTTTAGAGATCTTCCACTTAACTTGAACCTTGCTTCTTTCATTTGCTGAGATGAATGGAAGTCTCTCCATATATGGCAGGAAGATGGTATTGATTTGGTAACCATCATCAAGCGTGCTGGTTTCTACCGTCGTGGAAAGTACATTGACTATGTCTCAGATTACATGCCACCAACGCCTACTGAGTTCCAAAAACTATATGATGAATTCAAGTAGGTCATATTCTATTAGAAACATACAAAACTGGTACTGTCTGTGTTAAAACATTTTCAGTGTGCTAAGTGTTTGATCAGTCCATCCATCCATATATGTGGTGTCGGGTGGGTAGAGCTATATGCTTGAACACCAAATAAAATAGACACGTTGGAGGAATATTAACTCTATTAGAAAGGAATCAACTTCTTTCCTAAAAATAAATTATAAAAAGAAAAGTGCAACTGAATAAATAAAGAGAGGATCAAACCAAGGTATTGTTATTGTGAGGTAAGCATTACTTTTAATTATGAGAACTTAGTTTATGAGTGAAGAAATTATATAGTGAAATTAGGAACCCAGTCCCTAATGAAGTGTTGCAATTAAACTAAAACTATAATATCATATTAGAAACAATTTGATTCTTCTCTTAAAATTAGTTATTTAGAAGAAGATATTTGAACATATAACAAGGATATTATATCAAGATACTAATGATATGGATAACCATTATTTCTTCCAAACTCTATATCTTGCTGCATACCTCATTCTTCATGCCTTTGGCATAGAATACATAATCTTTATAGAGTTTTCTGATTAATCACTTATGTTAGAACATATTTTTAACATTAATATTTCATATTTTGATGTTCCCAGATGGATCGATGCTGTTATTGGGTCTGTGATGCTCTCAACTTTAGAGGATGGGAAGATTGTGAGAGGCTTTGCTGGAATACCTTCAGAAGGTCCAGTCTTGCTTGTTGGCGACCACATGTTAGTGGGACTTGATCTTGTTCCCTTGCTTCTTAAAATCTTTTCGGAAGGAACTATCCCTTTGAGAGTTTTAGCACATCCACTGATATTTAAGAGAAACAAACCTGGAGTCTTGCCCGATTTGTCATTATTTGATCCATTTAGACTACTGGGTGCAGTACCCCTCTCAGCAACCAATTTATACAACCTTATGTCTTCGAAGTCTCATGTCTTGCTCTATCCAGGAGGCGTGCGTGAGGCTTTGCATCGAAAGGTGAAACCTACCTTCGTCTACTCCAATTTTGCGATTGAAATAAAAGCTTCCAAAATGATCAAATCTCCAATTAAACACAGATGCATTTGCATCCATTTGTTCATGGCCATAAAAACAAAGATGTATCTTTTAAGATATATAACTGTAAGTAGTTTTGAAGCCCTTGACGCTTGTTACCTTCTAGGGTGAAGAATACAAGTTAATATGGCCAGAACAGTCTGAGTTTGTAAGAACGGCGGCAACATTCAGAGCCAAAATCGTCCCTTTTGGTGTTGTTGGAGAAGATGATATAGGCCAAGTAAGCTAAATCTCTGAACTGAATGGACTCTGTTTCATCAATTATTAGTTACATCTACATCTATATTGACGTTCATATGAAGCATAGAAGTGCGGTTTTCAGTCTTCTAGTAGAACGCATCAATCGTATATTCATCTCTGGGTACCTTCTTCCTTCCAACTTTCCAACATTTATCATGATTTTAGTTCGTTTATTGTGAAGAGAACCTTAAGTTCTTGCCATAACTTTTTTTCTTGACATATGCAAACTGAAATCTTATTTTAGGAACAATAGGTTATATTTTTTTACAGGATTTTCTTAGGTTATATATTTTTTTTCTCTTACAGGATTTTGGACTGGGTTTTGGTTCTTTCATTTATGTAACTAACTTATGTTTATTGTACAAATGGAAAAACATAAAAAAAAAAAAAAAAAAAACCAAACAAAGTAGAGAGAATGCTTCTTACGTGAATGTAGAAAATTTTTCACAAATCATGTCAAATTTGTTTTCTTTTTATTAGGTAAATGGGGATATGAAGAGTTGGGTGTCTAACCTGAGACTTCTTAGTTCCAAGTTACATGGACCACTAACTGTGTCACTTGCCTTTCAACAATCACATTAAATTTTTTGTTCTTGTGTGAATGTGTATTTAGAATTTAATCCTCATTCTTCCAATCAAAAAAATACCAAACTAGCTTCCTTTCAATCTCATATTCTTTTTAGATGTTTTTGACTAATTTTACTCTCTAATTAGTGATTGGTTGATGTTAATTGATAGTTAGTTGTGGACTATGATGACCTAACAAGGATTCCTTACTTTAAGGCTGAGATAGAAAAAATGACAAATGAGGCCACAAGGCTAAGGTATCTTAATTCCTCTTGTGTTCCTTTGACTTCCATTACATCTATTTATCTCATTAATGTTTAGTCCTTTTTTTTTCCCTTGGATTATAGGACTAACGAACAAGGGGAGGTGGCAAATCAAGACTTGTACTATCCAGGGATTTTACCAAAGTTTCCCGGTCGATTCTATTATTACTTTGATAAACCCATTGAAACAAAAGGTGTGGCCGTTCCATGATCAATATCTTTGAATGTCTTTCTTTTGTGGTAAATAAGATGTAAGTTGATTAACCTTGATCTTGAATAATGTTTTGAAGGGAGGAAGCATGAATTGAGGGACAAGGACAAATCTCAAGAGTTATATTTGGAAGTAAAGTCTAAGGTTGAGAGGTGCATTGCTTATTTGAAGGAAAAAAGAGAAAAGGATCCTTATAGAAGCTTATTATCTCGGTTTGTTTATCAAGCTACACACGGATCCACATCAGAAGTTCCTACGTTTGAGCTTTGAACTTTTTGGTTAAGAAGCTAGTGAACTTTTCTGAAGACGTTATGGCCAAAGTGTACGGTAAAAACATTGTGCATGGTGGGTTTTTGATTTTTTTTTCTCCATGAGGGCGTAATAGTTCAGGAAAGTTGATTTTGATTATGATCATATGAAGTTGACAGTGTAGCAAACTATTGATACGTAAAACATGGTCATTAGATGCGTAAATAGGCCTTGTGACCATGGGCTTCATTTAAAAGAAAAAAAAAATGTATATATGTTAAGAGTTTATAAATTTTGGACAATGATATTAAATATAGTATTGGAAAACATGACATTTATTTGTATAGATTTTTTTTTTTTTGTTGCTTGAACCCTATTGAAAACAATTTAAAACAAATTTTACTTTCTCTCTGTCTTGATTTGATGTTCCTATATATGAGATTGACTCACTTTTTTAATTATTGATATTAAATGAGAAAGTATTATGTCCAAGATAGCATCAAAGCTTAAATTCAAAGTAAGGTATCCCATTACTTATGAATTGAAATCCGACAAGATGTGTTTTCATAAGTGGAGAAGTTAGAAATGTGTTGAAAATGGTACAAAAGTGATTTTTATATGTAAAAGGCACTCATGTCTTTTAAGGCCTTAGAGTTTTAAGTTAGATATGTACCCTATTCTATAAAATTTAATGCCTACCAAGGATTGGCCCTACCAACAAAATTTATCTCTAAAGAATTGATTCTTCTCTTAATGACCACTTTGAAACTAAAAAGTGAGCCTTAAACAAACCCCATCGCACTTCTTACTTAAACGAGTCCCATGAGATAAAAGAAGTTCTATCCTTGGGAAAGAATTTTTCTTCTTGCTTTGGGTACGAAATTCTACACACTTGAGCTGTGTGAGTGAAGAAGATTGGTCTCTCGTCAATGTCTCTATCACTCAAGACATGACTTGTGCAATAAGAAATAGCACATTGTGCATCGATTTGCATGTGTCATCAGTCGGAACATGGACTGATCTAAACGCAAACCATACGCCGCCCAAAAACACCAAGAGGCCACCAGTCCAGAAAGAATGCAACACTTTTCTTTCTTCCGTAATCAAGCGTCATCCTCAATTTCCTGTTGTAATGAGGAAAAAGTGGACGAGACAGGTTCGTTTCCACTTCCCCAGAATCCTCACACCTGATTATCGTCCCAAAAGCGTTGTGGGGAATCACGTAAGCCTGTCGCCAACAGTACCAGCAAGGCTACATTCATCGACCTCCGATCAGTTTTTAGAAGGCTACTCTTGGATTACAGGTTAAAGTTTTATGAGTTTACTTCTGTTTGAGGAGATGGTATCTCCTGTACCTTCAGTTCATGATGAATCAATCGGTCATTGTCGCCGTCGACCGCAGAGGTTTAATTAAAACAGATGGTTGATGAAACAGCAGGGATGATTGGATATTTGTAGGAGAGCCCCACAGTAAACAAGAAGTTTGTCCTATTTTCCAGCTTGCGCTGACAAGTGCCATGAATGGAAAGGCCTAAACATTAAAGCATCTGAGTAAAACGAAGAATGCAAGAAATCCAACTAAAATCCGGACATGTTCTTGAGTTTACTGCAGAAGCTGTGGTGGGTCATCATCAAAGCACAGAGTACCAAAGCTTCGCTACTATTTGAGATGAACTACAGAATCTTCTGTCTGGTGATGGAAATGATACTACATAGATATGATATACATATGCATGCATGTCCTCACAACTTATCAGAATCTGCATCTTTCAGAACCAGCTATGAAGAGAGAAAAAGAGAGAGAGAGAGAGATTCATCAACTTCACAAGTTCAAACCAAATAAACATATTCATATTCCAGAGTTCCAAAACCCAACAGAGTTACCACAAATGAAGATATAAAACTGCGAAATCTCAGACTACTTGGAACTCAAACCCAAAGATGAAAGAAAAAAGTTATAGCGCTTAATCCGACCATCAACTTCCTATCTCCAAACACAGATACTGTCTCCGTTTCTACTCTCTACCTCACCACTCACTTTCAAGGGTTCAAAAGCCACCAAACAAAAGCTACTCCTAAATGGGTACCCGGAGGAAAAGCAAGAACGTCAAAAGACAAAAACAAATACTTCGTAGTTATGCTTAAGGAGACATTTTACAAACGAAGGGTGAGATCAATGTTTCCGTGATCGGTAGCACCAGATGCTGGAGATAGAGCTTCTGGGGTTACATTTCCATGAAGTCCAAGAGGGACCGACGAGCTTGACGCACGGTACTGCTGGGTCGGCTGAAAGTGGTTCAGCCAAAACTGTTCCACATAAGGTCCAACGGCGTCTGTAGGTGGCTCGGTCTGGAGGCGAGCCAGGCGACTCTCGTTGGGGTAGCTTCTGCGAAGGGCGGCTCGCTCGCGCTTGTGGGCGTTCTGGTGGCCTCCGAGAGCTTGGGAGGTGTAGAACGTGCGAGGGCAGTAGAGGCATGGGAACAAGCGAGAAGAGGAAGTGGGTTGTCTCTGTGTTGGCCTCCTAGTAGTGGGTCTGGAGGAAGTAGTAGTGTGCTGGTTTAGGAAGTCGTAGATAGCTTGGTCTGCCATTGGAGTTGCAGAGCTCACACACGCAGAGAGAGGGGCAGAGAGAGAGAGAGAGAGAGAGAGAGAGAGAGAGTGTGTGTGTGTGTGTGTGTGTGTGTGTGTGTGTGAGTGGGGAGTCGAGGTGTGAAAGGAGTGAGGTTTATAAGAGGTTTTTGCTTTTGTCTTTTCTGCACAGAAGGTGGAGCAATATGATTGGTCATCATGAAATGACGTCAATGCCCCTAATCTGTTCCCTGGTTCTGCGTTTCTAACGAAGCATCTTTACCATGCAAGAGAGAGTGAAATTAGTGGTGGAAAGTGGTGTTATTTGATGCCCAACGGCCAACTCTAACTACAATCTGGTCACTGTTTTGAGCTTTGCATTACTCTTCCAACTTGGGATTTATAACAGGCTTGGTTCACTGCTTATGTCATGTTGAGTGATGGGCAAATCAAATGACAGAATAAGAGAGTTATTCTGATCTCTAAAGCTTGTTGCTTAGGTGAGTCTACTTTCCTGTCGAAGAAACAGTATGGGTTGAACATGATGTGATGGGTGATTTGCTCACTGATGCTTTTAACTTTTAGTTAATTACACAATTGTCAAAACAGAAGTGACCAAAACCAAATTAGTGCAAAAGACTATGATGGCCTCTCTCAAAAGTTGCAGCACGATTTGCCTCAATTGTGCTTACCCTGAACTTCATTTCCAGGACACACCAGAGTACTTTACTTTTTAAGCTTCATGAGGATATCTGAGAGTAGATGGGTTTAAATACAGACGTCAATCAGGAAGTCATGTACCCACATGACTCTTTGCTTTTGGGGCGGGACTTGTGGGCATGGTGCTCGAGCCTGGAGAAGACGACTAGACAGATGCACGGCCCTGGAATTTGATACACTGAGGAAAGGCTTCATTGTCCCATCACAAAAAGCAAAAGGGGCAAAAGGGGCACATCGGAAGAAAAAAGAGAATCAGGAAAGGACGTGGGACGAAAAGGACAGAGAAGTTGTAACGCCAGCCTCCCATTTTAAGGACAGCACATTTCTGAGCGATGAAGCTCAGGCGGAGGAAGCGCTGGTGTCCTTTGCAGAGGTGAAACGTGTCGGGATTTGATTCATGGAAACACAGATAGGCCAATCGGAGAAGGCGATTCTTCTTTTATGTCATGCCATGAGAAATGCTAACGTTCGCTTGGATTATGAAGGGGAATATTATGAAGGGCCAAATCGGAGGAGACATCTGCAGTGGCGAGTCAGTGAACTGGTGTCTCCAGGACGTTCATGCTCTGTGCTTCTCTTTGTAGTATATAGCCTTCAATTTGCTTTTGTTAATATGGTTCATTAACGAAAAGGAATGTCAATGTTAGGATAATGGGGTAATGTTCTTTAAACTTAAGTTCTTAAAATGCAAGGTTAACAGTCATTAATGTAAAAAAAAAAAAAAAAAAAAGGGTTCATTTTCTACCTTTAAACTAACTTTACTAATAAGGAGAAAGCATGTTATATTTTTCAAACAAGACACTCTCTTAGGACATTCTTAATACATTAAACTTGCTTATAATAGAAGATTAATGTATTCATCTTAAGGATGTTTCGTAATCATGATTTAAGCAAAATGAGAGTGAAGGTTAAGAGTCGAAGGCAATGACTTCCCTTAATGCGCATGATCTGGGACGGCTGGCATTCAGTTTCTGCAACCTCTCTTTGTGGAATGATCGTCCTTTTATCTGTCCTTTTTGTCAAGTTTTAGAAATATGAATCCGACAAAGTTGATACCCTCATCCGAAAAGCACAACAGAAGGTTAAAACATGGGACCACAACGTTTAACTAACAAGTGAACAACTTTCAGCCCACCATGGAGAAGAGAAGACAGAGAAAAAAAGGGGATGTGTGATGGAGAACCTTTCGTGGGCGTGCAGTAATCTTTCTTTGGTATTTGGATTAACTTCAAAGGGAAGAAGTTGTTATTTATTTCTTCTTTACTTTACTTGATTGACTTGACCAGAACAAGTAACCCCTAAAGCCTAACCAAACTAAATTTATTACCAATTGAATGCGTAAGGCAGAGATGGTTTGCGATTGTACCAATTGTATCAACCGGACATGGCGGCAAACGAAACTGCAGGTGGATGACTAAGAAGAAGATGATTAGAGGGAATGTTTAACCCATCAAATTATTTGCAGTCTTAATTCTTTACAGGTGAAGCTGGGTTAGTGTCATTTTCTATGAACAGAGCAAACAAGTTTTGCATTGGGGATGAGGTTAATTAGACATTTCAGTTTCAGGTGAGTTCGAAGTATCTTGGATCTTCGGGGTAATGGTATTCCACGTTCAACTGCCATAATACACCAAAAAACAGTGTTAGATTTCGTAACAGGCCATTATCAAAATGGTGTCGAAGAAATGAGAAGGTTTTTAATATTTTAGAAGCCTCTGCCGGAGAGTCCTTCAGCAACCAAACAACTAACTTCGTGCACAATTATCCATCCAAGTAAGGTGTGTGAATTGAAAATGACCAAGTATGCAGCAAACCCTTCTTTTATTATGATTATGGGGGGAAAAGACAGAGATGCTTAGAACCATATTACATACAAATCTGTAAACACATACCTTGCCCTCATCAGCATCTGAATGGCGTTGAGGGAACACAACCTTCAAGTCATTGTATAGGTAGAATCTCCGCTCCCCTCCAGTGTCTTTATTTTGTGGGACAGATAGTGGATCAGACTTGCACCTCTGAACTGTCCTTGAACCTTTTTTAAGGAAAGGGCAAACAAAACGGAGATGAAGAGCGTAACGAAGAGCACCCGCACTGGTGGTATTATCATTGACCTTTGGACAATGATGTGATTTCCTGGGAGTTTCATGGCATCTATCCTTGCAGCCATTCTCCTTTGCCTCACTCCGGCATTCACTAGTGCAGGTCCCATGCTCAGGCATGAATGATGGATCCCCCAACCTTCCCGTATTCACGGATTCCTTGGACAGCTCCCTTTTATCTGTTGGCTCAACCAATTTGGAGTCTTCACTTCCTCTAATTTCGTCTTTTTGATCACTGAATCTCACTCTTTGTATACTGTCCACTCCATTTGTATTCCTCACTTCCTCACCAAACCGCGTGTAATTGCTTTTCTGGGAGGTTCGAGGCCCCGTCTCCAAAACTTTACTTTCTGCATCTGTATGCCCTTGCTTCAATTGTGAGGAATTTGGACTGGATGAACCTAGGGTAACCTTTTGGCGCAAGAATGTCTGCTTGCATTCAACAAAAAGGAATCTATCATCAGATACATAGTACACTAGCAGGAAAGAAAAGCGCAAAAAATATAACAAATACCTTACAACCAAAGTTTTGAAATGTAAGTGAAATTCTAAAAGATAAATCTAGATACCATGTACACAAACTGCAACTTAAGATACATATTTGAAAGTCACGAAAACATTAGATGGTTGACATTACAGTGTCAACATGCAAATCTGTAGGCTGAAATTATTTGCTACAGAGAAAGAATGAAGTACAGTGGTAGTTGGGTCCTGGCATCTGAGACTGCAATCAAAGAAGCCATTTGGTAATCTATGGTCTCCATTTCTACGGATATATTTTATATATACAAAAATCTCTGGTCCTAAAGTTAAAACACTTTTATTATTCAACGTAGGCCTTTTTGATACATGTGAACATCACATGTCCAGGTCCTGTGCAAACCCAAGGAACAATGAACATGGATCCATAATGATATGGATGAAGCATGTCCAGACCTATTTAATAATGGTAGTGGATTTGATTTCCAAAAGAGAAGTCGCTTCCCTTGATGTCTATTTGGTTGTGAACTTACATGGAAATGAGTGCTAGTCCTAGGCAATATTTATTGAAGCATAGCAAGTCCCAGAAAAGCTAAAGAGGCAACAACGGAAGGGGAAAGAAATCAAAAAGATGTGGGAATAATCAGGCTGCTACGCTCAAGTGATATTAGAAAAGTAGCCTGAAGTATTTTAATAACATCAAAATTAAGCAAGTTCTTACCAGGAAATAATATTCACGGCACCAATTGCTGAATTTTCAAAGGGAAGGAAATTCTACCAAATCACTATCAAAGCCGAATTCTCAGGCTACTATTCTTTACATGAAAAACGGTAAAAATTTCCGAAATCTCAACAAAGTTGCAGCATTCATTCAATCCTCACACAGCATAAAAGCTCATCTTACTTTGGTACCAGCTGGCATTTCGCTCAAATCATAGTTGCAAAGGAAAGTGTGGAGCGGTGTCTTCTCTGGATTGCTGAGAACCTGTCAGAATAAACAAAGCCATCTCTTACATCACAATGCATTAAAAACAACAAACATAAGCCTTCTCAAAACTTTTTCTCCAAAAGCCAGAGAAAGAGGACACAACAATATTTGCTGCATCTTTTATCTTCTAAGTCGCCCTATAAAATTAACGGAAAAGCAATTAATTCAAAAATATCTAATGGGTGCTTCAACAACCAAAAGAGCTCATGCAAACAAAAATTAAAGACCAAAAAATTTTTTGAACAGAATTCTTGTGACAATTAACAAATACCAGCAACTTTGATAATCAGAAAGATGTTTGGGTCGCAAAAAATAATCTAACTTGATTGCTCCATAACAGGAACAGACATGCTCTTGTTAGCAGGAAAGTATACAAAAAGGATAATTAAAAATTTCCAACCAATGCTTGAGTTACCAACATTTCCGTTCACAATTCTGTTATTTCCCGCCCACAAGTCTATGACAGTGCAGCCACATATAAGAAACTCATTAAATTCAGAAACCAAATCCTATTGCTTATTTCAGTGACATAAATAGTAAGAATTATACACCACATATTACTAGAATACAAACATCTGCCATGGTGAGATGAAAGAAGAATCACATCAACTTGGCTAATCAAGGCTCCATGCCTTAAACATCACCAAGGTCAAAGAAGGTTTTACTGCAATGGCTAATGCCATTGAAGCAATCATTAGAACAGCCTGCAAGATTTCAGCCAGCAACTAAAATTGATGGCATGTAATGACTTATTATAAATGGTCAAATAGAAGCTATAATAATCAAAACAACACATGCAGAGTCATATATAACCAAGCACACAGTAGAAGCTCATCGAATTCTATCATAGTAGTCAGAAGCACCAATCAGTTTCCAGAATGAAGCCAGGTACCAGTTGTATGCGCCCTTTCATAGGAATGCGGAGGCGGTTTTTCACAGTTTGAGAATCATCATTGCTAAGGCCACTTTTCAGTTTCTGGCCTCGGTAATTGTTTGATGATGAATTTCCTGCAAGTTCTATGGATGCATAATACAGCAAGTAGCAATCTCCATCTACACTGGTCACTGAAAACGGAAGCTTTCTCGATTGTGGGGAAAAGTTCCCACCAGTAATGCTTAATACAGCTAGAAAACCATCGATTTTCTACACAAATAAGAGACCAGCAATAAGCGGGGTATTCCAATGTCTTCAAAGAATAACCTCCAAAAACTGAATCCAGGACATAAACAACATCACAACAAACCTGATTGAGTTTTCCAGAAAAGAAACGACCAGATAATAGAGATTCCTCAAATGAACCAACCAGGGACCTTCTAACAGGAAGTCCGCTTAGACTTCTAATGAATCTCACGCATTGCGGAGTTGGGGCTGACTCTTGAGCGAAAGGCGAAGTTACGTCAGAATTACTCTCCAAGGAAGATGGATGGAACTCTTTGCGCTGAAGACAAAAGTCTTCAAATGATCTGCTTGCAGTCGTACAATACTCTTCTTCAGGGGCAAGGATAATACCGCTGTCAAATCTCTCAAGTGATCCTTCCATATTTTCTAACCTTAAATAATGGTCCTCTATCACGTTGTTGGCACTCCTACATCCTCGTGCAGCTTTCATTCTTTCAGAAAATTTAGGACCAAGGGGTGACAAAGAAAGTGACAATGAGATGACTTTTTTGGGAGATATAGAAATTGCCCCACTTTGAGGCATGACCTTACCTGAATCCTTGCTGTGATCAGGTCCAGGTGAAGATAAACAACTATTATAAGCTGGTACTTCCTCATTTTCCAGCAAAGGGCCGTCGGTGAATAACATGGATTTCTTTCCACCATTGTCATACGGTGCATTCCTTTGTTCCAAGCTACTAGTCAAGGGCCAGGTTGGCAAGGTTAAATGACTTTGGCTACCAACATTTGCTTTCTTATTATCTTTTGCAATAGCTATCCTAAAATTACCAGTTGCTGCAGACGAATTTCCCTGCATATTTCTCTTCCCAATGTCTAGAGGATCACCTTCAAATCGGCATGGAGAAAGCATGCTACTCAATGGTGACAGCATGCGCTTCCTGACTACTGACCCACCACACTCAGTTTCATTGACCTTAACATTCGCAGTAGAAGAATGAACAGGACCAGCTGGAACTGCCTTGAATCCATCATTAAGAGAACTTGCTCCCCCTGATTCAAAGCCCACGATCCTAGAAACGGGGTTCTGAATATTTCGTCCCATTTTGGCACTGAACCTCCCACCTTTGTCCACAGAACCAATTTTCATAGCATTAATATCGGAAGTAACTTCCATAGCCCCTCTAAACTTAAATGAATCATCTCGAACCTCTGAAAGCTCCAGGCAGGTGTTTCTTTGGGACTCTCTCATAGAAGAAGAGCATAAGGGACTCCCAGCAAATAGGCTCACATTTTCACTGTTCATTCCATCCATATCACAGGTGCTCACATTAGTGAATCGTGGTGGGCTCTGCATAAATGTGACCAATGATGCTGCTTCAACTTCCTCACTACTTTCACCTGAGGGAGGTTGCAGCAAGCCCATCCCTATATTTGCAAGAAACTATTGCGTATCCTGAAAGCTCTTAATAATTTACTTATTCTCAATTCGGTTTTCTAATTGAAAAGGAACCCGCTATCTTCCATCTAAGGAGCACAAAAATGGCCGCTCCAAATCCTATCAGTAACACAATTAATCAAATCCTACAGCGTATGCTCCACAAACTCTGCTACAGCCACGAATCTAAGTCCTTCAGAAGTAACTCTCAGATAAGAAGAGAAGCTAATACTATGTATCTACAACAGGCATCCACATTTCCAACATTTCAACTCCAACTCCCTTAAAAGGATGTAACAAGAAACTCAAACGCATTCTAGACATCCAAAAATCACGCGTTGCACAGACCTGCTGATCTCCAAACCAGCATGTATTGCTCATGGTTGCCGAAAGAATCAGTGCAGATGCCTGAAACCCAAATTTGAAATCAATAGATTAGTTTAGCGACATTATCTGATTGTTCTTGTTTTGACACGACCAAAGCCGAAATTGATCCACTTGGACGCCACTTTTATTTATCAAATGCTCACAAACCAATTTTGTAGATTGATCACAACAGACATACACAAAAAGTTTCTCAGTAAGGATTCAATTCACACCAAAAAAAAAAAAAAAATCCAACCAACGAAACTGAAGGACAAGGCAGAACCATCAATCGACGATGAAAACAACCCAGAGAGAACAGAGAAAACAGCAATGAGAGGGAATTTTTGGGATTCTTTAACAAAAACATGTATGCAAGAAAAAAAGACAAAGGAACCACCTCAAAACCAACACAATAACTGTGAAGCACAAAGTCGATCAGAACGGAACATCCTCAACCCAGTAGCAGAATAATGAACAGCCCCAGAATATGTTCCCGTGAAACAATCAACAACCAAAAGAAAAACGCGGCGAGAACTCACATGGGTTACTTGTACGGCACACATTCACGAAGAACCCAACATCTTAAGCTTTTTGCGTCACCATCTACTACAACTACAAGCAACGCTGTTTCACATTTCCTTTTCTTTTGCTTTCTTACTTTTGCTTTCCAAAATTATTGTTTAAAAACCAAAAAAAGCTCCAATTATTAAACACCCACAAGCACAACCCCTCCAAAAACACCAGAAATGAACAAAATCACCGCTCAGACTCACCACGGCACAGCCCAAGTTTGATCACCAAAATAATCAACTAAACACATAAACAAAACTGCAAAACAAATGCGTCGGTTTCACATGTTTAATCCGATTAAGAGACCCACCAATAAAGGCCTGTGATCAAGGATAGTCCCAGTAGCCAAATCATTTCATTGATCTTCCAAGGCAAATCAAATCCAACCCTCGGATCAAATACCGATTTAGAGGAACAAAATAAACAGAAAATAAAGAGATAATTTAGAGAAATGGGAAAGAATATAGAAAGCAAAGGGTGGTGATGAACATTCAAATTAAAAACTTCTTCTTTGTGCGTCTAGGAAAAGGAGAAAGAGGTGGTAGAGGAAAAGAAGATGAGGATTAAGGTAAAGCTGTGGGCTTGGTTTGGTGCTGCAGAATAACAGGCACACCCATCTCTCTTTCCACATTTATAATCCCAAAAACCAGCGTCATCACATTTATCTTATGCCCCATGAGCCGCTACCTTCAAAGTCCTTTTCATTTCTTACTATATATATTTTCTGTTCTGTACCAGATACGTATTTGAAGCCATTAAAATTATATCATAGAAATCGCCTCAAAAATAAAACCATTTCATTTTGTCTGTATGCTTTAAATTAATCTTTTTAGTAACATATCTTCAGTTCCCAACTAGTTCTTCTACGAAAATATCAAAACTTTTATTTTGTCTCCTTCTGAATACTTTATTTTCTCTTAGTTTCTACTACTTGGAAAAGCCGTCAGAGATGATGAATATTATTTTTGTTTCAATTTATGTATAGAAATTTGATTTTTACGGTTGGATTTGTTAAACTTTGTTCCCTTTTTGTTAATTTCAGACGAAGAATGTCTCCCGGATATCCTCAGTATTGGGATTTGCTCTATTTTTGTGGGGTTTAAGAGGGACTGAAGGTGAAATTTAGACCCTAAAAAGAGAGACGAGTAAGAAAGAAGCTAGCTGGAGGTCAAGTCACATTAAAGGCATCACCCGAAAAGAAACTGTCAAACTCAACTCTAAATGGTTGGCAATTGGGCACCACCAAGATACAACCATAAAGAGCCTAAAATTAAATGTCTTTCTTCTTTGTTAGGTACCAATTGTCATGTAGGAAAGTGGACTTTTGCTCAACAATAATTGGTTGGAATTTAGTTTTTTTTTTTTAAAGTAAATAAGGAACATGAAAAACAAGAAGAAGAAAAGTGCTAAATCGTAAAGTATAATTGGTGAACATGAAGGTACCCACCATAAATGTAAAAGCGAAGCCGGAAGTGGCATATGAGCCACATGATTATCGATTTTTTGCTTTCTTTTTTTTAGTTGGTATATTTCAGTCGGCCATTTTCACATCCTTTCCTTTTCCTTTCCTTTTGGGTGAGGGAAAAACAATGTCAAATCATCCTGCATGAGCTTTTTAACATTTTATGAAATTCAACAATTGACACGTTGCATCTAGTTGTTCACGTGGTCCGTCTTTCATCTGACACGTGCCGCGGCCAGCCACCGAATAAGGGCCCCATGTTGCCGTTCCTAACTTGATGCGAAATTTCTCTGGTGGTCTCAAGGAGAAAACGGCAGCCGTGGCCAGTTTCGGCACCAATTCCTTGACACTTTCGCAAACTTCTACCTCTAATTCAACTCTATTTTAATGTCTGTATTGACCCACTTCACCCACTCACACTCTTCCCATTTCATTAACACATGCAAACTTATGATTACTATAAGAGTAGCAATACTCTTATGCAAAATGTATGTCCAAAACAATGTCTCACATATTTTGAATTTCACCATTTTATCCTTTCTATCCCAAAAAAATTAGCCTCATCCTTATAATTCCGTTTTATCAACAAACCAACAATCAATTGAAATGCTGACAAATAGAGCCTCTGACCCAATTGGTAATAAATACTACTGAAGACCTCTTGGTTCCAAATTTGCCTGAATTTCAGCCCCCAAGTCTTGCAAGGATATTGCAAATGGTTGGGGAGTAACAATTTAAGATCCCTCAATATGGTTTTTGATGTATTAAGTGAGATTTCCTACGTTGATGTTACATGAAGCTCCCGTGAACAAGCTGACTTATAGCGCATGCCCATTCAAGACATCATTGCTGATGATCACTTAAGGACAAAACTACATAATTACTTAATTCAACTTTGACATGGCTAGGCTAAGTTGACTGTGAAGCCCCATTAATGCCTCACAGTTGGTTGAGCAAATATATTGGTTGATGGTGATGGGACTAGGGAGACCAAAAGGGGTTTGAAGGTTAGGTTCAGGACGGACGGTATCATGCCTCTTTAGCATCCCCAACATACTTACAAAGAGGGAAAAATAAATCACTTGATGCATTATGGATCACTGCATGGCGTTGATGGATTAAAACAACTCTTTCATATGAACAAAGTGAAAAAGGTTTGTTCTCTATACAGATTATAGAAGAGAAATGATAATTAAGATGTGCTCACCAAGGCAGCAAGAAAAGCTCTCGAGTACGGAGACCCCAAAAATTTTATTCTAGTGTTAGCAGCGAGATACAGGTGATGAGAGCAGATCCATGGTTCGCTAAAAGGGTCTCGCTGCTTCTTCCATCATCTTCTTAACTCTTGTCAGTTTTTCAATCTCCTTGAGAACCTGAAATTTTTGCACATAAAAGAGAGGGAGAGAGAAGGAAGGTGCAGTCAGTCTCATTATCTAGTTTACAATTTGAAGAATGTTCTATTTGTAACTATATTTCTTCACCTCTAAAGCCATGTTCTCCGTGGTAACTGCACCCAAATCATCGTAACCTAATTGGGAAGCTACCCCTGCAAACAACCAGAAGCTGTTAGAACCAAAAAGAAATTTGGTAGTTTAAATAATGACAAGAGAAATAGGAGTTTTGGGGATATACTTTGTAGCGAAACAGTTGCATCGGCAGTAGCATATCCATCTCTTATTTCTTTGTAAAGTGTAGTTAACTGACTGAAAACCTGTTTTATCATTTGCCAGAGCTCTTATTAATGAAGCCTCATGATCACCAAAATCTACTGGGCTCAATTTTAAATGTTGAGAAATGTAAGAAAACAGGCAAGGAGCCAAAACCTGTGAGTAAGCTTCAGAAGTCAATGTTTCTGAAAGAGGAACTTCAGGCTGATGTTCAATCATCTCCCGTGCTATCAAGTCCAAGGGTACATCAATCCATATTGAGATTCCATGCCTCAGAAATGCGCTTTATAGGACAATAGCAAGTCAAATGAGCAGG
Organism: Casuarina equisetifolia; assembly: GCA_028551475.1. Taxonomy (NCBI): domain Eukaryota; kingdom Viridiplantae; phylum Streptophyta; class Magnoliopsida; order Fagales; family Casuarinaceae; genus Casuarina; species Casuarina equisetifolia. The sequence goes on from CM052361.1 coordinate 665,378, forward strand.
AAATTATTACTAATGACGATAGATTGGTGTATTCAGAAACTAGAGGAGATTGTATTCATACAGATTCGTAGAACTCTGGACTGCGCCATCTCCAGCACAAACCACCAGTCGACCCATGGATGATAACTGTTTCAATACTTCAGTCTGCAGCAACATAGCATTCCAAGTACAAACTGGCCTATTATGAGTATGATTAAGAACAGAAAATTGCATATTTGATTTTCAGAAAATTGTAATACTGCCATCATTATGGCCCTAAGCAACCTTACATGGTAGATTGATCATCGTGGTCAAAGACAACTGACATTACCAGCCCTAATTTGTAACAGAAGTTCAACATAAAGCAAAGCAACCTAACGAATTTGAAAACCCATGCAATCACCTCAGACTCGCGATATCCTTTTTCATCACTCTCCTTAAAAGATTTGGCAGCAGATTCACCTCCAGCAGCTTCCTCGACCACACTGTCACTGTTTGTAGAACAACCAAAAAACAAGTTAAGCAAGAGAAGTTGCAGGATCATCCAGTGATTCTTTAATTACAGCACATGGATACCTGTCAAAGTAATAATACCGCAATGCATCTGCTAAAAGCTGCCCCAAACTGGTCTTTATTGGGCTTTTCATCCCTGAACAACAAAGCATTCAACACAGCACGTGTAAGCACACGCACCACAGTCACCATAAAACTAAAGACTGAAAAATCACTGTTAAGCATTGAGAGATTCATACCCACAAGAAATATGGAAGTTCCCTTCAGTTCAGGGGCAATATCCATTGCTTTCTTCTGGATTAAAACTGAACACTTAAAATGAGAACTTCAAACCACGCGGAATTAATTGGAGCTAGATATTTTCTCACCCCATGGTCTTCAGAAAAGAAAGAAAATTCCCCGCCTTGGCTTCTTTACTTTATCTTTCTTCTCTCAGACCCATTTTGTTACAAGAGTACGAAACGCATAGCAAATTGGGGCAGAAGGGAAATGAGATCTCACCTTCAGTGCAAGAGAGGAATCAATAACAGCATCCTTCATCGTTGAATCTTTAATTGGGAAGAAAAGACAAAAGAACAAGATAAACACAAAAAATAAAATAAAATAGTTAGAAGTTGCGACTTTGCTACTCGACAGCCCTTCTATATCGAAAACAAAGTAGTTGATTAAAACTTCGAAACACAGTCCAGCTATTTGCAAATGGTTCAAGTTCCTGCCTTTTTGAATGAATCAATTCGATGGTTCCTTTGCTGGGAACATAACGATTCATGTGAAGTCAGGAAATGGACACCAAAATTGAATAATGCCATTATGATTACTTATGAGGGAGTTGGCACGCCTTAGACCCACAACCCCCATGGCTCGCCAACGCGAATACCAAGTATCAAGCAAGTGTCATACATTTCAGAATGACACCCATACACAACGCATATTCAGCAATTAAGTCCCGTGACGACCTCACAAGTGCGAAATGAAAAATCCCAATCAAGCTAAAGAAAAACTTCCCAAAACAAGCCTCCTCAATCAGCTTAACAATAATTTTATCATCCGAGCCAAAAAACAAAGAGAGAGACCCAAACTAAGAACAGGGTATCAGAAAACGACTCACTGAGAGAGCTGTCACTGGCCACAGAGCACGCCGGGAAGAGAGGAGGCTTTTCGGAAGTCACTGTAAAGACAAGTTTGTGCCTATTGCGAGGGGATGAGGAACGTGGGAGCTGCGGGAGGTTGACGGAACTCCACGGCGCCGCCGGAAAAGGGAGCGACGAGCCACAAAATGGTACGCCATTGCTGGGAGAGTGGAAGGTCGCGAGCTCCATGGAGAGTCGTAGCGATTATCCGTTCCCAGATAAAATCGGTTGTTGAGTCGGCTTTTAATGTTATACGCTACCGTTTTAACTGTATAAACTGCTACAACGACATATTTATTTTTTATTTCCTTCTTTTCCCAACTAATAAATCTAAATTCACTTTTAAACATAAACTTCGCATCGTTAAATTTGATGAAATCCATTCCCTTTCTATGCTCTTTAATAAGATGAAAAAACGGGTGCTTATTATTTGATGAATTATTACAATTACTACAACATAAAAACCATCAAAAAGAAGAAATTCTGAGTCAACTTTCTCCAATAATAATAATTGCGACTTTATTAGAGGCAAAGGCTTTATCTTAATCCACAAAGATCTTCAAAATTATTATACTTTTCTTGAAAATGAATTGTACAAAACTATCAACAATTTCAGAACAAAGCTATGTCTCGATCTTCTAAAAATTAAAAAAAAAATACACGAAAAAAACCTTAATTTAAAATTATAAAATCCTCTCATATAAGTATTTTAAATGTAATAAATAAAATAAAATAATTCATATTTTGTATTTGTTTCCTATATAATTGTTATGCGATCCTCATTATTTGCCATCAATTGATATTGGTATTTCCTTCCTTGCACAACCCAAGTAAAAAAGTATCGTTTTATCGCAGCAATCTAGTTAGATTAAAGAATGCACAATACTCGTATATTTGCAATTCCTTGGTAAAAATAAACAAAATTCTTCATTCGAAGATACACGTGAGACATTACAATGCCACGAGTGAGTATAATTCAGCCCTGCAACCTTACTCTTACCATGTTGGTCGGTGGCATGGGTTGCCTCCGCCACACGAGGCGTTCGAAGAGGAAAAAAGAGAGTAGAATTTAGTTCTCACCGTCGTCGATAAACAAGCGATGGACAAAGACTCAGATGAGAAACTAAACAATGCATTAAACATCATATTTACAGACCTGTGATCAACATGAAGACAATGGCCCAAAACAATCTTCTGCAGGCCGACCCACAACAACATAAAAGATTAAGCTCCCACCTGCGTTTACTGAAGATGTTCATATTAAGAAGTAATAATAGTCGAACAACATCAACAACAAGTGTTAAAGAGAATTAGAGATTTCTGGAACTGATCCATGTCATATCTGTTTTTTTCTTGCCAGTACCAATAATCATAAGGGCTGTTAATTGCGTTTCCAAAGTCCATGTCAACCTTAGAAAAAAGCATGTGATGCTAAGCAGATTGCAATGTTAAGTTCTAAAGCAAAATGGTACCTCAAACTCACCTTAGAGTTGACCAGACTGAGAGGATATCTCATGAACAGTTGCCGCTGGTTTGCTGTTTGAGAGGGAAATAGGTGTCAATGGAGGTGAACCAACGTCTTCACCCTTGTCCGGAGCTAGGGGAGAATCCAGAAGCTTTCCAACATGTATTGCCATCGCTCTTTGGCTACTTGAGGGTATGGAGTAACTCCGAGGGACAAATGGCGGAGTTGGGAGTGGGGATGCTGTACTCGATGCCTCCAACGGGATTTTATTCATTGCAGAGGGCTCCTGATTTCTGAAGGCCAATGGAGCAGAGTGACCCAATAAACCAGGAGATTTTGCTGCCTTGGAGGGAAGGTTAGCTGGGGGTCTGGGAAGCTCATGAAGCTCACTTATCCTCGGTGAAGAAACGAGGGGAGGTGAAGCACTTGGTGATACCTTTGGAGATGAAGAAGGCTGCTGAGGATTTGGCAACCGGGAAAGCATTCCAGAGACCAACTGGGGCAAATCAGCAGAGGGGATGGGACCGCTGGCAGATAAAACTGCCCTTGTTGATCCAGGCTTACCGATTATTGGACCAGAAAAGGCTTGTCGTTTTATTTTTTTCGAATCAGAAGCATGTGATGTATCAAGCAGTTGAAGTGGAACTCCCCCTGTCAAAGGAGGGGGTAGCGGGGTGGAGGTACTATTACTGTTGCTCTCTTTGAGTACTGACTGTGATTTTGAGATGGTGGTTGCTGACAAGTTACCATCGCCAGAATCCTTCTCACGCTTCTTATCTTCCAATGGTGAAGAATGCCACAAGTTATGGGTGGGTGCACTAGGTCTTAAGCGAGGAACTGAACTTGTTCTTGAAGAACTTGAACCTTTTGCATCAACAGGTGTGGGCAGCACATACGTGTTAGGCCTCCGTGTAGATGATCGTTGCATATTTCTTGCCTTTTCTGCTGGATCAAACTTCTTTTCTGCAAATATTGGGGCTGAATGGCTTCCCACTCGAGGTTCTCTACTGGAGACTCTAAAATCCTCTTGGTTTTTGTCAAGATTCATCTACACAAGGAAAATTTAAGACATGAACTAGATATGCTGAATAGTTTATGTTTATTAATTAAATACATAATATTATCATTTCACAATCAAAGGGGCAAACAAACTAGCATCCCAGAGGGAAATCACATCCATTTTCTGAAATCCTCCCCCATCCCTATGATCACATACTCCACTTATTCCCTCTGCCGAACAGGTAATCTTTATCAGACTTGATAAAATTAGTGGATTTGGTTAATGATCCATCATGTTCGCCTTTTAGTTTTGGCCACACAAGGTTACATGATGTAGTATTATTCATCAAAAATACCTACGACATGGAAGAATTCAGGACCATACCTCTGCATTTTCCACTGTCGGAGTTTGGAGAAATAGAAGGCCTGCTTCATCCACCTGTAAAATAAGATGCGAAATTATAGGCACACACGAAACACATAACCCTCACATAGTGAACAAAGTGGACTTTTCAAATTATGAAGAATGCTCACATCCATTGAACTTCTTGACAATAAAACACCATCAAGCGCCTGCTTATTTGGTCTATAGTCAAAACTCAATTCCCCAGGATGATTAGCATTATAGCTGTTCTCAGCATCATCCTCACCATCTTCAACATCATCGTCTTCAAGTCCACTGAATTGGTAATCAATATGTTGCCTCTCTGTAGTCTGTCTAACGTGTGGCTCAACAGCCTCAAGTGATTTGAGTCCCCTCCGAAGAAATTCAACTGAACTCAGTGTAGAACAATAAGGGTAAAACACAAATCAGTACTGAAATAATTAGAAGAGCAAAGTCTTAGAGATTTAGAAATTGGAGAAACAAATAAAACCTGAGCTGCATGGTGACGAGCTGCTTGTGTTAGAAGACTTCGAGATTGCCCCTGCTTCAGAGATTTCAACCGGAAAACACACAAGGTTGCCTCGTCATCATATTCCTCACGCGCTGCCTGCAATTGCTGTACAGTAAAACTTTCGCCTTTTCCACTTTTTGACCTTCCTTTTTCTCTTTGTTGTGCCATCATGTACTCAAATACATCTCTGTAGATAAAGTACCAAACTTAGAATATATCTAGTTCAAATTGAACGAAGAAGATCGTATTAAAAGGATAGTTACCTCTTTTCATCACATTTTATCTTCATTTCCTAAACCAGCAAACAAAAGAAAGGACAGTGAGCATTATTTATGGATGATGCTGAGATAAACTAAATCAGCAACAGTAAACATGCCTAGGTTATAAAAGGTCCAAGGGATCTTTCGAGGTAGGTTATGATGCAGCAATATTTAAGCAGTTAGAGAGTAAATATCCTACTTGCAACCCAGACTACTAAGGATCTTATGACTGGTCAAGTCACAGGCAGAAATGCATCCTTAAGGCATTGGGTTTTAGAAAGCCTAAGGCACTTGCCCAAGCAATGGAAGGAACCAATATCCAAAGTAGGTATCTACTTCTATTATTATGGGTTTACAATATTAAAGAAAATAGACACAAAAGCACAGACATGATGCCATACTGCACAGAAAGCCAAGAAGGTAAAAAAATTAGCAGAACCAAACCCATTCAAGGGCCAAGGGATACAAAAACATTAAGAAGTCCCACCCAGGCCTAACAAGCAAAATGTCTAGACATTCAAGATGATGATACACATGTTTTCTTCATTTCGACTAGAAATATTTCTAGCGAAACTCCTTCATTGCCAAGTGAGGAAACTGTGAGAGATTCTCCTGTGAGCAAAAGATAGAGAGACAGAGAGAGAGAAATTCACGTGAATATACCTCAACTGTCCGAAGTTCATTAAGAAGAGACTCTGATGGATTTGTAATTGTAGTGATTATATGGGTACGCTGAAGTACAGGAAGAAAAATCAATACCAGGTCAAAGGTGTTATGCTAAAATCACGGGAAAAGGTGTTCTGTGGATCATAGCATAACAGTAAGCACTTACATAGGAATCAACAAGTTTTTGAAGTTCATACTGCACCTTCCCCAGCATTAGCAAAACTCTACCTGTTGATAAACATGTAGAAACTACAGCACAAGCCATACATGACTTAAAACACATTAAAATTACTTTTAAACTCACCACTTTCTTCATCATCATTTAATGCAGTCTTCTCCACTAGACAAGTACCCATCTCCCGCAGTGATTCTGAGAATTCTGAAAGTGCAAATGAAGGCAAACAGGTAGACCTCAATGGTATTAGGTCAAAAAAGTGACACATCACATGACAGTCTAAATGCATCAAGCATGTTCCCAAAAAAGAAAAAAAAAAAAAAAACTAACGACTTTTAGATATTATGATCACACTGCTAGGTCATAACTCCTTAAAGAAAGTGATGTTTAGATTTCACCAGACCAAAAATTGGCAGTTAAAACATAAATAACGAAATTCCATTAAAGGGGCAATATTTCAAGAAACTCCATTATGGGCATGCAGGTAATGTATGAGTATGGCTTCAATTTAGCTTTATCTCAGCAAATAACAATGGTGCAATATGGTGAAATTGCAGCTATTGAACTGTTCAGAGCTACTTAGAACTTTCTTTCAGATTAGTTTGTCCTTCAATTTCAGTTATTTGATAAGAAAAATACCACAGAGATAGTTGCCAACTGATCAAATCAAAGAACACATGGTTTTTACTCTTGAAAGAGCACTGACAAGTACTCTACAAAAGAAAGTCACAGATAAATTTGTTGATCGTGGTAAAAATTTTACCATAAGCACTGTTTGCAGTAGCAGCAGCTGCAGAAAGTAAGCTATCATAGCAATCTCTCATCTCTAGCATGTCCTGCAAAAAATGAAGGAATGTGTAATAAAAATTATCTTCAAAATTTCTCATCATAATAGTGTTTCACGGCATTCCATGAATTGGTGAAGTTAATAGCTTCAACACATTATGACAAAACCGCTCACTTTCCATTATTTTCCACAAAAGCACAGCATCCCACACTCAAAACTAAATGTGAGAGAGCGAAAAATAAAACATCGCTTGTATTTGTAGTTACTCTCACTGCCACAATCCGTAACCTAAGTTGAAATGACTATTTCAGTTTATAAGCACTTCTTAATCACTACTACGAATACGATGTCATAATATTACATCTTAAGCATGAAAATCACCCTTCTTCATCGACCTTTTTGTTTCGTGACCATATACATTCCCAGCTAATTAATAAATTCACACTTTCATGGACTCATCCATGGACTCATCCATGGAGAAACACAATCTATGACTAAGGAAAGTCACAACCTACTGCGCAGAACAGCAAGTTATGGGGTCAAAGGTATTATTCCGCAACGTGAATTAACAATCTTAAAAAGGCCTAGTACAACCTTATTTAGGAGATGTGCTTAATTCAACGTGTCCGATATACGACAACTTTGAAAGTAAACATGACCATTTGTACCCACAAAAACACTTATTTTTACCCCTTCATTGCACGAAACTTTGCAGAATTAACTCACACCAAGGCGTAATCTCCTTATATACTGCAACATGAATTAAGCCAGCTCAAAAAATAATTATCTCAGTGATAATTCGCCGCCATATCTATTTACAGTTTACAAGGCAAACATGGAGCTTCCTTGCGAGAAGCCCTCAATTACTGCAATGCACTCAATTTCAGAAAATCTACAAGCCTCTAAACCAAGAATTTACCTGAGCAGCTTGGGCGAGCTCATCCAAGTGTGCCGAAGGAAGCAACTCTATTTTCTCCTTGGCGTCGCCCTTGTGCAGAGCGAATCTCCGAAGCCTCCCCAGCGAGGACTTCATTTCCCGCGGAACCGGAAACCCTAACCGCAATGACCGAAACAACTACACAAAGAGCCGCCGAAACTCACCGGGAAGAAATCAATTCCTGCTATCGTCCTCGTCCCTTCCGAATCCCGAGAATCAAACGCTCCAAATCCACCGGGGAAGAGTTTGGGGGTTCTTTAACGACATTGAAGAGTGAGAGAGAGCAAGAAGAAGGTCAAAACGACTCCTAACAGATCAAAGAGAACGAGGGACGGATAACTCTAACGTCGTTAAGCAGCGAGAAGCAGCACTCTCTGCTTCTACGACACGTGTTCCAGGAAGGCCAGTTTCGGTAATTCGGAGGGCGTGATCACTATGCCACGGCTCAGGTGTTGAAAAGAGGGTGAGTTGATAGTCTTCCAGTAGGGCGGCGAGTACGTGATTTCTAGCGAAGACTGGTTGTGCAGTACATATGTTGTACATTAGCATCAAACATCGGCGAGTCAGAGATTCTCCGTTTCCTTCCTTTGAACAAACACTCCCCCCTTACGCGCGCTCTAAGGAACTTCCTTCACTCGCCCGGTAATAAACGAGCAGTATTAACACGAAGACAATAAATTTTATATTATTAAAAAATATATTATCATTTTTACTTACAAAATAATAAAATTAATCAATTATTAACTATATTTTTATATTGAACAGACCTCTTAGTGTACTATCAAAGTCTATAATCATCCTTAATACCTTCGTTGGCTTCTAATGTTTTAAATTTACACATTATTTATGTAATGTAATATCATAATGGTTTGATAATTTGACTCTTGTAGTAAAAAATATGTTAAGAAATGTTTGAGTGAATTTTTATTAAATAATTGATCTCTTAACACTTAGTGATTGTCTTTCGCTCTAAATAATTAACTTTAAACAAAAAAATTAATATGATATCAAGTTCATCTTCAATTATAATATCTTATTAAATCAAGTCTTTATAACTTTCTTTCGTATTATTGCTCTATTATATATAAGTTAAGTTTTTATGATTTTCTAGTACTCAAAATATGAGGACAAGTTAAAATTAGAGATTATTCTATGTTTTAATATTAGTTGAAAATCTAACATGTGGTTTGTGTTGTTAAAATAATGGCTTATCATTCTTTTGTATGTGAAAGTATTTCATCTTTTTAAGAGTCAATTTTAAGCAAGAAAGTAAATGTTTTAACATAATAGAAAATTTTGAGTATAATACCTATTTACTTGTACATCAATAATTGTTGTATTTGCCCACATTTAGGGTAAAAAGGCCCATTAAAATCTAGTGGAAGTATTCTTCTAGCTATACTTTTTGTACATGGAAGTATTATTTTTACTTACAAACTAATTTTTAAGTGCATTGAGAAATGAAGTACATCTTCTAATAACTTCAATGTTTTTAAGATATTTTGATGGAAAATGATTAAAATTCTATATTTCATTGAGTACATGGGTCCATTTGCACCAGTTTTTCAAAGTATTTGAATCCTAACTCATAATTGATAAGAAATGGTCATCGCAAATTTTACCATGACTTTTTTCTTTATTTATGACTTTCATGTTTTTTGATATATAGTATTAGAACTTAAATTAACTTTAGTCTATCTTGTATAATCTTAAATTAAATAATGCCTAATGCACAAATAATTTATGAAGCATAAGAATCTCTTATTTCTAATATAAAGTTTAAATATATTAATAAAAAAAAAAAGGACCTTACTAACCTTTGTGGGACGGTGACATTATAGAAGAGTCCGCACGGCGGAGGGCGAAGAAAAAGATGTAGACAAAAGTGGCCAGGAGTCGGTGAGTCTGACGTGGCAGCGACCGGACTGGACAGTCTCCGTCGTCTTTCGGTGGGTCCAATGAAAGGATAAAAAGTCAGAGGTTACTGACAAGGGAAAGAACCGGTTCTAAAACGAAAAGTGTGCCGTACTTTGACCACCGATGGGTGGGCCAGACCCCCTCGCTTTCGATCTTTTATCACATGGCCCCTTTTGCCCCCATTTGCTTTATTAATAAAATTTATTCTTAAGATATTACGTAAAAGATATTAATTATATGATATATATATATATATCAGAAAATATATTAATACATAAGATAAATCAATATCAAGATATTCATAACATTAATTATGTATTTTTTTAAACCACCCATGAGATGTCATAAATTTTGATAGTTATTTAAATTAAAAAAATATTAAACTAAAATATTAATATCGTAGAACACATGTTCATTTTGTCTTTAATACCAAGTCAAGTTTAAAACGAATATTTAGTATGATGGCACAATTGATAAGTTTGAAAGAGGAATTCGGCATAATTTTGTGGTCGATAGGTTTGAGAGTTAAAAAGAGATTTTGAAACAGAAATTCAAATAAATCAAACTAAGTTTGAAAGAGGAATTTAGCATGATTTCGTGATCGATAAGTTTGAAAATTAAGAAGAGAATTGAAGATAGAAATAAATAAATAAATAAATAAAAGCTAAGAAGAATTTAGGATGACGCTGTGATGGAGAAGTTTGAAGGAGGAATTTAGCATGATTTTGTGATGGATAAGTTTGAAAAGCAAACGAGAGAATTTGCGACAAAAATCTTTGGGAAGATCTTCAACGGTCAAAAAGGCATGTTCCTTCACGTCAAAGGTAGTAGGAATGACGACAAGAAAGAACAGCCGTCGTCGAAAGCCGCCGCCTTTTGAAGAGGATGCCAAGCTTACGTCGCTTCAGACAGCGGAAGACGGCGGCGGCCCTGCAAGGGAACTTTTGATATATCTCGTTAGTCTTGCATTGAATTGTTCCTCGCTCAAGTTTTACGCAAAAGCATTATTCTCTTTGAAGAGACGACTCCTCGTGACGCAACAATCTTGGAGATCAAAGAGAAAGCAATGGAAGGAATCACATATTGGACACGGTTGAGCACAAATATTCTACATTTTAGAATATATACCTCCTTTAGAAGAATTGTTGGCACTTTATTCTATGACATTTGGCTCAAAAGAGAAAAGAATACTTTGTATGTGTAAATAAATACAAAGTTTAACTAAAAAATTAGTATATTACGATAAGAATAATTTTAAGTTTTAATATTATTTAAAAAATGTCTACTTTTTACATGAGACTTTTTTTTTTTTGACAATATCCATAAAAAATAACATGTTAATATATTGACAACTTGGAAGAACTACCAATGGTATACAACTTGGAGGGTTCTATATTTGAGACATCTCCTATCTCAAACTTGACATAACTTAAAAAGATGTAGAATATTTACTAAAGTCAACCACGTCTCATCACCTCAAATGTGGAAAGATTTTTTAAAAATACTTAATCCATGAAGCAAATGAAGTGTTATTTAAAACTTACAATCTAATACAATGTTGGAGAATTTTTTTTATGTTTAAAATTAGTTTGTTAAGAAGTATAACACTTCAACGTAAATGAAGCTTAACATACTAGTATATTAAGAATTTTGGATACATACTAAGTTTTAGCAAAAATTATGTCTTAATATGTATAATATGAATAGTTTCAATAACTCATATTAATTAAATGAAATTCAACATGGAAAATATAACATCGATTAGAATAACATGCGAAGCATAAGGCAAACCGCATGATGATCCAAGTACTCATACATCACATACAGAGGGGTGCTTGTTCTTTATCTAGAAGAAATAGGAAAATAAAGAACAAAAAGGATAAGTTCCTATCGCCTCGAGATAAGAAAAAAATTAGGGAAAAAAGGATTAATAAGAGAAAAAGATATATGTCTAATCTCTCACAACCATCCCATGGAGGTTTTAATTAGTTTTTGAGAATTTTCTCATCGACTTGGCATTTTTCAGGACACTCCTAATTCCTCTTCTCCTTCTTTCTTTCTTGGCTGCTTGGATCTTAAGCACCTGTTAAAAGAAAACGTAAATTTTCAATTAAAATAATTGATAGCAAGATTTATTCATATCGCATAGTTTCATTGATCACATTAAAGTTCCAACTTTCTAGTGAATAGTTAGAAAGGAAGCTAGATGGCTCCAACCTTTAAAATGGAAATCAGAAATGCCTATTCTGAATAATTTTTATGCAATTTGACGTCTATTCTAACTACAAAATCCATTATGATAAGGATGGGGAGCCAAGCGTCACAATTATACACAATTGCATTTACCTTTCTGATATCCAAATACGGCTTCTTTTGAGACTTTGTTTTACTTTTAGCTTCATCATCATCACCTACAAAATAAACAACACAACATGAAAATGACACAATAAAATTATAGGATAACATCTATGCACGATAACTCGAAAAGATTCAAAACAAATAAAAGTGTAAATCTTCGGATTGTCAATAATATGAAAAATAATGATGCTTAAGGAGTAATTTAGGTTTTGTCCGTGCAAGTTTCTTTCAGAAAACTTACCTTCCTTGCTGCTACTCCCTGAGTCACAGTCCCCGCAGTACACCCGGAAGCTTGGCGATACTGCAGCAGTCAGGCGATCTTCCCTCCCATCAGAAAGCTCTGCTTCCTCCTCCTCGATCATTTCCTTGCAAACCCTCTCCTCTTCCTCCTCCTCCTCCTCCTCCTCCTCCCGCTCCTGCTGCATGGCTTTCTCTGGCACCTCCTTTTCATGCTCCATTGCCATTTCCACTTCTTTCTTCTCCAACCCTCCTTCTTTCTCCATCGAGTCCTCAGAATCATCCCACTTCAACTTGGCTTCTTTCAGGGCCTGTTCCTTTCCACTGCCGCTGCTAGCACGATCAGCATCCTCATCAATGGGATGAACATTGTGTTCAAGGAGGTGGTTGGATGAGCTAGGCGGGCCTGCCTGATCCTCAACGATAAACTGAGAATTCCCGCAGCCCATTGAGGAGGAAGGAGACGACAGGAGAGATATCAGCCTGACAGAAAAACTGTCAGAGAAAGGAATGTGAATGCAGCTATGGTTCCAAGTTTAGGTTGATAACCACGGGTTTCAATTTCACGATGGTTTTGCTTAATAGTTAGAGGTGTTGAGAATCCTGCACTTCCATCGGCATTCCATTGTCCATTTGTCTCCCTCTCCATTCTCTTGTCCCTTCAAACTCTGCAGGGAGAACCCCAACTCTTGCCTTAATTTAGTATGTGATTTTATGGGCTAAAAATAAATTTTTCTTCATCTTTTACTTTGTTGGTTTAGAACAATCCTCCAATTAGTTGGGAGGAAAGCCGGGTAGCACAGGTTTCTCTTATGTTCTCAAACTCCATCCTCTAAATGGCCAAATATACTGCTTTCATACTGCATGATATAGAGCACAATATAGGCTTTCTCAAAGAATTATTTGTCCTTGTAAAGTAGCAGTTATCCCATATGACTGATATTTTAGTTTGATATTCTCTATATATGTTACATGTATATCTTCTTAATGATTGATTTTAAGGGAAAAAGCTTAATAATTTTTAATATAAAATAAAAGTTCAAGTTTAAGTGTCACACTTCATCATTCATGGACTAAATTCAAGTGATTTAAAATATAGTTTCATCATTTGTAAATTCAGTCCTCATAATTTTTTTATGCTTAAGATGCATAAGCATGTTAAAAGCAATAATCGAGGTACATTATCAATATTTTAACATTACTATATCTTCTTTATATGTTTATATATCTTTCTCTTTCTCGATAATCAACTTTAAAAAAGGAAGTTCAACTAATTTGAAAAGTTTTATTGAGAAACTGATAGCACTTAGAGTTACTTTGAAAAACTGAGCTTGTAACCAATCGCTTGGTTTGGTATGTTTGGTGAGAAATTCATTTGGCAGCACACAGTTACTGCAAAAGCACTCGCAGCACAATTTCTTGGGCCAAATGGCTTTGTAATTTTGTTCTGTCCAACGGATTTCTAGTGCAATGTCCTCGAGCACAGTGTTGTCTTGGGAGCCTAAACACATTCGTACATTAATATTTCTTAAATTAGTGAACTTTTCCAGCATTCTTGCCCCTGTGAATTCAAATTCTAAGGTGGAAGAGCATCGGTAATGCCACTACTAAAACTAATTATAATAGGACTGACGAGTGTCAGTCTTTTGAAACACTTCCCCTCATAGATAGTTTGAAGTTGGTTTCATTTTGCTGCATCCTCTCTTATAGTTTCTTGAAATTGGTATGCTTGATGTTTGACTAAGGCAATTTTAAAGTTGTGATTACCCACGCTTGAAGCCATTATCATGATAATGATTGATCGTGTAATCCATTGATTATGAACAAATATTCATTTTTTTATAAGTTAGTTCTAAAAAATAAATAAACTTTGTTATATAAATAAAAGGGAAAGGAGATGTGTCTTGAACTCTAGACCAATTGGTTTGAAACTCTTTGCACTTTAGTTAAACATTAGAGAATTAACACATAGTATATAAATTTTTTAATATGATATCAAAGTTTATAGTGTAAATGAATAAAATCTTACTATACCTCTTCCCTAATGTCAATCATGAAACTGGTAACTTGATTTATGGTGGTTCATGACATGTTAGCTCAATTGGTAACTAGCATAGCCCCAACCAAACAGTTGGAATTGAGACATCTCACACTTCCTTTTCTCAATTACTTATGATATTTTACATTACTTGTAACTTCTGACGGCAACTTCTTTTATTCAGCCCAGGAACTACAGAAATAGGTGATGGTAGCAAACCACACAACTGCACCTGCTTTGAGGTCTGTGTGCTAAGCCAGCTTCTACTAGGAAAATGCACCAGAAACATTAGGCATTGACAAAAGCCAAGCCAGAAAGTCAGCAATCTACGCCACAGCTCACAAGGCGATGCTTCTTATCCATCTTGTCTGAAAAGCACGATATGCAGAATTTGCCTTCCTTGGACTGCCGTAATAAAGATTCTAAACCTTCTGTAACAAGAAACCACGGCTCCGGACGTCATTTCTTCAACTTTCTGTGTTTTTCCATGGCCGCTTCCACAATGTCGTTACCTTCACGACAGAAACATTAGCTTCTTGAACCTAAGCCGTGCATGTCTCATAACAAGACAAACAGACAAGACTCGCACATTTTCCAGATTCAGTGGTTTTGTTACAGATTTGTGATGCCCACCAAGTCGATCTTAATGCTGTCCAGCAGCACGCATGTGAGAGATTCGTCATCCCACTTGCAACAGGTTCTTTACAAAGTTGTGCCTACCAAATGGGTTTTCATATTCCCCCCTTGCCTCGGCATGGATTATTAAAATCGCCATGGATGTCTCTCTCGTTAGGCTTCATCGTTTGACATGAGGAATCTTATTCTCAACCCTCACGAGGGGTTGCGTTGTCCATCCTCGGAAGCATTTTCGAAGACTTTTGGTTTCTGATTTGATTACCTTCTCCAACACAACCAGCACCGTTCTTGAGGACAACACGCATTATAATTATACAATCATTTTGAATTCTACAACGACCGAAAGGATCAAGAATCTATTTGTTTTTCTAATGTAGCTTAAACCAATTCATTAAGTGAGAAAGTCGTAGAGATTCGTTCAAAAAAAAGCATTTAGTATTGGGTATATGTTAAGAACGGCCTGGATTGTCCTCCATTGGTTAACTTCTAATCGAAAAACTTCTGTAAAATGATACATGTCCTATTTATAACTCAGTTGTCTTAACATGATATTAAAATTCAGATTCAAAAGACAATAAACACCTATATAAAAGAAATGTATTATCCCTATAACAAAGCCCATAACTCACATTGACTGTAAGAGATCGTTTTAAGATTAGTATAAAATCAAATACTTGTTCCACAAGTAAGGAAGAAATGTGTTGACTTGGCATGATCTTAAGTTCTAATATTAAAACTTGGTTATGTTGCTCTGGTGAATAGTTCTTCGGATGCTCTGGTTTATTTAAAGGAAAGAAACTAAGGAACAAGATGCATGTGAATCGCCCCATGTGCAGATGCCCTTTGGCGCTTCTGTGAGTATACTAAAGGGGTTGCTTCTTTCCACAAAGTCATGATTTCATCATATAGAACATCTTTGCTTCTTTCTTTGGATGCTATCCTTTTTTCGTGTTCCTTCAATTATTCTACTACTTTGGATGATCTTTTTGTCTCAAAATCATTTACCTTTTTCTAATAAAACCTTAAATTCTGAGCAACAATCAGTGCCATCTCTTTCCCTCTCACTGTCACCCATGGATTTTCACAAGATTGAAAAAGCTGTGGGGGAAAGAATATCATTAAACTGACAATTAACGATTTGCTTTCACAACACAATCTCTTGAGCCCTTGAAACAGTTAAAATGCTAATTCGATCTTTTGTTTTAAGAAATTCTATTCTGTTCCACAACAGCTGCTTATCTGATACAAATCTCTAGTTACGTGGTTTTAAGCCTCTCACACACATGAACTTGAAGAAAAACTGACATGGGAGCTTGTTTCTTCCTGATCTAACCCATTAGAGGAGACCTCAGTGATTTCACTAGAACATGAAGAAGAAGGTTTAGCGGGACTTGTCATCACCAATCTCCTAGTTTTCTTGCTGTTGGAGCTCTGATAAGTGAACCCTTGTTTTCCATGGGTTTTCAAGCTCTGAAATACACTGTAGACCACCCAATCTCCCATTTCCCTCACGGAAACCTGGAAATAGATTCAAAAACAAAACCATCATGCAACTAGTTCTGACAGTATTCTCGGAATTTCATTCAAATCAAACTTCAATGTTACCTGGTTGGAGTAGGATACTGTTGCAGAGTCTACAAGACGATATTCATGCATGACCCATCTTGTTTTGGTTCCGTTGGAACGCTGCATTCCACAGAAAACTAGAGTTCTTGTTGTCCCAAGAACACGGTTGCTCTCAGAAGCCAATATTTGCTTCTCTTTGCCGACGGGCTTCCAGTAACCAGAACCAGCAGCCGTCTTGCGCTTCTTGTTATCTACACTCTTCCTAGTTCTAAAGAAGTACCTCTTTTCCCTCAAATCACCTAGACCCACGAAAGAAATACAACCAGATAAGCCTCTTTGGTCATAAAATTCATTTAACTATAAAAGCAAGTGTCTACATTTCAGAACCCACAGCCCTGAATTCAATAGAGTAAGGAATGTAATCTCAAGCTCAAAGTTTAAAACGAGATTTCGACTAACCTGGAATCCCCCAAGGGTCAGTCTGAAATACGTCGAACTCAGGAATGACTGAAGCCGGCAATGGCAGACCGAAGACCTTGCGCTTCAAATAGTAAACCAGAAGCTCCTCGTCGGTGGGATGGAACCGGTACCCGATAGGCAACCTGATCCCTCCATCGACGACAGAGCTTGGTTTCTCCATTCAATCCGATTGCCTCAACCAGGTTGAGCTCAACAAGAAGAGCAGCAGCCAGCACTGGAATATATAAAGGAGAAAGAGAGAGAAAAGGTAAAGGCAAGGGAGACAGAGGTGTGGCTGGCCTTGGTGCGGTGGGGAAAGACAAGGTTCTTTTTTATAAAGGGAACTCCAAACTCACTCCTTAGACTTTAAAAATCGCCGTTGCTGTTGCTTTGACGGTCTCTGTTTCTACAAGCGTGTGGTGGCACGCCATGAAAAGCGTCAAAACACGCCTGCTTTCGGTCAAAGCTAGTATACTGCCGCGTATAGAGCCTCCATGAGTGTCACGTTTGAGCTGACCTGAGTGTTTCTTGCTATCAGAAAGCAATCTCCTTAGTGGATTGACACAATGTTCACATCTGTATGGACATAAGTAAGGCAAAAAGTCAAGGATTGAATTCTATTTCGATTTATTATCAATGCTATAAAAAAAATTAACAAATTAAGATATTGGTAATGTATGATAACTGTTATATTTAAAAGTAAAAAAAAAATTAAAAAGACTTGATTACAAATAATTAGATGAAATTATGATAATTTATTTACAAGTTGCAAAATGTCACATTTGGACCTGAACTTTGATTTGATATTGAAAATAACTCAACTTTTTCCTTTAAAACTAATCTTTTAAGGTAAGAGACATACGAATATACAAAAAAGATGTTATATCAAAATGTTAATAATAAAAAGGAATCATTGTTTTTAATAATTAATAAAAATAATAGAGAAAAAAGTCTTTGTTTTTGTACAAGAAGACAGTGAGTTGTAACCTAGGTCTCGATGATTGTTCAAGAATCTTTTAATTTATTATAATATTGTTTATCATGATCTTGGAATACGTTAATCACATTGAGTACTTAAAAACCTATCGTCATTAAGATTCCCCTTAATAATTCAACCCTTTAAAAACCATATAATCTGAAATCATATATAAACCAAAATGGAAAGCTTACATTAGTGTCTCAAGACATCCACCAATCTGCTGGAGTGTTGCCAACTAATTTTCAAGCAAACAACCAATGGGTAGTTGGTAGGTCGGTCTAGAGTAAGCATATAGATTTCGTGTGGGAAAAGTTCGAAGTTATAATAGTAGTTGGGGAAGGGGAAGGACATCGTCAGCTCCTTACCTTCCCATTGCATGGAGGATCAAATTAGTGGGGTTGATGGTGAATTAGGATCTCATTCGTGCCGTGGGAGAATTTCACACCTAAAATAAAGACAAAGCTGGGAATAACATAACCAATCATGTAGGGAAATGGACACCCTTACATTTAAAGAGAATATTAGGTTAAAATATTAGTTATGTAAAGTCATACCATTTCTAATTCCAAAAATTATCAAGTGTTTTGAACCTCACTATTTAGGTAGGGATCTTTTAGTAGCTCCAATTATATTAGGACAGGTGAAAATTATACTACATTGTTAATATCTTACTATAGCGCCTACATTCTAATCAAAGAAAATTAAAAGAGACTTGGTGTATGAGTGATTGGCTGATTAGACAAAATCATGGAAAGATAATTTTTTATGGAATGTTGAACTTGAATTATGATATTATGATGAAAAGAAATTAACTTTTTTTTTTCTTAAACTAGTCTTTAAGAAATAGATACTTAAACATATCATATAAATACAAGGCTAAAATATAAATCAAGAACAAAAGAAAAGAAAAGATCTTGCATAAAGGAACCTAACCTAGCTGTTATTCTACATGTTCACCAGCTTTATTCTCTTTGTCCCTCTCTCTCTCTCTCTCTCTCTCTCGCTCTGAAGAGCAAGATGCTAGTCTTACATGCCTTGATCTCAATAGAGCTAGTAAGGCAAGCAAGGTTCCTTTTATGGGCTCTTGAAAAGATCTACACAAAACTCCCACTTTTTATAATTGAACGGCGAGGTCAACCACGATAATGATGGATAAAAAACCAATGTATCCCTCCATCACGAAGCTGTTATTGAAAACACCTCTAGATGCGTGTTTGAACACATGGATTTGGATTTGTCTCAGCAATAGAGCCTTGAATGGTATATGCCCCATGTCGTGGGGCACCATGTCCTTAAATATTCACGATGCGCTGTGAGATTCGTTATAATGGATGGCAATGATCTATCTGCTCCTTTTTTTTTATATATTATCATGTTATTTAATTACACCTTTTGTTTTGTCCTTCCGGAGGCCCTTCTGTTTGAGTCTAAGGGAAGTAGGGTGCATGGAACCTGTTCCAATCCTTCAATCTTGCAATCTTCAATTACACACCAACTCGGTGCAGGGTATTTGGCCTTTGACAATGTCCGGAGGTTTCCGGAAGGATTTTATATGTTGTCGCTCACTTGGCTTACGCTTGTCAAAAAGTTTATCTTATTCAAAACTCCATACAAGAATAGGTTAACACGTCTCTTCGTTTGAGTATAAAACAATCTACAGATAGGAATCATAGGATTAAGATGTTATACTTGAAACTTATGTTGTGATATTATATTAAAAAGTTAGTTTTCACTTAAAAATTGACTTGAGAGTAAGTGTATTTTTCTTTAAGAGTATATCAATGCATCCCTTCACTTGAGAGGGGGCTAATATACAAGTCATAAGATTGAATTATGAGATAGAAATCATGAGATTCAATCTTTAATAAAATGTCACACTTAAAACTTATTTATTCTCTTTCTTAGTTTATTTTCTTTCTTAACTCTCACAAAACTTATTCTTATTCAAAACTTAGTTCAATAGTATATTGACATATCATTTTGCCCAAGGGTGAGCTAATCTAAGAATAGTAAAATTGAATGATAAGATATAAATCATAGGATTCAATTCTTAACAATATATCACACTTTAAACTTATGTTTTAATATTATGTTAAAAAGGTTATTTTTACAAAAAAATCCACTTAAGAATAAGTTTATATTTCTTTCTTATAAAAACATCTCTTGAACAAGATTTAAATAACAAGAGATTGATATCATTATAATGTTGATTTCCAATACCTCCTGATTATTTCTTTAGCTGGAATGATAAGGCCATAGCTGCAAGCTAGATTCCATTAACTTTGTCTTCTTTAGACAGCAAGGAAACTTCAGGATCAATGAATATGGCAGATACTATTTCAGTCGGCAGTCTTGTTTCCTTCATTTGATCTGCCTAATAATTCTAAGATTTTAACGTGGGTTGCCAAAAACAGAACCCACAAGATAATTTCTTGTCGGCAGCTGCTCCAAAACCCACGAATATATGCTATTTGGTGGCAAAAAAAAAAGCTATTAAATGGCAATCATGCTTATCAGTCAACTATTTTCATCGGCGTGACTCCAAACAGAAGGCAAAATCTGATACAAGGCCTAAAAAGGAAAAGCTTATCTTCCTCCCTTGTGAACTTGCATCGTGGAATCAAATTGAAAATGAAAATTAGAAATGAAGTTTGTTTCTTTTTTTATTTGGCATCAATCTTTATGTTTAGATACGGCATCTATTCACTTATTAATCGATTTTTTTTTTAATCTCACTATATTGTTCCATCACTCAATTTAAGTCCTCCAGAACTCTTTATATTTTTTTTAATTAGATAAAAAGGGTGTTTAAGGATGGGATATCTTGAATCCTCATCATTTAGGTAAAAAATTTCAATAACTTTACTAATTAAACATGTAAAAAATAGTAATTATTCAACATTATTAATATATATATGTCTAATATCTTCATTACATATACAAATTTAATCTTTTAATAATGGATTTTAAATTAAAAAAAAAGTTTGAGTCATTTCTGATTTGTGGGGTTAAAAGTGCATTTATGTCTATTCTTTCTCTTTGCTTTTTACGAAAAGGCTTGGCATGGGTTAGATGGGTATCCAATGACCTCAACATAAAGCCTGGTCCATGATTATGTCCTGTCAAATCCAGCGAATCAATTATGAGGGAATTGCTCACATCTTGGCGATCTGGTCGAGGCATATGTAGCAAACATGGTTTCATGATTGGATTAAAAAAAGAGAGGTGAACGTAGTTAAGTTACTGCATGTGCTAAGTAATCTTTTGGGATAAGCGTTATACCAAAGCTATATAGAATGATATTGTTCTTGCTGCGAAGATCTCATAATCTGGATAAGAATCCACCCCTTTTGATGTTAAAAAAGACAGTTTTAAAGCAATATGCCGAGCAATATTCCAGAAGAAGCAACACAATCAAGCACTTAGCTTCGAAGAATCAAATACTTATTCTGTTCCATTATCAGACTTGTTTTAATCATATGCCTAAAGCAGATTCTATATGTTTAAGAGCAATTATACCAAATCTAAGATTTCTTGCCCTGGAAGTATGCATCTTTCCCTGAAATGAGGAAGTGTTTTCATAATACGTGTGGGGTTATACATCATAAGGTTGATTTGCGTGTGTTCTATTTCTTTCTATCCCTCACACCCTTGATTTCGGGGTTAAGTAAGCGGGGTAAAATTATTGTATCATATTACTAAATAATTAAACCCAATGTATCCCATTCTATTACATTAAACCCAATGAGCTCATGTGAGGTTGTTTATGTTGGGTTGGTCCAGCCCATATTCGGGGACTTATTATTGGGTCCAATTAGGATAATGTGGCCCTAAGGTTTAAAAGGAAAAATATAGGATTTTTTCTTTAAGAGATGAGGTGAGTGGCCGTCAAAGAAAAGAGAGAGAGAGAAAAGAAAAGAGCAGAATTTCGCAGGAATTAGAAGCCCTGCGCAGCAGTTGAACAAACGTCTGATCAAGGTTGATCCGTAGTCCGATTGAGCTGATTTTTTGTCAGCAGGTTCGGGATTGGGTGTTCTTCATTGTGAACGGTTGGATCGTCGTTTGGAGCTCTTGAAGTCAGCAGATTGTGATCAAAAATCTGAGTGATATTTCTCCAACTTTTTCTTGGTTAAATTGTTGTTTACAACTTGTTTCTTCATTATTTATTGGTGATTCTATTATTGTTGAATCAGTGAATCTTAGTCCTGTTGTTATTGTTAAGGACTTGATTGGGTTGTAACCTAACGATTGATATAGTGGAGATTTGAGTGGACTCTGTGATCGGTCCCGTGGTTTTTTATCCTTCACATTGGAGGAGTTTTTCCAAGTAGAAATTCTTTTGTGTTGATTGTGATTTGCTTATTTTACTTGTGATTCAAATACATCGTTGGTGTTTTAGTATTTCCTCATAGGTTCAATCAAAGTGGGAAATTTTATACATCGTTTTTCCCTTCAGTTTCCAAGTTCGAAACCCATAAGTGTGCAAAAGTATGTGAAGAAGACTATTAACCAAATATTGTTAAAAGGTTTAAAAGTTCAATTCAAAAGTTAGTTCAAAAGTTAAAAGATTATTATTTTATTTAAACTTCACTTTAATGATATTTTCTTTTGAGATGAGACTTTTATTCTATACACATTATTTCATATGTCAAATAATACTAAGTTTAAGGTCGTACAAGATAAAATAAATTTAATATAAACTTTGATACTATGTGAAAAAGTCTAAAAGTCTAATTAAAAAATTAATTTAATAGTTAAAAGAGCATACTTTTATTTAAACTTTACTTTAAAGATTTTTTTATTATGAATTCAATACCTAATATTCGAGCTCAATTTTGTGCTCAAGTTTAGGGTTGATGTTTATACAACATTACATGTGGTTATATCCAAATTCGCAACCCACGTGAGAAGGAGACATGTTAAGTAAGCAATATAGAATCATCATCCTACATTGATAAATAGTTCATTTGAAACTCTGTTTAAATGTGAATTTGTGGATGAACTCGAACAAACCTGTTTGTTTAAAAAGAAACAAGGGCTGGAAAGAGTCTTTGTGACAGATTTCTTGCAGGGAATATCAAAGCTAGTGTCAACTGCTATTTGTTCTTTTAATTACTTATAAACTAGGATATAGTTAAAAGCTGGACTTGATTTTCTCCTCTTATTTAACAAAATGTTGAGACAATGGAATGCCTAGAAGCTTCCTTTACGAAAGTTAAGTTGTTGCAGTCACGAGATCACAGTGGCGCCACCTACCCCACGTTAACCTTTTTGTCCCCAGGAAATGTCTTCAATGGTTGTTATGTGTTCGCTCAACTTCACCATCGAAGCTGCTCGAAGGGCTAAGAAACTGCTGAAGCAAGTAAAATCTAGCTGCTTCGGCAGATAAAGACAGATTACTCGTAGAAAGCTGGTCTCCTAAAATAAGATTGTTAAAACTTTCATATATGTGGATTGTATAGCAAATAAGATTTTAACACTTCATTTGCAATTGTTATAAGATAACATTATAGATTTTATAAATAATATCATGAGGAGTACATATAAGACAAAAATCTTGAATTTTTTTTTTTTCAAATTCACATACACGGGAGGTTGATAACCCAATTACCACTAGATTAGGGAGAGTTAAAAAAAAAATTATTGAAGTTAGGTTTTTAAATCTTCTACAAAAATTATTATGATACCGTATCAAAAATTATTATTCCTTAGAATTAGGTTGTAAAATAAGTAACCAAACCTTCCACAATAAGTTGTAAATAAGTAAAACTTTTGAATATGGTCCACCGCTTAATCTAACCCACTCTAAGGTATATGATCAGCGAACAAGTTTTTCTACAAGGCTCTTGAATCGGTAGCCATGGTTTTTCTACAAGGCTCTAACGGGAGCCGGGCATACAAGCCCAAAAAGATCGGGTATAAAAGCGGCTGAACGTATCATAAGCTTGTCACGTGAACACTAGACAGAAACTCAAGATTCCCAATAAATGGTATCCATTAGTTTATGTACAGCAACAAGGGCGTGACCTCCACGCCCGACATTCTTAGCCATATAAAAAAGAGGTAAAAAATTTGAAAAAAAAATTGTCGGTCTAAGATTTCTCTTTGTATTAATGCTGTATTAACTCTGGAATCAGCTTCAGCAGGAAAGCAAGCTCCCGCTGAGAGAACTGAGGCTTCGCCTCCACCTCCGCCAGCACCTTCTCGTTCCCTTCACTGCAACTTTCCTCTTCCACCGCCTTCGGTGGCTTTATCAAGTCGGAAACTGCCTCGGCGATCTCTTTCACCAGATCAACTATCACTCCATCGACTCCCATTAAATTTTGCACATAAACTGCCTCAGGTACGTTACTGTACCAAATAATTACATCTCAGTTAGTCTGAAATTTAATTCCATTTCAACATATACATATGTTTCAACAAACTAGTAGCCCAAACAATTATTCTTCAAACCTCTTTACCTAAAAAAAACAAAAACATTATTTCATATTACTTAAGCTCCATAAACTCCTAAGATATGAATGATAGAAGGGTGCCGAGCAAGTTTCCATCTTTAAGCACGAAAAGCAAAATGGAAGGGTGTGGAAAAAGGAACCGAGTTCCTGAAACCAAGTGGGCTATGACCAAATCAAAGTCAGAATAATGTAGTTTGCAGCTGCATTTTCAGGCAAGAATTTAACTGATGCCTGGATCTTTCCAATTTTCTAAGCAAGATCTGTCTAAGTTTTCATAAGAACTGAAGATAATCGGACTAGGAAACTAAACTAAACTTACTTCAATGTGCCGTATGTGAGGAGTGAAAGCTTGGCCTCCTTGATCTTAGTCACTGCCCCAGGATTTCTAAACACACCCTTAACCTCCGACACAATGCCCTGCAACCCACCCTCCAAGCACAGCTTAATGGCCTCCTCCAAGGTGTTCCTCCTCACATCATAGTAAGTCTCAGTTCCTCCATTTGTCAAAAAGAAGACCTGGTTTATCATCCAAACAACAATCATTAGGATCGTATCAAACCTCACTTGAAAGACGGCTGCTGAATCGCAGAAATATGAAGGAATTAGCAACAAGGAGCGCTTACAGGGTATGTGTTCTGCAACTTCCTGGCGAGCAGAGCCGCATCTGGCTGGAATGTTGAGAAGACGATGGCTCTGTCTTTAGCATACTCAAACACGACCTGCAAGATGGCTTCGAGAACATGGGTGAGATGATCTTGCTCGTAGACGATGTGGTCGTCAAACTTCAACTCAATATTGAATCCCAAAGTGGGTTTCACTTTCTGAAAAGCTTCCTGAAGCGTACACAGAGAATCATCCGTCTCGACGTTCCAATTCACAATCTTCCCATTGCTGATTTTCCTCAGCTGAGGCTTTCCCTGCTGCCCCGACTCCCTTTGGGGGCCATAGCCAAGGAACTCCGAGAGAGTCAGCTCCGTGACCCTCCTCTCAAACACAACACCCTGAAATCCAGATTAACCCAACACAATGATTAGCTAATCATCTCTTAATCTGCATTCTCAATAGACGAATTTTCAGAAACGACGAAGGACAAGAACAGAGAAACTTACATCGTCCTCTGAAAGAATAACGTCGTCGTGGAAAATAATCGGACAGCCATCTTTTGTCACCTACAAAAAACCACCATAGTTTTTTTCTTTACTTTGCTGTCTCAACTGTTACACCTTATTGGGAAAAAAAAAAAAAAACCCACAAATCAGCATAAAAAATAAAAATTAAAAAGTTCACAAGTGAACACCTTCGTGTGTCGGTCCTCTTTTTTAATTCGGATTTGTCGAAATCGAAACTTCATATCACATTTAGAGAATTTTTTTTATATGGAATTGCATATCATGCCCATAAGATTAGGAAAATGAAAGTATTTAATCCTTTGTAAAGAATCATTACTATCCGGCTAAAGTATTCGATCTCCCACATTTTCGCCATACATATAGAAGTTCATATTTATTACGGCAACATCTAGCATTTATTGCTACTACAGCTGGTCGATTACAAAACGACGTCGTTGCAGGAAAATTCTTTCACGAATAGAGAGTACGTAGAAACATGTTTACTCGCGGAAACAAAGCCACGGATTTACGCGGCGGCCGGACAACGTAATGACCCGACAGGACAACGTGCCCGTAAGTTCCGACGATAATTTCAAGCAAAGAAGCATCCAGATTGACGGAGAAATCTAACCTGGACGTCGAATTCGACGAAATCGATGGGAAAAGCGGAGGCGGCGTTGAAGGACGTGATGGAGTTCTCTTTGAAGGCTTTCATTCTCCTATCAGAGGACTGTAACGCGTTCATCCCGTGTCCCCGGTGGCCTATCACCAAGAACTTCGGCACTCTGTACGCACCCCTCCCCAAATCCACACCTGCACACCACGCCGGCACGACGTCAGGAGTAAACACATCACGTTGCATGATCAGATTCTACCGTATCAACGGTCAGTTCGAAGCTTACCTTTGGAGAAGCGAGAGGAGTAGAGCGAGAGGGAGGCGTTCTCCGGGACCTGGTCGAGATTCGGTACGTCGGAGACATGGACGGCTTTGAGAGCCATTTCTTACAGAAAGGGACAGAGGGTGCACGGAGGGTATTCTGGAGATTAGCGGACGATGGAGGGTCCGGAGAAAGGTATTTATGGAAGCGTGGGAAGATCGAGACTGGATCTCCTCTCGGATATTCCCTAGCCGTCGTCATATGCCTCGGATATTCCCAGTCTTAACGTCGTTGTCTAATTTACCAGAAGACACGTTTATAGTTAACGAGCCTTCTCAAAGGTTTCCTTAATTTGATTACGGCTCAAGGGCCACAAACCTATTCTTAAAAAAGATTTTGGAGTATTTATAACGTGTTTTATAAGTTTAGATAAGGAGAGGTAAACTTGAACTTTTCACGGATTCAATCTTAAAATAGGTCAATTCTTCATTTGTACAAAGATCATGAAATGTTAATATACATTAGAAATTTAAGTAGTTCTTTTCCTTAATTAAACAGAATCTTCCATCAAAATGATATTATGTAAATCTTGCACATTAAGTCTCATCCTATCATTGAGTATTTCAATCTTCGTGACAAAAAATCTTGTTAGAAGGAAAAAAAAAAAATTCCTTACTTGTTGACTCTCTAACATCAAGTCATGTCATTCTAAAAACAAAGACATGTACATAAAAAATTATGAATTATTTCGTAGTGGGTGTTGGTGGGTGGAGGACTTTTAATTCATACATTTTCTCAATTAAAAAAGTAAATGTATTTATAAAATTAAGAATTATTTCGCGGTGGGTGTTGGTGGATGGGGGGATGAGATGAGGTGTAGCCACGGTGGTCTTATCCAGACAGATGGATGTTTGAACAGAGATAGGCAATGGATCAGCTGGTTTCCACCCAAGATGGGATCTTGTTTTTATATATACGTTTGCCATTTGGGGCTTGGCAAGTTGAGGCCGAGAAAGAATACTTTCTATCTATTCTTAATTTTTTAGGGAAGAAGAAGATATTGCTGAAGACAATACACAAGATCCCATCTTGTGTGTGAATCATGCTAGTTGCACCTGGAAGAAAGCGACCCAAGAGGTTTCTTTGCTGGATCCTCTGTATTTTGCCATGTTGCGTCCAATTACGTCAAAGAAATGTCGGAGCGTGGACTTTTCCTCGCTTTATTTCTATACTCTTTTTTAAAAGAGTAAACTAATGAATACATAAAGAATTTTAAATTAGTGCCGAAGTGCTACATATAAATACTATTTTAATATCATGTTAGTGAAAATTAACTTGTTCACTTAAAACCCATTATTAATGTTAAGTGGTGGAGAGTTGTTTTCCACTTACCACCTTTATAGGCTATGTTCGCGTCCAAAACTTCAGTTATGGAACACCACATGTAATTGTGCCAATTAGTAACTCATGTGATAAGATGATACATTAAGTAATGTGAAATTATAACTTAGTCCTTTAGTCAATTAGTTTAGAGATGAATTAATGGAAACTTCAATTATGAAGCCTAAGGTTTAACACCCTGTGTACATGAATTTGGTATGCATTGTAATATTAAAAAAAAAATTATTGTCTCACATTATTAAGGAAATTCGTAGTATCTCTTACTATTTTAGGGTTTAGGTTTTTATATTTTGTTTAAGACTTTATTTTTTGCTTAGAAATCTCTATTTGATTCTAATATTATGAAGACAAATTCATCTTTAGAACTTTCTTCATTATTTAAAACCTTATATAGGATTTTTTTTCCAAATAAGAAATTTCTTCATAAAAGGTTTTAAATTCCTGTTTTTCAAATAGTTTAATAATTTTCTTTTCACTTTTTTTTTTCTAAGACATCGTGATGCATAAAGACCCAAGTATGAGAAAGAATTGTCAAAGAGAAAAAAAAATTTGAGAATTCTTTGAAAGAAAGAATAAGTTGTTACTCCTAACAACTTTTTGAGAGCTACCTCATCTACCAACACCCTCCATAGACTTGCTTGGGGCTGCGAAAAAGCTACTCTCTTTGTCAATGTTTAGTTAGTGGCTGCTTCGTCAGAAGTATAAAGGGTTATATCTAGTCGAAACCTTGTAAACGTGTTAGCGTTCCAAACGAAGAACAACAAATGCTGTTTCGTGGAAAGTGGAGTGGAAGGAATGCTGTGGACATTGTTGAAATAACAGCTGCGAGCATTAAGGAAGGAATAATGGCTTAAAGAAAACTTTTGAATATACATTGCTGAGTGAACAGCAGCAAGCATTAAGGAAAGGAATAATTGCTCAAAGAAGAGATCTTTTGAATATGATAATGTGGAGGAATATAGTCCCACAGGATAAACACGTTTTTTGGATTATACTTAATTGTTTTATATTAAGAAACTTCTTTTAATCTAAAAATTTAACTCATAAAGTGAAGGCACACATTTATATTTAATTATGTATATACATTCACACCTAATAATACAATATTGTTTTATACATAGATGTTGAACTTATTCATATCTATAAGAGTTTTGAAGGAAAATCTATGCTATAATACCATATTAAGAGGTTATTCTAACATAAAAGATAATTTATGAAATTAAGGGATATACTCATATTTAACCATACATATTCATTCCTTAACAATGTGACACTAGACATCTACACTACAATATTTTATCCTCTTAACTTGTAAGTTAGTATTTATCTTAGATTTTAATTTTGCTTTCATGGTATTAGAGTCCAAAACAGGATCTACTCCAAACTTGGTTTAACCCAAATCTTCTCGGCACGAGGGGTGTTGCAAAATATAATCTCTTAGCGGAGATATTATCTCTAAGAAATGTTTAAGGAATTGCATATTTCTACTACTAATTCACAAGCCCTTTAATTTTCCTCCATTGAGAGATCACTTCGCAGGCAGATACCGACCAATTTGATGCATTACATATTGTTTCTGTCGTACACAGTATTGGACGATAGAAAATAAGGGAATAAAGTTCGAAGAATATCGTTGAAGACAGAAACAGTATTGGGAGGTGACAAGTTAGTGAAGGGTCGCTATTTAAGCACCCCAGTATCCAGACACATTGTTCTGTTTCTCTGAAGAAAGCAGCGGCAGACGCCCATTGTTCAACCTTCCTGCTGTGGTGATTCCATTCAAGATTTGTGGTTTTAGAGAATAGTTCTTAGAATTGGACGAACCAATCCACGAGAAAGTTCATGCTGGGACAACAATGTTGGAGATGGTCCCTACTTTCCCTATTCTTTCATGGATCCCAGAAATTACCCAGTTTATTTGCTTTTAAGATTGACAGAAAGTAGTTGAAAGAACAAGAGCAGCCCATTTGCCAGGATGTCTTGTTCTGAACATGTGGTCTAATCCATTTCAAGTCCACGAGGACAAGACAAATGCCAATTCAGACATGCACAAGGTACAGCCTTTTAATGTTTCCCTCTGTTGATTAGAGCCCAAACCATCTCAGACAAAACAAACTTAATAGGGTGCCCTAGGAGGTCCCTGACTTTCTACGACCCATGTGTTTCAGCCCAAAATCTAGACAAACCTTCCAAACCAATTGCATTTGGAAACATTACTTCTTCTTCACTTGTCCATTATAAGAACACTGACAGATACAATTTTGCTTGAGGAAAACGCCATTTAGGTAGTAGTGATTGAGAACCACTTAAACAATTGTTCATTCCCTGTTCTCGTTTGGAATTGAATCAAGATTATTCTTTTCCGTAAGAAAATGACAAACAAGGAAGTAGGTAATGCTCGATGCCACTAGAAACTGGAATAGTTGCTAATGATTGCCATCTAAGCAGAAGATAGTGTGCCATGGCCAGATTAGGCTATGAAATTATAACCAGCCCCTAAAGTAACGGCTACTTTAAATTCAAAAACCAGAAAAGTCCAGGGAGTTTTAATACTGACAGAATGAGAGAGAAGAGAAGGCTGGGGGCAAGAGAAAACAAAAACAAAAAACAAAAAAAAGCAGAGGGGCTAATAAATGAGAGGACGAAGATGAGGAAGAGAACCTCTTTCTCTCTCTTATCTCTATGTTTGTGTGCAGGAGGAGCATTAATGGTGAGGACAGGACCATTAAATGTTTCTGAGGCAAACTTAATAACTTGCCTTTATCGCTGAAATTGTCTGTTTGGCCTCTTCATTGCTATTCCCATCTGCCCCCCATCTCCATACTCTTTTTCTCTCCCCCTCTTATCTTATGCAACCCACTTCGCAGATCTCATTTATTGCTTTCTCTCTCTCTCTCCCAGTTGTTATGTGTGTACAGTAAATACATGACAAGGTGAAAATTATATTATATCATCTTTTACAAAATTTCACCACGGCCCCACCATCAGAACTCGAAGGATTTCAAGGGCCAATAGCAAAGTTCACAGAACAACCCGGGAAGTAAAAGTGGCAGAAAATGCAAAACACAGGTTGTATTATCAGATTATAACGTTCTTTTTACCTCACAACTGAAGCTTGTTCAACTCAGAACTGAGTTGAGATGTGCATAACTGTGGCTTGTTGAACTTGGAGCTGGTTGATGAGGCTTCTTCTCCTGAATGTGGGGACATTGAAGTAGAAGGAGAAGCACTTGCAGCCGATGGGGGAGTTTCTTTGATTATTGGAGGATTTGAGGGCTGGATCATTGGCGGTGGTGCTGCACAGACAGGAATCACTGA
Source organism: Casuarina equisetifolia (assembly GCA_028551475.1). Lineage (NCBI taxonomy): Eukaryota > Viridiplantae > Streptophyta > Magnoliopsida > Fagales > Casuarinaceae > Casuarina > Casuarina equisetifolia. The sequence goes on from CM052361.1 coordinate 696,536, forward strand.
TCTGATTTGAACTGCTGGGGCAATCCTGTGAGGGTGGAATCCTCCAGTGTACATGGTTCCAGCCATGTTTGCACTTGTGGGTGCCTTAGTTGGAGCTATTACGAAATTAGATGCTGAATCTTGAGACAAAATCCCACTTCTTAACTGGCTTTGTTCAGGTTTAGATGTTCTATCGAGCACTGAAGCTGCAACATTCCCAGTACTGGACATAGGAAATTGCCTGTACATGGAACTTGCCATTTGAGCAGCACTCGAATTTGAATCGACTAGACCTCCTTTTTCAGGAGGCTTCTTTGTTGCAATGGAATTTCCACCAAGCCAGTCTTCCTCGTCCTTCTGATGCTCTTCCACTGGAGGTGTTATAGTTTGTGATCTTCCCCCGAGTCTAACAGGATTTACCCTGCTGGGAGGGTAATGTGATGGTCTCTCTATAGGTTGTAAGATCTTTGAAGCCGCTCTAGGTGGGGGAGGAGGCAGAAGAGACACAAAGGAGTTTTGTTTCTTGGATGGACCTTCTGGAACAGAATCCATGAACAGATCCATAAGCCTCCGTTGCTGATACAGTGCATGATTACTGGACGCGTATGAAGAACCACAACTAATATCTCTATGAGTCCTCAACATTCTTCTTTTCGCTTGGTTCTGATCCCTCTTCCTTACCTGTTTGCATTCATCTTTGGGCTTAAAATTTGAAAGAACCCTGGCCACGACTGCCTGATCCTGCTCTTCGCTAGTATCTGCTTCTTTATTTGTTAATGAGCCCAAGTCCGGCACTGTATAGAGATGAATATTGATCATGATCTGTGAAAGAACAGAAAAGACATAAGTAGAACCAGAATTTACTTTTTTTCAGGGCAGACCAAGCTGCAATGGCAGCATTTTTCTCAGCTTGCTTCTTTGTCTTGGCTGGCTCGCCAGTGAAATTCATGCCGGCGAGCTCTACAGTACAAGTGAAAATTGGGACATGGCCTGGACCTGATCTTACAGTGGTATATACAGGAAGGTTCAGTCCAGCTCTGTGAGCAGTTTCCTGCAGGAGGTTCTTGTAAACTCCAGTTTCATCCTTCATTGTTTTTCACAACAGAGGAAACAAAATGAGGAAGAAGACTAAAGATCATACAACTGGTGTGCTTATTCTTCTCAAAACATTCAAGAGAACTTTCAATATGAACTTACAAGAACTCTCGCAGTCAAAGACCTTGCAGGACCTCTCGTGGACAGTACATTGAGAGCTACTTCAGCAGCTGCATGCTCTGCCTGTCTCAAAGTGGTACAATAGCCAGGGCTTTCAAAGATATCCCCGTTGAAATTCACAGAAGCTTTGAATCTCGGTGCATGGTCAGGTCCCTCTCTGAAGCAGGCATAAGAAGGCAGGTTAAAACAGCTTCTCTGCGCAAGCTCCTGCAGCTGATTCTTATACATATCTGCCATGAAAACGCATTCCAGAACAACCCAATCAAACCCACGTGAATCCATCCCATCCCCAACATTCCAAGGAAAGTAAGAACGAAATGAACACAAAAAATCAAAGAACCCACCTACTTCCCCTGGTTCCTCACTCCCACATTGGCATGAAGCTCCGGTCTTTCAGTACAAAGCATTAGGGTGAAAAGTCTCAAACTTTGAGCTTCCTTTGTCCCTTTTTCTTCTCTCTTAATGAGTTCTTACCCAGCGGACTGTATCCATGGCAGGTTTTAATTGAATTGAAGGATTTTCCCAACACAGCACACTTTTCTAGCAAAGAGGAGACCCCGTTGGGGAGGGGTAGTTACGACATTTCACATCAGCTAGGCTCTAGCCGAGCAGGACTGCGTTGACTGGACAGTTACCTTCTTCAGTTTGACTTCAGATGTTCCGGGAATCAAATCAGGTGTTTTGCAAAAGGACAGGATCGTGTGAGCTTCAAACTGGATTGGGTGAAGACTAGAAAGTCCTGTCTAAACCAAATATCTTCTCTCATTCTGAGCAACCCAGTTGGAACACCTGTCCGAGCTCAGTGGGGTTGATCACAAGGCAACTGTCTCCTTTCTTTAACAAAAGAGAGATCAGTTAAAGCCAGAAGGAAACCAAGGACAACCTGTTTTAATGTGTTTATCATTATAGAATATTATTTTTACATGTTTAATAATTTTTTTCTTATAATAGTTAATTTTTAATATATTATTTATTAAAAATTTTCATTTAACTTGAAAATTAACTCAAAAATAAGAGAATCTTCTAAAAAGAAAATCTTATACAACATTTAAACTATATAAAATCTATATCATGCAACTTTCAATAGTATTATTAATAGAGGTTTATTATTTAACTCAAAATTTAATTTGTAAATTAATAAAACTCTTTTTTATTTAGTTAACATTTTCATTATATTTTCTAGCACTATAAAATCATCACCCACATAGTAACAATAATAATTTCCATTAAATGCAACATTCTACTAATTATTAATTAGGTTTTCATATTTTATTATATTTAAAGTGAAAAATATATTAAAATAATGATAATTTATTATTATTATTATTATTATTATTATTTGTACATGTACAACTCATATATTTTAATATCAAACTTTATACTTTTTTTCAAACTCTATTAACTCTTTTTTTTTTTAGCTTACCACTTATCTAGCAAATGGTTAACTATATATTCATTTTCTTAATAACTAAATTTAAGTATTGTAATGATTTTTTATCTAAATTTTTTTACCAAATTTTATTTAATAGTTTAAATTGAAAAGTAACAACTTATCCTATTATATGTTCAAGTATTAGAAATGCAATTGAAAAAATTTTCACTTTGAATACTTGTTTTATAACTAAATTTAAGCATTGTAATGATTTTTTATCTAAATGTTTTTACCAAATTTTATTTAATAGTTTAAATTGAAAAGTAACAACTATGTTCAAGTATTAGAAATGCAATTAAAAAAATTTTCACTTTGAATACTTGTTTTAAAAAAATATGCATACAATTTTTCTCATTATTTTAATTATATCTTAAGATAATAAATCTCTTTTTTATCAATAAAAAATAAAATATAATTTTTAAATGAGAGATTACTTTAAAAAAATAAAAACATGTACAAGGAGAAAAGCAATACTCAATGTGGAGTAGAAGGACTGGGTTTTGTCCAAGGCATTAAATAGGCCTAGGCTGCCCAAGTCTGGTCCACATTAAAAGCAATTAATTGTCCATTATTAATATACTATTAATTTACAAATCCTTTTCAGAAAGTATTGCTTACACGTGTCGACTGCCTGGTTCAGGGCCAAATTTGACCATTCCAGCACATGCGACCTCATTAATAAAATTCTTTGTACAGTTTTTAGAGAAAATAAGAATGCCAGATGGCATTAAATTTTTCTTAATTTTAGTTATAGAAACACCAAACGAGAAAAGATGCAGACGTTTCTTCAAACATTTATAGCAAATCTAACTACCATTATAAATGCTATATAGAATGGCGAAATTTGACCATGTTTTTCTTTTTCTTTTATAATCTAAATATTAGATTACTATTCTGTGACCATAAATATCATTTTTTACCAGTTTATATAAAATCTCCCCTAAATATAAAGATAAACCCTGTATTGAATATGTTATTTGATGAACTATTAAAATGATCAAAGAAAGAGAAACCCATCAAGTGACTTCTGATTATATAAAAACTCCAAATAAAGAATAAGTTGACGTTTCATGATAATAATGTCCATTTTGCCAAACTAGAATATAAAACCCTCGATACTCTTCGTACTCGTTTGCTTGTTATTTGTTGCAGGATCGTGTTAATGTCTTCACATTTACCGATCAATTCTTGCAATCAAAGTAAATGTCATTAGATGCTAACTAATTCCACAAACTTAATTCAAAACCAAAGCTCACTCATAATACAACACACCATTTCCTTCCTAAATGCACAAAGCCCAAGCCAACACTGATAAACCTCCCGCCAACAGAGTTTTCCCCAATATTGCACATAATATTAACGTGGAAGTTAAGCGACTAATCCTGAACACCCCAATGAACCCAATCTACACCAACCAAACCAAATCCCATTTCATTTCTTGAGTCCAGTTATCCATCATATCGGTGGCTATGAATGCCGGTTGCTCTCAGTTGTCAAGTTGCTGCTGCTGCTCCCACCAACACGGTGTGGATCCCCAACTTTAGCAGCCAAAGCAAGCACTTCAGGCGACATTTCCCAGCTTCCACTTTTCCTTCCCCAACTCGATCGCCGGGGATGAATTCCGGGACGGTCCCCGGGATCCTCCACGTTAGTCCGCACATCTGGAGAAACTTCCCCTAGTTCGCCATCCTTTATGTTGATGCGATCGTTGTTAAGTTGCCCTTCACAGTGATCTGTCCCCGGACCCATGTCTCCCCATACAGTTTTCCTGCCCATTTCTATGTCCTCGACAGCTTTCCCCATGTTTGGACTCATAAAACCACCACCCACTGACCTGGCAGGTAACCCGGGTTCCCTTGGTACCTTTGCCCTGAAATTGTTCTTGGAGGGGGCAACGCTGGTGCAAAATATTTCCTTAAAGTTTTCAACTACTCCTTTGTGGTAGGGATTAGCTCGACGATCATACCGATATCTGAAATTTTCATAAGTGGTCTGCAAAAAAGTGATACAGACAAATAGAAAGTTGTAATGTTACAAAAGAAGGAATTAACTCTCATAAGTAGTCTGTACTAGAGGGTTCTGACAGGAAGATGAGGGATCTCTACCTGGTTTGTGCTTATGAGATATAAATGGAAGGCAGTAAGGCCACCAACAAACCACATGGATATGAAAGTGTAAATTATCAGCACAATGGAAGCAGGAGTCCTGACCATTGCCTTCCAAATTGTCGTTTGCTCTCCTTCCATGATCCTCCTAATGTAGACCCAGCAGAAGGCAAAGACATATATACAAAGGAGGGTCGTTGAGAATACAAACATGAAGAAGAATCGATAGTTTCGCTGCAAAGAGAATTGAGAGCTTTCAGGTACATTCCCAAGACACAAAGGACGGACGTCACCCATTTAACTTATAACCCAACACATGAACCAGTAAACGTGACAATTAAAACCCAACTCTTGACCATACTGATATTCCTGACAATCTTCAGTTTGATTGGTAATCAAGCGAGATCCAACTCTTCTCAGTTAGCACGTTTAAGTGGTTTTGAATAGAGAACCAGTGTTTACACCACAAGGTTTCCCCAGGTTAAGCAAACCATTTTAGGCATCTACTAAAGCACCTCTTAACGGAGTAATATAAAACTATGCCCCTTCGTGAATGCAAAAACATATAAAAGTACAACCACCCATCTTTCGAAGTTAACACCTTTTAAAACTAATACAAAAGACTACCCACCCATGGACAATGATGCTTTGCTCTACAATTTCACTTTTTTTTTTCCTACTGCCTCCACCAGGGGAAAAAAATACCCAAGAAGAAAAGTAAACAGCTAACACTGAAGATGACTCCACAGAAAGGATCACTCACCAGCCCAATACACTGCCCAACCCAGGGGCAGTGGTGATCAAATCGCTCTACGCAGTTATTGCAAATTGAACAGTGCGAGCAGCGAGGAGGCCTATAAAGCATGCAGGTATCACAGTATTTTATCTTTACAGAGATACCATTAACCTCCACTTCCTTAATGCGAGGCAACCGTAGCTGTGGAGTTTGGCCAGCCCCAACTTCTACACTCCCATCAAAGCTTTCTGGCTCTGGAGGGTGTGCATTGCGTGGAATTATGCCAGGATCTCTTCCGGAAGTTAGCAGAAGAAGAGTTAAAACCTGAAAAACAAAGAATCTCATAAGCTTTGACTTCAGTTCAACAAAAAGCTAGGGAAACAGAAAAACTCATCCACGCAAAGACTTCTTCTTTTGCAACAATATACCCATCCTGTGGCAATTTTCTGGTAGAAGATTGTGCAATTACTAGCTCAAAGTACACTGATTTATTTATATATCCAAATTTCTGTCCATTGAGACGTCTAGCATGTAGGTGGTACTACCAATTTGTCGACAATATGGCATGGCCAGCCATGGTATCACCTATATACACATAAGCAGAAAATGACGCCCATTTCAATTGCTCTCGTACACCGTTACACAAGCTTCTCTCTAGTCTTCATAAGTAGAGGTAGCATATTTGGTCTATTACCTACAGCCTACATATTTTGCCACCCTCTCACATCAAACTTGCTCCACAAATCTTGTTCAGGTCTGCCCTCTGCATGTCAAATAGTTCTGATTCCAGTATTTTGTCCACAGTAAATTTTAACTTATGCAATGATTTCTTGTACGGTGAAATCCAAGCAAAAGCAAACAAACTGATAAAATTTGGAACATCAATTTTCTAAGGCCAAAACAACCTAACCGTATAACCATCCCCTCCCTCCTTTCCCTCCTCTCTTGGGCTGGATGTGGAACTCAATATATCAGCAACAGGAGCTTGGTTGGTGGGATTTTCCAGCCACCAAGGTCAGTTGTACCAAAATGGCAGCTATGGGACCCTATAAAGGTGGGTCCTGGAAGCACAACGGGAATTATAGTGCGAGCTCAAGGTATCAGCACCTCACTCCTGACTAAAGGATGAGCAAAAAGCAAAAAAGGATGGGTACTTAGCATGCAAAACTCTAAAAATCAAAAATAGGAGACTAATGAGGTCTCAATTTTGTATTTTGGGAAAAGAAACACCTTGTAGTTTCAGACTTTTCTGTATTCTTATAAAATTACTGGGGCTATTTATTTGGTAACAATCTAAGTCTATCTTATTAGCATGAAGAACTTTAGAGCAAACTGACTAACTGGTCTTCCTAATATTTCATAGAATATCAAAATTTTGGGACGGTAAAACACATAGAAGGAAAAAATAAATTCCTTGTTTCCAAGAAAGAGGAAGAGTAACACATAAAAGGAAATAATGAATTCCATGTTTCCAAGAAAGTGGCAAAGAAGACTCACATATGCCGTAAAGACAACAGCAATAACCATTATTGATATTCCGGAATGATGAGAAAAATCATCCATCAGTTTTCTGGCAACAAAGACGCAGAAAACCACTACAGGAGCAACAATAAGGAATATGGTCAATGCCAGCGATCTTACATCTGGTCCAAATATGAACCTTCCTTGAAGGAAAAATATCTGAAAAACAGAATGAAAATGATAAGCACCTCAGCATAGAAATATTTGAAACATCATATTCCAAAAGCAGTTTCTGATTTTCATACCATCCAAAACAGGCCCTCAAAAACCTAGTCCTATTAATAGCAGTTGAAGCTGAATTTACTAAATTATATAAAGCACTTCACATTACCAACCTAAGGATGAAACTCTTAGTAATAAAGACGTATAGTTCTTTCAGCATCTAAGGCAATCTGTGCAATAAATTTTTAAGAAAAAATGACAACTAACTAAGAAAAAGGCTAAAAATTAGTGTTCTTTGAAGATTAATTAGAGGTTCGACTAAAATTATTGGATTTAAGAACAGTCTAAGTCAATTATATGATTGCAAAGGAGCCAAACGAGAAGTTTTTAATGAGCCACCACGTAGTAAGGATTGTTAATACAGGATGTCTTACTTTTCCACCAGAAGTGCTACCAACTTATCTGCGTTGTCTTCAAATTAGCAATGGTACCAAAAACTGCCCACAGATAATCATACATATTTGCCAATAAACTAAACCAAAAACGAGTTGGTTTATCCACCTTCTTAAATTGAATCACGGCAAGACCGTTCCTGTCGTTTTATGAATTACCTAACGAACATCATAAAAAGGTGACAGGTAACGTCACCTCAGGCAGCTTGATTCCATGACTATACGCTAACAGTGAATCGCCCAATTTTATGTATTATCCTTTGACATGGCTGGTCCACGGTAAGTGGTAGCATCCACACATCATGCGTTATACGTCGAATTCAATTGACACTATTTATGACCGTTACACGATTGTTTGAGCAAAGGTAAAACCCAAGCTCTTATTGGAAGTGAGGAAAGCAAAGGCATCGAGTCTACCCCGCAGCTAAAAACCTTTTTCATAGTCGATCAAAACCGCACGTCACACTATTTTCTTTTTTTTTTGTCCTTTCGCCTGTACTTTCCTTTCTTTCAAAGAAAGGCGATCGCTTTCTTCCTGAACCTTCATCTCTATAGTACCCTAATCAGGCACAGTTAGTTTACCTAAACAAATCCATCAAAACATAAGCCTTTTTGCCCAGACGGGTGAAAATCTAAAACTCATATTGCGCAATACTTGATAAAAATCCAATTCAGATTTCCAATTATTAAAGAGCGACACGAATGCTTTCGAACAATAACACATCCCAAAAACCCTAACAGAGGAACCAAAGAAATAACAATGACATATTAAAATCACAAAATGATGATACCAGTGATATAGACAATAAGCAGAGAAATATATCTTAAGCAACAACAACCGAAGCAAATTTCCAGAGGAAATTGAAGAGAAGAAACTCACATTGCTGCCTTTCCAAGCTTGGTAGACCCGAAGCTCACTCGATCCGGACCCTGCATCGGGTCGCTGAGGTGGAGGCACCACGTACATACCGTTATCTCTCAGTCCCACTACCTATCTCTCTCTCTCTCTCTGTCTCTCCTCCCCACCTTGGATGTTCCAGCTAAAAGATCCTCTAATTGAAAACTAAGGTCAACGAGCTCAACCGCGTCGCTTGCTCACTTCGGCATCGGAGCTCGGAGACATGGCCACGTCAGATTTCCGGCGACCTTCGGAGGCTCCCCGTACGGCGCATGAGGGTTCGGCAAACACAGACAGAGAGAAAAAGAGAGAGAGAGGGGGGGGAAGAGAAAGACATAGAAAGAGAGGCCTCCCTGCGATGGTGAGAGCCAGAGTGGGCTTTACAGCCTGGGGAGTGACGTGGCGTGTCGTTATTGGGGGGTGAGAAAGACAGACCGGTGGCGGTGGGTGAGACTTGACTTCCTCCTCCTTTGGCCCCAACAGCGAACTGTGATGATGATGTTGCCCCCAAATGGACCTTTTCCATCACGCGAAATTACAAAATTTAACCTCCACCCAAATCTTCTGTCCTCATTTCGGGAAAAGGAAAGGTAGTAATGACAGGCCGGTGACTTTCGTCCATATAATCCCAACCGTCTTTTTTTATTTATTAAAATTTAGTGCAAGTCTCCATATTGCTCTTGACCCCTCGATTATTATAATTTCTTGACAAAACAAACCATATAGGAGGATCGTACATAGACGTTATGTTTGGTTTTGTTAAATTCGATTTTTATTTTTTTTTTATATAGAATGGTGATACGTTGAATTTTATCTGTCAATGCTGTTAGAAGGCGTAAAACCAAACCTAAAAATTAATTTAAAAATTTAGAAATCTTTACGTTATTTAAATTTTATCATAAGAATTATTACTTATTATTATATGAAACTATCATCACGTATTTACACCTTTAGATGTCAAACTATGAGTATTAAGTAATTCATATAAGATATAATAGATTTAACTTGAGTTATAATATAATGTTAAAATATCTAAAGGTTTAATATGCAAATGAGAATTTTATATTCATAGTCTCACCAATTATTATGATTTTTTTAATTACTATTAGAAAGTCTTAGATTCTCTTTTTGTTAGCCTATTTAGGATGTCACTGTAAACTAAGATATTTTATTTTAAATCTTCTCATGCTCTTATGGGTAGGGAAATTGCAAGACTAGTTTCAGGTAATGACTAAAATAATGTAGTTGAATTTGGACTTTAGTTTCAGATTAAAACAGATTGTATTAGAATGTTATCTTTTCATTTAAAACCGACTAACAAGACATTTACATATAAGGAATATAATAAATCAATACATCAATCATGATACACAAATCAAATTTCAATGCATTTCCTTTATTCTGTACATGGGAAAAACACTTCATAACACAAAAGACATATCACCTAAAATCATACTTTTTTACTCTACTAAAGACAAAAATTTTACATATAACAAAATATCTCTTGGTGATAGTACTGGATTAATGTTGATAATATAAAACAACTATTATCACTAATAATTGTGATAAAGTTAGATTAAATTCCATTAATGTCTTCTTTAAAAAGAATCTGTATTTTGTGGACTTTCTTCTCAGCGGGCTAAAGTTGAATAAGCAGAGACAAAAGCTTTACGTAACCTGGTGTGAGTGGAGGATTTGACGAAGGAAATTTAGTACGATTTGGTTGGGTTTGTTCCGTCAACTTCAACAAGCTTGAATTGATTGATAACACAGAGAGTTGACGGAGCGTCATTTGACGGAATCATTGCGCTGATTTATTAGTTAATTAAGTATAAATATTTTGCAACAACCAATAAAGTGCAATACAAGAAAATATTTGTTTATACGTTAGAATTAAATACCCAATAATGGCCCCTTTTTTTTTTTATTTAATTGGTGGGGGCAGGTGGGCCTGGGCTTTTCCGATAGGAAAAGGAAAAGTGGTAAAGCAGCCTTGCTTTACAGGAACAATGGCCCACCGAATAAATTAATCGATCTGGATTTGGGAGAACCAATCCTGACCAGTCGAAGCATGCCATGGGTTCTAAGTTTGACATATTCTATGGAGATTTTCTGTTTGTGTTCTTGCGTGTAAGTTTTGTTTAAAAAACCTTAGTTCTTAATCGGAGAATAATTTGACCGTAAGTTTTCTTTCAATGCACTCAAGACTTAGGTTTTGAGTAATCAATAATTAATTATTAAATTAATAACTTGTTAATCAATGATAATTATAAATAATTTCTATCTTGTACATTCAACATATTTAAGGTTCGAGACATTCTCTCTCCTTTTTTATATATGCGAGTTATAATAAAATAATAATAATTATAAATGAGAATAAATATTTTAGGTTTTAAGTTGCCAATAACTAACAATTAAGCTACTTACTTGTTAACCAATGATGAAATTATAAAATTAACATGAAACATTTTAGATATTGAGTAGTTAGTAATTAACCATTGGGTTCTTCATTTATTGACTAATGATAAATTACAAGTAATGTAAAACATTTTAAGTTTTGGGTACTAATAACTAATAGGTTTTGTTATTGAATAACAAGAGAAATCATATACATGATGACGTGTCATAATGACCGCACACTAGTCGAACAAAAGAGAGTTCCGTTGCCGGGAATCGAACCCGGGTCTCCTGGGTGAAAGCCAGATATCCTAACCGCTGGACGACAACGGAAGCATGTGTGACTGTCACCAAAAATATCTTTAACTCAGTAATATCGAAGCAATTTATTCACTCAACACCTTTTCTTGCAGAGGGGATGGCGTGTTGGATCACCAAAATTTGCTTTGGAAATCACAAATCCACTTTATTTTGGTGGGTTCACATTTAGAGGTCATGCCAATCCCGGAATGCACGTGGTCTAGTCTTGCCCGCCTGGTAAACGCAAGACATTGGGTTTGTGTATGCAGGCTCAACAGCCTTGACATTCCCAAACAGATGTCACGGGCGAGGATTATGCTTGTTCTAAATCACAAGTGGCTGCTAAAAAAACAGAGTAAAATCAGGGGAGGCAGTCCCAAGAAGAACAAAATAAACCAAGTGGCAGACAAATATTGATACCCAGCCAATGCAGAAGAAGAATTCAGTACAACAATGGCGTGAAGTTAGGTCATTTAGGTTGAAAAAAGTGCACCATCTTGAAAGCCCTGTCTGTACTTTTCTCTAACTGTGGATTGGTTGTGATGGGGTTTTAAAAACCTGGCTTTTACCATCAAAAGGGTTCCTCCTTTTAGCTGCACAACCCACAACCCAACTCTCAACTCAATACTATTTGAATAGATTAAACCAGTAAGTTACCAATTTGAACTTACCAACCCATGACTTTGTTTTGAGGCACTGCATTTCTAAAAGATCAAATTAGTCAATCATTGGTCATTTAATTCATTAAATCTCTTTTATGTTGCTTTTAAATATGAAGTTTTAAGTTAATAATTATAATTATTGGAGTGGAATGGTTCATTCTAAAACTTTAAAACAATAAGTAAAAAAATCTCATCTTTTATAAGGCCTATTATTCATTCTCGTGCAATTAATGCAAAACACACATTTCTAATAATAATAACTAAAAAATTCTTTAAAAAATGAGAGAATTATTTATACACCAACGTAAAAACACTTTGTTCCAAATCACATAATCTTAGATGTTCATTTGTCATAACTATGAATGTACAACCTAGAGATTTATAACACATGAATTCAATATCATGCACCTTTACATTGTAGGACCTGTGAAACTTTCTCATCCCCCTCTATCCCTTTCAAGCTGGCATAGTATTCATGTCCTCTGTGTTTTGCACTTGATGCATGTATGTAATGGTTCGTCCTTAATGGCATAACTCTTAGGCACACCAAGCGTTCTAAACAATGAAACAAAGAAGTTAGCCATCGGGATCATTGGAACTTTGTTGTTGTTTCTCTCTACAAGACTCTCCCCACATCCTGGCCTCTGCGATAGCTTGCTCACTGTCCGGAGTCTTTGTCTGGTCTGGTGAGTTGTTTCCGGTGCTTTTTGTGTCGACATCGCCGAACTTTTCTGGGCCGTACTTCCGGGACTTGAGGTACTCCATGGCGGCTACCACTTCTTGCATAGAAGGCCGATTGTTGGCATTCCCTTGGAGACACAAGATTGCAATATCTACTGTCTTCTTGAAGACAGATTCTGGGAACTGACCTCTCAGTAATGGGTCAGCAAGTTGCAAATACTTCGAACGGTCCTTCAGCATTGGACTTGCCTACAAACACAAAATATAGGAGTTGACTTACACGACTAACGAGAAGAATAAGAAAACAAAGGTAAAGATCTTACTTATGGATTGTTGTTATAAATAATATTGTTTCATATTACTTAAATTTTATCTCTTATATCTTTTTTGATTTTTGTAATAATGATTAAGCTATTTAAGTTTTTAGTATAAAATCTTCTTTTATTTATTTCATTCTAAATATTATACAATATAACTTTGAAACATACATAAATGATCTTTTTAATATAATATAGGAATTCAAGTATGGTACCTTTATATTCAAGACAAAAGGGTGACTGAAAATTCATGTTTCATAGTACTAAAAAAAGCATATTTTCTTCTTAAAATTGATATATAAGAAAAAAAAAACATGCATTTTATTTTAAATGATGATTTTTAAATAAAATTTGGACAATGGAAGACACTCTCTATATCTTTCTTAATATACATCTCATAACCAATTTGGGTTATGTCTTTGTTACAAGAGTAATATGTCTACCTTTGTTATATCGGAGGTATTGCTTTTCAAATTTAAACTTTAATTTTATGTTAAAAATTTATTATTTATTTTCCTTAAATTGAGTATGTTAGGAAAAAATTTATATTTTATTTGAAAGATAATTTTCAAACAAAATTTAGACAATATAAAACACTCTATACTTTGCTTTTAGTCTTATCCCAATGTCATCTATATATGAAAAAGAAATGAGCCACCTGTCAAACCAGCAAGCATGCAACCAAGAGTATTAAGCGATCTATGCATGTGGGTTCTAACTACAAAGTTGCAGAAAACCATTTTCAGTCAATAGGCAATGAGCAGAGAAAAAAAAGGGACCATATGCTGATAAACAAACAGTGATGGAGGTAAAGAGTAAGTAAATTTACCCATTGGAGAAGCTGCCGATCATGAACGCGGCGGACATCCAGAGCTCTACGTCCAGTTATCAGCTCCAACAAAACAACCCCAAAACCGTAGATGTCAGATTTCGTCGTCAACTTTCCACTTTCAGCATATTCAGGCGCACAGTAACCTCGAGTGCCCATCACTCTGGTGGAGACATGCGACTTATCGCCGCTTGGACCGAACTTTGCAAGCCCAAAGTCAGAAAGTTTTGGGTGGAATCCCTCACCAAGTAATATGTTGGATGCTTTCAGGTCCCTGTATATGACAGCAGGTTCTGCTTTATGGTGCAGAAACTCCAGCCCTTCTGCTGCTCCGGCGGCTATCTTGATTCTTGTATTCCAGTCCAAAGGCTCCTTATCTGGACCGGGATCTGCAGAACAATCAAGCATTTTTCACAAGGAAATTGACATTTTGTGTTTCCTTTTGGCGTGTCTAAATCTCATGTATTTTTATCATGAAGAAACTTTTTATTAAGATAGTTATCATCTAATTTAAAAATTAACTTAAAAATTGATAGAATTAGTATTCTTTTAACTAAAATTTGAAATTCATTTCTTAATAATGTGACAACAATAGGCTATATCTTAACAACTTCCTTATCATAATGGTTTATCTTTAAAACCAATTGTGATGCCACTCAATTGCATAAACTTTTTTTGATATCGTGTTAATAAGTTCATTATTCAATTTAGAAATATACTTAAAGAGTTGATTCTTTTATTGAAACAAGATTTCAAACTTCCATGTCTCAACATGTGAAACAATTCGATATATATTACCATGGAGGTGATCATGCAAGGATCCCAAGGGCATATATTCATACACAAGCATCCGCTGTTTCGCTTCAGCACAGAAACCACAGAGAGTGACGAGGTTAGGATGACGAAGAAGAGAAAGCATGAGAACTTCCACCAGAAACTCCTGGTTCCCTTGGAGACCTGACTGATTAAGTTTCTTAATAGCCACCACCTGCCGAACAGTTTCTTTACGTCAACGAATAAATAAGCCATGCAAACCCAAGCGAAGAAAAAGATAAAAGAACTGAGAATACCTGACCATTCCTTTCTAAGGTTCCCTTGTACACATCTCCAAATCCTCCCTGCCCAATTAAGCATTCGTGGCTGAAGTCCTTCGTCGCAGCTGCAAGCTCTTGGAGCGTGAACGTCGGAAGCTGCCTGCGGTTGTCCAACTCTTCTTTCGGGCCTGATGATCCCACTCTTGAATCAATGTTGACTATTTGAACAATTAAGCAAACTTCTTTACGAAACAAATCATGCTTCTAAACAGTTTATTCAATTACAATCAAACGTTGTCAAATGTTTAGAATTATATCGACTAACAAGACTTCTTTCATTTATTTTTTCTTGAAATGAGGAGAAAGGTCTCATATTAAAGATATCTAATTTTTAAACAGTTTTTTTAAGTGTAAAATATGTTCCTTAAGCTTTTGAATTAGTTTTTAAATTGCACTTAAAGTCTATTTCTAATATCATGAACAGATTCTTTGATGGGAAGGCAAGAAGACAGAAGGAATTGGAAATCGGGAAGATATGTGGTAAAATAAAGTTGCCATTTATTCTTCCAAGGCATTATGATCCTCAATAACCCAAGAAGTTTTT
Source organism: Casuarina equisetifolia (assembly GCA_028551475.1). Taxonomy (NCBI): domain Eukaryota; kingdom Viridiplantae; phylum Streptophyta; class Magnoliopsida; order Fagales; family Casuarinaceae; genus Casuarina; species Casuarina equisetifolia. The sequence continues at coordinate 711,860 of CM052361.1, forward strand.
GATGAAGAAGATTTCATATAAAAAATAAAAGATTATTAAGTAATGTTTAAATATAAAACATGTTTCTCTATTTTATAAACTAATTTTTAAGTTAAATTTTAATTAATTTTTATAAGAAGTTTCTTAAAAGATCATCTATTCTAGCAGGTTTTCTACCGTTTGATTTCTAAACTGTTTTCAGAGAGAAAAAAGTGATTCTAACCCATAAAAAAGACCAAGAGCATGGCAATTTAGAAACAAACATGGTAAACCTCCAAAAACCAGCAAAAGATTAATACCAGAACACTAATTTACCTAATTAACAAGCCAGTAGTCTAATTTATATGCCGCCAGGACCTAGGTTTAGGTTTACATTGTGATTACCATCCAAACCCCATTTTACCTAGAAAACTTTTGTGACACCTTCTTAACATAATCACGTCAAAATATTAATGAAAAAAAAAAAGAAGCCAAACAATCTCCATTTCAATCAAACAAACTAACCAGCAGATGATGCAGGGTCGGCTCCGGCATCCTTCCGGTTCGCCCTGACGTCTCCGACCTCATCGTCCTTCCCCTTCCCCTTCTTTTCCTTCTCCGACCGGAAACAGAGGAGCAGCTTCATTTCTTCTCCTAAAAAAACCAACAAACGTCTAACGAAAGCCAACACCATTCCCTCAGACACCATTGAAACACATAAAAGCAAACTCACAGAAATCACTCTGGCAGCGTCGACGGAGAAGAAAACGACACCGATTGTTGCGGGGCATCATTCCGACAGCGTATACGCTTATCTCCTATATAAGCGTAGGAAGAAGGTGACCCTTCCACTTTCAGACGCTCCCGTATAATGGAATGTCAGAGAAAACGACGTAGCCTTGCTTCTCTTGTTAAGGAAATAATTAGTATTCTAATAAATGCTGTCCTTCTTGATTTGAACAATATTGGGATGATTTCTTTCCTTATGGAAGAATAATAGGATCAGTGATATTGGATTTTCTCAAAGAGGCCATTGATTATCCTTCCATGTTTTCTACGAAGAGAAGAAAAAATCTTCCTACATGTAGATACACAATGATGAAATACTTGTTGCTTATAATTTTTAGACATGGCTATATTGTGTGTAGTATCCGTGTCTAAAATTAAGAGATATTCAACTTCTAAAGAAAGGGCCAACACTTTCATGCATAGAAGATTTTATACCTTTAGCTTCATGAAACTTGTTACTAAATTTGCATCGATGAACAATATGATCTTGATTGACTTTCAGACTTGACACCAAATAACTATTACTGGGTTGATTTTAGGGCCAAAGAAGAGTATTGTCACAATTTAGATTTACTCGCAGTCTCATAAGAGAGTAGAGATTCTTAACCATATAAAAAAGCTTGATTACTCATTTCATTAGACTAGTCTTTTGAGTTAAAACCTAAACCTAAGAAACTATGCCCTTGATTAGCTTCTCATATTTCTCATATAATTATGACTAACTAATTTTAGATAGTGTAAACATCACTAGTAATTTGGTATAGAATCCTCTATACATGAACAAATAGACTTATGACAAAAATGCATACGTAAGTTTAACTCAAACAACAATTACAATAAGAATGGTACGTTCCTCACAACAGCTTTTCTTGACATACAGAAAGACTGAAGATAATCTTCATCGACGGTTCCAAAACCGGATAACTGGACACCATATGTGGCCAATTTTCGAATATCTCGAGGAATAGGGGATTGCCAAAGTCCATCCCACCACGCCGGAGGCAGAAGCGGCGTGAATGCACACTGACCAGGCTGGCTATGACAGCTCAACGGACCTGAAAACCGGTTCCATGCGTGTCCCCACCCGATCTGAAGCCGCAGTCCTTCTGTCAATAAATTGCTTTGAAAACTGCTTAAGAATGAAAAACTTGGTTCCGTGGAATTATCCCCTGAAAGATAATGGTGAACTGTAAGCACTTAAGATCCAATTGCATAAACAAAGAATGGGGAATGAAGGCTGAGGAAGTACTGAGACTGTGTGCTGCAGCCAGAGCCGCTATCAACTGAGCATAGGTAGTCCCAACACGCCTGTGAGCCCCAGAGACAACAGCATGCTTAGCGCGCGAGGCAAGAAAGAAGTCCACAAATGCAACCCATCTAGGTGCAGGGCCCCAATCCTTTACTCTAAAATCTAAATTAGGCAATCGATGATCATCATTAGATATATTTCCTTTGAAAAGTTCAAAATCAAAATGAAGTACCTGTGGAAAGAACAGATGAATTAGAACCAATCTTGGGTTTGTAGGTTAAACTATGTAGAAGGAAAGGTAAATAAAGAGATCTTAAGTTGGAGAGATGGAGAAAGTGAGAATAAATCGTTTAGTGCAAAGTCCAATTGAGATTTAGGTAATGATGGTTTACACAGGCTAAGGAATGCATTCAGAGAAATGATTATGGGTACAGTGACTAAATTACCTCTGCAAATGCACTTAATTCTGGTGTAGTAGTTTTTACAAGAGTGGGGCTATCTGAAACTAAAACCACCTTTGGTCTTGACATAAGGTGCTGCACGCGAATGGCTTTTTGATGCAACTTAATGCTACCCCCACAGCTCTTGGAGACCTGAAATATAGGAAGCAGGGACCTGAATCAAAATCAGCATTTTAAGTCTCTCCATTCAAAGTGTTAACGCATGTTTGCTAATGCTTTACTGAAGCATTTTGCAAATTGTTATGTAATTACAACACTTCTAAATTATAGCGCAATTATTAAGTCAATTTGGCCACCATGTTTCTGGAACAATTTCTTCTAGTAACAGTCTTGATGCACGACTGCTTGTGCTTTCATGAAGCATTTTGGACATTGTTATTTGATCATAATCAAACTTGATAAAATATCTGGTGCAACCATCAAGCAAATTTGGTCACCATGTTTCTAGAACAGTTCCTTCTAGCGTAATTTTAATTCTTCTGCTAGGCTGTCCGTTCAAATTATTGGATGGCGATGACATCCTACCTGATGGACTTTAGTCATTAATCACCAAAAGTATATACACAAACGCATATAACCACCTGCCCATGGAGCAGGAGCAAAACTTTAAATCCTATCCCAAGTCAAAGAATTGGTTGGCAATACCTATTTGTAAGCATCCGCATGTGCAATGTGATATCAGGATCCATCCCACTGCCAATAACCCAATTGACAGCATCCTCAACATCTTTTGTAGGAGATATGAGAGCTCTCATCAGTTCCCCAAACACATTAGGCCGAGATTGGAGAAATTCTGGCTGTCCAAATAAATTAGAAGCCGCATTCCTCATCTCAGGGTGTATGTTCTTCAAGAAAAATTGAGCTGCAGTAGCATCCGTGGTGCCCTGGAACCTGGATACAGAGGTTAATGATCAGGTGAAGATTGCTAAGCAGGGGGTAGTTGCAGAAGTTTCATCACTTACCAAATGATAGGTTGTTTCCATTGCCTCCAATTGCTACAAAGGACATTAGTTTCCGATGGCTTCAGAAAATCATCAGTCCTCATAATCAAACGCCTTCTATACTTCTTCTCACAACCATTGTGTCTCCACAGATGCTTGACTTCTTTCAAAGTAAAGGTGAAGTTGGAGTAAGAAATGTAATCCCCAAAAGGATATTTTCCCCTGTAGACATAAGCCATGCAAAACTTAATGAAATGTATTAATACTACCTCAATAGCATATAATGGATCTCTACAATATTCTTAGACTCTGTTATGCTGTTCTACCTTAGTGAAGCCCTTCCCCCCCCCCCCTCCCCCCTTCCCTTTTTTTTCCCCCTCAAATACCCATTCACGCACCCTTGGGGTGTCAAACTTAGGAACAAGTGATCCTAGGCAGCACCTGCTCACCATTTAGATAGGTGCTTGCCGACAACTTTTCTGAACATTCAATGATAAGCAGGGGGAATAATAAAAGCAACTCTATAATGCGAAAAAGAAAGGCTTGAGAAAAGACCAATATGCCTGGTTTGCCCAATGATCAAAGACCGATTCAACATTATGCTCAATGACGCACCAGTCAGGACCTTGTACATTTCATTCCCAAAACCTGCCTCAGATGACTTTCCCATTACAAAACCATGTCTGCAAAACTGATCCGGAGGAAGATCTCGGACCCTTGAAGCACCTAAGATAAAGTAAACCATGTGAACTTCTGAGTTCCACAAGTGGTTTTCAAGGAAACACCACTTCCAAATATGGAAATGCCATATCTCTTGAACCATTACTCATGCAGATAATCATGAATTCAACAAGAACAATTATGGCATTGCTACATATGGCTATTGGATAAATGCAGAGGAATTTGTACACCATTTGAGAAAATTGGAACAAGGAACTACAAATAGTTGTGAAGCATAAATTTTTCTTCAGCAAGAAATCTACGTTATATTAATTATTAATTTTCTTCAAGAAGAAGCATAGAAATCAATGTGCAATGAAGACCCTACGACCAAAATTCTTTCTTGCTAATGTTTAATATGAGCATCACTCTAAATAATGTCATTTAACTAGATAGCTTAGTAGGAGCTAATAAGGATTCCAACTGAGGTTGGGGTTCGACACCCCATATATGTGAGTTGGGTGTCTTTCTTATAATATTAAAAAAAACATTAAATAAAACCCATACATAATAAGAGACTAAATCTGAATCGGATATGAAAACAACTAAAAGATAATTCCCATTTTGAGATGGATTAAAACAAAATGCTATACCATCAAAAATTGACAGGGTTAAGATGCCTATAAGCTCCATGAGATTAAATTAAATGTTGTGATCATAGCTCACAATGCTCAAGAAAAGTTTTATAACCAACAATATTTACCTCCATAGCATTATGAGCAATAGCTACTACCAAACTCAACTAAGGCTTGCATATGCGGTTAAAAGGAGAAGAAAAAAACAGTGACACCAAAAGTTTAAGTACCGTTCAGAAGGAAGTGGTCCTCGATAACTCTCCTCACTCGGAGGCTTTCCTTCCAGGAGCCTCCCTTGAACACCTCTCCCATCTCCTCCACTGTAGCACACTTTTTCCCCGACTCCCCTCCGCTCTTTTTCCGGCTTCTCGGACTCCGATTTACGTCTTCCAACGCACCGCCGTCGTCACTAAGCACGGAAACTCCGGGAAGAAAACTACCGTCCTCCGGAGCATCATCTACCGGCCTCAAAGCAAGCATCAATAGCCCCAAGCCAATGCACACCGCAGACAGAACCACGCACGAACGCACCGACACTCGTCGCTTCCGCAGAGAATAGTACCCCATTTTCTCTTCTTCCTCGGATGATTGGATCTGAAGCAAGACCATGCTCGTGCATATAAAGCAAGGAAATCTTTCGAGGATTTCGATGAGTTTGCCGACAAGCTCTGTCTCCGCGTTGAATGATGTAACAATTGGGCCGTGTCATGGGCTCGGATTCTTACCCAAAATATTAGTCATATTAGAAGGATAAATACCAAAATCCCCTCTACTTCATTCAATACAAGATTAATGTCATCTATTTTGGGACCCCTTCTCTCTCTATTTTGGACTTTGGAGTAAGTTAACTCTAATACTACTATTTTTTTAATTTTAAGTTAACTCTAATACTGCTATTTCTTTTTAATTTTTAATTTTTAATTTTTAATTTTAAATTTTAAATTCTTGTTACAATATATTTGCATCTCAAACCTCCGACTCGCTAGATGGGCAATAAGGGATGCTTTTGAAAGATGGGATTTTAAGACAGTAGTTTTCTAATAACGTGGATAGAGAATTATTGCAAGTCGGAGCTCTAATGCTAATATTGTGCCTTGGATTTCAATTTAAAAAATTAGCCCATTCTAACCTCCAAACGACGTCGCTTGAGGACTTTTCAACGGTCAACAATCGCTAACAAACTATATCTCACCCTTACATCTCATTTCCAACGTACATTTGCGTCCGTACATTCCCTCGTTTATCTCATCGCCGATCGCTTCGACGACCATTTCAAAGCCCCTATAGAACAACGAAATCTCCTCCGTCTTCGCATCTCTCTTCATCTCTCTCTCTCGTTTTCCTCTTTGCAAGACGATTTTGATCACAACAATGGAGACCAACGTCCCCAAGAAGCCCGATAGTTCTGCATCTGACGAGGAGCCACCGGAGGAGAAGAACGCAGAGGGGGAGGAAGCGGAGGGGAAGAAGTTCGACGAGGAGGGGACCCAGTCTGAGGCTGCTCCAGATCCTCATAGCGAGCTCGTGAAGGTTTCGGAGGATGTCGATGAGTTTCTCTCTTCTCTGAGCGCTAAGAAAGGTGCTGCCGAGGAAAATGACGCGGTTCCGGTGGATATCCCTCGTGAATTGCTGGAGAAGTTCTCGAATCTCGTCGAAGCGAGGGTCTCGAACCCAGAAATAGACTCCTCCTTTCTCGAAGCTGTGCGCCGGCTGACGAAGTTGTCGAACTCGTTGCGTGACTTGAAACAGGAGGATTCCCGCGGTTCTCAGTTGATGAATCGCGTCGGAGACATTCACCAGCGAGCGATATCGCTTTTGGAGGAAGAATTTCGGTTGCTTCTGGAAGATTCTCGGATCGGTGAGTCCGAGACAAAAGGGAAGCAAGAGCAGCAGGTACAAACGGACTTAGCCGAATCCGCCGGAGATCGTGAGCTAAATTTTCCAGGGTTGTCCGATAACGTCGTTTCGAGCTTGAGCAGGATAGCAACGGAGATGATATATGGAGGACACGAATACGAGTGTCTCCAGATCTTCATAGTGTCGAGGAGGAACGCGTTCGAAGAGAGCTTGCAGAAGCTAGGGCTCCAGAACCACAGCATCGACGATATTCTGAAAATGCACTGGGAGACGCTGGAGCCAGAGATAGCGACGTGGGTCAAGGTCTTCAAGGAATGCACTGCCGTGTACTTCCCTGGCGAGAAGGCCCTCGTAGAGTCGGTCTTCTCTGACCATCCCTCGATCTCCGGTGGCCTTTTTACCAACCTCACTTATGGCGTCCTTATACAGTTCCTCAACTTCGCCTCAGCCATAGCGATGACGAAGCAGAGGTCGGCGGAGAAGCTCTTCAAATTCCTTGACATGTTTGAGGCTTTACGCGACGCCCTTCCCGCCATCGAGCGCCTCTTCGAGGGCGAATGCGAAAACCAGCTCAAGTCCGAGACGACCTCAGCTGGGAGCGAGCTCGGTGAGTGCGTGATACTCATCTTCTCCGATCTCGAGAACTCGATCAAGACCGATACCGGTAAAACCCCGGTACCTGGCGGTGCAGTGCATCCCTTGACTCGTTACACAATGAATTACCTGAAGTACGCGTGTGAGTATAAGGACACCTTGGGGCAGATCTTCAGAGAGCACTGTAGGTTCGAACGAGCCGAATCGTCGAGCAGACCAACCTCTGAGGAAGCACATAGTTTTGGCGACCAGAACGAATCGGAACCCCAGACGGCTTTTTCAATGCAGTTGGTGAGAGTGATGGAGTTACTGGATTCCAATCTGGAAACCAAAGCGAAGCTGTACAGGGACGTGGGCTTGAGCAACATCTTCATGATGAACAACGGCCGGTACATCTTGCAGAAGATCAAAGGGTCCACGGAGATACACGAACTGATGGGCGATACGTGGTGCCGGAAGCGGTCGTCGGATTTAAGGCAGTACCATAAGAACTACCAACGGGAGACGTGGAGTAAGCTTCTGGGGTGTCTGAGCCACGAGGGGCTGAACGTCAACGGGAAGTTGGTCAAGCCGGTGCTGAAGGAGCGGTTCAAAAGCTTCAACCAGATGTTCGACGAGATCCACAAGACGCAGAGCACGTGGGTGGTGAGCGACGAGCAGCTTCAGTCCGAGCTAAGGGTATCGATATCGGCGGTGGTCATACCGGCGTACCGGTCCTTCTTGGGGAGGTTCTCGCAGTACTTCCACGACGGGAGACAAACAGAGAAGTACGTGAAGTATCAGCCGGAAGATATAGAGACGTCCATTGATGAGCTGTTTGATGGGAACCTCACTCCCACTGCAAGGAGGAGACCATAGACAGAACCGCATCCACGCATGAAAGAATTAATCCATTTGAGATTTCGATTCATGTAATTTTTTTCTTCGCATTTTCTTGATGGCATGGTATAATACATTCTAGATCGTACTTGTAATCTTGCTTTTAGCTTTATGGCCACAGAGGGTAATGCCCTCTGGTTAGAGATCTCTCGAGCTCTTCTTAAAAAGAATGTAGTTGCAGCAGACAAGAAAGCATGATAACGTGAGCTGCAACCATTAGAGTTGTTGTAGCAAATTCAATACACGAACAAATGAGAGAACCTACTAACTTTTTTTTTTTTCGTGTCTTTTTTTTTTTCTTTTGTGTGTGAGTAAAGGATTATGTATCCAACATTAGACTTATTTGATCCCAAGCAGCACCAACTATCACCTAAGCAGGATACTTGTCCATATAAACAAAAGATGAACCTACCAAATTGGACGTCTTTGGGTGATATGGAGCAATTGAAAATGGATGTTAGAAGAATGAAATCTTTTCTTTCAATGAGAAGTAACGTATGAATGAAAGATGAAGGCGTTTTTAAGGAGTAGAGATGATGTAGAATGCTTATAGGTGTATGATAATACCACTTTTAAAAAAACTCTTTTATATTTAAAAATCAATTTTAGAGTAAGGGCCTTTTTACGCTATATAAGAAAGATGTTAGAGGAAGATAATTGTTAGTAAGCACCCAACTTAATGGTGGGTAGGTGTTGCTTGGAATCACTTAGTATCAAGTTCAATACTCCAATGGTGCATGAATAGGATTACACCATAGGGTAGAAATTAGAGACCCCATACTATAGTTTTTTATAAAAATAAAAAATAAAAATTCATGTGGTGAGTGCAAAGAACAAGTGAATATGCTTTAAATTGCAAATGCTCGGGTGTTGTGTTAGTTCTGAAGATGAGTTCCAAAGATCTCCAACTAGAAGGCAACTCTTTTTGGCTTCGCTCTTCTTCACTTGATATGTTCTATGGCATTTAGAGCTCAACAAATTAAAAAAATTGAAATTTTTACACCATTATATGCATCATGATAAGAGTCTTATAAACTTCTCCTTAAACAACAATTCATCTTTGGTCAGGTTACTATTTCCCAATTTAAGTCATCTAATAAAGTTTGATAGAGTCTTAAGTTATTTAAAAAAAAAACAATTTATCAACATATTTTGGTTGATTAACATTATTGTTATAAAAAATCAAACCATATCTAAGAAAAAAAAATCTTATGTAAAAAACATTAGTCTCATTGTTCATTTGCATTCACATGAATTCATCATACTTGATCTATCATCTTTGGTCTTAATCTTTCTATTCTAATACTACTTGTTAGGAGATTCTTCAAATCATATCAAACATACAACAACATGAACTCACACACATAAATACAATTGATTTAAAGAGGTTTGGACCAATACATTGTCCTAAGTCTTTTATGTATATTTTTTTACTTTTCACAAATTTGCAGAGCATTACTACTAAACCCTAAAAAAAGGATCTCTTAAATAACAAGCTAGCCCTTAGGAGTTTCTCTAACTAAAATAGCTTATGCACAAAAGTTTTTGAAGATTTCATATATTTATAAAGGAAAACCCTTAATTTATACAATTGCATAAATAATCTTGCTCATAATAGGATATTAAAAGTCATTCTCTTTAACCTAATTGTTCCACCACTTGTGACAAATGTATAGAGCACATGAATTCGAGTAAACGATTTACTGAATACAGCAAAACATGATGAACAAATGCAGACACGAGAGAATGGATGCCCAAAGGCTTCGAAGGATTTCTCTATTCACATTTGCTCAAGGACAATACACAACTCAAGAACAATAGACCCTTGATGACACTTTGAATCCGCCTACTTGTCAACAACTTGATACAGCATTTGGTTTTCATCTTATTAGGCAAATGATTTTTAATAAACCAATAATTATCTCATATTTTTTCATGTTTTAATTTGATATTATCGTTATATATAAGAATATTAATTTATTTTAGCCTCTGTAATCGAATGCACAACGCCGCCGTTCAACGACTCGGAACCTAGTTACTATATCGGAAGAACTTAGACATGCACATCCCACAAAAAACGGCGTCGTCACCAGATATTGGTCGAACGTTTGCGTGTCTTGTGAGATGCTGTTTTAGATTTTGTGTCAGTTCAGTGGCCGCGACGTCCCCGAGACTAAGCCGAACGCAGAACACCTAGCTTTTGTCTTCTCTCTCTCTCTCTCTCTCTTCTCTCATCCTCGTCGGTTCCCGGAACTCCAGTTGGTGCGGTAACCCCGGTTCCGCCGGACAACGGCGAGAAGAAGCAGTCAGTTTTCCTCAAAACCCTAACTTACAAACCCCTAATTCATGGAAGAAGAGCCTCGAACACGCTAGTCTCACTCGCGCTCGATTCTCTCCGGGAACTCACCTGCATTATTCGTGACAGGTAAGACGAAAGCTCCGGGTCTTCTAAATGCTTTTACCTAACTTCTTTGTCCTGCTTTGCATTTGGGCTTGACGCTCATGCAATTTTCCATTTTAATGTAATTCAAGTGATTATAAATTTTTTATCTTTGGGTAATTTCCATTTTTGTTGAGTAATTTTTGGGTAGTATTGGCGGAAACTGCTTCATAGGTTGAGAACAGTATGCTAGGAATAGAATTAGGTTTTAGGGCTTGGAATAGTTTTGCTTTATTGTGGTAGTTTCTGTCCTGAGTTGCTTAATATGTGCCTGAAATCCGTAGATAGATACCTTATAAAGAGAGTGATGTGTGGTCGCTTCTGCGAATCACTTAGTAAGTCTCAATACGTGACGAATTTTGCAAGGAATTTGAAATCTTTCGTATTTATTTGCATTATACTATTGGGATTTCCTTTTGTTGGTCGTAACTGGTGTATATCCTGCTATCCTGAGGTAAGTACTGCCAAAAAGACATCATCCACTCGCCATTTTTCCTGGTGTTACTGGAACTTTGTTTTAATCTTTTCTTGATTGTACTATGCTCATTCTTGTTCTCTGAGATCATTCAGATCTTTCTGGTTTGGGAATTGCTGTCTTTGCTACAAAGGAGTTGGAACTCAGTAACTGTCGGTGAATGTTGTTTATTGCATGTTGTGGTAACATGATGTTGTTAAATTAATGGTTGCACATATTTAATGGCTAAATCAAGTAGATGATTGACACTTTAGCTTATGGGTTGAAACAAAGAATGTGTGTAACAGCAGATTTTACAGTGCTTTGAATTGCAAATGTCAAGTCTTTTTTGGTAAAAGTTCATTCTATTCCCTGTATTTATGAATACATATCCATGCATGGAAGCTAGCATATCCCCGTGAACTCCTATTTATTATGCTTTCATCACATCAGGAATATTCTTCTCTGCTACCTTCTTATTCGGAGTGCTTCTTAATCATCTAAACTTAGTTAGCTTTCACACATATGTATCCATGAGAGTTTATGCACGTGTCTCATGCGTATTTATGAACACAAAGGGACCATGGCTTCCAATCCAGCAATTATTAGGGGTATCACTTATACACTGAATAGAAGATGCTTTTTTGTGGTTCCCCTCCTTATACGATAAACATAGATCTAGTGTTGATTTTATTTGAATGAAAAAATTTTCCCATCTCTTGATTTTAATAGTAATAGTTAATTGGATATTAATCCAGTAGAATTTCTATATCCTTGATGTGCTGTGCTGTGCTTTAAGTTATCTTGCTGGGTGACGAATCTATTTTGATTTCTGTTTCTCTCTCTTTTTCCTTTTTCTTTTTTCTTTTTCTTTTCCTTTTTTGTCTTTCTTTTTCTCCCATGAAGGCTCACTTTAGAGGTCTGCATTGTGCTCATTAGTTGGCCGAAGTTTTTTCCACATCAATGGGCAGTACATTTAATCCTCAGATTTTAGTGGAGAAGCTAGCCAAGCTGAACAATTCACAGGCGAGTATAGAGAGTATCCTTTTGATGACATTCTATTTATGTTGGTGATGTTTCTTTTTCCTGTCGTTTTTGGTTTATCTCATTTAGTAGGATTTTTCAGACTCTTTCACTTAGATGTTTGGCCTCTATTCTCAAAGTTTGATTTGCAATGAAAAATTTTAAGCTACACATTTACCAAATCCCTGCCCTGAAATAAAGTTGTAGCTAGATTGATTGATGCTTCTTGCAAGGAGTTTATAAGATGATTTTTAGCTAAGTTGAATACTGTAATTCTCTCTCATGTCACTCCAATTAGACTGCAAATCATTGTACTTTGTTTTGTCTCCTTTGGTAAATGTAACGATAGAGTTATTTGTGTTGGTTGAGAAATTTTTTCATAGGGGTCCTCAAGTAATTTGAGGCTGTTATTGAGCTTGCTATCCTTAATGCAATTAAGCTTTATCACATTGGTGTATATTCCATATGAATAAAGCAAAACAAGTTGTTGAAACATGGGATCGGCAATTTCATTGTTCCCCACGTGAGCAGAGATTGGCCTTTCTATATCTTGCAAATGACATATTACAGAATAGTCGGCGAAAGGGTTCAGAGTTTGTTGGTGAATTTTGGAAGGTTCTTCCAGATGCACTTCGTGATGTGACTGAAAATGGGGATGAGTTTGCAAAGAATGCTGCTCGCCGACTGGTATGTCTACTTTTCCTCCTTTTTTGCTTGATACTGTACCCTAAGCCTTTTTAGTTTTGTAAGTGCACCTTAAACAGAGATGCCATCCTAACAGAATGCGGTCTGCTTGAGATGTTACTAAACATAGGATAATTAATAGTAGCAGACAATCAGGTCCTTTAACTCTAAAAGTTGTCTACAGCAAGCCTTTGATTGGATGTTCCTCCAGCCTATACAGTTTTTATCTCTATTATTTATTTTTCTACAACAATACCTCTTCCCATTTGTGACTTCTGATAATCTTGTAGACCATTGCCCCCCCTTTGTGGCTGAGATGCTGTGTTATATTATTGAATTATCTGCTTCTACTTTTTAGAGGTCAATTCTTCAATAGTATCCAATACAATTATATATCTTTAATCTACCAGCACTTTGTCACTGATTCACTGGGAATATACTAGTTGATGTTGGAAGTGGATATTACCAGTTGTTATAGTTTAAATTAGTAGGGAAGTGGAGTTATTCAAGCAATATGGCGAATGGAAATATGCAGATCCGCAGGTATATCCTAGTAAATTCTATGGGGTATTGGAGTCTTATAAGGTATGTATTAAAGGACAATTGTCCATTTATCAGACCTACCCATTACACATTGTCCATAGTGGGGCAAAAAAAGTGAATTTTAGGTTTTCCATCTGCTGAGATCTCTCATAATTTTGCTTGGGCTTAGTGCACTAACTGGTCTTTGTTTTGTTATCTGTATTGGAACTTTACTGTATGTTCAACCAAGTCTGAGACCAAAGTTGGTCCTTTTGTTGTAAATTTCTGTAGAATTAACTAGGACGAATGTTAAAAGTTTGCAGCCGATAGCAGTCTTTGTGGCTTGTCCAGTATTCCTTTGAACTTCTGTAATACTTGGCAATTTTTCCTTTCTTTTTTTTTTGTCTTTATTTCCAATTTCCCTTTCATTCAGATTGGTATATGGGAAGAAAGGAAAGTCTTTGGTTCTCGGGGGCAAATTCTTAAGGAAGAGCTTGTAGGTCGGCACCTGGAAAACAGTAGTAGAAATGGAAAAAGTTTGAACTTCAAACTGGTAACCTAATTTTTCTGATATCTCCATATGTTTGTGCGAAAATTGAATAATTGTATACAACTTGTGGACTATTTCCATCTCTCTTTCCATTTTTTTAACAGAGACCATCTGCTGGAAATATACTGGAAAAAATAGTTTCAGAGTATCATGTCATTTATGGTGGTCAGTTGGATGAAGATGTTATATTGAGCAAATGTAGGAATGTTGTCAGCAGTCTTGAGAAAATTGATAAGGACACTGGTCCTGATATTGATTCAGGTATTTGCTTTTTCTGTATCTTCATAATTAATTTTTCTTATCTCTTATCTGTCAGTTTATGCATTTATTGTGATCTAATGTGTAAGCATGTTTGCATGTGTATGCATGTTCTATTGCTTTCTTTTGTATCTTTTTTCATTTGGTAATGACTATTATATTACATTTATTTTCTTATTCTATTCTGTTCATAACAAACTTTTGGATTTTCTTTGTTAACATTTTCATGCCATTTATATGTGTTCTTATTGCCTAGTGGTAATACACATGTCATGAACTTAAGTTGAATCTTGTTTTATATATCTTCCAAAATTTAAATGTTAATTGTGTTGGATCAGCACTGCTGGCCCATGAAGTTTTGCCTTAAATCAGTGCACTTTTCTAGAAATATTGAGAACTTGCTAAAGTCATTTCCATGCCGAAGTATTGAGAACTTGCTAAAGTCATTTCCTTGCAAAACTTCGGCATGGTATTAATGGACTATGAAGCATAGATGTTAGCTGGCATTTCGGCTGAAGTTTCTTTGTGCTACTATGGTATGATGCTCGGATTTTCTTGTACAATTTAAGAAACGGGTTTCATTTAAGAAGATCAAAAAGCTTTTACTTTTGTGGTGCTGCTATCATCAATGCCTTTTTGTTGGAAGAAAATGTTGAAGTGATTCCATTTGAAATGTTGTACTTACCATAGGAATGTGATTAGGTGATAGATCTTTATCTGGAATCGTGCAGTCAAAGGAAGTACTTTGGACTATCTGCTATTAGTTTGCTATATATAGATTTAAGATAGTTTATACTACTGACCAATTTTTTGGATTCTTGGATCTTGATATTAATTGTTGTCATCATCTGACATGTTAAGAAGACAGAAAATACTTGTGCATCCTACGTAAAAAGTCAACTGATTAAACTCTGATGTCTACGTAGTGTAAATCATCTGAATATTCATATCTACAACCAACCAAATCGTAAATCCAGATCAAATTTATAAAGCATATCTTCTGTGTGCTTTATTGGTTTCCATGGGTCGTGTCATCGGGACTTTTGTTGTTTGCATCTTCCTGGATCTTTCTTTTCCACTGAACTGTTTGTTTAAATAGGGAAATTCCCTGGATCTGCATTTGTAGAGGAGCTGCAGGGGCAGCATACTGTGCTGAGGGACTGTATTGAACAACTAACGGCAGTTGAATCATCAAGGGCAAGTCTTGTGTCTCATTTAAGAGAAGCTCTCCAGGAGCAGGTTGGTTGGCCAGACTAGTGCCTTGTTGCATATAATTGTACCAAAGGTTGAGATTGGGTGAAACTCAAGCTGACATGATATTGTTGACAGGAATTCAAGCTAGATCAAGTCCGAAACCAACTTCAGGTCTGTCACTCATATAAACCCAACTTGGGTAGGAGAGTTGGCTAGCTTTTGGATATCTTCACAATTCATTTTTACAAATTGAACTTCTATGTAATTGATCAATATTAGTTTGCTCCTGATACTGGGTGTAGCTTGTTTCTTCACATTATTTTTTTGTAATCGAAAGTTCTTGATGGGACTAATAGCTAGGTAGAAGATTTTATGGCTTGATAGATGTGAAATCCTTGTCATTCCTCACGTGAAATATGTCATACATGTCAGCTTCGTCGTTAGTGAGTTGAAGAAAAAAAGTTGCCCCAAAAAAACAAGACATATGCTATTAATTTGGTTCAAATTCTCTTCTTATTGTGCTTTACATAATTTCCTGCTTAATCTCTTGGTACATTGTTTGTAAAGATTCTAAGTATTTGCAAACTGTCCTTGACCTATGTGTTGTTTTCCAGGCAGCACAGTCCCAGTCACAACAGACAGGTAATATGTGCCAACAGTTGCTAAATAGAGATAAAGTTCAGTCACTAGCTGAGCAGAGTCAGAAGGAGGCTCCAACCTCCATACCACCTCACAGCTTTGTATCGGGGGACAGAGAACAATTAGCTCCCGTAATGTACACCCGGCAGGCTTCCTTTCCTGAAAAGTCTGGTCATGCCGAGGACGACCCCCGCAAGTCCGCAGCCGCTGCAGTGGCAGCAAAGCTAACTGCATCAACATCCTCAGTCCAGATGCTCTCTTATGTCCTATCCTCCCTTGCATCAGAGGGTGTCATTGGCAATTCAGCCAAAGAATCCTCCGGTGATTTCTCTTCCGAAAAGAGGCCAAAGCTTGAAAATGATCAATCCCCATACATTCCAGCTCAAAATCTTCAACAACCACCAGTTCCTCCTTACCCTCATCCCGATTCAATCCAACATAAGGTGGCTACCTCCAACCAACAATATACTCCAAATGAGCCACCACCTCCACCCTCAGCATCCCCTCCGCCACTTCCACCGCTACCACCTATGCCACAATTCCAGATGCCCCAGTTCATGCAGACTGCTGGATCAGTAACTAGTGTACCATACAGCTATGCCATGGCCCAACAGCACCCTCCTTCAATGCCTGGTTATCAGACAGTTAGTGCTCCTGTGAATGGTATTTCTCCCTTTACGGCACCTACTTCAAATTCTTACCAAGGTTTTCAGGGTTCTGATGGGAATGTCTACAACCCGTCGTCATCCATGCCAATGGCACCGATCTCTCGACAATAAAATTCTCAGCTATTGTGGCGTGTGGAATGAAGAAGGTTTTGCTGTGGACAT
Organism: Casuarina equisetifolia; assembly: GCA_028551475.1. Taxonomy (NCBI): domain Eukaryota; kingdom Viridiplantae; phylum Streptophyta; class Magnoliopsida; order Fagales; family Casuarinaceae; genus Casuarina; species Casuarina equisetifolia. The sequence continues at coordinate 728,477 of CM052361.1, forward strand.
AAATGCCTCTTAGAAATTTATATGTAGCTTCTTTGCCTCCCTGCACCAGAATTCTTGCTGATGTGTTTTTGATTCATACAGCTAATTAGAATTGCACATAGTGACTGCATGTAACCTGTATTTTTAGTTGTTGAAGTTTATGGAGTTAGAAGCAGTTTCAACGCCTTAATGAAGGAAGTGTGTTTGATTTTACTTACTAGGGATATTACCTATGCTGGAGAAAGAAAGTCTTAGTTGTTTGCGAATACAATCCAAAAACGACCCAGATCTAGATGCATCCTCTGAAATAGTTCAAATTCTGCACGTCCTTTCTTTTCTGTCTTTTGAGTGAGAAGGCCTATAGTCATAAAGATTACTGCATCTAAATCCTATCTAATACTTTAAATCATGAAAAGAAGATTGCACCAACAAATTGTTGGGAGATTTTTGAGAGGAATAGTCATTTATACACTTAGACTTTAAATATGTTATATTTTAACCTGATATGTTTCTTATATTTTGTACACAAATCAAATCATGCGAAAAAAATTGCATTAAAATCTTGAATCGGGGATAACACTTGCATGATACCACTCATCACATTATCTACTCTTGGAAATTGTGAGGGCGGCCGTAGTTGAGCTTTATGCTCTTTGATCCAAGCATTTCACTGTGGGAAGAATCTCTGTTAAGCAAATTGGGCATGGATTCCCTGAATATGGACGCAATCATATTTGTTAGGCAAACTATATTTCTTTTGTTTTATTTATACAAGCAGCAGCAAGTAGCAGAGAGTGTCTTTTTGCGAAGAAATGTGTACACGAGTATAGAGAGAAGGGTTACCATTTAAAAAGTAAACCAGTCCTGTCTTGTGGACAAGAGGTCGGTGGTGACGAAACAATCACGTGTGTGTGACGAGTCAGTGGGACTTTAAACATATCGGTTGGTCGGGGACAGTTGGAGTAAAAAGTGAAAGCGGTGGGGAGACCATCTTGTCTACTGTAGACACCTTTTGTGTTAAAAAACACTTGGTTTTTAAGAATTTACTTTTTTATTATCTGTTTAACCATCCATGTTAACATGTTAAGGAGTAAAATGATATCATTTCTAACATAATATGGACCCTTCCAACTTGACAACATAAACCTCGACAAGCTCTATCAACTCTTTTGTGTCATGGCTTTTTGACCACTCTTTGTAGAGAAACGAGACTCTTTGACACTTTGGTTTGGTTTGGGGATTGTAGCTGGGGGAGGTGCCACTTGGGACCAAACCTAAATCTGGATTAGCTGTTGGAGACAAAAAAAAGTAAGTTTTCGGAGGCAACAAAGCAACCCCTTTCATTAAATATAAAGACACTGCCCTCCTCTCTCTCTCTCTCTCTCTCTCTCTCTCAAGACCCACCAAAGGAATCTCTCTCTTTCTCTCTCACTCACAGGTCTTGTTACGAGTACATAAATAGGCACCTTGAAATGGGTAACGCAGCAACCACCTCAAAGTAAAAGCTGGAAAAACACTAATGCTCTAAAGTGCCTTATGCTTGCCATCATGGGCATTACATACTCTGCCATTTATCGCAATACGTATCCACACCATCCCTTTCTTTGTCATACCAGAAAAGTTAAAAATAGTATCCACATCCACGATCACTCCTTATTGAAGAACAGAACGAGAACTAATACCCCTGAATTCAACCATTGCAGTGAAGAAACATGTTAAACAATATCATTCTCTTGTTATTAATACTCTCCACGTGACTTCTTCTTAATCCTAAATTCTAAAGAAAGATATTAGGGTATGAAAGAGGATTTGGAGTGCAGCTAAGTTTTGTTTTCCTCAATGGGGGATTACCGGATCCCGGCATCCAAACAGGAACCGAAAGAAAAAAGCAGAAAAACATTCCCTATACGACAGTCTCGGAACACAATGTGAGACAAATGCACCGGCAGATCCCAAAACCGATACAGTTCCAGGTGAGAGAGAGTAAGCAGAGTTCAAATTCCGAAAAATAAGAGGAACATGAGTCTGGGAATTGAAGCCAACCCCATGAATACTTAAAACTCCAAGCTTTAGTCTAATGGAACCTCACCTCTTGTTGTTGAAAGTGAATGCGACAAAGCAGAGAGAAAAGAAAGAAGGAAAAGCAAAAGCAGTCAACTTTGAGCTAACGTCAGCTGGTTCGCAGCAAAAGCTGAGAAAAGTCGTCTTGTCGTTTGCTTTAACGGCCCAACAGGGATGTGGTAGTGGGAAAAGCCATGGCTGGTCTCACTTTCAAAAGGTGTGTTGCGTCAGACTTTTCTTAAGAAAGTATCGTCGTCCTCCATCACTCATGTATGCTTTCTGTGTCTCCCTGGGAGAAGAGAGAGAGAGACAGAGAGAGAGAGAGCCTTAATGGCGTGCTTCACAGAAAAAAGGGGGCCGAAGTGGGAGACCAAAGGACAACCCCACGTCTCCCCAGCTAAGGATTGCTGACCTAAATTATCAGAGAGCTTCATGTTCTGTGTGTAGGGGCCTCTAAAAATCTGATAAAGCAATTCTGAAAGGACTATAATTTATAAGAAAAAGAAGATATTTCTACTTCCAATAAGTAGAATATTTTTTGAGATATTAACAATATAGAATATATACTATATTTTAACTTTTTTTTTTATATTTTAAATGTGAAAAACTATTTTTCAAATAAAATTTACCAGTGAAAAGATATTTCATTTAAAACCTAAATTGTGAAATTATATTTTAACATATTTCTTTATCCTTATCATGAGAGGATACTTTTCAAATGAAATGTACGGATAAAATGTTATTTGACTTGAAATTTAAATTTTGATATTATATTTTAATGTATTTCTCAAACGTGAGAAAATACTTTTCAAATTAAGTTTTCGAGTAAAAAGGTGGTTCACTTTAAACCTAAACTATTATACTTGTTAAAAGACCAACTTATAAAAAAAAAAATAACATCCTTACATATAATAAGTTTAGTATGTTTAGTAAATTTGTGACGTGTATATAATTGGTTTTCAATATGTTTTCTTGAACACTTCCCACAAGGATTTAGTCTATGAATACTCCTTTAAGCTCTAACACCATATTAAATGACAATTCATTTTTTAGAAAGAAATGACTTATGAAAGAGGATAACACATCCACGTATAAAGAGCATGACAAATCAGTATGGTTTTAACAGATAAAAACTTTGTACTACTCCTGAGAAAGTGGACATAAAAACGTGATGTAACAATTCATTATACTATCCGAAGAAGAAAGGACGGTTGAGACAATCTTGAGAAGAATCTTATTTCAGTCAATTAAATTATTTGATTTGCAGTACAATCTAGCCGTTTGTAACCCACTTTCCGAAGCACGAGATTAATTATAATGGGTGAAAATCGAGTCCATAAAAGAATAAAAAGTTAATCACTCAGTTGTACGTTTGTAAAAAAGCAAGTAAATCTCAAACTCTGAGATAGTTCCCATGAACTTTTCAGCTTAGTTTTTACCTCAATTCGTACGGACCTCCAATCCTCGCATGTCTGAGACAGGAATTTCTGTCTCCTCAGTAAATTTGCTGTTGTCGTCTGGTGATTCATAAAGTAGCAAGGACAGGTACGGTTTTACCATTGTTAATATCATCAAATTTTACTTTACCACTTATTAGATACAAACATATATTTAATATTTATTTAAAAACTAGAACTAAAAATTTCTTACTTTCTATGAGTTAATTTTGAAGAGAAAATTGGTTTCTTAAATTTAAATATAGTACCATTTTGAATGTAAATAAGAAAAAAAAAAATCTCAGACAAGAAGCATGAACAATGACTACCCCGGTCTCCAGAAGATACTCACTATTGGTCTGCATATGGAGGGGAATGGCATGTCATCCTCCAAACATGTAGAGCTTCGGCCAAGTTGTAAGAACATAGAAACTACTAAACAAGTTGCCGACATGCAAGAGTGTGGGCATAGAATAGATATATGATATCAATGGGTATCGTGAGCACACCACTACAGTGTTACCGGCTTTTTGTGTTGACATGTTTGTATTTGCCTCTACCTTCCCCAACACCATCATCACCCTCTAAATGTACAACCCATCTTATGTTTTACATCTCTGCACGGGCTTAAACCTTTTTCGTTTCTGGTTTCGTATCTGGCTTCTCTAGGAAAACCACCCACGAAATACTTGCCAACAGTAACAGAATGTCTTTCCTGGTCTGTCTCGGTTACGGTTACAGAACCTGACTGCACAGCTCGAGGTATTCTTGTCAGCATTATTTAAAGACCGTATGTATCCACATTGTCTAACTCTAACTCTGACTCGTATTGTTTGAATAATGTCTAAAGTAGAATATATATATATATATATACTTTCTTAACCCATGAGTTAGTTAGTTTTTAATACAGTATCACAATTCCTTAAATTCATTTTATATTGTTCAATTTTAAGCACAAGGTATGATTAGTATACGAGAAAGTCTTAGTACATATCTCATATTTTTGATATGCATTAGTAGTTTAGTATTTTGCCAACTTAAGGGTGCAAAATATTGTGGTATGTTTCAACTTTGTTTTGAGTAGAATGATGGAAGAAAGTATAAACATGTTGCGACCCTTAAACCCCCACCGTCGGATTTTCTCAACTAGTGGCCCTGCTTGAATATCAAATACCACTTTTACATAAATAGGCTGTTTAGTTGTCCAGCACTCGCTTTCAAAGAGTACCAGTACGGCAACATGAACAAAAGAAGGGCTAGTGCTATCCTAGTTCGCACCATCATATCAAAATTGGAATTATTATATCTCGGGTAATTTTACTTTTTCCATAGGTAAAAGAAGTTGAGTGAAAATGGAATGTCAAACATAAGACTTAGGTCCCTAGTGACTAAGGAAGGTTGGGTGTCGAATTTGTGACCTTTTGAGCTAATAAATATGTTTGAGGACTTTTAAATATCTTTAATAATAACCTCCATATGCTTATTGACCATTTAACATACATATACACAGACTATTCACCAATTGTAATAAATACTAGATTTTTGGTTAAAAATAATATGTATTGAAATCTTATCCTCATGATTGATCTATTTAACTAATGGTATTACAATGGAAGGTTCAATCTGTCTTTACACAGTAAATGAAAATGTACCCAACTTCAAAAGCAGGTGCGGTAACATGTGGTTACAGGGAAGAGGGAAGAAGAACAAAATTTTCTTTTTCTTTGTCATCAATCTTATCCAATGCACACTGTTCATTTTGTCATCGTGCCCCTCTTCGAGCTTCCAAGAGTCGTGAGGGCCCCTAGACAGCAAAAGCAGTTTAACTTGTTTTAGCTGGAGGGAACATTATGTACGGACCTTTCACTATATTTTTCTTCTCTCTGAAGTCTCAATTTGTATAGGAAAAGTTTAGATAACATTATGTGTGTTTCCATGCTGTGAAGTCCATGTTTGTTAGTGGATTACCAACACGAAAAATATGTACGAACAAAGGCTAGAAGAGTTCTTTGTATGAAGCTTGATCAACCCTCCCTATGGAACTCAAGACACTATTATAGACTAAAATATTAATAATATGAGATGTTCATTCCTATTTGTTTGAAAAAAAAATATTTTCATCTAAAAGTTGACTTATGAGTATGTAAGTATTTGTTTCTTATAAAAAAAAATCTTGAAGTAATATTTAAGGAATATAAGGCTTTCATCAATATTCAATATATTGTTTGATATATGTTTCACATAAGTACTAGTCAGTCTATAAAGAATGAATTAAGTAATAAAACATAGATAATAGAGGTTCATTTTATGATGATGTGTCACATTTGAAATCCAAACACTAATATTATGTTAAATGATTAATTTTTACTCAAAAATTGATCAAAGAATATGTGACTTTTTTTTTTTTCATAAAAAGCATTCTCAAGTGAGATTTAGGTCATGTAAGACTTTTATTACTATTTGACAAGGTAAACATTTAAACCCCAAATAGCCATAAGAAAAAAATTAACCATTTTCACCACAATTAATCAACAAATTCCACATGTTTTCCGTGCAAATTTTGATCATGGACCTGCTCAGCATTATTTCCTCTCAATAAAGCCTAGATTCCCACCCGGCCCCCTAGAAAAATATACTCCATGTGGCTAAAAAGAGAAAATATCCACAGAAAATTACGGAGAATAATAGATGGGCACCTCTTAAAAGATGGCCTCAAATCTTAATATGGACGAACATACATAAATTCTCCTAAATCAATATCTTTGATGCTCATTAGATAACATAATCTAGGATTACCACATGTAAACACTATTTACATCGAACCTCTTCCTTATTCGACTCTATCTTTGCCACTCGACCACGCAAAATATAAAGAGGCTTTTCTTTTTTTTTCTGTGCTTTTTTGGGTTGTCGCAAACATTTTCATTAGCCTTGTATCTGGTCTTGTACGGCCAAAGGTCCAGTGCTAAAAAGAAACAATGGTTCGTGAGAGCCACGTTCAATCCTTGTGATCATGCAAGGCCGACAAGAAGGACGAAGACAGCCGTCTACAAACCATCTCCCTTCTGAAAAAGCCTGTGCTCCCTGTCTCTTCTCACGTAATTAATTCTATCGATCCTGCTAAGCTTTTCTGTTTGGTTTCTTCTTCTTCTTCTTCTTCTTCTTCTTCTTCTTCTCTTCTTTTTGCTGTTCTCCTAAAAATTAACGACAATAAACACACTTAACTGAACAGAAAACAATTCCTAAAGCAAATCATTCCATGTTCCTCAAGTGCTACATGTTAGAGATGATAAGATAAACATTTCATTTTACTTATTAAAGTATGAGAATTTATTTTAAAATTTTAAAATATTAAATAAAAAATTATTATTACTTATAAAATTATAATTTATTCTCTTATTTTTAATATAGAATAATATTTATTTTTAATATATTTAAATTAAAAATTCATTATTGATAAAAAATTTATTAAGTCTTAGCACGACATTCCATGCCTTTTTAAATCTCTCATATTATTAAAGTCTTGTTTTGATATAAATAAACTTGTTAACATGGTGTTCCCCCACCTCCAGGCTTATAAAACATGTAGCAATTATTTTCATCTAAAGGTAGAGTGGAGTTTACTATTTTTATGACCACACTGAAAGTCCATTGAATGATTAAAAAAAATGCTTCCTTCTCTCTCTTGCGTGCATGCGCTGACGAACACAAAAGACCCAACTTTTTTTTTATTTACCCAACTAGCCTTCCATTGGCAATTACAACATTGTTTAATCTTAATCCTCGTGCCCTCAAAACACTTCTATAAATACCAAACCCATCCTCCGTCCTCTTCACCAGCTTTCTTTCTCTTCCGATTTTCTTCCTTTAATCTTCTGCGATTCAGAAATGCAGTACCAAACTGAGGCTTGGGGATCGCACGTGCCGACGAGGAGCGCCACCGCCGGCGACCCACTGGAGCGCATAGAGCGGCTGGCCTCCGAGAACGCTGTGGTCATCTTCAGCATGAGCACATGCTGCATGTGCCACGCCATAAAGCGGCTCTTCTGCGGGATGGGCGTGAACCCGACGGTGTACGAGCTGGACGAGGACCCCAGAGGCAAGGACATGGAGAAGGCGCTAATGAGGCTGCTGGGGAGCTCCTCGGCCGTCCCGGTAGTCTTCATCGGTGGAAAGCTCGTCGGAGCGATGGACAGAGTCATGGCCTCCCACATCAACGGCACGCTGGTGCCGCTTCTGAAAGAGGCCGGCGCTCTCTGGCTCTGATCTGTTTCTCCTTCTCTGAATATTTTCAAAAGATGAAAGAGAAACATGGTTTTGATTTGCATAGCAGAAAGCATGGGGGAGGAAGAGGAGTGGTGTTTGTGGGTTTAACTCTTTCTTTTTTCTTTTTTTGGCACACTTTTGACTAATGTGCTAGTTCCTTCTCCCCGTTTGTCTTCTTTTTCTTTTCCATAGCTTGGGTTTTGCTGGTTTGCTTTGTGCTTTCACTAATCTGTGCTGCTGAGAGAAACGAAATTGCTCCCTCCTCTGTATAGATAAAGAAAAACAAGAAAAAATGGTTTAACTTCACTTGTTTCTTCTTTAAACTTGCTCCATCTTCTGTCTCGTCTCTGTTCTTTTATTTTTCTGTAACGGCAACAATGCAAAATAGGCTCCAAACTGCGATAATGTTAACAGGTTAGTATCCCAGTTACTATTTTTGAGTCCTGAGTTCAATATCCCATGACAAAACAGTTGGTGTGAGCTTGGGAGCTTGTGAGCTTGTCCATGGAAGACGAACGGAACCAATACTGTTAACGGTGTCGTGTTTCCACAGAAGTTGTCGTGTTTCACTCGTAAAAATCACTTCTGGTTTTGCGCCAGAAAACTCGCCACCGGGAAGCGGATTGGGCCTACTCCGGTGGATCTGCCCCTACGGGACCCAGTAATCGGGGACCGTCCATCATTGACTTCGACTGCACGGAGGGTCTGTGGACTGACTGATGTTGCATGCCGTACTGTGGGGTCCAACCCTCCAATCACCTTGGTGGACCCATGTGCTGAAGTTCAAACGAAGCTGGCTATCATGTCTGGAAAATTTGAGTTTATAGTTTGTTAATTTGGATAATTAGAGGCAAAAAATGATCTTAATTAAGAAATTTCAAGTAAAAGATTTACATAGAATGAAGAAATTTCAATCTTATCAAAAGATTGACCAAAAAAATTACTAATTTTTTAACATGTTCTTCTCTTCTGAATGTGAGTAACTACGAGAACCAAGTTTATGAAATTACAATGATTTATTCTACTAGAAATAAAAGCACCTTGCCTAAATCTAAATAAGATTTTTGTTTGGTTATCTTTTAACGTATGGAATTAGATTGTGGTATCTTTGGGCATCTAGTTGGGCCAGCGAGTTTGGGCTGAATCTGCCATGGCCGCTGTTTGGGGCCACCTGTTTTGGATCTGTTTAAACGTCGATGCTCCAAGACAAACCACTTTGTCAAAAAAGAGACAGAACAATCGGAATAAGGTTCCGATTTGCTTTGACATCATATAGTTTAATCCAAACTGTTCTTGATAAGAATCCAGCCATCGCCCACTATAGTTTTTTCCCACCAACTTTTACCATGATCAATAAATGGGCCTCACTTGACTCACTTCCTGTAGATCCTGCGTTAAATGTAGGCCCATAATTTGTATACCTGATCTAAACATTTGTTCCAATGTGATGTTAGGATTGTTGTTTTTCATATTCGACATTTGTCCTTTACACTTATTCGTACACCAAGTATGTCTTTGACTTAAGGTTAAACAATATGGATAAATGTTCTTACACATTGAACATATTTAATAAAGATTTGGACAAATGGATCAGTTTGACAAGAAATCAAAATTACTTACTAAGAAAGTTATATACTTTGTGCCAAACACGACAAGTTTACTTGGATTTTGTTCTCATTGTTTCATTCTCGGTAGTGTCAACAACATCTATTGAATTCTGCAATCCACCCCTACAAATTAGAGATGTTGAGTGTATTTAAGTAATGGGCATGACATGCACGAACTTCATTGTGATTTAGATTTGGACGAATAAAATACTTGTCCGCATGACATCCATGGGCTTAAAAGTATGAATTCTTATGATACCTATCATCCAATAACTGCCAACAAATGACTTCCTTTTCCTTTGATTTTTTATTTATTTATGGGAATTGGGTTTTTCCTATTGTTATGAAATGGACATTTTATTATTTTTTTTCTTCTTTTGAGTGTGTCTACTAAGCTATTATATAAATTATTGAAAGATGACAAGATTCTTCTTCAATTTTTAAGAGGCTATACAAATTATACAGTAAACAACAACACTCTTTACTCCTAAAAAATAAAAATAAAAAAAAGATTCTTGGGATGCTTCTAAGAATTTCCTCCGAGTTGATTCCACTTGTTGTATTTCCTTGTACTCCATCTCTTGGTTCTTTCTTGCTGGATTCTTTCACTTGGGCCATACTCTTCACTAAAGTATTGTATTATATTCTATTAAACATTAGGGGGGTAAAGTCAAAATCATAGATTGATGGATATGACCGCTTCCTTTTTATTTTTATTTTTATTTTTATTTTTATTCTTTTCTATTTGATAGAATTCAATAAACATTCAAAAATCAATATTATTAAAAAATTAAATTTATAATGAATAGTATCTATTTCAAACAAGGTTTAAGTAAAAAATTTATGACATAATATTTTCAACATGCATTCTCATACTGAGGGTATGGAGAAAAACCTTTTTATATAAATATTTATTTATGAATGAATATAATATTTGACATCATATTATAATAAATGTTTAGTTTTCGTATAAAATTTAACTTAAAATTAAAAATATTTATAAGTAATATTTTAATAGAATAAGACTTACATGATTTTGAACAAAAACACATAAAATTATACTCTTTTTTTTTATGGTCAGAATGGCAGTCAATGATAATAGATGTAAGATATGTAATGATCCAAACCACCTTACATCTTAAATCTTATATTTCTTGCATTCAGTAAAACATTTTGGAATTGAAAAGAAATAAGCACTGAAAAGAAAAGTGGGTGGAAATGGGTAGGACATTTATTCGGTAGGAAGAAACAAACGCATAGAATCACCAATTATAAGCCATCGGTACCGGATATGATACCTGCCCCATCACCTTGATGGCGGGCCAATCCCACGCGCACCGACGCGTAAGTGGCGCCTGAAGAGCACCAGTCACGGTCCACTTGTCCTGCCGACGCGGTAATCCTCCCCCAATCGTCTGGTCAATGTCGACCAGCGATAAAGAAACGGCCCCCCTATTTTCCCCGTGCCGCCGCCGCCGCCACCTCATCATCTTTATCAGGATGTGAACTAATTCAGACGGAAGACTACTCTTTTATTTAAAATAAAACACGTGATATGAAGGGTTTTACCAAAGTATTGTTTGTTTGGCGTGTGACATAAGAATAGCTCTTGATTGTAATCAAAAGACCATGATTATTTGTATGTAAAGACGATCTCAGAGCAAAACATAGAGAGTTTGCATTAGTTTAAACACATTTTCTCACTAAAATGACCAAACTCATATCATATTGTAATGACATTTTTATTGTGTAAATTTTGACTCGTACTCATAAGAGTATTAAGAGATGATCAAATTAACCTGTACAACTTAACTTGAGATCAGTTTTAACAAATATATGTTGTTTCAAACATGGAAAACATACGGACCCATTTCACAAGTTACAAGAGGATGTATAAAATTGCGAAAAGATGGTTTATTTTTACACAAAAGGCTTCATTAAAATTTATAAGATATATTACAAGTATTTTAATATGTGGAATCTATTAAAATTTTTTAGAATCAACGTGTAGTCAATTTATTTTTTTAAAACAAATGATTGGGAGAGATGTACTCTAAAATATGATTATAAAATGAGGAAATTAAAGAAGAAATTGTGAAGTGTCATTTTTATAGGAGGCCATGTACGAATTACTGGTAAGAATCGTTGTCCAAATCTCACTCTCTTTTCCTCTCAACTCGGCAAAGCAGGGAGGGGAAAGGAAGAATAAAAGGCTGAAGAGAAACCAAACAAATCGGAATCGCACCAAATTTACCTCCCTCAGGACACCCAAGGCGCTCAAACGCGTCGAGATCGGGTCTAGGGTTTCTCTCCTTTTCTTGGGAATCAACTAGGCCGTCTCGAATCTCTCAGCTTCATTTCGTTAACCCTAGAGAAAGCAAACCTTCAGATTCCTTAATTAATCTTATTGCAGGTATTTCTGTGGACATGTTTATTTCTTGTTTTTGTTTTTGGTGTTTTTTTGGATAATCTTGTGATTGTTGACGATCGTGTCGGTGTCATCCACTCGCGCAATTATGGTTGTTTGTAATTGCGCTGTTTGGTTACCGGGAAAATTCGAGGAAAGAAATGTCTAGATAATTGAGTACTTTGCTGAACTTTGCCGGGAAAATTGGTTAGGAATGATCTCTGTCGGGGGGATATATGTGTATATTTTTTGCTTTTGTAATGTGTGTTTGAGACTGGAACTTTTCATTTTCTTTTTTTTTTAAGACTTACTGCATTTCTTGGGGAATTTACTCTTGTTATTTGCGTGAAGGCGTGGAGGGGGTTCTTGTGGCGGAGTGGGCGCCGGTTTGTGTAGCAAAGTGGTGATTTGAGACGTCGACATTTAATTGGTTATAGAGCTCAAATGCCGGAGGAGGACCTGGTCGAACTCAAGTTCCGAATTTACGATGGATCGGATATTGGCCCTTTCCGCTACCCGCCAGCCTCGACCATGGCGACTGTTAAGGAGAGAATTGTGGCCGAGTGGCCAAAAGGTCAGAGAGTTTGGCGTTGTATGCTTTGTAATTAGTTTTGACGGTCGCTTCCGGATGTTTTGTTTTAATTGTATCTGTTTGTATTTCTAGGGTGTTGGACTTGGCGGGATACAGAGTTATTTGATTTTGTGGTAGATATTTTGGCTGATTGAAGTATGCTTGTTGAAGTCTTGATCTGCCTTTATGTATGTATGGGCTTTGTCAGGAATTTTCTTGTTCAGGCAGGGTCACGTGACTAAAAATGTACCTATCGTTTGATGCGTGTACGGCCTTGCCTTGAGCGGCTAATTTCTGTATCTGACTTGTTTCTTAAAGTAGGTATTACTGACAGGCATTAAGATGCATGTATCTGAGGCATCAGAATCTTAATTTGCCTTCCATTTTGTGGGGGATGGATGATTATAACGAACATTTCGATTTGTGGAGTGCCATGCTAATTCTTGAATGAAGGGAAAGTCTGTGAACATGGAATTGAGAAGTTGATTTGGCTTCTATTGGTTCACTCTTCGTATTGTGTGTTATCCATCTGACTGTAAAGTGCTTGGTTTTGCCTTTCAAGTTGTGTTAACTGTTTAATTACTATGTTCTCTAGGTTTGACCCGTAACTGGGTATGGTTGCTTGAATAATACTGCTCTCACTTTCTTTGCTTTCTGGGTGTGTAAGCAGTTTAGTTGGAAATGCAGCATATTTGGTACAAGTTTAATGAATTGTCTAGGCTAATAATCATTTGCATGATTTTGGGTTCTATTCCTATTTGTTGTCAAAAGGAAATTTTGATAGATTGGATATTTTGATAGATGGTGCCTGCAACTATTTGATCATCTTTTTTTGTGCCCTGTAAACTTCATCAGTTGGACTTATTAAATATGCAGTTTTGGCCCTCTGTTTTTGTCAATTAAAATTTATAGAATGTGGGTGTATTACATTTTGCTAGATATGACATTGTTCTTTAACATCCTTAAACATTAATGATATGAATTTACTCTTCCACCATATCGCCTGATTTTCTTTTCTTTTATTGTCTTCTGGTCTGGGGTTCTTCCAAAAGCATGGTCTGATGAAAACTATGCGGTTGATCACTTTGTAATCATGTTTTGACTTTTTATTTCTCGTTTATGTTTGGGGTGAAGGGTGTTTGTTTGAAATTCAAAGACCGTATGGGGACTATCCAGCTGAATATTTGGCCTTCATTAATCCTGGAATGCAAATGTACCATTTTGTGGAAAACATTGAAACTTGCAGAATTGTGTGGCCGCTCTAATGGTTATTGGTTTGTTAAGTGTGTTACATTTTTGTAACCTCAAGCATTCAAGCACTTTAATCACTTCAAGGCTGTTTTGGGATAAATTTGCACTATTTAATATTATATCCTTGACGCCCAGATTGGCTTCTCTTTTCTAGCAGATGTATAGTTTTTGTAGTTAATCAAAATAAATATTAATCCCGGTGATAAAGCCCCAAAGAAGTCAGGGCAGTTACCAAATTATGTGATAGTCCTTAGCATGGTTCTTTAAGTTAAGCTTTCAATTCCCTTTTTCTGTTCTACTTCCATTTTACCTTCCAAACTTATGTTGAGCAATCCTGTTTAAATCCCAATTACATTCACTTGGCAGTATTCTTATCATTTGAAAAGAAAAGAACTAGAGAATCAGTCTAACGTGTTCAATGAAATTGATTTTACCAAAGGGTTGAACACTGCAATGTCAGGTTTTAGTAGATGAAGTTTTGAGGTGTAAGCACCAGATATGCGATGTCTTGTTAAAGAAGGTTGAACACTAGGGGGCCTTGGAGATGTTATTACATTGTTGAAGTCATGTGTAACCAGAAATCAGACACCGGTGTCATGTGTCTGACTCACTGTTGATGTGAATTCAGTTCTAGCCACATTTCTTTTGGGAGTGAGAATATTACTTAGTAAGCGTTGATCTCGTCTCAAATGGATAGTATTTTAAGCAACAAAGACTAGCAGAATAGTGTCAAGGCAGAATTCGGCAATTAACCAACAAGGTATCAGGTCGTGGTCACTTGTAATTTTCATCACCACTTTTCTGAGTCACATATTGAGTAGTTATGTTTAGATCAATTCTGTGTTTCTTCACTTTTCCACCCCGACCTCTTCTTTTTTCTGCTCTTAATCAAACTATGTTGCCAAATATTTACTAGTTATTTTTCCCGCTGCAATTAGTTTATGCCTATACATGCTCATTGGTTGTGGTCGGTTGCTATCTTTGGACCAAGGATTGTGAAGTGAGAAAGTAATATAAGCACCGGATGTGCCATGTGTTTCAGGGGATGCCCATGAGTAATGTGTGGCTTAGGATGTTGGTATTCCTAGACATTGAGCACTGGTTTCATGTGTCTGGCTCTCTTTTCATACGAATATAGTTGCACTGAGGGTTATTTTTGGATTGAGAGTTGCATACCAAGCATCTTTCTAATGGGTGATATCTTTAGTAACAAAGAGCTAGCAAAATATTGACAAGATAGAAGTTAGCAATTAATTGACGAGGTGTCTTATTCTTGACTGTGAGCTGTTTAGTTGAGTAGTCGTGTATGGTTAAACGGAGGAGGAAATTCAGAGTACCCAATTCTGGTGAATTTTGCTGCTGCATTGTCTTTATGCCTATACTTCTTCATTGCATTCATTTTCTTTGGCCTGCAGTTCACTAGAGGATAGGATTTGCTCCTTCTATAGAACAGTTTCTTTGGCTCTCTATTATTACATTGTTAGGTAAGAAAGCGGTTTCAGGGCATTGTGACAACACATGATAGTTTGAGTTCGAAGATCATTGATCATTCTTCATTCTTCCTCTCTTTTATTCTGGCTAATTATTTTGGAATTCTGTTTTTCACCTTTTAACACAGGACCTTATATTGTTGCTTTTTTTAGATAAGAAAGTCGTACCAAAGGGAGCAAATGACATAAAACTGATAAATGCTGGGAAAGTATTGGAAAACAACAAGACTGTTGGCCAGTGTAGAGTACCTTTTGGCGATCTTCCAAGAGGGGTTATAACCATGCATGCTGTTGTACAGCCATCTGTAGTAAAAGCAAAAACAGGTAGTTTTCTTCATATATGCATGTTATATGAGTATTACAATTATTGAGAATCTGGCTGTCGAGTGATTTGTTTCACATATCAAATAATGTATTTTTTGAGTTATGGGCATTATTCATACGATGGATTTTTCAAGTTCATCCCTGCTCTTTTATTGTCAGCTGCAGTATAAGTTGGTTTTCTTGTTTTGAGAAGATTAGGTATCATGATTGTTCTTTTCTATTTCTTGGAATGGGTTTTCCTGGCGATTGAAGCTGGACACAGCTTTGAAAATCACTTGTGATTGATTTGGTTCCTACTTTTGAGCCCATCAACTACTGAATTCGTCTTTCGTCTCTACTTTTGCACCAGAATGATTTACGGAGTTTCCTTGCCATTGAGGTGTCTTTTCTATGTATGTGCTGAAAGTTGTTTTTCTTCTTCTTTTTGCCTGTCTGAACAGAAAAGAAGGTTGATGAGGCGCCAAGGAAAAATATATGTTCATGTTCCATATTGTAACTTGTAAGCGTTAAGTCTCGATTCAGCGTTAAGCTTGTGAAGCTGCCTTGGGATGTTCTTGGAGCTTCCTAGGCCATGGAAATGAATAGCCGCTGGAGAGAAAATAATTTGTGAAACAGTCCCATCCCTCATTGTTACATGTCTGTTGGAAGGCATTCTTGTGTAACAGTGCCTACCGGTGATGATGTATTTGCATTTTATAAAAATGGGTGTTTGATGTATTTTGGTAGCTTCGGTCTTACTTACTATTCAATCAACATATATAAAAGCCTTAATGTTTTTAACGAAAAGATGTCCTGATTTTATATAGCAGTTTTGGACTATTTCTTGTTGTTCCCTCTTTGTTTCTATTATGTGTCCAGAGTGTGGCTCCCTCTTTGAACATTTTCTTTTATTTGCAACTGAAATGTTGTGATATGCATGAAATGTAAATTAATTGTAAAAAGACAATCAAAAGAGAAAATGATGTTTTTTTTTAAGAGAATTTTCAAAATTTTACACTATTTGTTTAGCTCAGTGGTTAAATTTACACCTCATACTCCAAGCCTCTTGTACCGACAACCATGAAAAAGAAAAAGAAAGAAAAAGTATTGAATATCTTGCCAAATCAAGAAGACTATATGATAGTATTACTCAGTAATTAAGAAAGAATGTAGATGACTTGAATATTAAAGGATAAAAAGTTCCTTGGATATCTTACCACATTCCATGGGTAACGACATCTTCTACGACGTTTTGGACCACACTCGGTTGAGCCTCTGTGCAAATATCATACCCTTTCTTTTGTCAACAAATAAATAAATCTCGACGCAAGATTCCTAAGGTCGTCGTCTACATACCCTTTCTTTGATACCGCCATGCACGTAAAAAGCCAAACACGCTCAGCATCGCCATGCAGAAGCTGCGATGAGTGCTCGATCTTGCCATCCCAGAAGCAGGCAACCGCCGTCCTCCGTCAGCTTGTACCCTTCGCATGAATACAAACTCAGCAGAATCTTCGACTGAGTCACCGCGTTGGCGCTCAACGACACGCCCTTGAACCCCTTGCTTTCCATGATTTTCCTCCACTTCTCCAGCCGCTCGTGTCTTTCTGTCCTCTCGATTCCCTCGCACGCCACTATGTTGCGTATCTCCCGCGCGAATATGTACTGCTCCACCTTCATTCTCTGCGTCGACTCCGTCGGGAACGTCGCGGCCAGGGAGTCAAAGATGGCGGAGTAGTAGTGGAGGGCCTCGAGGAACCTGCCCAGGAAGTAGGGGCCGTTGTGGCTTGCCTCTTGCTCGACCAGTGTTAGGATGTTCGGAGCTTGGTCCCTGATCATGGCGAGTAGGCTCCCGAGGCAACTTCCCACGACGCGGTGGAGGCGGTTGACGGAGTTCACCGCCAAGGCCTCGCCGACCCGGCGGTTGAACATGTAGGGTTTGAGGTCTTCTAGTTCTTCGTTCACTGGGTGGAATTCGAAGGGGATATGGAGGGAGTGGGCTAGCTGGGACAGACATCTTCCAGTCTCCTTCAAGCACTCCATGGAGTTCCCGACGCCGGTTATTCGGAGAGAGGGAGCGCCGCCGGGCCGTGCGGCGAGGGCTTGCATGAAAGCCGGCCATTGGTAGCCTTCGAGGATATCCAGATCGATGACATGAACGCGTTCTTCAGCTTCGAAGGCCTCAAAAATTGCCTGGTTAGCGGTAAAGTGAGCAAACTTTATGTAAGGGCAAGCTTGGTAGACGATCTGGAAGATCTTGAGGATTTCGAGCTGGTTCGGGGGGAAAGGAGAGAAGGGTTTAGGAGATGACGTGCCGGGTTTGGTGGTGCTGGTAAGTGTGGCGGCCAGTCTTGCACTGAGGGCTTCGGTGAAGCAGGCGGCCACCCGCTGCATGGAGTCGCCGAGAGGCGTGACAACCCGGTTGAGATGGTGGATGTATTTCCGAGCCAGCATGTATTCTTCTTTAGCAACTGCTTCAGCGCAAGCAAGAAGGAGGTGCACCAGCTCAAGGCCGCTATCAGGTTCCTGTAGAAGCAGATGGAGTTTAAGAAGGGAGTTAATGTCCCTCGTGCACGAGTGACGGAATGGAGTGATAAGACAGAAATCATAGGAACCAGTCTTCGATACTATATTATATTTCGCTTTTTATTTTTAATCGGAGATAGAAAAGTAGAGACTTGAATTCTGGCCTCCCATGTCATAGAGCCTTTGGATACTATTCAACAGTTAGGACTCAGGCTTAGGCTTGATACTACGTAGAATGATAATGATGTCAAGATATGAATTATCTTAATGACCACCATCATAAACAATAATAAAAGGTTAAACAATATCTAAAGAGAAAATAAAGTTGCATTTGGCTAAGAGATATCTTCACCTGCTCGGAGCTAAGAGGAAGCGGAACGGTCATGTGATGGTTAAGGTTCTGGAGGAGTGGTTCTGCTGTTTGTTGCTGTGGCTGCTTCTCTTGCAAGCGCTCCTGTTGCAGCTGCTGCGACAATGGTGCACTTGAAACACTGCTCAGTTGGTCGTACACCTCGCTCTCCGGGGTAAGGCGAGAACCCACCGCAGTCGATGATCCAGTAAGAGAACCGCAAAACGTCGAAGAATCGGACATCCCCAAGGTGTCCACCTCCGGCACCATGACTGGCATATCAAAACCATGTGTTGAGCTTCCCATACTAGAAAGCTTCGTCATCGAGTAAGCCTCGTATTCACTTCCGTCGTTCAGAAACTCCTCCATGGACGACAGCGCCGCGAGGCTCTCAGCCTTCATGTACTGGTTGTTCGGCGAGTTGAAAACCTTGTGAAGCGGGCTTATTCCCTTCCCTTTGTTGATGCTGCTGTAAGCTCCAATCGGGGTCGACGAGACGCGAGGAGGAGAGCTTCCCGAGAGACTTTGGCCATGCATCGCGTGAGCGTAGTTGTAATTGTAATTGTAAGTTGAAGCTTGCGAGGATGGAAAGTTCCTGACTGGTGAACAAATCATGAAGTCGACGTCCAACTGATCAGTTAAAAAGGACTCCCACAGAGCAGAACTCGTTGGTGATGGGACTTCAACGTCTCCCTCCAGCTCGAACTTTATGTTCGGCAGGTTCAGGCCTGTTTCTTCCAAAACCGAGGAAGGAGTTACAACACTTCTCTTGCACTCAGAGATTGATTCAGTCGGGGAAGATGGTGGAGCTTTGGTGCTTGAATCTTCACTCTTAAGGGAACCCATGCTTCCGCAAAGGGAATTGATCATTCTCCGCCCCTCGACACCCAAGAAAATTATCTCACGATGATCTTCGGTTCTCAAAAGAGAGAAAGATGGAATGAAAAGGAAACGGATTCATTGAAAGTGCAGAGACTCGACTTTTCCCCTTCTTATTTGCACGGATTTGTCTCTTTCTCCAGAAGGCTTCAGAAAAGGAAGTTATTAAGGACAAAGGCCAAGTTCACTTTCACCTACTTTGGAGGTTTTCTCTAGCTGGTTTCTCAGGGGCATGATTTTCTCGTTAAGAACTGCACTTTTTTGACCATTTCCCAGTTCAGCTTTGTGAAATACTATCCAGAGCTAGAAGACAACTTCACCGGCGGGACCCAGATCCTCTGGCCGGCCCCGCTGAGAACAAGGGGTTTGGAATAAATGGGGCCCTTTTCCTCTTGTTCGCCATAGGAATTATCTTCTGCAAACAGAATGCAGATATGGTTTCTTTATTATTTGGAAGGATACCGAGAGGAGAGTTATTTTTAATGCAAAAAGGGTATAATTTCGAGGCAATTGTGAAAAGGACCTTAACAACAATTATTATAGCAATATGTTGTCAATTTTTTGGCCTTTTTCCTACTCCATAACCATTCTGACCTTGGACAATGTTGAAGAGTTTCAGTGTCAAACATTATGGAATATAATACATACTGATCTTTCATATATGTGAATCTCAAAATATGAAATGCAAAACAAGATAAGCCCATGTTTTGTCATAACCACCTGGCCTTGTGGAGACCACGGTTAACAAAAATCACTTTTAATGAAGGTAAAAATAGTATTATGTCCACTGATTAGTAGTTCAATGATTGGTTATTAGTTACTTCAAATATAGGTCATGAGATTGATATTGCACTCTCGAATCCTCTTTTTCCTGAAAATGAAAGTATTATAAATATAATCGGAATTCATGTATGCCACATTGTAAATATACTAATTTGTTGTACTTTGTATATGTAAGTATATTTTCTTAAAACTCAGGCTGGTAGCCTTAGAAATAAAGCCATCTGACCCCTGGATTATGTGTTTCGACCCCCACACTTCCAAAATCTCCTACCCCTCCCCATTTACTTATCTTACTGGTGGGTTTATGGGAGGAAGTCTGTTTTCTAAACACAAAAAAAAAAAAA
Source organism: Casuarina equisetifolia (assembly GCA_028551475.1). Taxonomy (NCBI): domain Eukaryota; kingdom Viridiplantae; phylum Streptophyta; class Magnoliopsida; order Fagales; family Casuarinaceae; genus Casuarina; species Casuarina equisetifolia. Next base: position 748,729 of record CM052361.1, read on the forward strand.
AAAAATCCATAAAATAGACTTTTTATATAAGTTGTTTGTAGGTCTAACATTATGGCATTTTGATATGATAAGGAGAGTTTATTATTACACAGATATAGAGTATGGAGATTTCTCAACAAAATGGGGTTTTCAAGTTTTCTTAAAAGGAAGGTTTTTCATTATACGTATATGCATATTAATAATGAGATTATCAAATTTTCTTACAATAAAGAAATTTCTTGTTATTTAGATATATACTGTAAAGAAATCATTCTTATTCTTAATAATGAGATTGGCAACAAAAAGAGCAATGCCATCCTCTCTCTACACGTATCAACTATTACCCAAAAAAATCCTTTATTTGGTAGCTTAAGTGGAGCTATTAGAAGATCTAAGTGTAAAAGGTGAAGGTTTGAGATACATCAACCACCTCCTCAAGGGGGAAAACAAAAAAAAAAAAGAGCTGTTATCCGGAGATGTGCTCAAATTTATCATCAACATGATAATGAACCAGCATATTGGGACCGGTTCTCTGGGATTTTACTAAAAAGTGGAGACAAAATGTGGGGGTCGAAAGAGAGTTAAGGACAGTAGAAGGAGGTGAGAAAGTGAAGAAGAAAAAGGACAAAAAGAGGAACATTGGCCATATCGTCCGATGTGCTGTCGATGGCGCCGCCTAGGCCTTGGATTTGCCAAAGGAACGCAGTGCTTGTCCACAACCTTTACATTCCTCAGTCGGCATTTAAGTCCAAAACATAGCTCTCTCATTTTCATCTCGTTATTCTACTACCAAATCTTCTCACATATCCTGTCCATCTTCTTGAAGTCATTCTTTTGTCCCCATCAATCTCGTTTGTAAAATAAAGTTGCTTCATTTCGTGGAAACATTTCTATTTGTGAGAAGTAACTTTCTGATCTTCTTGCATTTATCAGTGCCTAGACCAATCCTGCAATGTTTCTATCAGAAAATGTTCATACGTCGGATTAGCCTAGATTAAACTTAACTATCACAATATTAGATGCTTGAGGTCTCTTACAGTTTATTCTTGATTAAGTGAAAACTAAGTGAAAAGCTGATAACATATATTATGTTCATTGGACACTTGGTGTGTGTTACAATTAAGTATGTCTTCAAAGATCATAGAAAAAAACTAATTTTATTTTCAAAACTGAGTAAAGAAGGAATATTTTTTTGTACATAAAAGATACCGAGACAACATTTAAATAATGTAACGTATATACTATTTTCAAATCCCGACAAACATAAGGATATAACATGGATTTAATTCATGAGTGAACTAGTGTTGCACTTGAATTTGAATTGTAATATTATATTAGAAAGTTTATTTTTATTTAAAAATCATTATAAAGAAAATAGTATTCCTTTCATACAGAGGATATTATATGGCTATAAATAAGTCAACAATGGAGATCATCACAAAGTTTCATCAAGGAAAGAAGAACAATGACATTAGATCAAGGAAATGCAAATAATTCACTTATAAAATTGGTGTTGGAACTTTTGTAACTTTGTCATATATTTTGACAAGTCATGTTTGGATGAGCGTCAATTGTTAGGCTTTAGTCCAAAACAACAGAACATTGAAAGTCCTTGGTGTAGCCTATTTGATACAATACCAAGTCTGCATTTAGTTTTATATGCCAATCAATGGGAGTATTAATACTCAAATAACAGGCGGCTAACATTGAAAATTACCGCAGGTAACATTGTGTTAGATAAAGCCATAATATTATCCAGCTACAATAAACACCATTGGTAGTCAAGCTCGGATAATTGTTCCAACCAAAGAAGGACCACCATGAAAATGAAAGCTTAGTCCGACGCAATCTTCCATCACTAGAGTACAATCCGCTCCTAAGAGAGCTAGGACAATCTTGAAGAAGACTGACAAGAGCTCAAGAGATATTACCTTACACTAGAGAGGTAACCAAAAAATTAATCTCTTTGTAGAGGAGAGGGAAACTCAATTCTTAGGACCTGTAAGCACTATCATTACCTTAAAAGCAATCATTCTATTCCTTTTTCTATTCTATAATAACATTGTTCATAGGTTTGTTGGCCATTTGACTTTTTCATCAAGCCCAACACTAATGACTAGAAAGATTGTTATAATGCCTCATATGTTGTTTTTTATTTATTATAAAACTATTTAAGGTATACTGTATTCTTTTTTTTATTATATAATTGCACTATTGATTTGCTGGTTACATGGCTTTTTCTATCAAACCCAACAACAATGACTAGAAAGATTGTTATAATGTCTCATATTCTGTTTGCTATTTACTATGAAATTCTTCACACAAAATAAGTTGAAAATTTCTTATAAGATAATTTCAAGGGGAAAAAAAGTGTTTTTTAATATAATATTAAATTTCATGATTTAGATAGGTCTCCCCATAATATTTACTCCCAATCTACAATTTTACCCTACCATGATTACAAAAGGTGGTAATAAAATATCTTATATTGCTTACAATTTGTTGTAAAATTATTTATAATTTTTTTTAAAAAAATCAATTTAGTGACTCCAAAACAAATCCACCCCACACTGGAAGTGGGCACCAGAGATCAAACCTCTCCAGGGCCGGAACACACCACCCATCCACCAAGAAATAAACCTTTTACAATTACTAAGGACCCTGAAGAGACTCTTGCTGGGTCAAGTTAGGCTTCTTTGATGGCAGCCCACGTTCTATGCAAGCATAGGCCTGAAAAGATGGTTAGCCCAAGGACTTGAAGCTACTAAGCCAGGAGCCTTGTCGGTATACAGTACAGTACAGAACTCTTCAAACCATATTACCGTTTTCCAAATAAGGCAAAATTTGCATGTTCTTTTTCCTTTAGCAAGGACGAATTACTGGATGAAGAAGGTAGGTTGAGAGCTCCATTAATGTCCGTTCTTGGTATCTATCTGCAACATCTTTTCTCTAGCACTTGAGCTTTGAAGTGCACATGAACACATTTATCTGAATCACGCCAAAATCCTTTCCCTTCAGTACCTTATCCATCCCCCGGTCCAGACATCCATACAATCTACATTCAATGCGACAATTATGCAGGAAATTATCATTGCATAAGTGGAAATTAGAGGTACTAAATCTTAGATTTAAAGGAATTTAAACATCAAGTAGACAGTGAAAGTTCTTAATGATTTAAAATATTTCATGCTGTTTATAGTTTGTCGAGAAAATTTTTATCTTAAAAAAAGTCATTATTTTTCTTATAAATTGATTCTAAAGAGAAAATAAAATGAATTTATTACCAATGATATAAGAGTTCATAGTTGAGGTAAGTAATAATCATTGATTATCATAATTTATATGAATTTTTTTTTTTATTGGATCACTTGCAAAGCTCGTAACTTTACTTCAGGAAGAAAATAACCTCGATTACATTACAAGCCCCTTGATCGTTGTCCACAACCTTTATCTTGTGGAGCTGATCACCACCATCTCTCAGTTCACTCAAGGAGCTTTCATTTTGTCTATAAAAGAATCAGCTGCCTTCTCTTTCCTACACACCAAGTCCATATCTTGCCAAAGGACATTCACATGCCTTTGTTTCTTGCGAAAACAATAAATTCCTTCCACTTTTTGTTAACAGTTGGATCTCCACCAACTCTGCCGCTCGTTATCCACAAAGAATTCATCTTTCACGGTGCGATAATGCTTTGAAGGCTATTCACAGCAAAACAACTATTCATAAAGAAGCCGATATCTAAGCTGTATTCTTTGTCTCCAAAGCCAGCCATGAATTCCATGATTCTCTTTGTCGTTTCATCTTTGTTTATTAATTCACTTTGCATGGGAGTTGCTCCTGCTAAAACTGCCAGAAACTCTCAGATCATTGTGATGGGTTTTGTTTATTGTGACATCTGCTCCAATAACAGCTTCTCCAAACACAGCTACTTCTTACCAGGTGAAAACACTGATCCAACCAAGAAGTAGCTTCAAGTTTTAATGGATCTGTTATGTGAATTCATTTGAAAAGTAATAAGTTCATGTACTTACATTGTGATGTCTGTCTTTCCAGGTGCAGAAGTTAGAATAGATTGCAAGTTCAAAGTCGTTTCCAGGAGAACCACAGAACAGATAGAATTCTCAGCGAACAGAACTACGAATAAGCATGGAGTTTACAAGTTGGAAATACCATCGGTTGATGGAGTCAAGTGTGCAGAAGAGTCTGCAGTCGCCTCTTTATGCCAGGCAAGCTTGATACGGACTTCATCTTCTTCATGCAATGTTCCCGGTTACAAGTCTACATCGGATGAAACAGCAATCAAATCAAGACAAGCAAATGTCTGCATCTACAGCCTATCTGCACTGAATTTTAGACCATCCAAGATAGATGTCACCTTATGTGGAAAATAAAGAAATGGCTTCTCCAGCTCTTTCCGCCACGCTTCTTCCACATGGTTTCTCTTCACTTTCTTTGTTCCTTCCCAATGTAAACACACTCCGACCCCAAAACGCATCTTATTGTCTCCTAGCACCATCATGGCTCTTTTACATCCCCTGTACACAAAATCCAAGAAACCCAATACCGTGGACACTTTTCTCCTAGCATCCCATTAATGAGATTGGCTTTGTATTTTCGTTAGTGTTAAATTTGCAGCTTGTTTGACTGTACTATGTTTGCAGAACATGTATGGGTACAGTTGGGGGGCAAAGAAATTTGATTTGCTATTGTTTATATGATCAGGTCCTTGTTGTAATGTACGAGTTTTACTAAGTGTCTTGGGTCAATGACATTACGAAGGAAAATTTTTAAGTAGCTTGTAAAATTCTTCGAGCATAAAAAGTCACTTTTCTTTCCAAAATTTATGCATATATCAAGAATTTTACAATAGATTGTAAGTTATATGAAATATTTCATGACCTTTGTTTTTTTTTTTTTAATTACCTTATAAGAAAGGTGATAATTTGTTCATATATAAAGGACTTTATAGTAGGTTATAAGCGATGTGGAACATTTCAACAGCATACAACATGGCACACTGAAATTGACCAAGTCTTGAAAGAGTTGGTCGTCAATATTCCTGTCCTCAAATGCATATATCATCCCCAACCACCATGCTCCCTTTGAGAAACACAAGGAAGATGAAAACCAGTAAGAAATGGAAACAAAAAGTGCTATATATACAGAATCTGCACATTCTTAGATTTACCAAGCCGCAAAGAATTGGTCAGCTCAGCAATCCTTTCCCCATGTGCATACATCTCCCTCTACTCGCTTCCATCCAAAACCACAAGAATGATAAAATGGAGAAAGAAACTAAAAGAGATCCCCACCCCTTCCCCCGTCCACAACTACAGAACTTGTACATACAAAATCAAAGAAGGGTATACACAGAGACACTGGTTAAAGTTTTAGGATAGAGGTGCAAATTCAACAAATGGGTCAGTTAAAAGTTGGTAGAACTCTCCAAATAAACACAGCAATTCATGTACTTCAACAGTAAAGCAGGTTCTGCCCCAAGTTCTTTCAGTTAATAAGTTGTTCATGAGGCATCTTCAGAAGCATCTACCATATAAGTGTCTCTTCCCTTTGCATATCTAAATTGAGAATATGGTTCTTCTGCAAAGGGCCTAAGGATCCTATGAGCCACACTCCTTTGCAACCAACATCTCTGTTCTGTTTCTCTGTCTCTGTATGTCCCAGGAATCAATTACTAAATTAAGAAATCTCCTAATTGTAGGCAAACTTGTGAATTTCTTATTATTATAGGTAAACCTGAGAATTGTGTCATTACAGTGGTACATTTAAAAGCCCCTGCACATTCTTCTTTTTTCTCTTCTGCTTTTTAAGTACTCACGCCCTGCATCAAAACCTCATAAATTGACAGTGCAGAACCTTATCTAACGACTTAAGGGATTATGCAGACAGGAATGGAACCTATGTTGCCAGAGTTTTAATTATCTAGTTTGACGACAGCGGTATTCATCTTTCCTGCATCCAGGGCAACCTTTGCAATAAAAGCACTTAGAACAAGTTGCATACTCATTATGACAGACTTGGACCCCTCTCACCAAAAGCATTCGTAACAATTACTATCTTCTGTCAGTCAATAAAGGCGGGCTTGTTGATGATGGACCATCTTCTATACTTGGAATAACCAAAAGATTATAGCTACCGGCATATTCTCCAGAAATGGCGTTCACGGGAAGCTTGCACACTTTTTTATGAGTCAAAGTTAATGCTGCACGTTCCTGCCATTGAAGCTCCATTGCAGAAAACTAAAATTTGAAGAGAAAATACGCTAAAGCTGAAGATCATTGTGAAGTGGCATTCATACGAAGATTAAAGAAACTCGTTTGAAGAAGTGAAGATGAGAGGACAATATAAAGCTCTTATTTAAGATCAATTTCAGTGTCCCCTTAACAGAATCACTACAACAAACCTTATGGCTACGAGTACTAGCCACCAAACATTAGGTCAAGGAAAAGCTGAACTTTTGGTTTACATATTTGTAGAGCATGTTAACTTTTTTGTTTTTCTGATGACTAGATGTCAAATGCATATTTTAATCTGAACTCAGCAGGAAACCCTAAAGACCGTTGATATGAACTTAGAACTCTTTACAACAACAACGTCACAATCAACTAATTTCTGTCAAGTAACCAAGCAACAATGCAGCACTAAATAAATCACTTATAACAAATCTCAAAACAAGAAAACTCAAATTACATATAAAACCTTTGTAGATTATGAGTGCATACCCATCAAAAGACTCAAAGCTTCCACCACAAGATGAGGATTTACTGTAAATGTCTTTGCTGATCGTTACTCTACATAATAGGTCAACTCCATCACAATGACATGAGTTACGGAAAGAAATGTCTCTAACTGGGAGGAGAAGTGGGCACCTCAAACCAACAGAAACACGTCCCTAAAAACGACTACCCTCCAGAATTATAAATCAGAGAGCAAGTAATATCCAATCTTCTGATTAGGTGGCTACCTTGAGGAAGGAAACAGAAAGGCAAGTCTTATCTTCAAACACCACTCGGAACACAACCATCTCACTTGACTTTGGTTTCACTACCTTTGTCTAGAGCATCCATGTTCTAAGACCTTCCATCCCTTTTCTCAGAAGCCACTATGTATAGATAGGGAACAGCCTCATCACATGGATGCTCGAGGACCTTCTGTACCTTATTTGTCTTTCATTTTTACTTGTACTTCAGTCTTTAGTTTTTGTTTCGTGCTCCTTAATCTGCTGGTAAGCTTATAAGCTCTGCTGTTGTGTTTCCGCTATCAAGTCTTTGTCTCTAATTTATCTTCAGCTGCGGTACAAAAAGACCTCTTCCATGGCAGAAGTTAACCTAACCTTTGAGTCTTATCTTTCAATGGACAGATCTCTATGCACGTTCCATGATTGCGAATCTAGAAAAGGTGGATTCAGGCTCCTCCCTTGGACCCACAAAGATCTCTAAGTGGTTTTCCAGTAGAGGACAACTGATTGTGAATGCAGAAGCCACCAGCCCATGAAGGTACACCACGCAAATCACATGGAAGCTAGTATATTGCTGATAGGAAGGCAAGGGAAGGAAAGGAAAGGAAAGGAAATGTCTGTCTAATGTTTGCACTTCACATAACAGATAGATGAAAGAAAGGAGTGACAAACAGAGTATCAGCCAGGAAGCCTCTTAAGCATTGTAAAGTTCTTCCTCCTTTTTTCTCTCGTTCCCATTAAGCAACTTTAGACTTCCACAACAATGCAAGAGAAGATCGCAACAACCCTTCAATAATGTCTCCAAGAAAGCAGGTTTAGTTTAAATTATGAAACTTTCTGTATACTAATTTTCTTCAATCAGAAACAATCCTCTGATGCAAGCCCGGAGATAAAAATAGCTTTCAGAGAACAATATGCCTACGGCATGGCTCAAAGAGCACAGATGACAGTTTTTGACACAATTTTCTTCATTACAACTGGACACGAACACCAAATATCCATCTTTAATGAGCTTATAGTAGGTGCATAACAAACTCATCTCCGTGGATACTGTATTTTACATTACTTCAATTTTGTTTGGTTGTCTTTTATATGTGAGAAAAAAATTATGTTTTTGCACAAATCAAATTTAAAGAGAAAATGTGTTCTATAATATGATCAGAACTTGGTTTGAAATATAATACTCATTGTCGACAAGCATCTAGTTTAGTAGTTAGTAAGTGTTGTTTGGAATCTCTTGGTCTTAAGTTCGACATTTGAGTGTATGAGTTAAAACATGTGTAATATGCTCTCATTAGAGAGAAAAAAAAAAAATTCTTGATGTCCCTATGCTAGAAGCAACAGCGTGTATTGGAAAAGAAGTTTGTTCTTCATTGATTAAATCTTACCGACGGCGGCCAAGTCAAGAACCAACTGGTCTCCATGTGCTTGGTTTTAAATCATTTTGTCTTTCTTCTCCTTTGAGAACGGAGATCCCCTTGCTAAGAACAGGGTTCGAAAAACCAGCAAATTCAACGACACCCTCCATACTTAAGATTAATAAGAAGGAAGAACTGCAGAATCTGTCCTAGAATTTATGTACACATAGAGCTAGTTTTTATGGTTTGATTTTTGTAGAATAAATTCTTCTATAGAAATTAATTTTACAAAGAAGCAATCCTTAAATAATAGCTTCTGATTTTTTGTAATAAAATTTATTAGGGTTTAGTAAATGGAACGAAAATGAATTAGTATATGAACACCGAAAGATATTAACAATGCAGATGGTCAAACAAATGAATATTTGAGCACTAAAATATAATCATGATGCGAGAGGATTAATATCTTTAACAATATAAGTTTTGATAAAATCACATGAAAATAAAAATTAGCAATTTAACTTAAACCAAGCTCATCAGTCGGAACAAACTCTTAGACAACATAACAATTGTGACAGAAACTAAAGAGCTGTAATGATGCTCTTAATACAGAAACGCAAAGCATCTCAATTTGCTGAGTCTTGTTTCCCAGCTCACACAGTAACACATATTTTCACCTGCCAACTTGACTTGGCCGTGCATAACATTCTTGGACTTGAACATCTACGATAAGTACAATGAATTGGCCAACGTCTACTTCTGCATGAGTTCTTTGAAGATTTTCATGGCAGGCGATGGCAGACCCAACAGCACGTTGATGCTTTTCCTTTCCTTGCCATGAGACGAGAATAACACCACTTCCTTCTCTGGTAATGCCACTGGCCCCGAGAGGACCGGCTCACCCCATCCGAAGTCTGTGGTGTGGAAAGATAGCCTGGACCAGGTGGTGATCAGAAGGGTAGAGGTCAGAGTCGGCCGAGCTCTTGTCAACTCAAAGTAATCTATGGCGGATCTCATGTAGTCGTCTGTGACAAGCTTGATGGCGTCCTTGACTAGCCCCACTGCAAATGACAAAGGCTTCTCCTGAAGCTCACCTGCTTGGCATATGGCATTGGTTAACACAATTCCATTGCCAAAGTATCCTTTTGGTAGTGTTGGGTTGAATTTAGGCCGTCCATCAACAGCAAAGAGGAGCTTTGTCTGTTGGTGAGGTGAAAACTCGAGTGCTGCAGTTCTAGCTTTCCATATGAAAGCCGAGAGGACTTCAAATGTAGTGCACTTTTCATGGACGCCATTTTCCAGGGCTTGAGTCTTGAGATGGTCTAGTTTCTCAGGGTCAAAACAGAAGGAATTGTAGAGCATTTCATCACTGCAACCGTCGATGGTGCTGGACTTCTGTTCTATCTCTGCAAATTCTTGGTGGGGATACTGGATCTTTGGTGGGCTGCGGGCCGCAAGTGTGCTTCTGTCTAGGAATGGAGGGACAGCTAGAGGCAAGCCTCGGGCTGTTTGACCCCATGAGTTCACAAACTCCATGGCGCCAATGCCATCAAACATACAATGATTCATGCACAGCCCAAGAACAAATCCTCCACACTTGAACTTAGTCACCTGGAAGATAGAATTAGAACCTCACAATCATCCCACACGCTACGCTTATTCCAATGCATGAAGTTCTTTTTTGTTTCTTTTTCATTTTTCCAAAGAAAGAGATGAAAATGCTTTTTCATGATACTTATCCTTGGTCTTCTTATTCACCAATTAGAATGTATATCAAGAAACGAAGGATACAACTATGTATAGAATGGCAATTGCTTTGAGTAGAATCACATACCTGAGCCACCAGGGGAGGCATCTCTAATATGTTCTTTGCACCAGGAATGTCATAAACCAGCTTTCCGAGAGTCTCAGGATCAGGCTTTGTTGTGTCTCCTAACTCTTTCATTGCACAGTTTGCTTCCGCTTCAACAAAAACTGCCCCCTCCCCAGTGCAATCCACAATGAGCTTACCCTCCGGGCTGATTGTCAGCCTTCCAGCAAGCGGGTAATAGGGGACAAGAACCTTTCTCAAGGCATCCTTGATCACTTCCCCAGCCTTCTCATTTCCCTTCTCATCCGACTTGAAGCAATAAATAGTACGAACGATCACTGCAATGTTCTGATCAAGGTTTGAAAGGAAATACAGACCCTTCTCTGTTTCCTCCGCAGGAGGAACCAAAGTTGGCTCTCCTTGCTTCACACTAAGCTGAAGAACACCGCCATTAGAGCTCTCCATTGTAGCAGACACTTCAAGCTCTATACCCTGAACCAAAAAAAAAACATCAATACAGTGAAGAAGAAAAACTTCCTAGAACAGTGTACATTCATTATGTGAAAACCAACCATGTGAACAATCTGAGAATGTAACAGAAAGGGAATGCTCCGAACTCAGAACAAGAAACTCCAGTCACCAAAAACTGATAATTCGGGAACCAACTCACGCCAGATTAGTCCTGCTTCTTTTCCAGTGGCCGCTGGGAACAGAACATATATATGGAAATCAGATGATGACCCAGTTCGATAATTGTGCCATTTCGTTAAGAAATTGAACACGACGTGAAAGGGACGGGTGGTTGTGACATGACGAGCTGCAAAAAAAGATGGTTTTGGTTCAAAATCTTGCTTCTTGGACGTGGTCTTCTGGAGACTGAGTTTTTGTCATATGGGTGGGGTAGGCCACTGGTCATGGAACCTAACGTACCAGCCACAGGAAACAAGGAGAGGGTGGGGACTTTTTTGGTGCGGTTGGCATCCCAAATTTGCTTGCTTGATTTCTTGGTTTTCTTATTGTATGCTTTTTCTCTGCTATGAGCTGACTGTTCAAAGTAGTGTGCTTGTGTGAGGAACCGACTAGATGATTGATTCATCGTGTTTGTAATGTTTCGTGTTGGGGGTGCCCTTTTGCTGGGTCAATGCAAGAGTTCTACCGGCAATAACTTGTGAGGTTGCTTAGAACATTCTAAACGGAGTTCCGCATGGTTTATGTGTCACGTTGGCAATGTGAGAATATTATTCTCCCAGTGATTTGGTTTTAAGAGATAAGATGTCTCTTTTTAATCGGGACATTCAATTACTTACGGATAGATTTTTGTAAGATGTATTTTTTTATATCTAGAAAAAGAAAATACTGAAAGAATTACGTGTATTTCATATTATTAGGTGTCATTCTATTTTCGATAATAATACTAAAATGTCTATTAGTATGTTTTTTTTTTTTTGTTAGGTAAGTAAGATTTAAAAATATAGGACATCAAATCCAAGATCTAGATAAAAAGTGTTATTTTAAGAGAGAGAAACTCTCTTAATAATGTTAATGATATCCAATCATCAATGGATAGAATTTTTTTTTTTAAAAAAAAAAAATTAGGTAAAGAGGGTTTCAAAATATGAGGTGTCAAAATTGAAAACCCAAATCTTAGGCGGCTAATAACCAATTATTGAATTATTGGCTTGTTTACAAGCATCTAGTGGTGGTTAATGGTCAAGTTTCAGCAAAAACACAGAATAAAAAAAGGGTGGATTCATTGGGAGTCGTGTTTACCACCTCTGGTTCGTTTGTTCTTCAGATGAATCTGCATTGCTGCAAGGGTAGGATATACTTATTATCTATAATTAAGTTAGGTTGTTAGTTATCGGTTCTATCTTTTAATAAAAGCAAAAGCAACGAGAGATTCGAGGCTAGAAAGACAATAGATCTAGGAGGTGTGCTGTATCTTCAGGGAAAAAGAAATGCTAATATTATATACTTAGACTGTATGATTAGTTACTGTTTTTGCGTTTTCAGCATTTGTTTTAATGAATAAACTTCGAGAACAAAAGATCAGGTAAGCAACTTGAGAAATAAATCAATATTCCGCGTACCAAATAAGTTTCTGCTTTACTTGTTAAACCTCTAGTAGGTTAACAAATCCTTAACTGTAGTGGTTTACTTTTCTTTTAATATTAGATCAACAAGAAATCACGAACTTCTATGGCCAATCTCTATTTTTTGTTTTTGATTTCCTTCTATTTCATTGACTGTAGAGAAAGATCTTCAAGGTAGTATATCTATTGAACAACGTCCTTTCTGTTTTCTATTTTGAAAAGAACTTTCCGTTATCATCATATGCATAATATGGCTCAGATTTTTTTTTTTCTTTTTTCTTCAAAAACAGATGAATAACATGGAACTTAAACTGACCTTATGTGCCATCACCAGTCATGGACTTAGTTTCGGTCGGATTTGCAGCTTGGAAAAGTAAAAGGCATAGTCATAATTCAGCTGAAAGCCAGATAGTTTCTTTAAAGGAGGATAGAAAGTAAAATTTTAAAAAGAAAATACAGAATGTGTTCTTTACATAATTCTCAATTCTTTTGGTCATAAGGATACAACAGTGCGATGCTTTTGTGGCTTCTACCCCATCGTCTGACTATTCCAATATGGGGACCTAAACATGGAAAAGTCTCATGCTTATAGTTTGATCAAACCCATAGGTATACGCGGCTCAGTTCTCACGGTTTTGTTTGTAATATGACACATGCCCCCGCCCAATACCTAAGACGGTGGCAAAGTGACCTCACCTAATCATGCCTGGCCGCACTTGCTTAAACAAGCAACTCCTTCTTCTTGATAATCTTCCCTGCTAATCCAAAACTCAGGAGCATCCTGCATTTGTAACCGCCACATTCAATCAGAAACTGGATATTATTATGGATCAGAAACTCAACATTAATGCGAAAGCACGATGGAACGTACCTTCATGATTCCTGCAAGGACTGCACCTCCCAGGTACACCATATGCTTTCTTCGTGGTGGATCCTCAATCCGCAATCGCAGTTTCTGTTCACCATTTCAAATATGTAGAGGAGGCAGAAAGAAAGTTCAAGAATTTGAAAAAGATTGAACTTGATCCATCATTGCACAACCAGACTAGGCGGCATTCTTTCCAATCAGTGTCCGTATAAGCCAGATCCAGATGAATATGACTTATTGGACAGCCCTAACAGATTCTAACCACATTTTGTATAGGGGAGGACAACTGGAAAGCGTTTCAAATTGAAGTGCCAAGTAAAGGTCTCCAGAAATATGTAAAACACCCCTTACCCCATTACTGGCCCGCCACCTCCCAAATTCGATGTCAAGTTCCACTATCAGGTACTTCAGAACTTTAGTTCCTGGTAAATTTTCTGTTCCGTTTTTCAAATGACGATACACAAAGTGATTTTATGGGACAGACTTACAATACATAGTCAGGGGTGTAAAGGGTAATATGTTACGAAATTCCACTGAAAACAGAGACATTACCTATATACCAGATAAGTTTTCATACTAACCAACAAAATCTAACTGCTACATAGCCAAAAAGAAAAAAGTGCACACTTTTGTTTCTTCTTATAATCCAAAACACACACAACGCAGAACTTACCTTCAACCCATCTTTGTTCCCCTTCAGAACAACTTCAAGATAGCGATCCAATATTTCTTTCTCTAAACTGAAAGAAAATTAAAAATTAAAAATCAGAACTTTAACAATAGATACTTCTGGCAAGCCCTGAATTACGATATCTCCCATGAATTTCCTAGACTCATACTTTGATAGAACCAAACATAGTGATGGTAGATTGATATTCATACAAGTTACAAAATTTTAGTATCACAAAATAGGCAAATCACCAAATTTTTAGCATCTTTAAACCACCAAAAATCGTATCTTCTCTTATTGATTGCTGGAATATCTTTTCTTTATTTAGGCACTGAAAAACACTTTTTCATGGTTTATTACCCAATGGTTTTGAAAACGCAAAACACTTTTTAGACATGAATTTGACTACCATGGTATCTTTTAAAATAAGACACTTTTTCACTATATTGAATGATAGGCAATTGGTCCTAACAAACATTCAACCAGTCTGTATGTCAATAAGTTATCATCAATCAAAACAACAAAACCATCTCAACCACAACCCACAAAAAATGAAGATATCTTCCAGAGTGAGGCAGGAATTCAGAGTAGGTGAAATCCTAATGTTTGTGCACTAATCACTATCATGAACTAAGATATCCCTGTGGAACAAACTGGTTAGAGAGAGAGAGAGGGGGGGAAAAAAAGCTTATAGAAGATGAAAGTAAGTCCATAGTCTGATTCAATAAAAGGGGTTTATGGTATTACCGACTTGGTAATCCGGGATACATGGTGCTCCCTCCACTTAAGACTATATGCTGGTAAAGCTGCAAAAAATAATTCAACTACAATTCAGAATCACGTGGGAGGGAGTTCACATTCAAGCAAAAATAGAGTTCAGATGGGAATGATGTGGCCCTAAGTTCACCATGACCTGCACCTCGAGCTGTATTAGATTTAATCACCAATCTGAGTTCTTCAATTTCGATCTTAAAGAAAGGTAGATGGAAAATCCTAACCACTATGTGATCAATATCCTAGATGAGATATATCTACAGTTCTAGAGTATGTAAATTATATTCTGGATCAGAAAACACAAGAATGTCAAAGAAGGTTTGAAATGGAACTTCAAAGTCGAAATTTTTCAGCTAGTTAAAAAGATGGGAGAGTGGTACATATTTAAAAGGGAACCAATCAGAGAAATGAATCCAATCAAAATGCATGATATGTATGAGCCATCTTATGTGAACAATACACCGATTGGTCGCTGCTCTAGGCTTGATACCAGCCATAGGTCCAAACTTATTAGAGGAAGGCCAGAAAGAAATGAAAACTATTAGGAACTTACCAATAAGTATGAAAAACATATGAAAAATAAAAGTAGTAAACCAAGTTTACAAGCCCTTTAAAACACATAAATTTTAACCCTTGTCATACCTGTCAAATGTATGATGAATGCTATAAGTTGGAAACATGGGGAAAAGATTATGTTTTCGAGATAATTATTTGTACCATCATTCGATTGTCAATATCCATCTCCTGAATGCAGCGAAAAACCATGTCTGCCATCCCATCACCTTCAACATCAATAAGTTCCTACAAGAAGGAAACACTCTTCAAGCTATTAAAAAATTGTTATGATTGCATTGCCTCATAATCCTACCGAATACATACCAGGACAATCAAGAAAAACCAGTACAAAATGAACAACTGCTTTAAAATACGTTGAAAGCAATGAGGGTAAATCAAATTTCACAATGCAGTTCACTTCACATCAATTAATAGAGTACAAGGTCAAATGTACCAATCAGCTGCATAACAGCAGAAGATTTTCATGTTATAAACTATCAGTTCTTAGATTGTACATTTGTCACGTGTGAAAACCTTGAGACCTGGAAAACATAAGTCAAAAGAAAGTGCAAGCTTACTGGAGTGAAAAGAGCCTCAGGAGCCTGGAAACGTTCAGTACCAACTTTAATAACCCTTCCATCTGGCAGCTGATGGGTACAAACGTTCAGAATATGTTAATTTTGCATGTATATAAAAGAAATATGATTGGTATCATAGAGTGACACGCATAAAGAAGAGCACATGAATAGAAATCTAGAGCCTTGGGCTAGCCCAAATTCAGCCAAGCCATGCGAAGAGGAATTGCATCTTTGAAGACACAGAAATGGCCATATAAAGATGAAACAAAAACTGAGAAAATGAACTCACGGTATAATTTTTAACAAGGATGGTGGTCTCAAGCCCCAGTTGATATTCTCTCTTGTAATCATAACTGTAGGAAAAGAGTTATAACATTACATGACCATGCAAAATGTTTGACCAAATTGTAATGTAGCATCAAATTGTTTGCTCACCTTATATAGCACAGCTTCTCCTTAATTTCCCTGACAGTCTCAAAATCTGCACTTCTATTCATCGCATACCTTCAGCAAAGAAAGTTACAGACTTCTATTAGAAAGGAAGTTTGATATCGAGGAACATAAATCAGTGTTAGTTATTGGCCTTACGGATAAATTAAAAAGGAATTGAACTCACCCTCTGCGTGATAGCAAATCAACTAGATATGAAGTTATATGTCGCCCAGCTACATTCATTCGCTTTGTTAGATGAGGGAAAGAGTAACCATCAACAACTGGAACCTGAATAGATCGAGTAAAAGCCTCTAAAATCCTTCAAAGATATGGTACATTAATGAAAATAACTCTGTAGTATCTTCTTCGTTAAACCAAGTCCTGTTACTTGTCTAATCTTTAGAATAACAAAGAATACATCCAGTACTACATATATAGCTCCTTAGAGTACCATATACAAAGTCCCCTATAAAGGGAAGGGAAGAGTGTGTACAAAAAGTGAAGCATGATTGAAGGAAAGAATGTTGTTGAGCAATTTACCACATGTGTGACACCGTCACCAGAATCAATAACTAATCCTGTCAACAAACCTGTGAGCAAGTCAAGGAAATAGTGAAGCACATAACTTAGAAATGTTGGGAGATCAAATATAAAGACAGTAGTAATACGAGCATTAAAGCAGTGCTTCTAGCAAAAATATAACAAAGACATCATGGTGGGATTTGTTGTTCCTTTCTGTTTTCTGCAGGGGCATAAGAAGAAGGGGAAATTAACAAATACGGATATTTTTAACCTTCTATCATCTTTATAAGCACCTTGAGCATACAATGTTAAAACAGCTTGGATTTGGATGAAGACACCAGAAAAGTTGTATTTCTCAAACATGGTCTCAACCTGCCAATCAGTGCTGATAATGAAAACCCAATATTTTGATTCAAAATATTAACAACAGAAAGATAAGTTTACCAAAGTATATAATCTTTTAAAAGAAAGAAACACAAACCATTTTTTCGCGGTTCTTTGAAGGATTTAGAGGTGGGTCTGTTAGTAAAATCTTGCACTCTGTTGGATCAATCTGTCGATAGATTTTAGAACAAACTCAGTAATGATCTGGTTAAAAACATTCAGAAAAAAATAAATCAAATCTATATCATGGATACATATCTTGAAACTTACTTTCAATTCGCTGAAAAATGCATGGTCCCAGACATGACCCATATCTTCCCAGTTTTGCACAATACCATTATTAACAGGATAAGATATGTCGAGTTGATGTCGCAAGTCTGCGCAAGCACCTCCAACAACAACATCCTAAATGAATAAGGAATAAAGAACAGGCCCTTAAAATTAATAATTAAGCATAAAATACCAAAAATTATAAGCAATGTACTGAACAAGTATAGAGAGTACACCGTGACAAAAATATTGAAAATTATAATGAGCATACTGACGCCTTCACACAGTACGTAGACTTGCCTCCATGTCAACAACACTAGTAAACAAATAGCAACGAGAATGTGGAAACATTTTCATTTAACTTGATTTTTAACATTAGCACTCAACATTTGGTATGTAATATACGTTTGTGGACATATATTGGTAAGGCAACCAGTTATAATAACGACAAAAGAGCGTATGAGAAGAAGATTTGTGAATTTCATAAATTCTTCAGAAAAAATGTTTCTTACAATTGCATTGGATAACGAGACCTCCACGCTTCCTAGAAATAGAAATGCAATTTGGTCTCCTAAAGGAGGAAGAACAAAGTTACCGTTATCTCTTGTTCCACAAGTGATTCTTCATAACGAAGCAGAGGCCTTCCCACCACACAAGGGAATACGGAGGTAGGGAAATTCTCTCCAGCAAAGCCACATTTGACATACTGCATCAAGTAATTAGCTTCATTAGGCAAGGGTAGCAAAATCAATTTACTTCATTGGGTTTTTCCTGTCCCGTGGATCGAAACTTTCCCGGCTTTAACAAAATTCTTCACAGACGGAAGCAGACGCACATTATTGAGAAGCATGCCATTCAGCGACAAACAAAATCCACAATGACACCTCATAGAAAAACGGATTTGGGTCCTAAACTTTTCAGGGTCACACTACGATTGACTCAATGAAATCCAAACTATGAAGACGCAACTTGATATGAAAAAATTAAGAATTCTCTGTAATGTTAAATACTAAGACAATGAAATTCGAACTCATTAATTAAAAAAACCCGGCATGGAGTTATCTAGAAGAGTATAATCCTAGTAAAACAAAGAATTACACTAAACAGCTCTCAGTGGAACACTCGCGATCCTCATTCAAGTGCTCGATGCACGGATCGCGTTGATCGAGCAAAATTAGCTCAGGATCGGGCTTAATACACTAATTATCAAGCAACGAAAAAACTGAGCGAGCAAGCGCGCGCGCGCGGGAGAGAGAGAGACAGACAGACGGTCAGAAGGCGTACCCCGGTGCCATTGTCGCAAACGACAACGTTTCTGTTGTCCATATCGGAACGTCAAGCGCCGGCGCTACTATCTCGAGCTGGCTTCCTCTTCTAACCCCTCATTTCTTCAACCGCCGTGGCGTGCAGATTCAGGGAAGAAGAACGGTTCGAGTTCTGTTTTTCGGTGCACCGTATCTGTAAAAGCAACGGATGGAGACGACTATTTTGATTATCAAATCGAAAGGGCTACGGGCTCAATTACTACCGCGACATAGATGTTAGTGCGTCGAAACAAACCGCCGCATTAACTTCCCGCAGACTTGTACCATTAATTTTTTTGTTTTTAATTTTATGACAATTCTTTAGAATATGGAAATAAAAAATATCAAAACATGATTTCGACTAAGATAACAAAAAATATGAATCTATAAATTTTTTAAAATTATATAATTTTATATCCAATTAATTATATTTTAATAAAAATTACTAAAGACTCATAGGAATTATTTAAAATATAATTTTATGCTAGCAAATCCATTTGTTTCTTTTATAATATTAGAAAATATATTTATAGATAATAATTTTAAAAAATGTGTTAGTAATCTAAGATATTTCCATTATAATTTACATTCATGAACTAGATTAAGGTATTATTTATGTAAATCACATAAAAAATATCATAATTAAAACTAGTTTATAAAGAAGAAATTAATAACTTATAAATAAAAGAATATATTATAATTTTATTAAATAAAATTAAAAGTCTCAAAAGGTTGTCATATTGGGATCGTTATATATCAAGAAATTCATTTTTTATAAGATGAAGGAAATATATCTATAAATGATAATTTTCAGAAGTATGTAAATAATGTAAGCTATTTCATTACATTAATATTCATAAGTTACAATAAGATACTATTTATCTGAATCATATTAAAAAATATAAGTCATATTTCAAATTAGTTTGTAAGGAAGAGAACAAATTTTTATAAATAGAGGAATGATACTATAAATGTTTTTAAATAAAAAGTAAAAATCTAAAAAGGTCATCATATTGGGCTGGGCTTGAACAAAAGCCCACGGTCCAATCATACAAAGCCACTGCCGTAAACATATCCGGATCGGGTTGAAACGAAGACCACGGCCCAACCTAGACAACCTCAAAAGGTTGTCTAGGTTTTCGGGTGGGAGGACGCATATATAATGCGACTACCAAGGGTTTAGATTCGCCGTTCGCAGACTCCAGAGGAGAACCAGAAGAGAGGAGCTCTGCATTTTACGCCGTCGTCTCAAAATGGTCAGTCTTTCTCTTCCTCTAGCTCTCTCACTCTTTGTTCGTATCGTTTTCCTCCATGTAATACTGATTGCGTTATGAACTTCCAGGCTCCAAAGAGGGGAGGAAAGGCAACGGTAGCAGCATCGAAGAAGAAGCCGGTAGATGAACTTTTCTTGTGCTTTTGTGTTCGGATGTGGTTTTCTGTGCTGTTGGTGTTGATTTCTGTGGTTTTTTTGTAGGAGAAGGTGACCAACCCGTTGTTTGAAAAGCGTCCGAAACAGTTCGGAATTGGAGGGGCTCTGCCGCCCAAGAGGGATCTGACGAGGTTCGTGAAGTGGCCTAAGACCGTTCAGATCCAGAGGAAGAAGAGGATCCTTAGGCAGAGGTTGAAGGTCCCACCGGCTCTCAACCAGTTCACAAAGACCCTTGACAAGAATCTTGGTAAACAAAATATTGGCATTTACGTTTGGGATATGGACTTGATTTTCATGGTCTTGGAACTGGTTCTTCTATGTGTTCAATTGATTTTTGGATTTTAGTATGGACTGTTCGAAACATATGGCTATGCTAGTTTTGTTCTATCTTTGTGTCGTCAGCTTTGCGTCCGCTGATTATGTGTGTTATTTGATCGAGTGTTCTTGTGTGAGTATCGGGAGCTGTTATATGGTGTAAGGGACTCCTGACCTAATTTTCCTCTTTTTCTTTTTTTTTTTTCCGGATGGTTTGTGTTTCGGGAAGTGAAATTGGGTTTAACTAATGTTTACCACTGTAATTGTGACTGCGGATTCTTGCGGAGGACGTGTGTTTGATTGATTATAGGCTGTATACTTTGATGTCCTAAGCTGCTTGGGTCATGACATGGTATCGGAAAACATGGAAGCGCGTCATGTTTTTAATGCAAAAGGCCTTTAATTTGCTAAGTTTATAAGTATATTGGATAGCTTCACGACCTGACCTGTTGCTAATGTTTGTATTTTCTTTTTGGCATGTGTTAGTGTAATTGGTATGAATAGAATTTGGAGTTTTCATTTACGTTTGTATTTCCTTGTGTGGTATGTGAAATATTTCCTGGGATGCTACTTAAATTTTGTGGAGTGAAACACATTATGTTGTTTGAGTTTTGTTGTGTTATTATGTTAACTCTAATTGATTAGTGACTTTCTTTGGTACTCATTGCAGCAACAAACTTGTTCAAGATGCTTCTCAAGTATAGGCCCGAGGACAAGGCAGCAAAGCGGGAGAGGCTCTTGAAAAGGGCTCAGGCAGAGGCTGAGGGAAAACCAGTTGAAGCAAAAAAGCCTATTGTTGTAAAATATGGTCTTAACCATGTCACATATCTTATTGAGCAGGTCTTCTACTTTTTCATTTGCAAACATACTCTTACCTACAGTCCTTTCTGCTAATGGGCAGTTATCGTATAACTACTTTTGAAATGCGTTTGCTTACAGAACAAAGCTCAACTGGTGGTCATTGCTCATGATGTGGACCCAATTGAGTTGGTTGTCTGGCTTCCAGCATTGTGCAGGAAGATGGAAATCCCATACTGCATTGTGAAAGGGAAAGCACGCCTGGGAGCGGTAACTAAACTTGTTTTATTCTGTTTTCTAGATTCATTTCCTATAATATTAAGTTTGTGAGCTGAGAACCAAATGGTTTGCTTTTTCTGACAGGTTGTCCACAAGAAAACCGCATCAGTTTTGTGCTTGACCACTGTCAAGAACGAAGACAAGATGGAGTTCAGCAAGATCTTAGAGGCCATCAAGGTTATACACAATTTATAGTGTTCTTTTTCTTGTATTAATATCCTGGTTTTGTATGGTTTAACTTAATTTGCGATGTTTCTCCTTGCTGTTCCAGGCTAACTTCAATGACAAATACGATGAGTACAGGAAGAAGTGGGGTGGTGGAATCATGGGTTCCAAATCCCAGGCCAAAACTAAGGCTAAAGAGAGGCTCCTTGCCAAGGAAGCTGCTCAGAGATTGTCTTAGGAGCCACGATTGCGTTTTTCTTGTCTCTTAGATATGATTGTTGGAGCTTGTTATTTTTTAGATTTTTGTTTTAACTTTATTCTCATCAACTTCAGAAGTTTTGCTCTTTAGAGGCAGCTTATAAAAATTGAGGAACAGCTAATGTTGGTGTTTGAACTTAAGCTGCGATGCTGTAATAGTTTTGGGTTTAGACATAATCCATGACGTCTTTTTGGTATAAGAAGCCTGCCCACATTTAAAAGTCTATTCTACTCGCATCCTAGCAAAAATATGCTCACTCTGCTAGTCTCTCATGTTTGCAGTTATGAATGATTCGGTTGATTCATAACTTCTTTGAATTGGGGGCTATTCCTGTTAGCTTTTGTGAATGAATGCTCCCTCATTTTGTACTTGAGGGGGCAGAAAGTTTCTATCTGATTAGTGGCTTATTAGAAAAGCACTATGCCTAGTGTATGATGAGTTGGGTTAGTTCTGGAATTATCTTTATCATTATGTTAATTATATTGCCCTAGTATGTTCAGATTGAGCTATTGCTGTATAATCCTCAACTGTCGTGAAATGCTTCGATGTATGCAATAAAGCACTGCTTTAAAGGCCTGGTGAATTTCGGGTGCTCCACCCGAGCGTGATCAGATTTTCGTTTGCTTGGAAATGGCTTGATATCAAGCCTTTGCCTTTTGGAAGGACATTGTGCCGGAAAAAAATAAAAATCACTACACACAAAAAGATTATCGTCTCTCATATGTCGATTTTAAAGAAAAAATAATTTTTTTCTAATATGAGATCAAAACTATCAAGGGACGGGGGATTATTTCTGTGTTTAATCCATGGAAGTTTATTGTGAACTCATAGTGGTTCTGAAAGATTCCACGATCAGACGATCACCTCTTCCACTAGGACTCGAGACTGGCATCGACGCATTGCTAATAGACAAGGTACTAGCTGCAGCAGACTTGGGCGTAGTGCTGCGTTTTTTGTTATTCATCTGTGTACTTTGAGGGAGGAAACTCTGAATCATAATCAGAGGAGCTACAATAACAAACAAATATACAATTGAGGAGCCAACTTTTCACTCCAAATTCTACAATTTGGCCCTAATCTGCCAGCATAGGAATAGGACATTTATCTGTTGCTTCCAGGTATTGTTGATGCTGGGAACTAGATATTTCCCGCATTGCCTGAAGCAGCTTTGAAATTGGCTCCGGTTTGGAAGAAGAAGAAAGCAATGCCAGAAGCTCATTAAATACAACTTGCAACGTTGAAGGTGAGGCTTTTCCAACCTGCTCAATGTGCTCAATAGCAGCTCGATCCTCTCCCGCATCGGCCAGATATTTTAGCAAAATTACATGGGAACCTGAATGTGCTATATCGCAGATGAGATCACAAAGCAACTTGGAAGCAGCTGCAAAATGACCTGCACAGACAAAAGCACTTATAGCTAGTGAATTTCGAAATAATATGACACAAAGTACAGAACCAACAACTTAACTTCCTTATAAGTTATTGTGTTAAAGAACTTGCCTTCTTGGCATAAAAACAGAACGAATGAACCTAATATGGTTCGTGCAAGAATCACATCCTGTTTAGCACACTGGTTGAAAACGTCAAAGGCAGCTTCTATTTTCTTTTCATGACAGAGCCCTCCTAAGAGGCAGGTGTAAGTTGTACCATCAGGTGCCACTCCTTTCTCCAGCATGTGGCAAAACAGCCTCTCAGCCTCCTCAACTTGACCTATCTCTGAGAACTTCTGAATGAGAATGTTGTAAGTCTTTAAGTTCCCGCCACACCCGCTTGTAAACATCTCATCCCACAGCCTTTTAGCAGGACGCAGTAGACCTTCCCTACAGCATCCTTCCATAACAGTATTATAAGAAGAGACATCTGGTCCCAACCCTTTCCTCTTCATCTCCTGAAGAACCCCATAGGCTTCCCTAACTTTCCCCGCCTTGCATAGGAATGAAACCATCATATTGTAACTCTCCAAGTCTTTAAAGTAGCCGTGAAAAGATAGGATATGGGAGACTTCCAACAGTTCATCCGTTTTCCCATGCTTACTCAGATTTCTACTAAAATTGCTAAGAGTCAATAGTGTAGGAAATCTCTCTTTTCCAACCATGAACTTGAAAAACATGATTGCTGAATCAGGATCAGTGGCTGAAACTGATCCTATCAACACATTAAGCACATCATCCTGAATTGGGAAATTTCCACTGACAATCACTTCACCCAATTCCTTTGCTTCCCACATCCGTCTCTCTGAAACCAGAGCCAATATGAACTCTCTGTAATCGCTATCCCTGGGAGCTACCCCTAGCTTTCTCTTCTTTTTCAAAACCTTCTCTGTATCAACCACACTCCCCATTGATCGAAACCCTTCCGTGACAGTCCTATATGCCATGAAATCTGGCTTGCAGCCCCTAATCCTCAGCTCATCCAGCACCGAGCAAGCCTCCAAAACTCTTGACGTCTGACAGAGCCCGTGAACAATCAAAACCGCTATAATCGATCCATTCATCTCTGAAGTACCTCTCCTGACGTCATCCAACATGCATAAAACCCTGTCCACCTCACCATTTCTACTAAACCTCCATATAAACACACCGAAACCAAGGGTGCTCAAAGGAACACACCCAAGAACCATTTTCTCAAACACCTGTTCAGCATATTCTAAATATCCATCAGAAGCCAGAGCAGCCAAAAGAGAGTTACATATTTCGGGGCCAATTTCTTGAACCAACGAGCTAACTTCACTAAATACCAAAAATGCATTGTGGGTCTTCTTTCCTATGATGAGTGAAGCAATCAGAGAACCGTAAGCCGAAGAACTTAGATTAATCTTCTGGGCTCTGACTTGCTTCAAGAGGGCGTCAATGGCACTGAACTGGCGAGAAAGCGAGAGAGACTTCAGTACCGATTGGTAGGTGAGAGACGTGTGGGAGAACCCGGGCTGCTGAGAGGCCCAGTTGAAGAACCCCAGAGCGAGTGACTGGTGGGTAAGAAGGAAGGGGTCGATGACTCGGGCGACGAGTGGTGGGGTGAGTGAGTCGCGGCAACCGAGTCCGTGGAGGGTCTGCTCCAGTGAAGGAGTCCATGTCCGATTTGGCCTCGTGTGTTTCGAAGCAGAGATCAGAGCTCGGCTTATTCGAGATGCTAACTCTGTTGCAGAAGTTTTCATGGCAAATGCAGAGGTTCAAGCCAACGTCTTGTTTTTCAAAATACCGTTAAGCACTGTTAGGCCATCTCCTTTATCAAATTTTTAGGATGATTTTAAAAAAAAAATTACTTCACATGTCAGAAGGACTATATTCCCTCGCTAAAAAGAAACATATGAACAAACATTATTTCTAATTATCTTATATACTATGGTTTATTGTGTAAGAAATTTAAAGTTTATTTGTAGTGAATGTTGAATAATTAAGAACTTAACCATTAAACCATTGTGCAAATTCTAAAGAATGTTAAAAAGAATAACATAATATTCAACCTCAAGTTTAAAATTAGTTATCTTTGGAAATTTACCCTTTTCCTTATAATATTTCTCTCATTAGTTGATAAATTAATTGTAATATCAAGTTCATCATTTTGTGTTAGAAAACTCATTTCATTTTTGAAATTATAAAGACTTTGTATTAGGTTGTAACTAGTATAAAAATTCTAATATCCTCTATTTTAATATATATAAGGTAAAATTACAAAATTTATAAGCGTTACACAAAAGAGACATTGCACTTAACAAACAAGATCTTATTTACCAAAATCATGGGACTTAAGTATTATGTTAGAGACCCCATTTTTCTTATAAAACGGACTTATAAAAAGAGGGACAAGTCCTTTCTATTTAGAGAACTCTGTAAAAGATTGGAAGCAATAGGAGATGTTTCAACTTTGAAAGATTTGGAGTACATGAGAGTATACCTCTGCCGTTGACACCACAAAAGGATCCATTCAACAGAACACAATGTTACCAAGCAGCACATTATGTACAAATATTTACACCTTTTTCATTGAGCTTAATGGTCTACATAGCTTCTGTATCTCTGTACAGCCCAGGTAATAAAACACTGTACATGCCTTACTGGACACAAGATCATACAAACCCCACCATAACTATTCACAGTGTAAACTGGTTTATGGGTTTCTTTTGTTGCGTATCAGCATATAAACCAACCCTCCAACGGGGGAGGGAGGCTGAGGTTCCTACTTACATTGCCGTAACCCATATGCATTTCTTGGGAGGACCAGCATTCTGATGTCTGTACAGTTTCTATCTCCGACAATATACATGAAGACACTAAGAACAGGATCTGATTAATTTGAAATTTTGAAAAGTTCGAGCTTTAAATAAGCTCCCAAATAGGAATCCCATTGTGGTTTCTTGAGGAGCCTTTGGCAAAGTGCTTGAATTGTGCTTCACCTTCAGTATTGGATCGCCTATCTGTCCACGAATTGAATCAATAATCTTGGGATCAACAGGGTTGCCGGCGACATCTGTGACATAGAAGGTGTTTTTGGCTTTTCCACCTTTGGTCGAAATTTCGGCCCTTTTAATGCATAAACTGTTCTCCCGGAACACCCGGGTGATGTCGGAGAGAAGGCCAACCCGGTCTTCTGCGCACACTTCAAGCTCCAATCCCTGCATATCAGGCAACGTGTATTGGTACATTATTACTGTAATTCCACACTTCAATAACAGTTTCTCATAGAATCTTTGTCTACAAACCTCGAATCCCCGCCTTTCAATGGCGGCTTCAAGACACTGTATGACACGTTGTCGCTCAGCTTCTGAGGCTATAGGGAGGCCATCAACATGTCGAATGTAGAATTCCTGCAGAAATGGAGATGTTCAATTTACATTGAATTTAATCACTAATCCAACATAGGTTGACCGGTGAAGTCTTTCTGGAACTTTGCTTACCTGATAAGCTTCCATCCTCCCTGTTTTGACCACTCCATGAAAGACTACATACTCCATATCAGTTAAAGTGCAAACGATGTCAAACAATAGCTTTGGCCTATCTTTCGACCTCATAGTAATCATGGTGTAATCTTTCTGGACGCAATCAAGCACTGATATATGGGGTCTTGAGCTCTCATCCCTGGCTGCACCAAGTCCAGCTCCTCTGACTCTTTCATAGTCCCTGTCAGCAAACATAATCTGATGTAACCTTCTCCCCCTATTGGTAACTCCAGGGCCCGACAGCGTCATATTCGCCGTCTTCAAGTCATTGTTTCCTTTAAGAACATTGCAAAGTAATTCCTTGATTGTTGAGAGCCGTTTTGGATCTTTGATTGCACAGCCGGTATAATCATCTGTAACATGAACTACAGCTGCAGCCCTTGCATTGTGTGTCCATATTTCGGCATTCACCACATTACAGTGAAGGTCTGCGAGAACAGCACAAACTTCTGACAATAAGCCAGGCCGGTCTGTGCCACTGAGTTCTATGGAAGTATGCTCTTCTGACGGCATGACCCCAACAGACCCTCTCAGTGATGGCGCGAAACTGGCATTACTTTCGATTCTCTGCAAATCTTGAAGAACATGAGATATGGCATGCTTTTTTTGACTAAAATCTTGACCGAATAGATATTGAAAAGAGGGACAAAGATGAGCAATTCTCGTATAGTAGTTCCTACCCTTTGAATATAATCAATGAACTCCTTATCTCTGACTTTGTTCCCATCTTGGTCAACCACATTAAACACTGAAACATCGCATTTAAAAAAGGTAAAGATGAGAATCTGTGAGAAGCTCCAAATGCTATTGAACTACGGAAGATGATTATAGGATTCAATACCATCCATGAACCATCCAGCATCAGATGAGATGTACGCTTTTAATATGACAAGGTTGACATCCGTGAGAACTTGGACAACTTCCAGGAGAATCCCATGTCTGTTTACACTGTCAACCTAAAAAGAAATTTCAATTCTTAGTCCAATTTACTTAGCAGGAGAAGAGAAACTGATGGAATTAATTAACGCCGACATTTTAGAATGGTCACAAGAATTTCTCTGGACCGGAGAAGAAGGGGACTTCTTTGGTTCAACTAAATTACTGAAGACCAAAAAAGAAAGAGAACAAGCCTTACCCGGATAACAGTGGCATCCTCACGAGCATCATTATCGATCACAACTCTGCAAGAACAGAGGCAAATCAGATGAAGTAGTAGTCACCTCCTCCCCTCTCAATCTTCTCATACACACACCTCAAAGAACAGGACAAGAAGTTCCGTAAAGAGCAAGACTTGAAGCAGAATTAGATTTTAGGAGCGTTTCTTAATTGTTCCCAGTCAAACACTTAAAACTCTCAATTAGTATTACCAAAAAGGTCAATGAAAGAAATTTCAAAAGCAAAATTTGACCAGAATAGAATAAATTCTTATGGAAACACAACCAGCTTGCTTAGTTAAGCAGCAGAAGAATCAGGAGGGCCTTCTAATGGCTGAGAACAGGAAGAAAACAGAAAACCCATGTCCAAGAAACCAAAAAGACACAGAATTCAATCGGTCTAAACATTCATTAGAACATGCAAGGTTCGAATTTCCTTGTTCCTTTGCTTCCATCAGAGATAAAAACTGCAGAGAAAGAAATTGCCACAACCAAGAAGAAAGAAGAACAGAAACCGTCCATAACTCAGAAGTAAATCTCCTCCTTATATCACCAAAACAATCACATGAAACTAAAGCTTCATAAACCCTTTCTCCATAACCAAAAAGATAACCACTTTCTTGACAAACAACAAGCAAGCAGAGGATTCTCCAACATACCTGGGAGGGTTCATCCTCCTGAAGAGCTTCGCACACTCATCATCCATTTCTCCACCCATTTCCTCAATTCCGACAATCCAACACAAGGAAAACTTCAAGCAGTTGGATTTCAAGAATCCCAACACACTGAGGCGAAATTCATATGCAAATATACCTCTTCCAACAACGAAGGAAAACCGAGAGATAAAGATGGAGAGGAATAAAAGGTACAAAAGTAGGGTCTGAAACACAGCGAAATGCAGACTCACTTCAATGTGAAACTCGAGCCCGAAGTCCTGAAGTAATGACCTCACTGTCGGCGTGGCGGCCAGCCATTGGCTGTGAGGAATGGATCTCTGCATCCGCGCGTCTGTCACACACTGACACTTAAATATTGCGACACATTCCGTTAGTGTCCGTACGGAACGCTGCGTCTTCAACGCACGTGAAGGTTTTCTGGTGACCAGGCAGTGTACGTGTCGGAGCTTTTGCCGGTAATTTGGCGGCTACTTCAGCTTCACAGCTGTCCTAGTACCCAAGATGGCCCTTTCCTTTTCTCTTTAAATTTACTATGTTATCAAAATTAAACCCTTTTAAGTGCCTAAGAAATATTATATATTAAAATAATATTTATACAGGACAATTATTATTTCTAAAGGGTCTTTCATCCAAATACGAAGAAATCGTAAAGAATTCTTTTACAAAATGATTTGAACATGTCTTTCTTTATTGAATACTTTTTAGATTTAAGGTTCACTGCATAATGATGTGAATATTTTTTATATATTAAATATATTTAAAGTTCTCAAAGTTAAAAGAGAATTATAATGGATCAATTTGAGTTTCAATACTACAGTAGAAATAGGCTCATAATTTAACTAACAAGCTAATTCTTAAGTTAGAGAGATATTTTTATATTTCAATAATTCTAACAATTGTAACTTTACTTCTATCTTCAACAAAAAAGTAACTTAACTTCTTCGCTTAAAATTAATCATTAAGAAAAAAAAATATTGATAGCATAAGACAACACTATTGTTCTTAACACTGACCTCAAAATAGCTTTGAGGATAAGCCTTGTGATTATAGTTTGTTTATTTAAAGATAACCACCATTTTTGAACACTCTTTGATTAGCTTAACTATTCTTAGTCTTTTGCATGCTGCGTAATCACATAAATTAATGAGCAATGGTTTGTCCAAATACGAGCCGCATGCAGCATGACTTGTATACCCAACGTAGAAGCGTGGAGCATAAGGCAGGCGAGTGCATGAGCGCCACTAGCTCGGATTTGCCTTATCTTTACTCGGTGGGATGCCGACGACTTAAAGAGTGATTTAGAAGCCTTATACGTGGAGGTCTTCAAACAACAAAACATGAATAATAGCCTTAAAAACATGGATAATTTTGTTAATTAATTTTTTTATATATCCTATAAATATAACATTTGAAAAATAAAATCTTATATGAGAGAAGAGAACACTTATAGTGTATCTTACACTAAGACTTTTCTAAGAAAAGTAGACATAGGGTTTTCGCATGATATCACAACCAGTCTTTTGTTTATATATTCCAACACAATCTCACAAATGATTTAGTCCTTAGTTTGTAAAAGAAATAAACTTAGATTGCAGAAGAATGTTGAACAATAAAATTTCATGTTAAAAAAAAAAATACTTATAATATATCTTATAAACTTAAATAAGTTTTTAGACGTATGAAATCTTTCAAAATATTGAGAAAATTATTTTTGTAGAGGTGTGAATTTTTTTTTCTAATCACATAAATTATCTAACATTGTGTGTATTGATTGTAAGTTCACCTTCTACTCAAAATAAAGAAAAATAAAGGAGGGTGAACATTTAGTTGTTGGGTACAATTTATATGTGACGTATAATTTAATGGGAGCATGAAATCAATGTCGGCACTCAAGTAAACGACATCTTTAAAATAGTAGAAGAACTACGTCTTTATTGGTGTATGAATTATTTTTCTTGAATCCCTCAAAGTTATTTTTTTGTATTAGTCATGTATGCATTTTTTTTAATACAATTTGTATTATTTTCATAATAAAGAAAAATAAAGCAAGATGGAGGCTTGGTAGTTGGGTAGGTGAGAGTTAGGTTGTGTTGGGTTAGCCAAAAAGAATTCCCAAAAGACAATCTATGATTGAGAAAAAGTAAGAGATCCCTATTATTCTCAACTAAATATCTCATCTTATCATTTTTTGAAAGAATGCATTCTATAACAAGTATTATCCCGTTCACATGAATACCAAGTGTCATCGAGAAGAAGCATCGTCCAGCTGTTTGAGTCATGCTGGAATCGCCATGAAATATCTGGAGCAAATGCTGCGAGAATGTGTAAAGGGGAGGACTTTTGGGATATCTGAAGGGTGAAGGATGGGATATGAGAGCAGCTGAGCCGTCCATTCGGGTCCCATTAGGTTGGACGGCTGAAGAGGGAACAAAATATGGGTCCTACGGAGCCTCAATGGTGGAATAAGATATAGCTCCAACTTGATAAAAGCTGTGTGAAACGTGTTGCTTTGTGATGGGGATCGTGCACTTTTTGCAGATATTGCTTGGTGTGATTTTTTGTCTCCCGGAATCAGCTTGATTTGACGAAATAACAATCTTCTATAGCTTTTTCTTTTATATCTCGAGATTCTCATTAGCTTAGCTTTTCATTATTTGAAAGTTCCTTTTGGTTTTAGAAGGAACTAGTAAACATGGTGATAATATATATAGAAGATTCCAAAAAATCTGTAATTTTCTAAAGTCAATGTGCGAAGACTTCTTCATAATCTTTGTTTTCTCATTTCCTAACATGGGGTTTAGGAATATAAGATGTAAATGCAAAACTTACGTCTTGGGCGGTTGGTAATCAATTAATTAGACTACTGACTTATTAATAAGAACAATATTTGTTAATAGATAACAGTTATTTAACAATCATAGGCCTACAAATACAAAAGAATATCAAGATTTTATGTGCTTTGATAAGCTTTTCTTAGGTGTTCAAAGGAGGTATACATTATGAATTTTACAACTCTTCTATCATAAGACTCGTGTACTTAAGTTCTCTGCAGCTAAAAATCACTTTATCTTTCATAACACTATGACCTAGATTACCCCTTAAGTAGATATGGCTTAATTTGATTTTGTCACAATGACAATGTATTCATATAATATGAAACATTGGAACAAAAATAATTTATTTCCCAACGTCAATTTGCGGAGACTTTCTTAACAAGCTTCTTATCCAGTGATAGACTATCGGTATCCAACTTGCATGAGAGGGAGAGGCGAACTTTCGAGGCAGTTTCCTAGTGTATAAACAGTGAAATGTTTTCAATAGAATAATCTGAAGGCCCTAAGAGAAGTAATGATGAAGAAGTTCTATTTCCTGCAATTCTTGGGATAAGGCACATGTAGTGGGTGAAGTTTAGGTTAATGTTGCTCTATTCTAATATGGTTTGGATTTCTTGCTTTGCATGGACGTTTTCGATCTGGGCCAGATAGAATGTACCTATCATCAATTATATACTATTTTCCAGTTGACAGGTTAAATTATCCAAAGCCATTTGTAGAGTGTCGGCATTATTGGTTGTCCTTCAAGCTACTATTTAAGGAAATTTTATTCTAATATGTGTATATACAATATGTCAAGGCCATAGTCCTATGTTAGAGATATATAAAACTTAAAGTAATTCTTAAAATGTGGATCTCTCTTTTTCATCATGAAATTTTTATCAAGATATATTCTTAAGTTTTTGTATTATAATATTTTTATATGAATAATCTTATATATTTATAAAATAAATTAAAATAAAATAATATCTTTTGACACAAACCATTATCATAGTTAGTGGTTTGATGGATTACTCAAGCTCTTTGGCATGACATGGGGTAGGAACTTGCAGGACCTAAAATTGCTGTTGGAGAACGTGGGTTCTAGGAAGAAAAACGTGGACTCGTTCTCTTGAATCATCTCCAAACGGTGGGTCAGCATTCTCTCCCATTGGTTTAGGTTAATTTATTAGATAAGTACAAAGATTAAATAGATTTCATGATATCTTTTATCCCTGTTATCTAAATATTTCCCTTGATTTAATTCATGAAGCAGTTTGTTTCTCCTCTTTCGACAACAAAGTCTTGAGTCCATTTCCATGCCGTTGTCGTTAACGAAAAAGGAAGGAAAAGCTAGCTTTGCGTTTGGAAGATAGGGCTTTAACTTATTCTACCACTACTTGCTCTGCAAATCTTGCTGGTCGGCTTTGTAATCTCTTCACAACGGCACGTCAAACTCTAATCCCTGCCTGACCTTCACGTTGACAGGGAAAACATATTGCTTTCTGGAAGCTTCAACTTAAATGTTTTGATAATAAAAGGCTTAACCTTATTCACAAGTTGCGTTGACAGGAAAATTTGTAGTGCTTCCCCAAAAGCATGGTGTGCTAAAAATACTCAATCTTATCTAAAACTTATTCTATCAGTACTTGCACCTCAAATCGTGCAAGTTGGTCTTGTAATCTCTTTACAAAGGCATGTCAAAATCTAATCCTTGCCTGAACTTCACGTTGATAGGGAGCCATATTTCTTCTTAGAGGCATCAACATAAATGTTGTTATGATATGATGAAAACTTCAACCCATAAATCTTTATCCCGAGTAATGGGATAAAATCACATGAACCAAGTTTACGGGTCTTGATCTTATGAGAAAAATATCAACATGAGACAATTTTTATTCTTAAAATTAATAAATAAGAGAGAAATATGTATTAATTATAAGAAAAATACATGTCAAGACATTAAACAATTCGTGCAAATGCTAGTTGTTATCTTTATGGGGTCAGCACCATCCTCATTCCTCAATGGTTATGGACTAATTGTCCCACTGCTAACATTAACCTAACACTAGTTTGATTGTTTGGTCATAGGTACCAATAAAGTCTCGAAAGACCACCCACCTAAAATGGGCTGGCAAATGACTCAGAGCTCACCTTGAAAGCTACTAAACAAGCCGAACAAGATTTTGCATCAAATCAAAGCCTCAGTAGTCAGACATGGTGAGCAGGATGACAAGACAGCAATTTATGTCAACTAAGACTCCTTGAAAGGGACGAAGTTGGCCTTCAATGACTCGTGGGACGGCCTTGGATGCGCACTTTGGAACCATTAAAATTGTAACACCTACCTAACCCCATAACCAAACATGGCCACAGACAATTTATAATCTGTTGCCCAACTTAGGTAAGGGTTGAATGTTAATTATTAAATATAGTGTCACATAAATTTATACTATTTAAATTTTATTTTAATACTATTTTATAGTAGATGATAACTCTCGATTATTCAGTCAACTTTTAAAAATAATTAGCTTTAATATGATACTTTTTCATTTATAGATAAATATTTTTATATATAGTGTTTTTTTTTAAATTTAAGATAAGAAAATATGTTAATAATAGTGTGGTATAATAGTACTTAAAAAATTTTGTTAGGAATTCCATTTATAGGGAAGAAAGAGTTCTTTACTTTTGAGTTAATATTCAACCTTCTAACATTAATTTTTTTTTTCCCTTAAGTTACCTTTCTAAGTATGGGGTTTTAAAAGAGTAATTTTATATTGTGTCGTTTGATGAACTATCATAATAACTAAAGAGTGAGAATCAAAAATGAAAAACTCTTTGATAGTTTCTAATTATATGAAAGCCTTAAAATTAAAGAATAATAGAGTATAAGGTTTAGTTTATCCTGAACCTATTGAAACTCTCAAAATTCTTAGTATTTGTGTGCGTGTTTGCTATTAAATCCATTAATCTCCAAAAAGTTCAATGTTTAAGGACTCCCAAACACGAAACTGGGACTTATCTATAAATCCATGAGATTGGGCTTGGAAAATAGGACTGCAAAACTAATTAACATCAGGGTTAAGAAACCCATTCAAATGCTATACTTTTCCCTCCCTTTTGATCACCCTTTTTCCATAGAAAAACTAAAGACAGGAAACGAAAAAAGAAGAAAAGGACCAAACACATGGCCTGAATTATTCCATGTCGAGTAATTGAATGTAGGCATGTATTGGTGTCATTGCATTCCTTGATGATCTTGCCTTTTCACTTTTTTCGCGTGTGCCATGCATCATTGCCAGTCGAGGTCGGCACCTCTTGGTTTATGGTGGGTTTTGTGTAGGCTTAGTCTAAGTCACTGTTATTAAGAACATCTACAAACAACATAGAAAAAAAACTATAATTAGAAAAAGACCATTTTACCCTTATTCGAAACGTGTAGGCTTTGAAAAGCCTCCACTCTTATGTGCTACGTTGAAATCAATGTGGGTGACAGAAGGGCAGGGAAAATGACACAAGAAAGACTATTGCCTTCTCCCTCTTGTCCTTTCCATGAGCTCGAATATGTCCCCTACCCAGTATTGGATGCTTCCCGCATTGTTGTTAATGGGGAAAAAAGAAAGAAAGAAAAGGGAGCCTTGTTAGATTCCATGGTATGTTTTGTTGCGTTTGGAAGTATCACTAAGATCAAGAGCCAAGACCAAATGCATTGGTCTTCATTATTGGTGTTTTATTGTTCAAACATATGCTCCCATGTGTGAACTAGATTTTCCCATCAACCAAACACAAATAAGTGGTAGAAGTTCATTTCTTCCCACGCTGCTTGCCTCAAAAAATAATTTTTTTTTATTAACTTTTTAACGAAAAAGTAACAGTTTTATTCATTTCTTTTTGTCTACTTTGCACTTTAAACTGCCACCAAAGGTTTGAAAGCATGGCACGCAGATCTGTTAGGATAAATAGTGACGGCCCATCATCATCTCCAGTGTTCCCTCTACTTCAGCAATAGGCCCTTTCTTCATTTATGGTCTTCGCCTAAAAAGAAGGGCCATGACTGTCTTGAAGACACACTGTACAAGGGAGCTAATGCACATTAAAACCAAGCACGATTTGTCCCAGACAAACCAATCAGGCAAGAACCAGAACACGAAGCTTCAAACAAGTAAGGTGATGCTCAGTTGCAGTTTCATCAGCTGATTTAATGGTGAAAGAGGATTGAGAGGAAAACTTCAATGAAAGCGATGGATTCCTCAAGGTTATATGTGAAAGCAGAGAAATCAATTGGTCGATGTCTTTCTAGTCGCTTTTAAGGCAAGGAAGTGTGTTGGTTTTGATTAGCTATCTGTTGTCAAAGGGGACACATTCCTCGTGTTGGAGTTAAGTCTGGTTCCAAGTGTGCATCAGAGTGTCTCAGAACATCAGCATCCTAAGCAAGTGATTTACTTTTGATGGCAGCTCCTCGTGCCCTGGAACTGTCATTGTTGGGGCATTGGGTAGGCAATGGTATGCAACATGATTTGAAAAAAGCTGTAAAGCATGTTTCGAACATGTACACTTTGCAGGAATTATGCTGGGAAATTGAGATCTTATAGTCTTTAGTTGTGTTTTAAGGGGAAGAACATCTAGTTCATCTTATGATAGAATTACATTTGCACCATTCCTATAGTGGGAGGCTAACGTAGGTTTTGCGACATACACAAGCACAACAATCACAAATAAATATCGTGGATTTTAGGTGATTGGGATAAACCAATCTCTGTATCTAAGGAGGATAGCTCTTACGTAATCCATTACCAAAGACTTGAGTGGGCATGACATCAGGAAACACAAAAATGTTGTTTTCTCTTCAATAAAAAGTAAGGTTATTATTTCATTTGACAAGACAAATCCCAAATATTCTAAAATCATCCTTGATGTGTATCAATTAATCTTGTCAAAGGATTATTATGTACCTTTCTAATCAAACATGTAATAATAGCAGTTAGTGATAAAAGACTCTAATACACCTAAGAGCCATTAAAAAATGTCTCAAGTTGGAAAAACCTTAGTAGGGAAATTTTTCATTTTGCCCTTACACAACTACGATTTTACCCTTCCACAACTAAGATTTTGAACTCTTTGACAGCAAAACAAGCCGGTTGCCCAAAAAAACAGCAGTGGAGCACTAAAGTCAGACTGACACTGACACCAGGGGTGTCCTTTCTCCTGGGAAAGCAGATGTCCATATCATAGCATTGAACACAGGCGCCTCCATGATCACGGCGGTGGGCGGATCGAGAAGGAAAAGCAGCGGCAAGAGAAGAAGAAATATGGACACAGAAACATGATTGCTGACTGCAGCGCTAGTTGAGAGGAAAAAATAACCCAAGAGTAGAATTGAAGCTCGCATGTCAACTCCACAACATGAAAATCATTCGGAAAACTCTGTCAATGCTCTCTCTCTCTAACAATGTGCTTTTTGTTCAAAGCAAAACTTGCTGAATTTTCTGGTATTATGAGTTTGAACCAACTAGTATTCATGGTTTCTACGAAAAGATGATATATGCACGAAAGCTTTGATGTATTTCATTTATTCTTCCTACTAGGAAGAAAGATTAAGAAGAACTAAAGGTGGAAAAAAAACACGCTCAATGAGATGTAGAATGCAATTGACTTGACGATGTGGAAAGCCAAAAGGAGATACATATACAATACAAGAGAGCTTTTGTTATTAGAAACAAGAAAAAGAACAATCAAAATAAACAAGCACAAATAGACTCATGGAATTTTAAAAAATAAAATAGATGTCACTTTAAATTTTAGGTTAATCATTATATTTGAGATATGCTTCAAAGATATCACTTGTTAGATATTCTACATAATAGGATGAAGATAGTCAAGGCTACCACAATGAAGAAATTGCTTCCACAATGAAGAAATTGCTTCCACTTGATGATCTTTCCACTAAGTTCTCATTCTACATAACTAAGTATATTTGAATATGAGCTTATTCATCAACCTTGGACTTTAAGACTTAAACACGCTAAAACACAAATACAGGCTTGAGAACTCGATCTTGTGACATATGCCAAGGCAACATGAATCGAGAACAAGGGCATGGTATCAAGAACATATGCAGTTGATGAGATCAGCTTGCAATATTTAGATACTGCAAGCTAAGAGTACAAAGCAGACATCTCCAAGGGCCAAAAGGTGCTTGGTTAATGAGGCAAAAGTGTGGCGACATTGGCTATACCGAAACTAATAAGACGAGTCAAGATCAAGTCTCCTCATCAAGATTCGAGGTTGATTATAGTATGAAAGTAAAGGAGACTGTCTCAGTTGCAATGACATAAGACAACCAACAATCCTTCAAGCTTAAAGGGCTTTATTCTAGACTAACGGATGTCATTTTAAGAACTATCTTTCCTGAAGGCACACTAGACCAAAACTACAATTTGGAGTGCAGGGAAGAACGAAGAGAAACGAAAATGATACAGAAATGTCCAACATGAACCCTTGACACTCCAAAAAATGAAAATTTGCATGAAGAACAAAAGATCTTGTGAGGAAAATTTCCAGAGAAAGCAACCATAATATCCACATAAAGAAAGTACGATTGGACCAAAGCTGTATATTTCTGAACTGGAAGCAATCACATGGGTCTTTCTGAAGACAAGGTAGCAAGTAAAATGAGTGTTTCAGTCAGCCAGATGTCCAGAGCAAATGGCCCTTTCTGTGCAAACCACAAGATTATATTTGATAATTTAAATCCCTTACTTGACCTAAGAAGAAATTGGAAAAGTATGATTACAAAACTCTAATGTAACAAACAAACTGATCCCACTCCATCCAGACCTAGAGAACAACAAAATAAATAAATATGCCTTACACTATAAACGACACACCTCTCAATTAAACAAGAAGTTAATCCCAAACCCAAGCAATTTTGTTGTGCACAATCCACCTGCAAATTTTACACCAAAATCAACACTACAACAATTAACACCTCTATGGTATGTACAGAAAAATCTTCATTGAACAAACCATTAAAACCTAGAAGCACCTGTTTTTGGAGACTTGGGGGATGCAGAGGACAGAAAGAAGAGGCAAACCAAATCCAGTCCCTATTTGAATTCTTTCAGTATCCCTTTCCTCACTCTTTTTTCTTTTTCCAAATTATACAATACAAAAACCATTACAAAAGAACTCAGCCTCTGAACAATGCTACTTCTTCCCCAGTCCCTCTCCAAATATTTAGACTTTAATCTCTTTGGTGCCCAAACCTACTGTCCTGACCCTTGAGAATCATCCTTAGCGGGAGGTTGATGCTGAGGCTGTTGCTGGTGCACTCTAGCCTGACCCATCTGCTGATAAATCTGGCTCAAGGCTTGCGGGTTCAAAACCCCAATATGACCATCCTGCGACAAGCCAAGCTCCAATCCAGGTAGCTGCTGGTTACTCCCACCCAATATTGAGGTGAAACTCATAGGACCCATATTGGTAGCTGGCAACTCAAAGCCGGGAAAGGCAACCTTTTGCAGGTAATTTGAACTCTCACTGCCCAAATTTGTTGTTGATGGACCAGATGACGACTGGAACCCAAACCCACTTACCGGGGGCCATAACCCTGTGGCCACATGGGGTCTCCCTAAATTCCCACCTACCATTGCCCAGCTGGTCCTACTCCCTGACCCAATACTGGACCCCCCCAAATCGTCAATCTTTTGGTGCAATCCAGCTGACAGAGAGGTTCCCTGCTGCGAAACAGAGCCCCCTGCGGCCGCCATAGCTGACGCCGGAATGGTTCCCGTCCCGGTGGCTGCTATTATCGACGGCTCAGCCTGCTGTAACAGCCACTGTATGGTTTCCCCGTCAGATTTGTGGCCCAATTCTCGGGTCAACTGGAAAATCCTTGCTGCACAGAGCGCTGGCATCCGTATCCTCCTCCCCCTGCCTTCAACTTTGGTGTGCCTATCCTTGTTCGAGCTTCTCTTAGGCGCCAACTGCTTCTTGCCCTCTTCCTTGTCAGCAATCACAATCTGAAAATCCTTGATTTCAGCAGGCTTATTCTCCCCCATGTTTGGTTGTTGCTGCTGCTGTTGTTGATGTGGCTGTGGGAGACTCAAGAAGTTGGGTACTTCTTGTGGCTGCTTTGTTGTTGAGCCCTTGGGATCCATGAACAGGGCAAATACCCCAAAAAAAAAGGAAAAAAGAAAAAAGAAAAAGGGTCCTCTTTGATTGAAGAAGGTGACCTGAAAAGTCCTAGACTTTCATGAGTTTTCACTGTTTTAGGCAAGGTATGCCAAGACAAAACCCGTATAATATTGAAATCCCAATGTGCCCCCAATTGTCAATATCTAACTCTCCCTCCCTCTGCTTCTTTTACTTGGCTCGCTTTCCTCTCCCTCCTCTGTCTCCTTCTTTCTCTTAACATTTCCTTTTTCACTGTTTCGGGTTTTGACTACTTTCATCTGAAAGCAACTTTAACTGCCGATTTCACCACCTCAGAGACCACACATGTAAACGCATTCCCACATTCTATGGATACTCTCTCTGTCTCTCTCTCTTTCTCTCTCCTGTGTGCTATTATTGCAACAACAGCAATCTATATGTCATCTCTTGTAAGGGACTCAAGTGCCCACGTGGACAACCTTAATCTGGACACATGGCTGCCCATGACTGGGTTTTGGAGTTGCTTCTAACCCACTCTACGCCCATCCTGCAGATATGTTAAAAAAACACCCCACCCACAGAAATTAAAGAAGAAAAGCAATAATGGGATCGACCATCACAAGATATCGACAGAAATAAAGGTAAGTTTTTGGTTTGTATTTCAGTGCAGAAATACCATAAATAGTGTGGGTGTGGTCCTCGGGGCCTGAATACTAGGGTTTATGACAGTGCTCAGAATCTTACTTCCCATGTTAGTCTTGATGTATCCATTTTTATACGATCGTATCACCAGGAACCCTACCTTTTTGTACATTCAGATAGGGAAAATAACTTGTTTTTATCATGTTCCTTAAAAAGGACTCAACCTTCTCTTTTGAAAAAACACGTAAACATATAAGAAAGAATTTTGTTTAGATGTTAACAATATAGGACAGTAATTATCTTTTACGTACTCTTTTATCTCGAGTATGAAGGTCGGTCATCAGTTTATAGAAACTTAGTAATAATTAAGTATAAAGAGATTACTAGTGATTTTATTTGGTTATGATGAAAGAAATTTTTGTAAGCTTCGTGTATAGAGAGAGAGAGAGAGAGAGAGAGATTACAATACACGTATCAAAGCAATTAAATTCTTAGTTTAATGGTACCAATTACAGCTCTGCAAAGTGACAAGAAGTCCCTCAAATTTCTCCCATGACAAAGATGCCCAAGTTCTCAAAAAGGGAAACCCAATTTTCAATGCTCTCTTAGTGTTCCAAGGATTATGTCATATAGTATATGCATGAACGTGCCTAACCCTAACAAGAGAAGAATAATTATTGCTGATGTAGGTGCCTATCT
This sequence comes from Casuarina equisetifolia, assembly GCA_028551475.1. Lineage (NCBI taxonomy): Eukaryota > Viridiplantae > Streptophyta > Magnoliopsida > Fagales > Casuarinaceae > Casuarina > Casuarina equisetifolia. The sequence continues at coordinate 789,626 of CM052361.1, forward strand.
GATTGAGGTTTGTATTTCCCACTATCAGAACAAACACAAACCTAAGGAGGTAGTGGTGGAATAAAGGTTGGTCATCCGTTTAATGAGCAAATCAAGTGGAAACGCATAGAGAGGATGGCAGGATAATGCTGGTTGCAGTCTCTTCGCATTCAACAAGTGTCTTGTTTTTTCAGCCTCTCTTATTGAACCTCTCTCTCTCTCTCTCTCTCTAACTATACATGAGAGAATATAGGAGGCCTCGACCTAGAATTATTTAGGAAAAATCATGCTGTGATAGTTGTCATACTTTATGGTTATCATTTTTCTTCCCCTTCTACTTCTTCTATCTTCTTTTTATTTTCATTTTTGTTATTATGTGTTTTCTGGTAGATACAGTTGTTTTTGTTCCTTTTATTATTTCATTACTATAAATACTAATTATCCTATGTTATCAATATCTTAATCTAACATTCTTTTTATATATTCAAGCATATCCATCTTTATTAAGAAAAAATATTAGGCTTGTTCTAATACTTTTTAAAGCCAAGATCTTGTTTAGAAGATAAATATTTAGTTCCATACTCTTTAAAATGCACATCAACAATAATCCCTTTCTTGATGGTGTTGCATGATCTCATTTTACACATCAGAATATATATATAGAAAGAGAAAGAGCATGATTGAATGAAAAGGTATTCTTTTTTAAATAAAAAAAAATGTTTTTGACATTGCTACATAGCGTTTAGTCCCCCTTCGAATGTAGATTCTCGAGGTTAGGTCTTGTCCAACCAAATGGGTTAGGGTAAAAGAAACACTTTTGTTTGATGCTGATAAGAATACGAGGCCAGCGGTAAAACTTAAAGACTCTCGTAATACTTTGCTCCTATGAGACCCGTGATATGGTGAATCCAAAGCCTTTTTTAAGTTGAATTCAAGTATATAAGACAAATTTTATGGTCTAGCGGACCTCGGAAACTTACTCCAATCTAGACTCCTATTTATGAGAAGGGATCAACTGCACAATAAGTCCAAAGTAGCTTTATTTTTAAAATTCAAAAGTTTGCAGGTGGGTATGATTAGTCTTCCCTTTTCATTATGGAAGAAGTGCGATGAAATCTGATTAAAGGGTATATTTTAATTCGTTTAACTTTGGCGAAAACCGATGCCTGACAAGGACACCGAAGTTCCAAGCTTTCGAGATGGAAGAATGACACCCACCTAGGAAAGATAACAAAGGAGGTAGTCAATTGACTTCCATTGCATGAATTCTCCATGCAATTCTTGGTTACCTTTGTGGGAATCCATGTATATCTCCTTTCAATTGTTTTCACCTTTTCTTTTTATCATACTCCCAACTTGATTATCAAGTTAACTTTTGTAGTTTTATCTATAAATTGCACAAGAAATTAGAGTATGGCTTTTCCTCTCTCTCTCTTTTGTGGGATTTTGGCTTTGCGCTTTATTGTAGAGAAGACTAATTCTTTTGTTGGGTGATGATAATAATGGTGGGAGGGGGTATGTGTGTGTTGTTGATTGTTTTGCTTGTCACATGTGCTTCCCACCAAGGAGACAAGGAGGCCCCCCTTTGAAAGCTAGCTGTTGAAATATCTTACCCAATATCACAAGAATTCAAATTTTGATTGGAAACAGAGCTTTGCTTTTTAAATGGGGTTTCTATGAATTATTTCAATAGAAGATAAGATTTGATTTAGGTTTGTCTTAATCATGTAAGACTCCAACTCAACTCCTATCCTTTTCAAATTTTGTATTTGCTTTCCCAATTGAGTGGCAGGAGCGTATGCATGGTGGAATATAGCTTCAATCAACTAAATGAGTTTTGCAAATCACTTTCTTATTTTAATGTGAAAAAAAAATTTCTTCTTAAAATTAAGTTGTAAAGAACAAATTAATTTTTCATAAATAAAAAGTATCATAACAAGATTAAAGTAATATGAAGTACATATAGTATTTTAATATCTTCCCTTACATATAGTATCATAATGTGAGAATATTATGTATATCTAAAACAAAAGAACATGCTACCTAAGCTTAAGTTCTAATATATATAGAGAGAGAGAATATTAGGACAAGAATCTAATTAATGTTATCCAATTTTTTTGACAATTAGGCCCCCTAAATATCAATTTGATTCTTTTGAAATAGCTTGTTAGCATAATCTTAACTAAAAATCTTCTTGGCATGAAAAAAAGGTGACAATAATCACTTTAAACCCCATAAAAATTGTGTTGTCACCTATTTGGTAGTTTAAGTGGCCCTACTAAACATCCCCACTTAAATAATGGAGTTTGAGATACCTCATATTCCCAAACACTTTCTTTATTTAACTAAATATTCAACAACTTTTCGGAAGAGATCTGAAAGATTTTCCTTGATTGACGAAATTGATTAGACTTAATGATTGTCGATTGGCCTAACACTGCCAAAAATTGTAATAGTTTTTCTCTTAATTGGTGTCAACTTGCCTCGGGGTGTCCTTGCACTTTTCTCCATCACTTGCACTACGAATTAACTCAAGCTTCTGCTCTATCTTTCATTTGAATTTAAAGAACAAACAAGACACCGGCAACTTGATGTGCCCATAGAGATTAACCCTTGCCCACAATATTAAAACTCTAATCATAAGAATGTTGAGATAATGAATTTGCCTCTTTTTTTTTTGTTGGAAAATATTTTGGGTGACAATTCTTTTATTATTTGTGAATTTGGGTACCAACCAAAGAAAAAGAAAAAGAAAATAAAAATAAAGACAGAAACAAAGCTTACTTGAAGACAAACTGTCCCATGTCCTTGTCCCTCTGCAATGCCATGATATCTTTGGATGAATGGACTCTACTGTTGAGATTAGGAGTATGAAAGCTTGGAAAAATGGGTAGCTCCACCACATTAAATAGAAGCCACAACCACCAATGCTGCTCCAATAAAAGCCAGAATCTCTAACCGAAGGATTCTGTTGATAAAATGGACCTAACCATTATCTGCATGTCACATCTCCCCTCTGAGCCATCCTTTTCTTCTCCTTTTTTATATTTTGTTTGGCTTCTGATTTGTGGGTTCTTACAGAACTTCCCTTAATGATTTCGCTAACAACTTTCATACCCATTAAAATGATTGCTTAAACCTTTTTATGTTATTTTAAAAAGGTTCATTTTTCTTTTCTTAAAATTGGTTAGTAAGAAAAGAAAATGCGTCCAAATATTTTAATAAGCCCACCGAATCCACTAAATATTTTCGCAAGGACCCACTATATTCATTAACAATAAAGTACCCTATTTAAATTTAAAATTTGATATTATGTTAAAAATTTAAATTGTCTCATTTTTAAAAGAAAAAAATTGGTGATATATCTAGTGATTGCAAAATTTTGAATAGACTGCTAAATGAGTGGTTTAGAGTCATCGACCCCTCAGAAGAAGGATAAAAGGATTCTATGGAGGAGAATAGTGGCCAACCTCAAAATCTAGGAGGTCACAATCCTGCCATGTGCTTGGTCAAGGTCATCTTGAAAGAAGCACAGTTCCTTCCCACGCAGAGAATCTAAATGTGTGGTAGTCTGAAATAGGATGGCTGAACGAAGAAAAACATATAAATTGCTAGCCTTTCAATCTATGAAAACCTTGAACTAGTCTTTTCAAACAACTTCTACCCAACTGAAAAACTTCAATGATCATTTTTGTATCATGAGTAAGCTCCAATTGCTTGCTCTTGCACAAATTTTTTGGTTCTTATTGAAAATAATAATTTATTTATTTTTATTTAAAGTTAGTCATTAAAAGAAGACACTTGAAAATATAAGAAAAATATCATATCAAAATATTAATAAAGTAAAACCTCTTTATCTCGAATGTGAAAAAACCATGAGAACTTGATTTATAAATGATAGAAAAATTGAGTGTACATGAATTTAAAGATGTCACACTTCAACTTGAATACTAATATCATGTTAAAAATAGTTTAACTTCTTTTTCTCAAAACCACCATTTAACAAGAAATAACAATAGAAGCATAATAAAAAAAATTCAAGTCAAGATATTAGTAATGTAAGACAACTATTATCTTTGATTTACATGTCAAATGGATCTTAGATGTTTCAAGCCACGACAAGGGCATCTTCCATGATCACCTCTCCTTTAAGTGGACATTAACATTCAATCAAAATGTGAACCAAGATCAGCTCCCTTTCCAGCTACTTGTTCACCAAATACACATTTTAGCTTAGACTTGTGCCCTCTAAAATACTCCCCCTCAATCATTGTGTACAACTTTCGTCAACCCACTTGGACCCAACCTCCATATATCTCCATTTGAAAAGAATACGAAGATAAGGTTTGAAAACTTTCATGTTACAGCTTATGAAAATGTGTATTATGACAAGGGGACCCACCAAACCGCGTATGGCTCTTTGGGGTCCACGTAGAACCTTGGAGAAAAAGCTAACTAGATTAGAAAGTCAAGTCAAATGAGTGATGACTTAATTTAAAATAAATAGATAATGAAGAAAAGATGTATATAAATATAAAAAGACTAAAAAGGAAAAAAGTAGTTAGAATACATTATCGTGCTTAATGATGCCTGTGTGACAAAAATTCTCACATAAGCTTTACAAAAGCAGAATGGGTGCAATTATATACGAGCTTGAATGCTTTTCTATTCCACGTGGAGACATCCTGTTGGTCCTTTACAAAAGAGCCTAACCTGCTCCGCGGCCCTTTGGAAAAGAAATAACCAATTGGTTACAAGAGATCAACCTCTTCCTTTCTTAACCACTGATTTGTCATTTGCAATGGTAGGTTTCTAGGGTTTGGTATGTCCTCCACCTAGAGCATATAAATACTTATGTGCATGGCATGTTAAAGATCCCATTTTATGATCTTTAGATAGTGTTTAGATATCCAAAGAGTATTTTCTTAATTTATGAGTTAGGTTCTAAATATCTTTATAATATGATATGAGAGTTCAAGTTGATCAACTAAACTCTGTTTAATCTTAGACATTAAGAGTATATTTGATGTTTGATATAAGATGAATAGCATTTGTCCACCCTAGAGATGCTTGGTGTGCAAACAAAATGTTGAAAATAAAAGTTTTGCATTAAAAAGAGACGATCTGTAAAGAATGTCTAAATATAACAAATCTCTAAATACCATTTGAACTTCTGATACTTTCAAATTTACATGAAGTAAAGTTGTCAGTTTAAGTTATATTACGAGAAAAGCATGTACCTGAATCATAAACTAAAATATCTTGCTTATAAATTACATATAAAATATTAAAAGCAATATAAGATATTCTGATACACCAAAAGGCTTCTTACATACTGAGAAAAGTACAGAGACAGCACTATTTGTGAAAAATGGCCGCTCAGGGAACATATTTCTGTACGTTCCCGCTTTCTCTGCTTTCAAGGTTCCTAAAGTCGATAGGCGAGTTGTTGTTTGAATGGACCTCCAGAATAGCAGAATTAACTGCACAAGGACGTGGAAGCCCAAAAGACACACAGAGAGAGAGAGAGAGAGAGAGAGAGAGAGAGAGAGAGAGAGAGACATTTACGAACAAACTCTTGAAATGAATAGAGGTAGTTCCAAATAATGGTACAGAAATGGCATATGTACAGAGCACAGCAACATTTCAGTTCAGAGAACATATAATTACAGAGACAGCAATGGGGTCAATCTGCTCAGCGACTCAAAGAGGGCCCAAAGTACATGCAGACCGGCGGGTTGATCCTCAAAATAGAGAGGATCGCCGATGGAACCGTCCAAATACCGTCACCACATATTAAGCCGGAAGCAACAGCCCCTGCATAATCCTCAGCATCCTTACGATTCAATCTCTCCCATATAAACAATATCACTGTTCCAACAAACATGTCTATTGCAAAGTAAGCTCCAATATAGAAAGGGACTGCCATGGCCATTGGAATTGGAATGTATTGCGAGATCTTCTTGGGTGTCACATCCCTCACGAGATTTACGACCAGAGCTGCCACAAAAAACCCACAGCATATGGCCAGGCAATGCTTTGGCAGCTCAGAGAATCCCTCGATACCCAGAATGGCCATCTCCCTGAATATTACAGCATACGGTGCCTTGTATGGACCATCGGGCGAGCCAATATCAAAGGCGGTCCAATACATCCAGAAAGTGAGGGGGGCAATGATACATCCCATGGCTGTTCCAACCAACTGGCTCACAAACATTGATTTAGCAGATGATAGAGTGAGGTAACCGGTTTTGAAATCTTGCATGAGGTCAGCTGCAGTGGAGACAATAGCCATCATAACCCCACAAGCTGCAAGGCCGGCTACAACCCCACCATCGTTTCCGACCAGTGAAGCAATCATGAAAAGACCGATCTTTCCGTAAGTTGAAGCCAAACTCCAATCTGTGAGACCAGTGCCGTAAGAGTTGCAGAAGGCAAGGGCAGGGGCAATGATATAGGAGCCTAAAACCAGGTACCACTTGAGGGGTGGAAAGATGATTGGTATCGTCGCTATTGATATTGCAGCCAATCCCACATATCCAGCTGCTGCAACCCAGGAGGGAATCCCGTCTTTAAGAAATATTTGATCTCTCCTTCTCTGCTCCATTAATAGTTTTGAGCTCTCCTCATCTGCTAATTCACCTGTCAGAGAAATACCCATAACAGATATGAAGCAATAGTAAGCTGAATGATTACAATGAACAACACCTGTTTTCTCATTTAAACTTAAATTGAAAGAATCTGTTTACAGTAGTATAAACATTTGATAACATGAAATTCCAGACCGAATCAATGAAAGCACGATTACAGTTATTTAAATGCTTAACAGACTTAAGGTAGTGTTCGCTATATTTTTTTATCAATGCCAGTTTGTAAGTCATATTTAATAAGTAGCAAAGAGGTGTCAGTGGTGTTCAATTACCATTGTTCACTTTACTCTTAACAAAATCAGCAAAAGATATATCCTTACCTGGAACCTCCGCAGTGATAGGAAGCTTGCTCTCTTTGGTGTTTTTGTTGCAAATTTCCTTAACTGTTATGGCTATTATCTTGATCAAATTGTAAAGACCATCCCCAAGAATAAGCGAAATAGCTATGAAGACCTGCAAGCAACATGACAGGCAGGAAGAACCACTTTAGAGTAGCCATGAAGGAAATTGAAAGTGCAAAACGGTGGCTTTGCTATTTACATCCCACTCAGGTGGCACTTAGCTCCTGACTGTAACTACAGGCCTTTTTTCTTATCAACAAATCAAGATGCAAGCTACAAAAATTCAAACATATTTCCTAGGATCAGACTACATAATACAAATAAAAACTTCTGCGCCATACCTTGTATCCATAGAGACCTTTAAAATCATTGCTCTCAAGGTTAGCTGGATACCAATCTCCAGCATGCTGGGAAATAAGGGGCCAGAGAAAACCCCATGATATGATAGCCCCAAGAAGAACTGAGCAGTTGACTATATGTGGGCAAATAAGGCCACATCCAACATACGTTGGGCTGAAGTCAAAATAAAACCTGCATCAAGGAATAAGGTCAGACAACTTGTATGGGCAAAATAATTGTTGAAGAAACAACTCAAATTTATGAAGTTAACATACAAACACAAGTGCATACACATTTATAAATGTAAATACAGAACACATGGACCTACACTTAGATAAAGCTCGAATGAACAGGTATTCAATATCTTTTCTTTTCTTCTCCCCCGCTTCTTTTGCCGCAATACATAATAAAAATGAAAGATGAACCCCTTTACTACCCAATAGAAGTTAGGTAATGGACAGTGGCACATGGAATCCCTCAACTCTCACACAAAAAGAGACAATCTGCAGTATGAAATAAGACATATAAAACCTGCCACATGAGGAGCATATAGTTACTATAAATGCCAAGGGAAATAAAAGGTTCAATCTTGACTGAACATGACAAAAACCTTAAGCTACATGCATGCTTTGATTAGATCAGTCATTGCCCTTTATGTTCTTCACACTTTAGATAGGTGAAACATCCAAAAAAGCTGCAATTGTTTTTAGGTGGGAGGGATCAAAAACCATTAGCTCATATAGAGCCTTAGAAATGGTCCAACTAGCAAACTAGGACTGTATGCATTATTTGACAGAAAGCAAAGATAAGAAAGAAAAAAAGGAAAGGGAGTTGTTGCAATTGAGGGAAAAGAATAATGAAAGCAAAGTGTAAGTGAAAACATCTTACGTGCTCTTATATAGTGTCAAGCCAAGGCTGGGAAAATTGTCAAATCCACACTTATTGCCAATACCGCTGAAGAACCACTTAAAGCAGCTCCAGGATAAGCTTATGCTCAAATACTTTCCAAGACACCGGACTTGCTTGCTGTGAGACATTATATTTAACAAGAAAGAGAGTAACTATAAAGATGAATCTTCAAATATATATACAGTGTTGCAATACATAATAGCCTTTCTAAAAGGATCCCATAAGAACTGGGAGAGAAGAACAGATATTTTATTGAAGGCAAGGTACAGTATTACAACAATTGAACATCTCAAAAAGTATAATATCATCACATATAAAAAGATCTCTCATTCTGTACTCAATGTGTCAGGTTCTGTTTTAAGTTTCCGATTAACATAAATCTTTCTCTTAACTTTTTCAAACTCATTTTACATCAAAAATACCGTGCCAATATCAGAAATTAGTAAACAGATTTTCTCGCACTTACCCTGCAAGCTCAGCTCCAGTGGTTGTATGAAAACTATTTATCAACATTGCAGTTGCCGTGCCACTAGGATATGTAAGCTTATAATCCATGACCATAACCTAAAACCCAACACTAGAAGGTATGAGAAATGGAGCTCTACAGAAAGAAGGGGGGGAGGGGAGGGAGGGAGAGAGAGAGTGAGACTTAAGTCAGTTCTTGTTGCCATTTGCTATATTAGTTTGTAACATTATACCAAACACCAGAAGGGGGGGGGGGGGGGGGGGGGGGTGTTGTTGGGGTGGAGGGGGGGGGGGGGGTGTTCTTATTCAGTACTTCACGGTAATGAGCAAGAATTAGTAAAATCTATGAGGTCCCAAATTTACGTAATAAGGATTATCTCATCTTCAAACAAGCTTGCGGAAAACTTATCTCATCTTTATCTGGAAGACACATACATAACCAATTGGAGTTTAACTTATCTCTTGTAACTTAGAAAAATATAGAAAAGGAAAGCAGCATCGTAATTTGCAACAGCATCGGCTACCTTTCTGAGTGGAACAAGACTAAAAAGACCAAGGAAGCTGACAACGAATAGAAAACCAATCATCCACGCCAACCCCGGGTTCTTAACATCCTCGGCCCGGTTACCCGGATAATCAGCACCAATGAGTTCATAAGTTCTCTCATCCATTGCAAGCATATATGATCCAAACCCCCCTGCCATCAAGTAGACATCCAGTAATACAATTAATGGATAGATACATAATAAGCAAAAGCTTAGAAAATATTCTACTGTACGCAATAATATTCAGAATATGGAAATGTCATCATTGCTGAGACAAGTTCATCGCACAATTATCAAAGCCCCGAATACAACAGATTCAGTTATAGCTGACATAACCATTAAATTACCTTATCCAATGATTACTTCACAAACAAAACCATTCCATTTCTTTTCAAACAAGGGATCAGGAAGGGCAAATTATCCATATTTGTAGTTCACTTGACATTTACAGCGCCAACTTGCATAAATTTATCATTCAATATTGGGACAAGAAGGTTGTTACGTTTGAACGCAAGGAAATGGAGCTTTACCGCTAAAGGCGAGGCCATAGCAAGCGACGACGCAGGTCTGAATGACGGTGTTCTCCTGCTTGGTGAACGGCTTAACCGCAAACCCCAACTTGGACAAGAAGCTCGTCCACGACTTGACGAAGAAGAACCCGAGCAAGCCCGCGGCGACATTGAGGGACGGGATGATCCCGACCGTCAGATTAAGCTTGTGTGTGATGATGCAGAAGAGCGCCCCCAAAGCAGCGCTCACAGCCAGCCCTCTCCCGGTGATCTGCTCCCTCCATTCCGGGACGTGCTCCAGCTCCACGGCCTTGCCCTTCTCCGCCTCCTGCAGCAGCGGCTGCGAAATCTCCACGCACTCACCCTCCGTGCCCATGATTCCTGCTTCTGGCCAAGAATCCGGAGGATCTGCGAAAATATAGAGGTCGCGATGGGGTTGGATTGCGTGCTGGTGAGAAGTTCAATGGATGAAAGTTCGTTGAGAAACGTGCTCTGGCGAATGATAGAGGATCGGTCCAATCCAGAAAGGCTGTTCGTCAAGCATTAAAAACGACACTACAAATTTTTTTAGTATAATTTCCAGACGGGAATCGAGTTACGTGGATCACACTTGGAAGGCAGTATACCTATACTTTAATTCTTCATTAATTAATTAAAAGAAAAAGTAAGCATCTTCCATAAACATGTCTAGATGAATCTAATTTGTTGGGTATAAATATTTTATTTACTTAATTGTCAGCTATGGCCTTTCGATTGTACAAGAATCTTTCATGATATTTACCGATCATATGTTAGAAATGTCTCATATTATTTTATAATAAAACATAAAATATAAATCTTACATTATCTGCAACAGGATTGTTGTGCCCAATACTACTAATAATGTACTGAAAAGGAAGAAGAGCCCAATACATTGGGACGCACATTAGGCCCTACTTATGGGAGGAACCATGTTTCATATATGTAAAAGACTAGTGATTAAATAGAAACCAATTTCAATGCCTCTGTGTTGGGATATATATATATATCCATGCACCCTACTCAATAGATAAGATGGTTACCTAGTGATTAAGTAGTTGATTGGGGACAAAATATGTGCTGCCTTTAAAAAAGGTTGAGCCCAATACATTGAGACTTTTAGATGTTTTAAGACAAAAGTTGAATTGGGCCCTAAATATGGATCACCTAAAAGGGAAGGAAGATCAAATCCATTGAGACACACACTACCCAAGAGTCTTAGGAAGAACCATCTTTCGTATTGGGGGTGGGCGACAAGATTGCCACGATGATATGTAGAAGCTAGTGATCAAACTGAAATCAAACTCATAATGTGCTTTAAATTTCTCTACACATAGCCATGGTTTATATGCAGAATTCCTCCCATAATATCACTTATTAAACCTACAACTTCACTTGACAATAGTAACAAAGGGAATGTTGAAATGCATAACTTTACCTACAACCCATCGTAAAAACTTCGATATATGAAATAACTATCTCCCTCCTATCCATTTTAAGAAGAAAATAAACTTTCTAGTTGTTTCTAATAGCAATTCCTCTATGATCTGAGATGTTGTCATGATGTTTCAGTTTGCAATGGGTAACCTAATACACAGGGCAAGAGAGAGAGAGAGGTGATTACGACCACCCTCCTTATCCATTCTCTATGATCCCGACAATGATCTTCTGGGAAGTTCTTATTTCGGAGATTTTGAGCCGCCTGTCAATTACAAATTGCCAAAGCATCAACTTCTAGATCAAAACGTGGGATTGGCTCGTCACCCTCTGTCACCCTGCGGACCCTGCAGAATGACCCATGTTTGTGCAGATATGAGCGTTTGTTTCGGTTTGGCGTTTAGAAAGGTACAGCAGCCCCCCTCGACATTTAGTCTCCAAAAGAAGCAAATCTTGCGTTTGATAGCCGCTTGTTGGGTAGCTGAAAATGAGGATGCCTTAAACAACTATGTGACTCACTGACAGGTTTACGCAAGGCTGTCTGACCCTAATTATAGTCCGCAATTATAGGGGTAAGGACATGTTCCCTAGTTCTCAGTTTTTTATGTAATAGGAAAGATGCAAAAAAGGAAACCAGAACGAACAGAACCGTACCTGTAACTCCACGAGCATGTTGTTGCCGCTTAAATTGACCACTCCAACAGAGAAAGTGACTGATTGGTCATAGGATCGAACTTCATCATAATTCCTTTTACCCTGGATTTAGATTGCATTTCATGAATGGAACTATTGCCCGATTTCTGTTTGTGGGCTGGTACAATTTTCATCTGCGCTTGGTAAAAGGCTTGGAACCTGAATTTGCTGTGTCCTCCGGTTCATCCATCACTAGGAACAGCAGCACAAAAATGTAAATCCCCAAAACCAAAATCCAAGTGAAAAAGTATTCCAATCATAGGGCTTTCAGGGTTAAGAGCTTTGTTTTCTGTACTTGTGCAATACAAAAATATATCCTCGAGTTCATACATCATATTCATATTTTGCCTCAGACTCTGCTTTTTATCTGCCATGCTACAGCAGTTCTTCAAAAAGGGTCTTCCATCAGCTCGCTCCAAAACCCCAAGATACTCGTGGGGTACACAAACTATAATGGCCGGCAATTCTATTTCGTGATTTCCCTCGCCCACAGTAAAACAGCGTTCTACAACAAGCTGGTCTAAAGGCAAGCCTAGATGATTATTAAATGTCACAACCATGCCTAATCAAAAGAAACAGTTCAAAAATTGACAACGAAGAATAGTGCACTTAATATGTGTTAAACTGATAACTGAAGGGGAAAAGCCTTGACTGTCCTGGGTCCCAAATATATACGCATTACATCAAAGAATCTAACCATTCCAGTGGCCATCACATGCAAAATTAACAAAGGAAATCTTTTAAGTTTCCTGGGTTTAGGAACCCTTGTAGATTATCATTGTACAAAGAATGGACAGCTTATTAGCCACTCCACAAAAATAAGAAATAGACCTTCAAGTATATCTACCATCACTGAGATTGCACGAACCAAAGTAAAAACCATTAATGAATAAGAAACCAACTTGGATGTTCAATCGATATTCTCCTGCAAAGTAGTGACAGGATCCTGTTCCAGGCTGAAAGCTTTCAATTAAGAATACCTGCAACAAGTTTGCAATTTAATATGATTGTTTGAGTTACAAGACAGTCGTGCATTAAAAATACAACAAGAATATTGAATTTAAGGACAACTGTCGCATAAAATCTTTTTGATAAGGAGCACCTAACTCAAAGCAGGCCCTGCCAGAAAATTGAGTACTTATCATGTCAATAATATGTTCTTTAGTTCAGAATTTAATCATCTTTGCAGCAAAAAACTCTAGCAATAAATGTATATATGTACATGTATAATTACCTATCTGTCAGAGTCTGCCTCCTAACCAAATTCCTTGTAAAACACCTGCCCTAACACATATAATGATCTATTATTAATACATGCAAGAGTTGGATGTGTCTATGAATCCAAGTTTGTCCGTACATGCATCAACACTGCTCTGGCCACTTATAGCTGAATGGGAAAAACCAAACATTCATATGTATCCTGTTTAGTACCTATGAGGATGATTATATATTCACAAAATATGGCCACGCATCTACACTAAGCATGCATGTATACACACAACATACATAGCGTCAGCAATGTGTGGGCCTCCATAAAACCACTCTTGAATTTGTCCATGTGATTTGATCTTGAAATGGACTGCCAACCACAATCTTGTATCTTTCTAAATGTTTCTCTCTACTTGCATTGCTCTCAGACCCAGCAGAATCCCAACAGGTTAACGTGAAGAAATCTTCATTATTTTGCTCTTTCTAAATCCTAAGTTCTTTCTTTAAAGCTTAATCTTCCTTACAATCTAAGTCCACCTTTATTTCTGTCCCCTTCAGATTCTGGAGATCTAAGATCAAGCCCTTGAAAGAGACACAAAATGAAGGTAAGTCCAAACTCTTAACGAATTTGGAACAATACTAAGATCTTCAGTGTTTTGGCTCAATTTTTAATTTCCATCATTGCAGTTACTGGATTGGATGCAACATAAATTTCGGCATGGTAGCATAGAGCCTTTCAAGGATTTCATGATTGGTATTCAAACTGTCTTCATCCTCCTTTTTTCTTCCCTTAAAAGAATTATGAAGGTATAATCAATATAAAGAATCAAAAAATCAGGTTACTACATAACCATTGTATTTGCTACTCCCATTCAATGTCTTACAATGCATTGTTCATACAATCTATTGATTGGTGTAACTCAGTAATCCTCCATAATTTATAAAGACAATCAAACATACAACCCAACCTGATTATCCTAGAAATACCAAAACCTTATCAGTTGCTATAGCACTTCTGGCAGCCAAGTTCAACGAGACCATCAACCTTATGTGAGAACATGACCTCCTGGTTTAGGTTCTTAGCAATAAGTTATAGGGCTGCCTTGTTCTACTTTCCACTTATCCACTTTGGACACTGAAGAAATTGTCAACCTTCTGCACTAACAGGTGCACATGTCCAGAATGGAGCAGCCACTGGAGTGGTCCACATTCCCCCTTCCGTAGCACAATAGAAAAACCAAAAAGAACACTGATATGTCTTGCTCATAGACAAGTCTTTCTTCCCTAACTATTTTCACCAATTTCAGGAAACCCCTGCATCTGTCTCTCGGCACCACCGTCACTTGATGACCAAGACTCCTATAAAAAGTCAACTTCTGGATCCAGGTCCTCAACAGGACCCAAACAGGAATGGGAAAAATCATTTTATGATACTAATGCTGAAAGAGCGGACGAAAACTTAGAAGAGGAAACATCTACAGTCATTTCTGAGCTCTTCCATGGATTTCTCAGTATAGGAACTTTAGGTCTGGAACCAGTCATCAATGAGCCAGCAACACCTACCTTTGCCATGCCACTGGAGAGCACAACTGAGAACAAACCAGAGCTAAAAGAAGATGACCTTAAGCTCATCAACTATGAGTTGGAGAAGTTCCTTGAGGCTGAAGCTAAAGAATGGTGCAATGAAACCTCCGGGAGAAGCAGTCATGCTAGCACTATTACACTCAGTGGCAAGCAAATAGATGAGGCTGAAAACGAAGACTATGAGAAGCCTTTGGTATGCCCACTCCAAGGATATCTATTTGGCTCTTCAATTGAGCTGCCAGAAACAAGAAAAGAAGAGAAAAGAGAGAGGGTATCACTTGCAGAGCTGTTTCACAGGACAAAAACGACAAATGAAATACGCACAGAGAAAAGTGAGAGAGGAGACACACAGGTGAAGAAAACACATAAGCCTGCCATGCATCTCATGAAGAAGATGCTAAAAAAGCTCCATGCTTCTTCAAAGAGCTCTAACACTTCAGTTGGAGGTGATGCAGCTGACTCTGTTTCAACCAAGAAGATATTCCCCAAGGTTGGTTTCTTACTGCTAGATCTTCTGAGAGCCAAAATTGAATATAAGATAATCCTTGTATCATTACCATAGCATTCTAATCATCTTTAGTCCAATTACGTTAAGTGAATTCCTCTCTCTAAGTATCGCCATCCATTTAGGATGCGCTGAAGAAAAAAAAGAATCAGACAATATGGATTCCCTGCTGCCCATTCAGGGTCCTGCTTCAACCCAAGGAATCTTGCAAGCAAAAACCTTTTGCTACTGTTACTATATCAGTAACTTTTTTGGATTATGTCATCATTAGGTGGTAACTTTTAAGAATTACTTGGCCTTGAGTTCGAATTGTCAATTAAAACTAAATGTTTCCACAGTGCATTTTCCATCAGAGATGTTAGCTTCTTATGTGTGGCACACAGGTCATACGTATTTTCCAAAAGAAAATCCATCCTGAAAGCTCAGTAGCTGTAAAAGAACTTGCCGATTCCCTTAAATATAAGGTCAAGAATGCTCCCATCAGCAGTTACAACAACAGAAACCAGATGGAACTGGATGAAGACAATATTGGATTTACTCTAGGGTCCATGTCAAAGATGGGGATCCCATGTTACAAGGGCAACTTGAAACCAACCCAAGATAGGCTGCGTGGAAGCAATTTAAGTCTGAATGAGCAGTGGATCAAGACAGATGCGGACTGTAAGTATCGGTTTATATATATGCTTTAACATTTTAAATGATCTGGGAAAACCCCAGCACTGAGATTCAATGATAGGAACATTTTAACGCGGGCAACAAGACTTCTCAATGCAACTAACATGGTTATCAGTTTCACATGCTTCAAACATGCACTTATAAAAATAATAAGCAGAAAAATAGATTTGGAGATTTCTCACAAAATGAAAAGATAAACATGATGGAGAGGTCCATACCACAGCCATTTAAAAATAAATTTTCAAGGTCCAAAGTAATCACTCTTAAATTGTCATGGGTTTTCCAAAAAATGCATAACTATTTTTTTTAAATTAAATCATCAAAATAGCACAAATATATTAAAATTTTAAGATTTGTTATTATGAACAAAAGGCATGAACTTAATGCAAACAATATGGTGATTCTAGCATTCTTTACTTGTTGAAATTGATAATTTCCTTGATATTTTGTTGTGTTAATGGTCATCTATAGACTACTTCGCTTTCTATTAGTCAACAGACAAACTTCATTCATGCATATGACTCATAGTTGTGTTTTCTGATTATGTTTACTGATTCACGCATCTAACTCATTTCCACTGTTGGCATTGTAGACTTGGTGTTGGAGCTTTCACAACTGAATCAGAAATAAGATGATAATGTCATCATCCTGTACGAGTAAAAACTGTGATGTGGTGCTTGAATTACTTATGGTTATGTTGTGGGCGTTAAAATAATAATGGACACAAAAGAAAGTGAAAGAGTTGAGAAGGTCTCTCTCTTACCTTTCTCAGTGTGGTAATAACTGTGTGACTAAGTTCAATATAAACCCTTGTAATAAAGTTATTTTGATTATCTAGAAGAACTGTTTGTGCTGAGTTTATCCTAGGATTAACTTAATAACCATTCCTGCATCATATTTGGATATTAACACCTATATTCGCACAATTACTCATCTGCATCCATTCTCCATAAATGGAGTCAAACAAAATTAGGACCTGGGCCTGTAACTCTGCCTCTGCATTAAAGAAAGCTATAAGACGTCTCAGCTTCTCAAGTTTATAAGGACCACGTCAACCACCACAGTTATGGTCCGACCAAACACAACATAGTTCAATCATTCAAATTGCAACCATGAACCTCTATTCTCTAGTTAATGATTGTATAAATTATTCAAAATCTAAGAATCAACATGAAGGTGTTACCTTAATTTCCTGACACAAGTTTCTTGTCCTATTCTTTATCATTATTCTTTCAAGCAAATCAACAACAAATTCTAAACAACTCATGCCAACCACTAATATGCTGAGTACATACACATGAAGCACCATATAGTAAAACCTCACAGCATCAGATGTTGATGAAGGAAAAAGCAGACTCGCAAATTTAAGCTGGTAGATTCTCTTCCCTAAGAACTCCACCCATTTCCATCCTCCAGGATCGATCAACTAGAGCTGCTAACTCTCTGAAAGGCATATGAGAAGCTTATAAGCACACAAAAAATGTGCATACAATCATAGGGTGAGCAAAATAAGAGAAGCAAAAAAGTACTGTTGTTATAATTTCTTCTTTCCAAAAAGGAATGTTGCTGAGTGTTGTGAAACTCATCAAATCAAAGTAAACCACAGCCTAACTTAATCTAATAACTAAAACGGGCCTTTCCTAACACCTAGCTCCTAGTGAAAAAAAAAAGAAAAGGATTGTGCACTTTCCCATCTGCCATTTTGAGACTACCAATTTTATAATGCATTACACTGAACATTAAATAGCACTTGAAATCAAGTCACCAGACCCTGACGGCATTTATATTGATCTACTATGCTTTACAGGGTAGTGAAAATACTAAAGTTGCACTAGGCAAGGAGATTTTTGGACTTCACTATATGAACCTCCTTTCTTTTTTTTTTTTCTTTTCTTTTCTTTTTTCTTTTTTCTTTTTTGTTTGTTTGCCTCTGTGTTGGAGGGCGAGGGGGAAGAGGACACCTTTGAAATTATATTGATGCCTATGCGGCTCAATATTGAAAGCTATCTTATATGGCATGTCATGCACCTATCAGAACCACCATGGTATCCATGCAAGAGTGAAACAAGTCAGTTGGGAGTTGGCTACTTTTTTCACTGCCTTACTCTCTATAATTTCTCAAAAATGCACAGAAAAAGCAACATAAGAATATCCACATGCTTTTGTGTAGAATCTGAATTCCATATTGAACACCTAATATTGATATTCCAATGTAAACAAGTGTCCAATTCCGTAGATTATTGGTTGAAAAGCACAAATAAAAGAAAAAATTCGCTTAGTTCTTTTCTCAGGAAGACACAATTCCCCATAATTTTATCATTCAGATATAGGTACTTTAATCCCTAGTCATCATATCCCATCAAGAAAACAGCTGACTTTCTAGGAAGAGTAATGACAAGAACAGATGAACAATAATAAAGGCCAAAATAGAAAATAGAGAGTGGAAGACAGACTTAAGGTCATGGCTGACAACGAGTACAGTTAATTCTTTCTTTAGATGCTTCAAAAGCTTCACAACATCTGCACGCGCCTTCCAATCTGGTCACCAGAGCAATATCAATAAAAATAAAATAGCCACACTAACAATTAGAAAGAAGCAAGAGAATCAACAAGACAAGGCTGTAAGAGATTCCAAGCAAAAGTTCTTTGGAAACCATTAGTAAGTAAAAATAAGAAACTCTTAAACCACCAGTCTAGGATTGTCACAAGGCCAAGTGGATTCAGTCGTTTAGTCTAGCAATGTCGGCAACCATATTAATTTAGCTCAACACAAAGACCAGGTCTTTCTTAACTATCAGAAGCTCAAAATGTGTGCAAGCAATCAGAGCATTAGGGGAATAAAGAGTGATCAATTGTTGGATAAACATTTTTGAAATCCATATGTCTGTAGAGCTATGGCCTGCTGGCATTCCATTTGAGCGAAAGTTGGAATTACAACCAATACAATAGAAAAAACGGGACCAAATGCATCTTCATACCAAGACCAGCAAGAGGCTCATCCAGTATCAATAAATCTGGGGTTTGTACCTGGAGAATAAAGTCAACTAACAATTATGGCTCAATTCATGCAAGAACTATGGAGCTATTTAAAAGGTTATATCATGCAAGCACAAGACTGAATAGTCTTAGTGGTGTCCACCTTTATGTGAGTTTGTGTGTAAGTTATGTTGTGTGCAACTATATCAATAATTACGTGCTTACCAGTTGTATGGCCAAGGCAAGCCTACGTTTATAGCCACCACTAAGAGTATGAGGATCTTTGTACAAGGAAATCCCATTCAAACCAACCTACAGGATACAAAGATTTTTGATATGAAATATATACCTGAAACAATATACCTAAACAATACACAGAGACAATAAAATATGTAGTTACAATAAGTAGGAAAATAATTTTTATACTGAGAGCAAATACCCAATTGATTGCTCTTTGGAGTCTCAAAGCAAGATTCTCCTTCAATCGGAGGTCACCGCGTTGCCTTGGCCACCCAAATGTAACTTCCTCAAGCACATTATCTGCCACGAAGTACCTAGAATGCAAGATGACACGTTTTTAAAAGATCAAGTGACAGAAAGTCCAATTAAATATGTATAACAAATCAATTGAAACAGCTTAAAAGAGGTGACCAAGACGCTGCGGATATGCTTTCTACGGAAATATGGTAAAATGACACAGCCATTGAAGATTGCGTTGCAGAAACTAGAGGACATTGAGGTTCCTGTGGACATAGCTTCCATATTATATTTCCCATTGCCAACAAAAATATTGGAGTGAAGGCACCGGACTTTTCAAAGTCCTTTTCATCTTTCAAAGTGGCAATTTGTTTTATAGTCATACAAATTCTGTTTCTGGAAGACCAAGAGTTGGTGTAATGATGTGATGGTGAGTATCCATAAGATAGCTTATAATGCAAATCAATTATAACAACTTTGTAGTGTTCAGCAGGAAGGCAGTACCATTACGGGCTTCAGCTATCCAGCCAGTGTGTCATGACCATAGGGATGTGCTCTTAAAATCACAGTATAACAAGAAATCATATTTATATCTTCCAAAGTATAAATATGGTAATATGCACAATTTTGTAGTCTACGTAACAAGAAGCGAAGAATTGCAGCAGCAATAATACATGCAAAAAGAAAAAATAGAGCCACATGAAAAGCAGTACCACTTGAAAAGAAACAAGTTACAAATGCATTAACTTTTTGGTTGGATTCAACTAATTCAATCAACTGAGATATAACTATAAATTTGTTTTAATAAGCCATGGAGACAGGAAATAATTTTTCATCCTTTCACTTAGTAATAATACCTCTCAGGAAATTGAAAAACAATACCCACTCTCTCAGGACGTAAGGGCTCAGGAGATTGATTTGGATGACCATCATTTCCATATCTTTGAATATGAATAGAACCTGAAGTGGGTTTACTTAGCCCTGCAAGAAGCTGTGAGATGGAGCTACGTAAATTATAGAATAACAAGGGGGCTAGATTATAAATTAAATGAATTTTCTTGCTTAAAGCACACTGGCACATATACACATCAAAACGGTGTACCTGCAATAGAGTAGTTTTTCCACTTCCACTTCGCCCAAATATTAAACCAAAACTGCAGCAGTTAATTAAAAAAATTATCCCACAAATGCAAGGCTCTTACTTGTTAAATATTCCAAGCAACCCATCACATAGATATTGACCATTGATAGAGAATCTGAGAAGACAAGAGGGTATCCCAATTTGTGAAGTCCTAACCTTAATAAAGTTTCAAACAAGCCTAATCTACTTCAAAGGGAAACCATGTAGCTATCACATCCTACTGGACAGCCAACAGGACACCCGTTAAGCGGAAAAGGTCTGGTGATAGATCTAATGGAGAGAATGATCGGTGGGGAATGATACCTTTCCTAAGGAAGTCCCAGGCAGAATCAATTCATAGGAAGATCCCAAACTTCCAACAATTTTCTTACAATTTATATACCAGAAGACAGACCAGAAAAACATACTTTTTCTCCGGAAGTGAAAAATTAATTGCATTTAGGAGGCTGAGCTGAGTCCCTGGAGGTCGATAGATGACATCCCTAACCTTCAAACATAAAAAACATATCACTGCCTTAACTCCTGCATTTACACCTCAAAATTCAAATTATAGGAAACATGAAGCAGGTATTTACTAGCAAAGCATGCAACTAAATACTGAAAACCACGAAAACTTCATTGAACATAAAGGTGAAAGCCCCTACCTGCAGAACGTAATAAACACAAAAAAGATAATTGCTAAACTCACGCAGCACAAACTCTTGTGGAGTCCTTTGATTTATATATAGATTAAAGCAACGCCATCAGAGTACGTCCTAAGTATTTTTCTTATATAAACTACTTAACATTGACACTCACTACTATTAGACTCACCGATTTCTCATTTGAAAATAAAATATCGTAGGCTTCTAACCAAGTATAAAAATATTAGCATCGCTGTCCTACCCCCCCACCCCATTTTCCTACTGGACGGCTTCTTGTTCAGATGAATGTCAGAAACTACGTAAAACTTTCCTCTTTCGGAATTACAAATTGCATTCCTGGATTACACCATTAATGCGTCTGTGTCCATGAATTTGTAACATTATCCTAAACACAGCCACAACCGAAAACAACCTATACGCTGCAAATCTGTAATATCAAGCTAAATGCTATCCGTAAGTACACAATAGAACGCTTCAACCCAAATATGAAACTCACTTCAAAGCAGGTGTAATCACACGTAATTCCGGAAGAGCGAGCTCTGCGGAAATTCAACCAGCTGGAAAGATAACATCCGTGTAAACCAATCATCGAGTGTTTCCAAATCAAGCACAAAAAGAGAGCTACTGAGCAGGAATAAGAGATGCTTACCGGCGGGAGAGCTTGGGTGCAACTGCGACTGGTGCCGGTGGCTCAAAAGCACTCCGCCCTATGGAGGACTTGAAGGCGATGACGGAGCTCGCCATCTCTGGCAGTGGGAAAGCATTGGGCTTCGGAGTTCGGTTTTGATCATGGCCAACCAAAGATTGGGCCGCACTGAAACAATATCAGGCCTAGCCATATAAAAAAATTGTTATCAAATGCATAAACTAATATCATATTATAATCAACCTTTTCATTATATTTGATAATAAATTATAATTTAAAAAGGGCATATTTTAAAACACCAACTTAACATCTCACCTTTGTTTATATGAGTATTTTTTTCATCTTTAAAGAGCCATTTTAAGGAAATACACAAGTATTTAATCAACCTTTTCATTATATTTGATAATAAATTATAATTTAAAAAGGGCATATTTTAAAACACCAACTTAACATCTCACCTTTGTTATTTGAGTATTTTTTTTCATCTTTAAAGAGCCATTTTAAGGAAATACACAAGTATTTTTAATTTAATATTAAATTTTATTAATCAAATTTACTATCTAATCAAAAATTAAGTGATAAGAAAACACAAATCGACCCAAATAGGTTATACTCTAACACAATAAATTATTTAAATATTAAAAATATATCATTAATTAATCAACTAACATCTAAGTTAAATTTTAGCCTATTTCTAATACAATATTAAATTTAAGTTAACTCACTACAATTCTCATTTAAATTTAAAACTTTAAAATATGTTTAATGTGTGAGAAATATCAACTACACCAAGTTTAACTTTAAGTCTAAGATACACTTAATATTACATGTAAATATTGAAAACAAAAGTCTCATTTGTTGCTATGAGTCATGTGTACAAGAGATTTAAGGCATAAGATGAGGAGATGAGGGCGTACATCATGCTAACATCAACGGCGACATTGTTGCTTATCTCAGCACCTATATCAACCCTACAATTACTCCATCTAATCTAAATTAATTTACAAAATACCATCTAGTGGAACTCTTTTACAATATAGACGTACTAAGTTAGGCTCGATAGATTTGCATTCATTATAGACTCAACAGATTTCTATGTAATCCATGTGACTCGCACCGACATGGTGAGCTATTTTTAAATAAATGGTTTCTCCATTTAAATAAATGTAGTACACATTGAGAAATGGGCGGAGGGAAAAGGACCTCGGGAGTCCATTTTCTTATTGCAGAATTCACACATGACCCACGATGTTCATGGTTGATGCAACATGGAAGCAATGTGAAGAACATGATGGGTGCGGTTACTTTTTCCTGTTTTTAAACCAATATTAAATTTCTCGTACAATAAAAAAGTTAGTGCCACTTGATCAACTGGGGAATCGGCCCCACCGTGAAAAAATGTGAACATAATGGGAACCTCACTTTAAAAAAGTGTGGGAGGTACAACCTATATTTTTTAGAGAATAAAAGAATTGACATTTATACATTTCAATTTCAACAATTTGATACCTTACTTTACATATTATCTAAAAATAATGAAAGGTTTATTACAACTAATTCATAAAAAAAATATATATGAAAATATTGACTTTTGTTTATTAAGTAAAAGAAATTTTGCAAGTATAATACATGGAATACAAAACTTAAGTAGTTGCTGACGACTTATTGATTAAAAAAATGCATTAATTATGAAATAATCAAAGATGTTCACCAATTTAAGGTTGGTTAGACTACTCCTTCAACAATGGAAAAGGGATTCAACCACTTTTTTTTTTTTTTTCAGTCATCCATAAAATTCTGATGGGAAACCGCGAAACACGCTTTGAAAAGGCCTAAGTCACAATCAAGTTGATGAGCATCTTTTGTTGTTTAAAACTTGACCACTCCAAGGTGAAAAAACAGTTTAATCATCCCTTGAAGAATCTGTAAAGAAATAGACCTTGCTCCCTTTCTTCACAAAATACCCATTAAGAGATGGTTAATTTGCTTTCAAAACCAAAGGTTACCTACCTATTCTAAATCTTTTTTAAAATAGTAACTGGATTGCCTAAAAGCTCTTTAAGAGTCTTGGTTGAAGTTTGTGTTGAACCAGCTTACATTAATAAGTTATTATAATGAATGTCTTTTTTTTTTTTTTATAACTAATTTTTTTTTTTTTTAAGAAACATCTCAACTATTACCAACTAAAAAGTGGTCTTCATGTCATTCTAAAGTTAGAAATGAGCCAACTACCCTAGACCCATCAAGGAAGTGGTCGAGTCATCTTCAATTAAAATATTAACCCAATTTCTGGGAAACCTTCCTTAAGGTCTAACTACAAGGAGAATTCCAGCCATTTTCGTGACTAAATTGGTCAAATCCTACCCCGTTCATCCTATATGGACAAATTTAGTCAATCTCGTTGTTAAAAGAGGAGAAAGTCATCATTTTCTATAAATATGATCAAATGTTGTTGGCCCATATATATTTTTATGCATTACTAGGCTATTTATACCAATTATTACTTAGCCAGAAGAAATATTTATTACCTTGGTTAAATCAAAATAAAGTACAAGTGGAGTAGGAAGTTAGGTGGGTGCCAATGCATTCACACAAGCTCGTGGAAAGGGGTCCCATTCATCAAATATTCAAATCCAAAGCTTGACGACGAACGAAGTCAAATTAGAGTCGATTCTCCGGTCAAATTTCACCATGAAGTTCCCCGGAAAAGGTTCAGCTATTTCTCTGCATTTTGCGGTCGGTCAGATGCCTTTGAACGCGAAGAAAAAGAAGGGAAAAACAAAGAGAAGTAGTTCGGGAGAGCCGACTCCGAGAATGTTTAATGGCAACTTGGCTAGAATTCTGCCGACCACTTTTAGTGTATTTTAATGGAAGCAACGTGGAAAACTCTAGGTCATTGCATAACGCATGCAGTAAGTTGTCAGTTGTGATAACTCCAAGTATAAAACAAAACTTTGTTTCTTTTCCAAAATTAGAGATTCTACCCTAAGTTATAATTGATGCAAAATATTAGAATACTTTACTTTAATAATTCCATATATTAGAAATGTGACAAATACATATTTCCTCTCTTAAAATTAAATTGCAAGAGAAACAAAACACCTCCTTGGATACTCTAAAGCGACGTGCATGCCGTGGCTTTACCACGTTTTAACACATTTAAAGGTTGTCAACTAGGCAGTGTCTGGCACAAACCATCAAGGGAGTTCTAAGACGTGACGATCTTGTCGACTTGTCTAGTTCATTTCCGTTCTCATCTTCCAAAAACCTGTACATTCTGTGCAGATTTCTGTAATAAGTCTCCCTTGGCTTTCTGAAAGTTTCTTGGATTGGTGTTTCGTCCATGAAAAAGGCAACATCCACGTGATTTCTTCTGGGAAGCGGTTGTTTGCAACAACCCACGTGGAACAAGGCTTCGATACTTTGGAGAGATATGAAAAGGTTGACAGGGAGGGATTACTATGAGTTGGAGAATTTCAGTCCACGAATATTGAATAAGATCCTCTGACTCTTCCACTGTATATATAGTTCTTGAAATCACGTCCACAAACATCGATTGCTCACTCTCTGTCTTTCCCTCTTATTCGTAGACCTTATCTTCTGGCGATTTATAGATCTCAGCAACTTGATTTCACTATCTTGTCTCTTCGTCGCTTTGGATTTTTCTTCATATTTGGTGGGGCTGTCGGTATATTGTAGCCTCAATCAATTCTCTTTCTGAAGAATGGAAACCCCAGGGAAGAAAGTGTTGCTTACCTCCAGCGGTGATGAGATCTCGAAGAACATTGCTTTGCAGTTGGCCAAATGGGGATGCAGGTTGAACCTCATTCTCAGGATTCAATTACTGTTATTGATGCTTTCGGGTGATGAGAAAATGGTGGAAAAGAAAACTTAAATATTAATTTCGAATCCTATTCTTCTGGGTTATTCTGGGTATATATTCTCCCAAACAGATGGGTCGAAGAACATGTTGTTCGTCAGATTCGCTTATATTTTATTTGTTGGAAACTTGTCAGTAGGTTAGTTTTGATGGGCATTAAGAGCTGCCTTCAGAGTACGGCAAAAAGTTAAAGTTTTTGCTCGATTTACTAAATTTTATTTGCTATATATTTGTGTAGGCTGGTTCTGATGGGCAATGAGAGCTGTCTTCGAAGTATAGCCGAAACGATAACTGGTTCGCTGAAGGGTGTGGCGCCGGTGGAGGTGGTCGGCGTAGATATGGAGGATGAGAGGGAGGCAGCCTTCACCGAGGCAGTGGATCAGGCGTGCATGATGTTGGGAAATCTGGATGCTTTTGTACATTGTTATACGTATGAAGGTACGGCATAATATTATATATTTTTCTAGGAATCTTCACGAGAATTAGTAAAGTAAGACAGTATGATATTTATATTCCTCTGCTCTTTATAGGATTCAATTTTCTGTATTCTTTTTTGCGGGGGAGGGGTTCCATAAGTGGTTTTATGAAGTAAGAAAGAACAGAGACTGCACTGTTGCGGCCACCCGATGAGTTGGGATAAGGCTTGGATCGGGAAACTATGGAAGGGAATTGAAATGATGGGATTTTCTTTGGCCATGTTCTCCGCAACCATTGGTTCAAAGGTTGCTCATCTCTGAATACATTCATGAGGGTAGGAGTATATTCCATTTGAATCATCTAACAGTGGTAGTAGCTTGTCATCTAGTTACCCTTCAAACTGCGAGAGTTCTAAGATTTTGATATAGGGATTAAAGTTCATTGCTTGACTGTAGTCCTGTTTGTATCTTTAAATAAGAACACCTTGAAAGCAATGAAAGATACTGCATTTGTGGGGGGAGCTAAAAGGGATAAGTTAAGCGTGGGGACCAGTGAGTTGAAGAAGTCAATGGTTGTTGGGCTCAAGATTATTAGGTCAATTACTTGCTGTCTATTGTCATCATATCTTTTGTTAACTTTTTTCACCACCTTCATTGATGGTATGGTTGAAAACTTTGATGTATGTTCTTGTGGTAATATTCTTCATAGGAACGATCAGTGAAATCTATGTATCACTCTCCCCAGGAAAGAAGGTGCATATAGAAACTGCTAGACCACCCCTTCTAATGCGGCAACCGAGGAAAATCCTTGGAATTAAAAATACAACGTGTCAATAGTTGTTTAACGTACCGCTAATGGTATCTGGATTTTTAACTTAGTGATCTGACAAAAGATGATGCATAACCATGGACATGGGTGTTAATTTTATTATATGTCACAGCAAAAGAGGTCTAAAGCAGGATTCTCCTTGTGCTTGTGACATTTCTGTAGAAAAATTGGGTGGGAGGTCAAATCTGTATCAATGAACAAAGATTATTTTAGTTTCTACTGTTTCTACTTTGACACGAGAGATGTGAACAACCAATCTTAGGGTCATGCTTTCTTATTCATTTATTTTACTGCTTAATTCTCAAATTCTCTCTGTGTACATTGGAGCTTCACTGTAGCTGAGATTTGTCATGTTCTGTTTATTTGAACAGGAAAAATGCAAGAACATCTGCAGTTAGCGGAAGGTGAATTCAAAAAGATTATGAAAATCAATTTTATGGCTCCTTGGTTTCTGTTAAAGGCTGTTGGGAAAAAAATGCGAGATTACAAGTCTGGAGGTTCCATTGTGTTCTTGACCTCGATACTTGGTGCTGAAAGAGGGCTTTATCAAGGATCTGCTGTATATGGTTCTTGTTTGGCAGGAGTGCAGCAGTTAGTCAGGGTAAGGAATTTTTATAAGCCGTCCTTTATATCTTCTGCACTTATTTTCTTCTGGTGGATCCACCACAGTAGTGTGCATGGGCACCCACATGCATAAATGTGCTAGGTTGTCTATACTAACCATGACAGTTGGCTAGCAATAGGATCTGAACTTGAACAACTTAAGTTCTTCATGCCTTTATAATTTTCTGTACGAGCAGAAGAGTGAGAAGGAGAGGAAAAATAATTACTTTTTCACTTGTGTGACATTCAGTAACTTGGCTGTCAAGATGCTCCAACCTTGACAGGTATCACTGGATTCTTCAGATTATGTCTCTTTCCTGTCTCATGACTGTCATAAACTAGGATCGTGCTTGATGATGTTGTCTTGTGTGCAGCATACTACTCATTTTTGTTTGAATTTTTGACTAGAGGAAAGATTGACCAGGATGATGAGTGATAGAATAAGTTAATGAATGTGTTGTAAGGAGCTAGGGCTAACATGGAATTGTAGGAAAGAGTGGGGGAGTACGTGTTATGGCTGTTTGCTATTTTTTGCGGGGATGAGGAGGCACAAGGAGACCGATTACGGTGAAAAGGAAGTCCACAATAGGTTTTGATTCAGATGGCTGAAAATGAAAAAGGACCAGCCGTTGCAAGAACTGGAATCGTATGGGGATTTGAGCTGATGATGTCTGTCACCAAGAAATGTTGTGTCAGATGATGGATAGAATAGTGATTGCAGAAAGTTTTTTCAGGAAAGAGAAAATAACGCAGAGTTCTTTTATAAAATAAGAACCAAATAAAGAATTAGGATTACGAACTCTTCTACTTAATGTTCCTCCTGTGCATCTTTTCTTACTTTCATCTTCTTTTAACTTCTCATTCTGAATTGTCAATGACAACGTCTTTGATGGGCTATTCTCAGGTATCAGCTCTGGAGATAGGAAAATATCAGATAAGAGTTAATGCAATTGCACGTGGCTTGCATATTGAAGATGAGTATCCAGTGGCAGTGGGAAAGGAAAGGGCAGAAAAGTTGGTCAAGATGGCAGCACCAATGGCGAGATGGCTTAATGTCAAGACTGATCTGGCTTCCACTGTCATCTACTTGATCAGTGATGGGTCACGTTACATGACTGGAACAACCATTTTTGTGGATGGAGCACAATCCATTACAAGGCCAAGGATGCGTTCTTACATATGAAACTCATCTCTGGGAATGCATTGGCAGAGCCAACAGTTGATTGGTTTTCTTGAGTCCATAGATAGATTGATTGATATCCAACCAGAAAGTGTTGCTTAGTTAAGATCTATGATGCAAGTTTTGCTTATTTGTTGATAACTTTACATATGTTCTTGTGATCTATTCAAGAATGATTAGTGCAGCGCTTTAAAAGAGCACTTCACTCTTGAAATGTTTCACATGGACTGTAAACATTCCCAAAGTCCATAAAGAATCCGATTTTTAAGAAATCACGAGAGCTTCTAGTTAAATGCGGATTACCATTATCAACTTTACTCTGCAGCCAGGGAAGGAGTATGAAGCCGTTGGATTCATTGATTTTATCTCCTTTGCAATGAAAATGTCTGAAAACAGTGAAATTGGCTTTCTGGTGATTTCCGGTTTGGTGGGTGAAGGTTGATGTATGGTTTTTCATGGGTAAAAGCTTTACCTAAAGATGCTCTGTTTCCTGGAAACTGGTGGTTAGGTCCTCGAAAATTTCGAGACATTACGTGATTCCTTGCGGCGATATGAATTGACTGGTCTAGGAGGCCATTTTCAAACTTGCAGGTAGCAAGGAACTTTCCTTATGGGTACCACCTGCGTCAAATCTCCTTGTTCAAATTCTCGAAAAAATTGTTTGATGGAATATTTGCCTGCCTCTGAGTCCAGTTTTCAACTTTTGTTTCTGCTAGTCATGATGCATGGACGCCTTAGTCAATCAAAACACCTGTATCCATTGTTATCTTACTCAAATTATGCAACAGTCCCAAAACAACTTGTATCAGGAAGATATAAGACTTTTCAAAATCTCACACTTTTTTTTTATAGTTTGATAGGTAAAGGCCTTAAGATTAAAAGCTAATAGGTCTACCACCCAACTATTGGTTTCATGCAGCACCTGCTTCTAACTGAGCCAATGCTTATCGACAATGAAAGATTAATATAAGAAATCTGTCGGTAAAACATTACAACCAGCTACACATGCCCCATGTTTAAGCACCGTATGTCTTGGTTCCCCAAACCACCAACAAAACATAACCCATAAAATACATGCGTACCAAGGGATTTCTAGGGCAAACCCACTTGGATTCGTTGAACACTTCGCATGGGCTTTGATTCTTACCCTTAATCCCATCCGCTTTTCAGCCCAGCTTGGTTGCTGGCTGCCGTGCTGGTTCTGACTTCGAAGCGGGTAAATAGGGTATGGGGAGAATAACTTTTTGTAGTAAAATACTCTTCTCTTAAAATATTCTTCTGCACAGAAATATCCAAATAGAATGTCTTGTAGAAACAAGCCAATTCAATGGTCAAGACTAGACAAAGACACCAACCGATGGTCCCCCATGAAAGAAAAAGGAAAATAATTAAGGAAGCAAAATCCTAGTAGTCATGGAATGAACAAAAAAGGTAAGGGTAAAATGGCAGTTCTTTTAATTATTGCTGTTTAGGAGTATGAAGCTTTAACAAACCTTATATATACTATGTCATTTAGTAAGCAATTCCCAAGCATATGAAATGCTCCAAATAGTGTTAAATTTATTTTACATAGACATAAAGATAATTTATCCTAATATTCTTTGTCATTGTTGTGTGTGTGTGTTTATTGCATGATTTGCATAAATTCTTAGCACGATATCTTCAAAAAACAAAACTATTGTTAGCCAAAGAGATGAATTCAATGGTTAAGATCATAAATCATTCAAAACTTGCTTAGAAAAAAAGTTGGGAGAAGATTTAAGTAATATGAGATACAAATTGTTTTCAACACATCCCAGACTTGAAAACAATAAAAGGAATATTTTATTCTCTACAAGTAGAAGGATGTTACACTTAATTTGAAACTTTGATACCACATAAAAAAATTTATTTCTTCTCAAAAAACTTACTTGTAGGTTAACAAATTAGTAGCATAATAATTGGCCTTTGGTCACCCAAGACTTAGGTTTTCTTGAATTCAATATCTCCTATCCCTAAATTCCTTTTACCTAAAAAAGTAAAGAAAAAAAAGAGACCTAATTAGGGACAAGATCTATGAAATGCAATACACAACCAGAACCATAAGACGCCAATTCCATGGTCCCCTCTCAAGAAAAAGAGCTAGTAGCCTAGTGGTTAGCTATTGATTACTCAAAACCTAGGTTTTGGGTTTTGGATTGGATATGTCATATCTAGATCTCTATTAAAAAACTAACTTATAAGAAGGATAACCATTAGTTCATATAAAAAAGCAAAAATATCATGACAAGATTTAAAAAGCTGTAAAGTTTTCAACAAAGACTAAGAACCAGAAAACTACCAACCGGTGGCCCTCTCTCTAGAAAAAAGAACCTGATTATGTAAGCGACAACCGCAGGTCATGGTTGAGTTGAAGCGACCAGAATTCGGCACCGGAAACGTAGAAGAATCAACCCGAGGGCCATGGTTGTGGATTTTCCTTCCCCTGATGTAGGATGGGTGAATTTTTTGGCTCTGAACAGGTCTCTGAAAGCTACAACTTGGAGAGACGTTGGGCACCAAGGAAGCTCCCCCTGCCAACCAACATGTGACCGTTTGACGTTTCAAAGCATGTTTGAAACGGAGGGGCTGCGCAGACACAACCAACATTATTGAATCACTCCATTTTTTCAAGGTTCAAACCCACATGCCATGGCGACTTTCCTGCTTCCCTGAACTTGGCCAAGCCACGTGTGATAGCGAAGCCTAAAATACTGCCTGTTTATCTGTGGGCTGGTTCCTAGAATGAGGAAGCTGTAGCGGAAATACCATTGCTAATACATGTACTTCATTTTTCAATGAACTTCTTGTGGTCTTACTGCTATGTTTGATGTTCGTGGAAGAGACAAGAACGTGGATTGTAAAGTGGAAAGTTGAATAATCTGATGAATAGTTGATAATTTGTTCGTAACAACAGAGAAAAGGAGATTATTTAGCATGAAAAAACAGACAAATTATGTCGAAGTATTTTCTTCCATCATATTGTTCTTTTCTCTATATTCCTTTTCCATTAAAGATCTTCATTGATGTATGAGAAAATTGTAGAAGATAGCCTTTTAATAGAGTATTAGAGTCTAGATTAACTAAATTTACTATATTCTTGTTACCTTTAGGTCATTACTAGTATTTGGATGACCTATTGGTATGTTAGAAGTATACAACATTAAGATAATATTTAAATGAAAAAGTTGTCCTTAC